>OU565276.1:8072544-8697544 GCA_913789895.3 Seladonia tumulorum
GATAGATATTTCGTTTTATATTCTAATTGGACGTGTTTAATAAATTGTCCAAAGGTTCAAAAATTATTCTTTTCACCTCCTTCACATAATTCTCCGTTGTCATACTTTCCCGGAAATCATTTTAGTCCAATAGTTTTAAGTTCGTTTTCATTTAAGGGAGTCGATAATAAGGCGTGTCGTCAATTTTCAGCAATTCGTTCTTTTCTATAAGGGTTGCTGCAACCCTTAACAGTTCCGGAACACGGCCTCCAAGAAACTACTTTTTTCGATCGGGGAGACCGGTTAGCCGGGGGACCGTGATTACGGTTACGAGGGGTTGAAACGACTCCCCCGAGTAATTATCGGACTCTGAATATCCGAGCGAGTTTAATGCCTAAGGTAATAATCAAACTTTCGCGTCGGCCGGAAATTCGAGGCGGAAAAACCCGGATTTCACGGGCGCGTGTTCTTTATGCATACTCAATAAGTCGCTTGCTCGTTTTAGTGCTCTTTCACTCTTTCCGATACGTGTCACGGTTTTTCGCTTTTCTCCGCCGCCTGGCACAAAAATTATATCGATTCGAACGAGAAAACTTCGAATGCATTCAAGAGGATGTACTAGCGATTTAACTTTTGGACCTCTTTGGGAATTTTTTTCAAAGAAATCTGAAGACTATTTCGTATGATCTTTTGCACACATGTTTACCGTTGCTTGAACTGTATACTGTATTTTTTCCAACAAGAAATTATCGTAATTGTATGAACTGTACTTGCTTGAACGGAGCATTGATTTGGTTCTCGTGCACTGTTAGAAAAGTCGGACTATTTATGTCTTGAGAATTAAATTGGAATCTATGTTGAAGTTAAATCTTGTAAAAAATCTAGTTTTTAAACGATCTGGTCTAGCTAGACTAGTCAAGTATAAAACCCTATCTACTCTATCAGGCAACTGGATCCTGAGATATCAGATGTACGAGAAGATGAAGTTTCGAAGAAAACGCGTTTCAAGTTCCTCTTCTCGGTTATACTGTGACTCGAATAACTTCTTCAATTTCACGAACTCAAACAAATCCTTTCACAGACATATGATTGAAGATACATAGTTCAAGAAAAAAAGAATTATTGACAACTTTACTTGTAAAATCTGGGGCATAATTATACTCTTTGAACTAATTGTTAGACATCGTTAACTGATCTAAACGTGTATCTAAAGAAATTTACTTGGTCGCGATTTAAGAAATGATCTTCGTCGTTCGTGCGAAACTACCCTGAAGGAACTCGTTTCGCTAGCCAACGGAAAAAAGAATTAAAAACAGCTTCAGAAAACTGAATTTTTTCAGAGTCGCAGACCAGAACACCTCCTTAACCGGGAAATAAATATTCTCGGGGCGGCGTGAGCCGTCTCTTCAACAACCGGTAAAACGAAAACACGTGCGATGCTCGACGTTATCGTCCCCTGGCGCCGTTCCCGACACTCTTCGGGCTTGTTCGTAGCGGAAGTCCGCTCCGGGGGCGGCGCGGCGTAATTCGAACCAGCTCTCTTATGGCACTGTTCATCGACACACGGTCGCGTTTCGACAAACCTGGCCCAACAAACTCTTGTGTGCGCGCGGCTCTCTCTTTCTCAGCTTCCTTCCTCGGTTATCTCGTTAACCAGCGCCGCGGGTTTTAATTAACGCCGTTCGCGCTGAATTATGGGGGAAATTTTCTGGCCCGGCATCCGGCTTATCCCGTTTCCGGGATTCACGCCGGCGTAAACGGTTGCGTAGACGCGGACAATCTTTGTTTGCGATCGGGTGACGCCGGACTTCCATGATTTAAAACACGCGAACCTTCTTCAGCATGCCCGTGGGCTCCGAACACTTCTACGTTACGCTGTTCATGCTTTTCGAGAGATTTTTTCTTTGAAAAGCTCGACCTGATGCTGGGTCTGAATTGTTTCCCTGATATCAGAGTCTGTTTGTGATCATTAAGGAAAAGGGAACTCATTTCTGAAACTGATACGTTAATATTCTTAAATAGTTTAATTCGTTTGATGAATGAAATGGTACCTGTTCGTCGTTGTCATAAGTGCATAAAATCCGCAGTCTAATGATGATCGTTGGAGGCAGTTTTGAACAAAATTTTCTCTAGTGTATAGCTGAACGACTTTTATATTCGGACAAATAGCATTTTTACTTTGTCTCATTATTCGACTGCAGATCTTTATGCATTTATGGCGCCTAGAAATTCATGAAATACGAGGAAGCATTTATATTATTAAAATATAACATTCTTAGTTTGGCCTTTCTACAATGGCTCTTAATCAGCGGAAAAGTTTTTCCCTGAATTATAGAAAATCAAGTATAAAAATGGAACCTAGCATAAAGATTCGCAGTATACTCGTTACAGTTATTATTCTTGGAAACTAGCTGAAGGGATGATTTAATACTCCATTCATCTTGTGAATACTCCAAGAAAATCTGCAAATAGCGTGCAATGTTAGAAAATCTGTAAACCCCTAAATCTCTGTAAGTCTGCAGAAGAGCCAAATCTCTTCAATCAATAAAATAATAGGGATAATTTCAAACATGTTCTTAAAAAATAAGTGCTCGCATCACGACCCTTGAGTTTTGATACCGAGGATGAACCTTGACAATGAGAACGTCCACATGAGAGCTGATATTGTCCAAAAGAGTCCGGGGACCAATTTGAGAACCAATTTGACTCAGCGAGGACCTCATTCCCGAATACCAGCGTTCGGATCAAAACCAGGACGGCGAAGATCGCCGAAAGAAGCCTGGAACGTCCTTGTCGAGCGTCCCAGTCGGCGGTCCACCCTCCGAAGAACAATTCGCAACTGGATGGAACTCCCGTTGGCGACTTCCCAACAGGAACTGGCGAAGACTCGCTCGACTAGACCGCGAGCAAGAAGCCGGAGACGTCACGAAGCCGGTGTAAAGAACGAAATCAACCGTGATCGAGCACGCTTCGCTCGCCCCCGCGAAGGTCCTCTGTGTTCCACGAGGGCTAGGGGAAAGGTAGAGAGAGGCACAAAGAGCCAGAGCGAAGTCGTTACCATAGTCCTTCGTTCTTCCTTCCTGTCGCCTCGTAACGATGTATTTCCTGCTATTGGTTTCTCGCGCGAACAATGCCCGGATCGTGAGCGAAGGGCGACATCGAAGGGAGAGGGAGGGAGGAAGAGAGAGAGAAAGGAAACGTAGTTTCACCCTTAGGAGAGAGGGTAAGTACCCGCCCCTAGGAGCCCAGTTTCCTCTCCGGCAGCCGGAGATCCGCGAGAGAGCAAAGTAGCGGGAGGGAAAGGAGGCAACAGGGTCGGATCAATTGAAGGTAATCCCTCGGGTAGAGTCTGCCGCTTGGCAGAGCATGAAATTCTTCCTGTCTCGTCGGTGCACGGGCCTGCTGCAACAGCGGTCCCTTTTCTTCCCTTACTGATCCCTCCGTGTGTCCTCCGGATCGCTGTACTCGACGATTTTCGGAAACGTTGCTGCCACCGACGCTGGGAATCCGTGGTTCTAGACGTCTTTGCCTAAATTCCGTCACCGAGTTCATGACTCTTCGGGAGTCGTCTTTGATTGACTCAAATGCCGCTGAACTTTAGGTTCCTTTCAAGATCCAAGTCGGGCATGATGAATAGGTGGACCATGTTCGTAGGATTTTGTTCAGTCGACGAGCAGTAACTTTATTTTTCATTGGTGGACACTTTTTGTTGTATTTTAGTTTCGATGATTCTCTGTGCTACAGGTTGATGGACATTTGGGGGATGGAAAAATTTGATGTCTGTTTAGATGACAATCTTTAGGTTCTCATTTAGAGAATTTCACGTTAATATATTAATTGCACCAAATTTTATTAGGATCTGTAAAATGCAAGAAAGTTGGGGGATTATTCAGTATCATACATTTAATCTTTTTCAATTTTTAGTTCGTGAAATAACTTACCTTCATTTCATAGAATTTGTTTTTTGTTTTTGGCAGTCAGTGTCAAAGCACTGAATTCAAAAACATTTTCAATCAATTTTCTTTACAATAATCGTAAATTAAAAAACCCGTTATTTTGACGGATCCTGTAAAAACAGTGTTAAGAAAATTTCTGAACAAGCAAAGCGCCATCGACTACAATAAAAAGTGGTCCACACATCCAATTCTAAAATACCTTACCAAAATCTAAACACCATCGAACATCGACCAGTCGGAGCAGTCATAACGGGGTACAAAAAAATAAAAGGGAGACCAAACTGCGAGTTCGCAGTGAACGCGTCCGGAGTAAACAGGGTTCTGAATGCGGGCCAAAGTCGTTTAAAGACCGCGCGGCAACGGCAGAGGCGGGCAGGCAGGCACCGGTAGCATTAAGCCGTTACAGATCCACGAACTTCTAATAAATTGGCAGCGGTTGGTTAACCGCTCGACGGTATTACTTACAATTAGCTGCAACGACGCGGGTCCCGCGCCGCTCAATTACGACCTCAAACAGCCCGGTGAAGTACGATACGCCCGCGCGCGTGTACGCGCCGCGCCGGTATCGTTCAATTAGAGGCTGAACAGGCCTCGCCGGTAAACTGGAACACGCAGGGACCACCAGCTATATAGCAAACACGGGCTCGTAATCGTGCCGGTGCAATTCCCTCTCTCTGTGGGCCTCGGCTCGCAAAATCCGTCGGATTAGCGATCGGCGTATCCTCCACGCCAGGAAATTGTCTCGAGAGTGACCGGTCTCGCGGAGGAGCTCGCCGGACAACGATCGATAATCGATAATGCGAATCGCGACGCAACCCAAGACTTCCCCACCCCTCTCTCTCTTCTTCTCTCTCTCTTGCTTTCTCTTGCTCTTCCCATATCTCTTTCTCCCCTTCTCTACCTCTCTCCTCTTCTCTCTCTCTTTCCCCATATCTCTCTACCCTTCTCTCTCTCTCTCCCTCTCTCTCTCTCTCTCTCTCTCTCCCCATATCTCTCTCTCCCCTTCTCTCTCTCTCCCCTTCTCTCTCTCTCTACCCTTCTCTCTCTCTCTCCCTATATCTCTCTGTCTCCCCTTCTCTCTCTCTCTCTTCTTCTCCCTTTCTCCTTCTCTCCCTCTTTCTCTCCTTGTCTCTGTCTAGCCGAAATTGAATTGCGAACCGCCGATGTAATTGGCTCGAATCAGCCCACACCAGCGTTGGGATGCCCCTGCTTAGCTGCACGACGGATAAGGAACGATTAAGACGGAGAACGTCCGGAAACGCGGGAGTAACCTTCGCCTGATTCGCGCACGATGCTGAATTAGCGCCGCTCGCAGATTACTTCGCGCCGGAACGCGTTTTTCGAGTGTTTGATGGATTGCGAGGAGCCGCGGAGTTTCCCCGACGGCTGCTTCCCGTGCGAGATTAAGTTCTGCGTATTTGTTGTTTCCGTATTGTTCCGGTGTAACTTGACGCGTTTCCAGGAACTGAAAGATCGTGGGAGAAATGCTGACGGATGGTCACTGGGATTTTTCCAACAGATTTGTTAGACGACTGTTTTTGGAGACGTTCGAGGGTTGGCAGGATTACGATCTTTGATACTGGTAGATAATAATTTTCCGATGGTGATTATTTCGTAGTTTCTAAAATCTGTGATGGCTCCTTAAGGCTACCCTTAACAATAGATTTACAGGGTACTGAAGGTGACTATTTCAGCCCTAAACCTACCAATCACAAAACATAGAAAAGTGAAACGTTTTATAAAAGGGAGAAGATTAAATTTACTTGAACTTTGTACGATTTTTATTATAATATCTAATAAAAAGAAATCAATTCAGTAATTTCCTATCGAAACGTCTTTATAATTTCAATAATTGTGAAATAAAAAACCGGTCATTTTGGCCGTGGTCAAAAATGAGTGTGTTGATTTGATCAACTTTGTTTCTTTGGTCATACACTATAAAAAAAAATGTTAAAAATTTTAATAGACTGATTTTTAGCAATTTTTTCACAGTATATAACCAAAGAAAGAAATTTGTTGATCTTTAAAATCGGAATAATCGCAAGTTAAAAATATTAGAAGCCGTCATTTTGACCGTGGTAGGTTCAGGGTTAACTTACTTTATAAAAATCAGTGTATCCAAATTTTTAGCAATTCTTTTTTATAGTATATAACCAAAGAAACAAATTTGTTGATCTTTGCAATCGCAATAATCGTAAGTTAAAAATATTAGAAGCCGTCATTTTGACACGTTCCGTAAACCTAGTCGAACATGTCATTAAAAACAAATCTCCTTGGATGCAAAACAACTTTAGCGAAATAAATATTTCAAAAAAATCGTGCACAATTCTTCCACACAGACACACATACATATACCGAGACGGGTATTTCTAAAAGGGGGCAGAAATCAGGGTTGGCTGTGTGCGGGCGAGTATTCGCAATAAAGCGACGTGGACGATAGGAGGCGGTGCAGCGCGCGGTGCAACGTATCTGGTGCAGGCGGATCGGTTCCTTCCGGTCGGCGGCGCGCGTAACGCGTAAGTGCAATGAATCCTCGAGCTAGGTGCGGTGCGGTGCGGTGCGGTGCGGTTCGGTGAAACAAACGCCGGCCGCGCGCCGGTTCCGATTCAATGCGGCTCGTTAACGCGGCTCTTAATCACGATCGTCGTCGCGGACAATGAGCCCAATCGGGAGAAAAAGTGGTCGGCCGTGGCGGCAAATATAAATCTCGGCTGTCAGAAACAATGCGATGCGATATACGGAACGGAAAGAGGTGCAGGGTCGCCCACGCGACCGCTCTCTCGTCGATACTCGTTCGACCGTCGTCCACTCTGTCTCCCTTTCTCTGCTCTTCGTCCCTCCCACAATCCTCTGCTCGCGTATACACCCCCGTCTTTCCGGTGCTGCGGTTCCCAGCAGCGTTTTCTCTTTCTCTTTCTCCCTCTCTCTCTCTCTCTCTTTCTCTCGTCTCTGCTCTCCCCGCAGAGAGACCACGGAGAAAAATCGCCGACGATCAATTCCGGCCGCGCCGATAAAAAGCATCGCGAAACGCAACTCGGTTTGCTCCGATCCGACTCCGGCAGAATAATGTTGCCATCGAATGGCTGCGATACACGGGATCCGAGAAAAATCGAACGCTTTAACGCGCCCGCGATGATGCATCGATCCACCAGCGTCTTACCTATGCAACCAACCTAGGTTCCCTTTGTTCGCGGACACACGCGACGAACCCGACAATGGAGACAAGTTGCGCGGACCTCGCTCGATTCTTCTTCCCTCTCTGTTGCACAGGGTTTTGACTTATGGAAGCGTAAACGGTTCGCAGAATCGATTCGTTCTTTATTGAGATCGTGCAAACGTCCCGACGCCTCAACCGTTTCCGCCCTTTGAAAAATCGAATTCTACTTTTCCACCTTTGCTTGCCTCCGCGAGGGCAACGGTCTCTTTGATGCGATCGCCGACTGCGTTTGTTTCTGCAAGGAATTTCGCTGTTGCTACCGAACTGATCTTTACCGATGAAATATTGCAAAACTGTTTCACTCATTTTTGTCTGAAATACTCCAAACGTTCAGTCCGATAATGCAATATTACTAGTTTTAGACCTGCTTGCAAGGATTAACAATTTCACGTTGAAACGATTGAGCATTAAATGAAAATCTAACTTCACTGAATTGTTGTTGTTCTTCTATGGAGTACTGCTGCCTGATAATATTTCTACTGCGAATCTTTATGCAAAAGAAAAATTGTTCAGAAACTTATTTTCTCTCTCCATCATCTCAAAAAGTCGAGAATTATATAACAGTATCTTTGAAATTATTCTGTCTTCTCAGTTGTGTATTTGACCCATTGATTTTTGTTGTAAATGCATAAATGCGGTGATCTAATGATTGTTCCACTCTTTGTATATCGCATTACAAATCTTAGTTAACCCTTAGCACTCGAACGGCGACTGTAAGGCGCCACTAAAAATTCCTATATCATTATTCAAAATATATTTCGCTTTATTAAATTTAATGTATAACCTGAAAAAAATCTATAGAAGGCAAATATTCTAGGTCAGAAGAAATGTTTCGTTTTGGAGTTAAAATGGCTTCGAGTGCAAAGGGTTGAAAAGAACGTCCTCGCCGAACCGCCCGAAAACCCACACTCGAAAAGAAACATGAAGACGACGTCTGAAGCATCCCCCCGCTAATCCACCCCCTTGCCACCCCCCTGCGGTGCCACCTTCTAAGTCTTTCACAGCGATTCCTCGCGTCAATTAGAAGAAGTGACTCTCTCGCACTCCGCCGAAAGCCCCTCGGGCTAAGAGCGCGTTGACAAAGTGACAATTACGCGGCACGCACGCACGCACGCGAGCACTCGTGCCGCGAGGGGGGTGGGAGGTGGGGTGGTTTAGGGGATGGTGGCCGTACGAGCAGGAACCGAAACAACCCCCACCCGCGTGTCCCGTAGTCACGTGCGGTCTCGTGTTACATTTTCATTCGGCTAATTGCCTTTTCATCGGATCCCCACGGTCTTCCAGCGCGTAAAACCGCTCCGGCCCTTTCTCCCTTTTCCTCCCTCCATCCTTCTCTCACTCTACCTCCCTTTCTGTCTCCTCGTTTCACCGGCGTCGCGACGCTCGGCGTCTCTTTCCCAACGAGCATCGAATCGCACGACCCGCGGGGATAGGTCCCCGATCGTGTCGAGGTTCAACGCAAATTGGAGGCTCCCCTTTGGCCCTTCACGCGGAGGAGGACGCCCTTTGCTCCCCCGAACAAGCCAAAGGATTGATTTACAACGGGCCGGCCGCGGGAGAAACGCGTTCTTGCCGGCGCTTCTCGCGATTGTTCCGAAGTCGGAAAGCGGGGGCTTGTTGCACGGCCGTTTAACTCGAGGGCCCGCGCCGGATAAATAAGTATGACGAGTGCCGGCACGACGGTAGGCGAGTTTCTTTATGGCAATGGTGACGAGCCGGTAGCATTGAGATCGCGCTTGCGAAATAGATGATTTACCGTGGGCCGCGCGGTAATGACTGCTGCTCGGTGATTAACCGCTGATTTGTCTCGTCTGACGTGCTCCCGCTGCTGCTGTTAACGCAATCGCGCTTGATTTGCGATCTCGAGATAAACTGGGCGTGGGTTGCATCAGGTATGACTGAAGACCTTTACGCGAAACAGAAAAATTGTCCACATCTGTTGGAAAAAATTAGACTCGACACCTTTGCACGATCTTGATCGATTCTAGTGTACACCCCTTGTCCATAAGTACAAGAAAACTCTTTAAAACTTTTCTCAAAATTGGTCCAAACAACTTGAATTTTTTTTATGTTAATCTCACAGTCATGCATGAAAAGTGTATGCATTGATTGCAAGATACAGAGCTATACAGACACTTTTATTTCTTTCCTCGATAACATTATAAAGTTCAAAATAATACTCAATTTTGTCATAAATCCGTAACATCCAGTCATGATATTCGGTAAATTTATAGCACTAACCAATAAATATGTTGTTAATTTCTCTGAACTCGAAACAAAATTCCAAACGTTTTTAACCTCATTATCCAGTTATCAGAGCGAGCACGATCATTCCATCTAGAAATTCATTAACGACACAAACCATACGACAAGGAATTAATCATCTCGTGCATTCAAAAAATGAACGACCTAAGCGTCTGAACGTCATAAGCGTTCTGCGATCCGGAAAAAAACTAGCAACAAGCAGCTAATTGCTGGAAATAATTATCGCCGTGCGTTTGACCAATGGGTTCAGGAAACACCTAATAACGTCTCCCGTAGCCGTAGCCACGTTAATCACGCGTTTAAATAGAGATAACGTACTAATTGAAGCGGATAAAGTCGATCGTCCGAGATTCCCGTTCGCGTTAATGATCCCTGCCGTTTTTAGCCGATGATCCTACGCGATCCCCGGCACGAATCATTAGCGGGTTTTCTCGGCGACAGAAAACAAGTCTCGGCGACGCGTCCGTCACAGGGAGAGGCACGTTGGCTACCACGCCTCGGATCGACTTCCTCCCAGAACGCATTCCAACAGGTAAAAACAACCTTTAGCCGCGGCTTGTTACCGCATAGCAGTTTCACGGATGTTGCTTCATTACGAGAGCTGACTAACGCGCCGGAATATTTATTAACGGTATCCCGTCGGGGCCCGAGTGGTAGCCTTTTAATTAGACATCTTTATTCGGCCCGAAAGCGCAGTTACTACGAAATCCCGGCCGGTAAATTTCGCAAGAAACCCGAACGGCCCGCGACGGAAAAAAGAGAGCGAGAGAAAAAGCGGATACCGCGTTCGTTGCGTTTTCTTTTCTTCTCTTTTTTCCTCGCGAAAGCCGCGCGCCGCTAATTGCTTTATATTTTACGTAAATTATTAACGTTTCATTAAAGAGCCCTCGGCGAAGGTCCGTCGCGAATTGCTTCCCGAGGAGTTGTAATGGCGTTGCCTGCCTGCTTGCCTGCCCCTAGGGACATCGCAAATTGCTGCCGCCTCGTCGTCTCCGGCGACGATGCTCGGCAAGTCGCGATAATGAAGCTGCGAAATAGATATTGAAGCGGGCCGATTTTATCGTTTGCGAGAACGACGAATTCGTTAGCGAACGGCGCGCGAAACGCCGGACCAGCGAGCGAGAGTCCGGCTTTCGTTATTTCGGTTAAATAAACTGTGAAATATTTCGAGTACACTCTCCCCGTCGGGCGCCGTTATGCTAATAAACGGCAGCACGGCTAGACGAACGATCCTTATGCAAAGCGAAACTGTTCTGCATCGATTGCCGGACGCCGCGGCCGAATAGGAATATCATTCTTCCTTCAATTATTTTAATATGGTGCGAGAAGAACTGCGTGATGGATCGTGCTTAAAGCACACCTTTAGGATAATTATGGACTAGGGGAAAAAAGCAGGTACTTCGACTGAAGTAGCGCACTGTAGATCCAAAGTAAGCGCGCGAAATCTGCAGTCTCTCGAAACGGAGAGTGCGAGATTACCTGGGGCTTTGTGACGGATTAAGTGAGAAGGGCTTTTTAAGGGAAATTACAAAACAAAATGAAAGGGAGAACGACTTATCGGAAATTTTTAAGTACCACAACTGCAAAGAATCTGTAGTCTAGATATTTGAAATATCTTTTTAAGAACAAATACTTACTAAATTTAAGAAAAGAAGCTGTTCAAGCATGACTACTTAATTAAACCCAAAAACTTTTGATCATTTGAAAGATGCCAGAAGGAGATTTTAAGGACGATTATAAAACAATATCCAAGGCAAAGTATTATCTAGAATACTTTTTTAAGAATTTAAAGCCCGAAGAAAAGTCTGTAAAAGCGGGCAGAAAGGAGTTGGTTAAGAAAGGCTACTTAAAGATCAAAAAGTTTCAGTCATTAGGAGCAGAAGCTATATAAGATTCTCTGTTTCAGGATTAAAGCAACGAAAGAAAAGCGAAATAGAACTGTTTGCCGAAGATAAAGCAAGGGCAGATTACAGCAGCAAAACAAAGAAAAGACAAAGCGGTGTGTCAGTGAAGAATGGGAAGCGCCGAGAAACGCAAGAGAATCTACAGCTACGCCCATGGGGTCGCAGAACCCCCAAAAGAAAATAAGAAAAGCAACAACCTGCCGCGTCTAGACACCTGCCGCACCATACAACGTGCTCATTTCGAAGAATTTATGTAGGTCAGGTCGCCAATCTTCATTCATCCTTGCTAGATCAGCCGGGAAACCACCTTAGCATGGAACTGTCCAATTTTTCCCCGGGCGGACACAAATTAATTCTAATGGCAGTACGGGGGTAAAAAAATTTCATTAAAAAGCGATCGAAAAGAAAGAAGTCTCGAATAAGGAAAAGAATCGAACAGATTAATCGCAGACGATTTTTCCTTTTCCTCGGTAATCTTTTCTTCGCTCTGTAAAAAACCGAGTTTGATTAAAAAGAAGGAAGCGGAGCTGGCTGTTCAAGGGTCTCCTCATCTTCCGGCGAGTTCGACTCGTCTTCCGCCTCGAGTGGACTCGATTATCTTCTCGTTCTGTCGGTTGGGTCATCGCCAAGACAATTTCGGCCGCCGGGGGTGGCTCATCCGGGGTAATAAATGCAATCTCGAGGCTCGCTTTTACCTTCGCTTTTTAACGGGGGGAGGGGCGTGAATAGGGACTTATAACTGTGGCGCACGAAGTTCGAGGACACATTCCTTCGAATTCCAATCAGCCGGCGCGTTTCCCACCCCTTGCCCCATCCCCTCCGCGGATGCCGATGCACCGGTATCTAATAATTTCACGGGGCGACGGAACGGCGGCGCGGCGAACGGCGAATATCGATACGACTCTCTCTACCGAGTCGCCGCACGTTTTAATTTACTATTATTACGAACACCGGGGAGGATCAGTGGACCGGATGAAATCTTATTTACGCCCCAAACCCCCTCGAATCCACCCTCGCGACCACCCAGCTCGCGAACCGAACCGAGAGCTATCCGGAATCGAGAACCGTAGCGCCTGGCCAACGTTTTGTAATTAACGGGAACCAGAGTTTAAGGGCGGAAGGGTTAACGAACCGGGGCTGCAGGTGAAGTCGGCAGTTGTCGAAGGATATCGAGCGTGTAAGAGCTACAGCAACGTATCGACATGTGCGGAAGCTTCCGGACCGAAAACTCGAATCTTCTGCGAACGCTATTCTTTGATCTCTTGAACGTGGAAGAGGGTAGAGAACTGTTTTGTTAATAATCACCTCTTTAGAATACTTTTATCATCATGTTTGCGACGATTTTCTGATTGAAATGACTCCAAACACGATACAATTTGGATCACGTGTACTCGTTTAATGCACGATATAGTGGTACCTCGATTATCCGAACTGATATCTAAATGTTTTTGTTAGATGTTGCTGAATTCTTTTTAAAATATTTTTGTGCCCGTTTTGTAGTACATATCTCGAAGTACGTTCTCTTGAAGTTTCGTTAAAAAATATTGTAAGGAATGGCCGGGATAAAAGCAAACAGTTTATTATTTAATTACACGTCCTTCTCTAGTGTCGGACCTGACGAGACTGCTCGTCCTTGTTTCATTCTGTTCGTTTCTTTTTTCAACACATTCGTTTGTCCGATGAATCGTTTGTCTTATCAATAACATGAACATATTTGTTAACAACATGAACAATATATACAGTGGCAGATATGTTACAGCTTATTTTACAATATGGATACTTTTAAACACAGAAGCCCTATGGTCCTAGGCCCTACGGTTCGCTTCATAAGCCGCCGTATTTACACGTAATTATATTTTTCAATGAAATTTTAAGTCTTTCCTGGGATATTTCAATATTTTTCAAGATCCTTTGACTTTGAAGGGTATGGATCACAACCCTCGCAGGTCCTGCGAAAGACTATACCGCGAGTGAAACCCGCGGAACAGGCCGCAAGCATGTCTTTCGGTTCTTTGATCATCCGCGTGCAAGTGTATTAGCAAGCCACCCCCCACGCAGCATGAATATCTTCCCTTACGTTCCTCGGGCTCGGTCCGTTCGGGGATGTTTTTCCGCTGGGTTTGAATAGAATCGGGCGATCGTTCCCTTTCGTAGGGCTCCATCGATTCGCCCCGAGAAAGTACTCTAAGAACGGAGAAAGTATTCTCTCCCCGCAGCTGGAGACACGGGAGCGCACCTCGGGGAGGTTCGGGGAGAATCTTTCGCCGGAAAGGCGAAAGCTAGTTCAAGTTTAACGCGGTTCCGCCAGGTGTGTTCCCACCGAAACTGAATCGAACCGGAGTTCAACGGAGTTCAGAGCTAACCGAGTCCCAAGGCAAGCCCACTTCCCTTGTGCAGGGTTTAACTTAATCTACCGAGTTCGCCGTGTGTTCCCAGGGTCTGCCGAGATAAGAAAATTTCTATTGGATCTGTGCTACGGGCCGAGGCGGCTAACTTTATCAGCTTAACCCTTTCGCTGTCAAAGGTGCGGTCACCGGACGGTGGAGGCTGTGTACCCAGAGCAACTATGCTCGTTTTGTTCTCTTCTAACAAGCTCAAATCTCTTTTTCGCCCTTTACTCAAGATTAGAGCGAACAGTTCAAGGGTCTGCCAAATTATTTTTCTACAGATTCCGTATAGAAAACTGATCTTGAGGCTGATATACACAGGCTCACGAAAGTATTCGAACGTCCTTTAAAACAGTATAACTTTTTTTAAATTGGACCAAAAGACCTGACATTTTTTGAGCAATTAGAAGAATTGGTTTACCGAATGACGTGCTAAAAGGGGTTTGAAAATATTACAATTGCTAGGAATTATAAGAGCAAATAGAAAAGGCAAACTTTTTTATTTGAGCCTGTAATGAAAATTTAAAATATGCGTTTTATAGATCTACGTTAGTTATAAACATACTGAAAATTTTTCCTCATTTGAAAACACTCCAGGCATTTTCACCACGTATTCTTGATCTAACTGATCGTTAACACTAACAGCAAATCATATCAAAATCAATGTTCAATGTTCAGTAAAGTAAACTCCGCCGTCATCGATTCTAACTTTAATTGCTTATAACTTTGTAATAAATCGTTTCTGAGCAAACTTCAAATAACATTTTTTTCTTATTTCCACTTGTAGGATATGCTCCCCAAGTTTGTCCATTAAAACCCGGGACACCCTGTATAGAGGAGTCACTTATACTAGGTGAAGCTTCTTCAGAAGCAAAGTGTGATCGAATACAAACGTCCGGGAAACGAGTCTTAAGAGTGTTTAGATATTTACAGGTTTGATTACCGTAAGGATTCTTCAAGTTCTAGCAGGGAACTTCAATGTTTGGAAACAGACGCGAAAGTCTCGGCGAAGGAAGAGGGAACGATAGGTAGCAGGCTAATCCCGGTAGGAATCGTTCCGAAAAAGAAATCTTAGCCGCGGTGCTTATAATTCCTGCGGGTGTTTTTCGCGGCGGCGAAGACCCACGTCGTCGGGCTCGCGGCGGGTTTTTGCGTGCGATTCCCGGGTAACCGGAGCCGACGCGCGTCGGTGTCCGGGGCGCGAGATGCGAGGAAGTCTTAGGAACTCGCCTTAAGTCGGGCCCGGTGCTCGTTCGCCTCGCTAACGAGCCACGAACGAAGAAACTGCGCCGAGTCGGTAATTGGATCGGCCGATCTGCTCCTTTAATGCGGCGACTTCGTCCGGTCGATGAGCAAAGCGGTCTTCCTCAAAACCACCACCACCACCGGTGTGCAAGAGCCACCAACACCGTAGACGCCGGAGGGGGGTCACGGTAACATTATTAACCCGTAATCGAGCTTCGAGCAAACAATGAGGCGGTTTAGCCCAGCTCGCTCTCTCTCTCTCTCTCTCTTTGTCAGTTTTCGCGAGACTCCCTTTCCCTCTCTTGTTCTCTCCTTGGAGAGATCTTGCCCTCGGGGGCAAGCAAACCCCACCGCGTGACCAAACTTCGCCACCCTTGATCAGAAGTTTCAGCGTTATGCAAACTCCTTGTTTCCGATGTGGGAAACCGGCGTGCTTCCGAGTCCGACGATGCCTTCTTAACGCTTCGACCTGCGGGCGCTCGACGGCGGAAGTCGCCCCACTCGGGGAGAAACTGCTTGATCGCTGGACAGGTTTAATTTCGCTGACTTTCGCGTGTTCTCGCGCCTCAGACGCCGGCGCTTCGGGTTCAGGCCGTCTGCGAGGTCGGGGCCTTTGTACTGCGAGTTAATCTTCGACAGGGAAATTCTTTGCTAACCTTGGCTGGGAGTATTGGATACTTTAACATGTTGAGCGCCAAGCGAATTCTTAAGGAAATACCCATCTGCTTAGAAGGGCTTGAAAAGCTAGTGTCAGTCACCGGTAACTGTCGCGGCCTAAACGGAAAGTTCAGTGTCAGTCACCGGTGACTGACGTGGCACTCAACGTGTTAAGAGGGGCTTCTCGTGTAACGACAGTGACGACAAGTGATTTTGAAAAATTTTTTTTCAGTGTCACTATTGGATATATGGAACCAGATCTTCCTGGTATGTAAACAAATATTCTAAGTGTTTCTTTTTTCTTTAAATTGTTCTTATTATTTGTTGTATAATGTACTTTGGCATTGTTGTCTGTCGCAGTGATCAAAACAAGAAAAGTGAGTTTTCTTAAGGTTAGATACTTCATGCTGGGATTGAACCCATTTTGAAAGAAGAATATGTAAACAATACCTGAATATTGTGCTACTATAGAGTGCTACTTCAGAAAATTTCAGCTACCTATGCGCGCATGCGCACAACAGTCAAACATCACCAAACAAGAACTGTGAAGTGCACAGCTCCATTCGAAGACTTTTGTATCTTTTTGTTATATTAACTGTTATCGATAATATCAAATGGAAATAAGGGGTGCTGCAGTTCCACTGATCTTCCTGGTCCATTTGAAAAATTAAGAGCCAAGTATACCAACGGTATACATGACTTCTTCATAAGTGGAGACGATTCTCAACTTTGATTTTTTAAATTGGTCCGTATACTTTTTTATGTGCCAATCGATGCAGTTTCCGATTCTCTATAAAAAAGGTATTAATCCATGCATTTCGAAAAATGATGAGTTTAGCAAATATTTTTATTTAAATATTAATGAAAAGTCAACAGATTCACAGAAGAGGACCACGGTACCGTCAATATATCACCAATAAGAACCGTTTCGGGACCGATCCGTCAGATCGAAAGGACAGTTAACGAGAGGTCGAAGCTCAGCGTTCCAGTCGATTCGATCGGGTCGAACCCCGTACCTATCGATCGATATATCTCGGCTCGCCGGCGAACGCCTTGCCGGAAATGTATTCCGCCGCGGAAACAAATCTTCCCCGCGGACAAAAAACTTCGCCGTGATTATCGGTAACGATCTGCTCGGCGCGGGCCGAATCGGGCCGGAGCGGTGCGGTGCGGAGACCGACATTCCGCACGCCGGCCACGTATGCGCGTACCGAATTTATTCGCGAGCGGAGTTACGCCATTGGACGGGAACCGGCCGAGCATTATTTACCTTGGTAATTACGCCGAGGCCGGTTCCACGCCGGTGGCTCGCGAGCCACAAATTATCGGGCGCAAGCTTTCGGGTGTTTCGCCGGCGACGGCGTGCCAGCAGCCGAACCACCGGGATCGTTAAACGCTTTTTACGCGGCGGTCGCCTCATACTCCGCTTCATCCACCGCTTCACCATATCCATGCACCCTTCCTTCGCTGCAATCCGCTGAAGACGGTCAAGGTCGGTGCTTACCGCCAATGTCCTCCGCCAAACCGAGATCTGGCTAGACTAAGCTTTTTTCTTTGGTGGGATTTGGTCCTTTTCTTCCGAAAAAATTACGAACCTTGCTCTTTGCTGACAATGAGTGCAAGGAATGAATTTATGAGGGTCAAAGGATTAGAAGTGTACTGTATGTGCCACTATTTGTTGAACATCCTGTAGATAACACAGATAGTTGGTGACAATTTTGATAGAAAAGACGCAGACCTTGGAAGATTGGAAGTTTGTCATGCTATAGGCTGATCAAAAGTAATTACGCAGTTTGAAAAGATTTGCTTCCGGAAAATTGGTTTGTGAAAAGAGAAATAATCATTTCTTACATTAAAGGGTTGTTATCGAACGAATCCACGAGTGTTAAAGTATTGGAAATAATTGCATGTGTGTCATTATTTTTTTATCACAAGAAATTTTACAAATACCTTTCGGTCTAATAGTGTCAAGTGTATCCGCGGTGGATACGTCGATGAATCTCGTATTTAATTTTAGTGTAGTATTGGTAAGTTCCAAGTACGTAATTTTTAATTTAAAACGTTAGATATTTTATTGGAAACTAATAAATATCGATTTTAGTCATTAATTTAGGCACTGAAATAACTTCTATGCAATGGTAATACATATTCCGCAAGTGTCCGCATACTTTTCGAGCGGTAGCGTGATTCTACACCTGTGGATCGGTGGAAATCTGTTTGAAAAATTTTTCTTGCATCTTGTAGTACTCATCACTCAAATTTTTCGACACTACGATCTTGATTGTGACGGTTAATTTTGCGGTGCATTTTTTTCACAGATCTCCACCGACCCAGAGGTTTTCGATGCATTTTTGTACACCCTGTACAAAGAATAAGAACCCCGGGGAAAATTACATCGCGCCAGCACCGTCGAAGAAACCGCGGAAATGAATAGTAACAGGATAGTTTTGGCGTAATAAGGGTTAAGCAGAGACGCGCTTTACACAATCCTCTTCGGGGCGAGTGGTTCTAATCGCGGAAAAGAGTTTGCGTTGATTAAGTGCGAGTAAAGCGGCCGGTTCCCGGGCCGACTACGCGAGCTCGCGGAGTCATAGAAACGGTTAAGACGTTGGAAACAACATTCGCCTGGTAATTGCAGAAAATTCCGCTTCTGGCGGAACAGGGGGGTGTACGGGGGTGTGGTGTTTAAAATGTAACGGTGCAGCGCTCATGCAACTCCGAACTAACAACTGTTGGATTACTTCAATTCGAGCGAGCGGCGGCGTGGGGTAACCAGGGGTGGAGGGGGAGGAGAAAGAGAGAGGGAGGAAGGGAGAGAGAGAGAGAAATCGCGGAGAAGTTAAATTGGAGAAACACACGCGGCCGGTTTCTTGATGGTTAATTAAGTGGAACCTTAGGAATTCTCCGAACGCGTTCAACAGGAATATCCGTCGGCGGTCGGTGAATCGGCGATGGAGAAATTACTATGATGATCGATGTAGCCGAAACTCTCCTGGGGAAACTGGCGCAGCGCGGGGGGACCGACGGGAATTTATGGGAAAAGTTTCGGTCCTCGCGAAATTCAAGGAATGACGCTTTCGCGGCGAGCTTCGTTGTACTAAGAATTAACGTCATCCCGCGTAACACGGGGACGTTGATTAACCGCTTTAGTATTTCACCCCTCCCGGCCGTTGATTCATTGGATGAAATCGATCCCGCAAAAAAAACCAGGCGTAAATCAATCGCCCGCCGATATTGAATCGGGAAGATGAATACCGGAAGTTTGTATCGACCGGTTGCGTTATTAGCACGCGGTTAAATTTCAATGAACGCGCTCCCTATCGTGCCGTATAAAAATTAACTTTCAATACAAATAAAATCCGGTTGGGAACCGTGCTCCGGTTCTGAAAATTTCGGTATGGATCACTGCGAATACACGTGTCATAGCGTTATAGTCATTTTAACTCTCTAATTTCATCCTTCGGATTTGTTATTTTATTTTAAAACTGATTAAACATTTCGTTTCGCTGACACTTATACATTAAATTGGAGAGTTCAGTATTTCAGAATTTTTTAGATTTATTTACGGCTTGGAGCAGTAACAATTTAGGCCCGGAAATGAAAAACCAATAATGAAAGAAAACCATAATCTCGGCGGAAAGTTAATAAAATTTTGATTAGTAGAAAAGTCAGAGCTTCTTGATGACTTGATCTTGCTTCTGGAGACTTCAAAATTTTCTCCTGCTCTTCAAATCGTTCATATTGTACGTAAATTGTTATTTGAAAAATGCAGCCCTGATTAATACGATTCCAAATAAATATTTTTTCCTCGAACGTGCAACACAAAATTTCCCAGCAAGTTTCAGTGTAAAGTGGCGATAGGTCGTGGAAAAAATGTTTGAACAGACCGTTTCAGCAGACGGTGCTCATCGATCATCATAGAGCAGCATATAATTGACTCGACTAAATCTTTCAACCTGTTTCTTCAGACAGGGAATGTAGATCGGGAGACAACGACACTCACTCGACCAGGGCCGCTGTTCCATTCATTTGTTCACTGTCACTTCCCATCAGATACGTCATTCGTATACACGGCGTTCGATCGGTGAAGAAAGTCGATAAAGTTCTGTTATCACGTTCGAATCTGTAACAGTACTTTCACAGCAGGATCGTTGGGCCCGAGCTTGGAACTAGCTCGATCATCCACTTTCAAAACATTTCCTAATCTTTTCACACAGTCTCCCATTAACGAGACGTCTTGATAAAATCAATTAAAAATTTATTATCTTGTTCAATAATTTTGTACTTATTTAGCATGTCCAGTTCTTTCTATCGTTACACTGTTTAAAATCGCAGCGATTCCTTTCTGTCACAAATGCATCAAATTAGTAGTACAGTCATCAGTAGACTGCGGATATTAATGGAAAACAAAAATACTGTGAGTTAATTGTAAGAGACTAGGCATTAAATTCCTTCCACTGTATAAAATTGCAGCTACTCGTTTTTGTCATAAATGCATAAAATCGGTAGTGCAGTAGTGCATCGGTAGACTGCTGATATTAATGGAAAATAAAAATTCTCTACGTTAATTGCAAGAGACTAGGCATTTAATTCTTCCCTTAATAATTCTAACAGGCCGAAAATAATAGATTGACATTCTAAAATAATATTAACCTCCGCACTGTTTAAAATTGCAGGTACTCGTTTTTGTCACAAATGCATAAACCCCGCAGTGCAAGCTACCAGCGGCGGAAAGACTCGTCTGGAGTCGTTCGATCGCCAGAATCAATTCCAAAAATCAGCGATTTATCGCGACCGGCGGATCAGAGGGTTGCGCGTAGGGTGCGCGGCGCCGAATTACACGCGGAAATGAAAAAGAGAAACGGCCAATCGAACGGCGCGCGGGGGTCGCGGAAGGTCGCGTGTATATCGCGGGCCGATATTACGTCGCGGGTCCGGTGAACACGGTTTTTTCTCGTTACCGTGGACGGGGGCCCGGAATAACGAGATTTCGCTATTGACTTTGAACAGGGGGTTCTGGGTCGCAGGAAGCTCGAGCTCGAACTCGAACTGAAACCTCGAACCTCGAACTGGAAACCGGGAGAGCCGGCGCGTATCGGACGCGGTGACGAGCGAAGCGGAGTCGAGCAGAGCAGAAGCGGAGCCGAGCGGGTCCGGGCCGAAGGGATTTCCATAACTGAGTCGACCGGACGCGGAGTTGCCTTGTCGGCCGAGCTGTCGCTGCAACCGGTGCAAGCGTATTCGATTTTCACGGGTCACGTCGCCGGAAACTTATTATTCTCCGACAGAAGAGACAGGGAGAAGTTATATAAAGGCGGAAAGAGCGACGGACGATCGTCAATGGAAAACGACCGTCGCCGACCACCCCCGCGCACCCTTCGATCCGATACCGAATAGAGAGCAGCTACCCTTTCGATTCGATGGAGAACCCGCCGCTGGAAATGTCCGATCGAAACCGGACCACCGCCGCGTTACTCGATGGAATAATTACTGATCCGGAATGCAACCCCGGAATCCATCCCGTTTCCAGGATCATTCAATTCGACGACCACGCGAGGAATCCCGAATAAAATCCCAAAAGTCCCTCTCTGATAATTAAACTTCTACGTTCCTTGCGAGAATCAGAGAATAAAAATGTGTTTCCACCCTCGACGTGATGGGAAAAAAAGTAGATGTCCATACTGTTTTAATTTCACTATCAAATTTTAAGAATTGTTTCTACTTCTTGCTGTTGAGTGAAACCGGTGATAGAACGGAATAATAAATATGAAATTATTACATTTAAACAATGTTTAAAGCGAGCGAGACGGCTCGAATGCGCCAATTATCACAGACATTGTTCAGTTTATTTCAAATACTGAGGGGTTTAAAGAAAGTATTATTGTTCTATTATTGTTCTATTGAAATGATTGTTTGCAGTTGGCTTTGAGGACAAATGCACTCTGAGACCAAATCCCTGGAAGAGCAATCGGAGAGGGGCGGTATCAATTTGTTTTTTAAGTCCTACAGTAACTAGGAACGGTGGGGGAGGGAGTGGGGGGGTTTAATCTTTAATTACTCGCGGCTTCTATCAACTGGGCCGGACCTATCGGAGCCCATCGATTGAAAAGGAGGCGTTCTTACGGGCAGGTTCCAATCGGGAACGGTTTCCTGAACTTTCTTAGTCATTCCACCGTCCGGGAACGGTAGGTGGCCGTCGTATGTCCCATTGTCGAGGAAGAGATCACGATTTCGTGACTTCGTGAGCGCGCGCTCTTCGTGAACGGTGGGCGTATCGATCGTTTCGCCCTCTCGATGCCAATAAGATCCTTAGGTAAATCCTAAGCCGATGAGACGAAGTCCGGAGATCAGCGAGCAAAGACCGAAAGGCTCCGAAGGCAACCGGCTAATCCTAATTGAGTCGCCTTATATATATATAAGTCGAAGCCTTCTTCTCCTTCGTCCTGATATTCCTCCTGCTATCCTCTCTTTCAATTCGTTTCCTTTCAGTTTTGTTCTTCCCGCGCAGCTTCTTCCGCCTTTACACGTTTCCTTTTGCCCCGTGGCCACTTCCTATTACCGGGCCCTTTGCACCGCTAGCATCCTCCATTTTCATCCCCTTAATTAAATTTTTAGTCGCAAGAGTCCTTCGAGAAATTTGATTCTTCTTATTCGGGGGTCGTTGGTAATTTTTCGTTTGCCTGGGGACTCTTCAGATATTTCAATTCTTCGGGGTCCTCATTGGCTCTCCTACTATATTAATCTGTCTTCCTTCCCCTGGTTTTATTTGTCTAGATTTCTTCTTTTTTTTTAGTCTTCTCTACACCCTCGTTCCCTCTACATTGTTAACTCTGTAATTAAAATTTCAGTTCAACGAAAGGATTATAAACTTTGCTTCCTCTTCTTCAGGTTTTAGTCACTTTTATCTTGCCAGCGGACTCTTCTTCTATTTCAACTCCTCAGGATCTTCACCACTAGTTTATTTTTCTCTCCTACGTTGTTTCTCTCCTACCCAAAAAATTTGTTTCTCGTCTTCAGGGTTCGTCATTTTTCTCTTTCCAGAGGATTCTCCATCTACTTCATCTCTTCAAGGTGTTCGTTGCCTCCGTCTTTTATTTTATTTCTCTCCTCCGCGCTATGACTTCTTGCACAAATTTTTGCACGCCCGATTAAATTCCTATCTCTATGGTTCTCAAAAAATTTGCCTCTCGTCTTCAGGGTTCGTCGTTTTTCCCTTCCCAGAGGATTTTTCTTCTCCAACCCGTCAGTTTCTTCATTACCTCCTCTCATCTGGTCCTATCTCCCTTCACCCACTTTTTCATCCCCCAACCCTTATCTACCCCTCTCTATTTATTGGACTATTTTTCTCCGGCGACCTCGGGCTCACCTACGCCCGCAAGAATACCTCTCTTCCTCCTCTAGCCGACAACTTCCACCGACAGATCCCGAAATTGATTTCTCGGCTGCGCCAGGGGGAAACGATCCGTGAACCTGTATCGTACATCAAATCCAGAAAACCGGGCAATTCCTGTAAAATAGTGTGTTTCTAGCGTCCTAAATCGAACCTCGAGGATCTCGGATCTCCGGGGCTGTGCTGGAACGGAACGCCCGGCAAGGACCTCGCGAACGTTGAAATAAATATCGGCCCTTGCACTGTGCACATAGCAAATTCTCTGGAAATGGTCGTAAACATTTACACTCGCGCGGTCTCCGTTCGTATCCTCGAGAAGTTAAATGATTCAAGCGCGTTGGGTTAACTTTTGGTCGTGACTGTGCCATGTTTCGACCTCTGAATAATTATCTGAAATTCGTGCTCCCAATGTTCCTTTCCTTGTAGTCACATTCTAACAATTTTTAAAGACGTTGGCCACAATTGTAAATTAATTTCTCTGTCAGACATTCTACTGAACCAAATTTTATTAGGATTCAAAGGTCCAGAAGAATTTATATTTTAACTATAGAATACCTTGTGCAGTAAATGTTTAGCAACTTGTTAAATCCGAACAAATTTAATGGTGTAAGCAGTATTTTCTGTTCGAAATAATGGCACAGCAATTTTTAACGGCATCTCGGAGTCGCCACTCGAGTGCTAAGGGTTGAAGAGGCAATCACTACCTTTAACCCTTAGGTCAGTAATAAATATTTTCTACATTTTATATTTTTGTGTCTCGGATGTAAACTAACCTGTGATCATTCAGAAACGAAAAATTTACAATAATTTTGCTATTTTTCGATGAAAATATTGAGATATAAAAAGAAATTTAAAATTGGTACTCGACTAAGCGATAATTGACATAAACCGCTTCCTCTATGTGGGATTTTTTGGAGATTACAATTCCCCGGGATTTTCCCCATAACCGACAAAAATTAGCCTCGATCTAGCGTCTACCTCGACCGTAAAGGGATCCAGACAATCGACGCAAAGAGGTGTCCAAGGAACCGCAGAGACAGGATTGAGTGAAACGCAACGTCGCGGGGGTAGTTCGTCGCTAGTCGAGGATCAACTCTGTCAATCTGTAGCCGGCTCGAAGGGGTGTTTTTCTGAGGATCGTCGAGCGATTGCGTGTCGCCGGGGAAAACGGGTCCCGGGGCTGATCCTCCTTGGAAGACCAGCAGCGGTGGAATTCAAGGTCCAGGAGGACGCGCCGTCGTTGCACACGTCGCGTCGGTTGTGTGTGATCCTTTGATCCATTGTCTCGGCGAAGGAGAGGAGAGAGGCGTCGGAGAGAGAGAGCCTCCGGGGAGCGTCGCCGTCGCGCCGGCAGAAAGGCGAATTCTAATTTGACGAATGAGAAAGTTTCAAGGAGAGAGCGATGCCTCGAAACTCCCTGGTCGTGCGCGACAAAGGGCGTCAAAGACGGCGAGCGGAGCTATTACGATATGTAAAAAAAAAGGAGGAAGAAGCAGAGACAGAAGGAGAAACGGAGATCGACCGCCAGAAAGATAGAGAAAGAACCAGAGAGAGGGGGGGGGGAGAGACAGAGAGAAAGTGAAAGAAAGAAAAGCAAGGGAAGGGAAGAAAGAAAATGTGCTGGCGTTCATCGAAGAGGAGTCTGCTAGCTGGTTCAAAGGAGGGACGAAAGAAGAGGGAGAGTCGTCTGTAGTCGAAACTGGCAAAGCACCACGGGAAAGAAATTCAAAGGAATTCTTGAAAAAGTTGCTTCGAGTTTATGGTGATCGATGCACCGCTGCCGGGGAGAGGTTTCTTTATTTTTCTTGTATTTTTCCCTCCCGAAAAGAACGGGCCAACGGACGGAAACAAAGAACGCTCATAACGCTGCTGCTGCTGCTACTGTTGCTACTAGAAGGGGTTGGGGGTGGTCGAAAGGGGATGAAAGAGCGTCGATCGGTGTTTCCGTCGATTAATCGCGTTTGACGCGGACAGCTTTGAAGCACGGTGGCCCCGGCCCCGGTAATCACCGAAATTTCATAATTACTCTTATCGAAAATTCCCGCGTAATTATATCGATGTTATCGCAATTAAACGGAAAGCTTTCAATTACACAGCCACTTGCTTCTATCGGATAGATCAATATTGATGCGTCCGGATTTTACGGGGCACCGACGCACCTCCACACCTCCGCCCACACTTTTAACACCCCCACGCTCTCGACACCATAACTCTGTCAATTCCCCGTGAAATTATACGGACAACCCACATCAGAAAATTAAATTTTCATTTTCGAAAAATCGATTTTTCTTCTTTTGCGATTTCTTTAAGTGCAAGTTGTGTAGAATATGAGTGAGGAAGGATTTACTTGAATTCGTGCAATTAATATAGTTATAGGCGTTTGAAGAATGCAATTTACATTGCGAGATATTGGTGGTTGAACCTTTGATCGCGTTTTTCTCGAAACCACTTTGAGTTCTAGTCCACCAATTGACTCAAAATTTTAAGGGTGTCTTCAGCACATACTCTGTTATCGCATGATCAAACATTTTTTAAATCCCCCAATTTTTTCTTATTTTTTATCGTGCTGAAGGCCGAGAAATACTTTAAGAAATGGTACTTTATCTTCAAAATCCGGCCATTATGTAAATAATTTTTTATTTCTTTTAATTTAGACTATAACTACATATCTCCTGATTCATAAACAACTTCGTCTTCCCGTTTCCGATCAGTAGAAAGACCGGAATCGTGGCAGCCACGAACCATGTTTCCGAAAACATGCTCCATAAAAAAATATGTAACTCATGTAATTTTGATTATTTTCGTTTGAAACAAATCGCACGCGTACTTCAAATACCAGTAAATATGTGTACAAAATCCCGATGCAAAAGGTTCAGTAATTTCTCTGAAAAAAATTCCTAAATAACTCCATTGCACATACCAGAAATTCTATTTCATTGTTGTCGGTACATACTGCAAGAGTCAATAATTAATTCTTATTAATTTAGGACAATTCTGCGCATCGCGGAGCGACGGCGGCGGCTGCGTAAACTTCTTCAAACTACCGACGTCCAATCAATTTGCAGAAATTTCGCTGGTTTCAACTTCACATGTGGCCAGCACTCTAAAAGTTTCATCGTGAATTTGATCGCGCGACGCGACGGCTCGGCTTCTCATAGAAAAAATTCATCTCGGTCAAATGGGAAGCGGATGAAATTACATTTAAAAAAGTCTGTTGCTCCCCGGCAATTAATGTAGAAAAATTATAAGTTTACGGCCGGCCTAATGAAATTATCCTGCAATCCGGAAATTCTGCCTCGAACGATACAATTAAGCTGGCGAGCATCGTTCGCTGTTATTATTATAAAGTATGGATTGCATGATGTTATCCCCGGCGGAATGTAATAAAGCGAATTCCTTTTCGAAAGAGTTAATATACGTTGCACACATTTATTTCATGGTAGTGTGTATTTTGGACGTTTTGCGCAGAGGAATGGCGGGCACTTGAAATCAAATCTGATTTGCAAAACAAATCTAAAAATGTTCTGGAATGCGTATTGAAACCCCTGTTTTAACACTGAACGGTAAAATTGAAAACTTCAAAAATATAAATACTTTCACCCTTAAGTTTTCATCATTAAATGTTTGTAGCTCAGTGTAACGTTGACTCATTTAAATGAAATATTCAGAATATGTATAATTGATGCAAATGTACACACAGATGTGTAAAATACAACTGTTAGTAATTTCTCTGTAATTTCGACCAATCGTAATTTTAATCAAACATTTTTCTCACGTTATGTGGCGAACCAATTGTTCTAACTTCTCAAAAAAAAAAATTCAGTAGTATACTCCTTTACGAGCGTCCGAATATTAGTAGGAGTCACCGTATACAAGAAGTGTAGGTAGGTTTAGTGTTGGTATAAAATCGTTCGAAGCATTAATGGGGAAAGAGAGAGATTCAAGAGGGTTGTGGACTCACGGGGGGTTAAAAAAATTGCTACACACGCACAGGATCCTTCTACTCCTGTAATACTTACCGGACATCGTTTGCAACAACGCAGGAATATATTCCACAAAATTTCCAGCAGCACTTTCCACACGGAGCTCAGAAGGAAGTCTCGGGAGAAAGTTAATTCCGGGCAGTTTGCGGCCGGGGCGCTGAGGAAGACGGTCACGGCTCGGGGATAATTAGCAGGGATTTTTCTCGTAGCCGTGAAATATCGCGAAATCAGGTTCCGTAGGGCCTCGGGTAAATGGGCGGCTGCTTTCGCGCAACAGAGAAGGAGAGAGAGAGAGAGAGAGAGAGAGAGTACGAAGTGCGAACTCGTTCTCGGAGCGGCGCCGTCTCAACGAGCGACTAACGACAGCCACTTTGCGACGCCCACGCCCGGTGCACGCTGCTCGAACGGTTATTAATTACGAGGCACCGAGTTTTCGTGTTCTTCTCCGCCTCCGTGTTGCTCGGTGTCGTGTTCCCTTGGTCGTTCGGCAACGACGCTTTTGAACTCTCTCGCCTCTCCTCCGTCACTCTTCTTGTCCGACACCCGTTCCCCTCTTCCTGGCTGATTCTTTCCTTTTTTCTTTTTCTTTTTTTTTCTTACGTTTTGTTCATCGACGGCGTAATGGTTCGATATAGCTCTTAACGTCGCCTCTGACGTTCTTTATCCGTTCGCCAGCGCCGCTGGACGCCAACGAGCGACGATTCTTCCGCGTCGCGACGGAATTTCGCCGGGCCGATCGGATTATCTTGGCCACGCTATTAATACCACCAGAACCGTCATGCATTTCGGTAATTAGGCCTCGGGAGAGCCTCGTGTTCCTCCGGAGCGTGGTATATGGCTCTGTCCGTGGAACTCGATAAAAAGAACGTCGCGGCGATCTGTTAGGCGATCGCGGAGAGATTGTGTTAGTTCCGAGATGCCGGAGACGTTTATTCGTTACTGGAATAATCTTTTAGAACTGTCTCAGCGAATTGGAAATAACCCAATAATAATTCATCTTGTCATTTTTATCAAAAACGGAGATAATCCGGCTACTAAGAATTTTCTGGATGACGAGCAGAATTTGAATTCGATCTATATTTCATTGACCTGAGAAGCTTAATTTTACACCGTGTAGAATTCCTAATCACCACTCTGCATTTCTAATTTAAGCTTGACAGATATCGCAGATCTTGAAGTACGGCATTAATTATTGGTCCTATGAATGTTGAATGGCGCTCAGAAATTATATTGTCAGGAGCTAACGTTCTAAATCGGTTCTCCAATTATGAAACCTCGGTACCCATCGAATACGATTAATTCATCCGTTTCCTGTTTCATTAGTACGTCCCAATTTTTCCGGATATATCCCTATTTTTAAAACCTATAGTTTCAAAACCTACATTTAATATTTATTTTTAAAACCTAGTATTTAAAAACCTGCAATCATACATGAACTTATTTCCTTTAGTCACGTGTTATAATATGGGTCACTTGTTACATTCATGAAGCAATTTATAATAGTAGCTTATACTTAACGAAGAACGACACAGCTTGCACATTTCACTTATCAAAGATTCACTTATCCATTTCTATTTGTTGGTTTCACATTCTGTGTCCCAATTTTCAGGTACATTGAAAACAGTCTAACAGAGATCTAATTTTATTTGGCAAACGAATCGATGATTCGGCAATGTAACGCGCAGAACGATGGGATCTTCGGCGGATCGTAATGACAAAGAAGAAAGGCCGTTCCGTTTCACGTTTCTAATTCCCAAGGAAACAAGCTCGGATTGCCGGCGCGGCGTCTACGCGGACCCTCTCGGCGAAAAGAAAATTTCAATGGCATCCCCTTTGATCTCATTCCCCCGGCGAAAACCGGTACAAACGAATTGTTCCGTCTGCGCGAACCCCCCCCCCTCTCTCTCTCTCTCTCACTCTCTCTCTGCGCGACAATGTTTCCCGATTTTCGAGAGCCGAGCCACGACAACCGGAATACAAATCCCGGTGACGACGTCGACGGCGTGGAAAGCGACGACGGACGTCTCACCGTGACGAAAACGACGCCGGGGAAGCGTCGCGACGCGTCGCCGTTAAAGGGGGGGATCCTGAAAATTGGACGATCCCCGGGACACCTAATCCGCTACGTAGAAATCAAAATCGGGTCTCGTTCCTTTCCTCAGACTCCGAAGCGACAAATCATAAATAACAGCGGATATCGTGAGGGATGCTGCTGCGCCCTCGTAATTGGCCGATGGAAGAAATTCTGTGAGAAGATGAAGACACTCTTTGATGTTTGAATGATGTTACGACGACGATATAAAGTAGCATTACTCTCGAGTATAGACATTTTTATATGGTTGCGCAATTTTTATATACGCGCTGAGTGTACGAATTAATACGTGACCCTTCTTCGTGGATTTATTCGTTATTTGTAAACAAACGAATGTATTCTATTCTATTCCAAAACAATCTCGTAGGTGTTCCTAAGACTGTGTTCGAATTAGAAAGTCATCCAGTTCAAATTTAAAACATTTGTAACGCGGTGATTATTTCTGTTCGGATATTATAAATTTATAAATTAAAAAAATCCTTCCGTTTGAAACCTTCACATGGATTTTTCAACCTCTTATTACCTATTACTTTATTATTCTTTAATTTTTCATTTTAATTTTATTACATCGTATTTCGTAATTGACGTAGTGTAATTGCAAAGTATTTTATAATTGTACTCCACTGCAATTACGTATTACATTGTAATTTAATGGAACGAAGACCTGAATTATAAATTCCAATGACTGAATTACAATGCAATTCAATTACTTCGTTATTATAATTCCTGGAGTAATTCAATTGGTAATTTCGCACAACTCTGGCACACAGTTGGGGGAAATCGGAGACAATAAAATGGTGGGCGAGAAAGATCCGCGCGGCGGAATCTCGAAAAACCAATATAATTTACCGAGCACTTCCTCTCTTAAAAGGTTCTGGCAGCTAGTTCCTCTCGGGTCGTCGATACACATCGGAGTTCGAGAGAGCCAAACAGCCTTTCCCTCGAGTTTATTATCTGGGCAAACGTGGTCGGGCATGGAAAAGGTGATCGCGAGAGAGGAGCTGTCGGGTCTGTCGAGGTAAGGGTCAGGTGAGAGCAAACAGCCGGCTCGCGAGAAGACTTATCGTTTTTAAAATGGCGACAGGTAGACAGAGCCGGACGGTGTTCCATGGGACCGGGCTCGGGGCATGGGACAAATCTTATCGGACTGACGAGCGGGTGTACAAACGGTTGTTTTCGGGGACGCAAACAGCGAGCAGGAAACCGAGAGGGGGAAACAAAACAAGAGGACGTCCCGGTTCGGTCTGGACCCTGGATAACCCGCTGTGGACCGAGTCCGGGATATTTGGACGTCAGGAAACAGCTCCAGAAATTTTTCTTAGAGCTTAAAAATATTATCTAATTGGCTGGGAGGAATTTCTGGAGAATGTGGAATTGAAGCACTCCCAAGTAAATGTGCTGCATGTGTCACTTTGTATTTGTAATTGTTGTTATTGAACTAGACTCTGAGTTTTAATTGTATTGGAGGTAATGATATAAGCTATTTTTGAACATTTATTTTATTTTGTTTATATATTAGAAAGTTGTGTAATTGGAAATAGACAGACTCAGTAGAGAAAATTTGTAGCTAGTTGCAACAGTATTTATAAATTCTTTTAGTTTCTTTACTGTTTTCAGTTTTTCTTATTAATTCTTGCCATAAATGCGTAAGGATCCGCAGTTAAGGTGCACTACGAAAGATAACACAATAATATTGTTAGAGTCTTCTATAACCATTGCTGTCTTGTTTGTCTCCTATTATTGTCACGAGTGCATAAAATCCACAGTTAATTATTGGCAATGTGATAAATTGAGTGAAATGAAAACTAATTTTGGATTCTATTTTCTGCGAAATTAGCCTCGCTCAATTCGTCTTTGTGTACAAATTAAGCTCGTGTAGAGCTAAAGCGACGGACCTCTGTGAGCCGTGGAAACAGAGGGATCGAAAAAGAGGAGAAGAGGGTGGGAAAAAACAGGAAAGCAAGGAGAAAGACTCAGAGATACAGATAAAAAGAGATAGATAGAGAGAGAGGGGCAAAAGCAAGGAATCACCTTTCCGTTCCCACGAGATTTCGCGTCTCGCGGTCGCCCCTTGGGAGACGATGGAAACAGAATCAATTTTACGGACGGACGGCCATCGATGTCTCGCCGATTGGCATCGATCCGATCGAGGGATCGTCCTCGATCTTGCCGGCGTCGCGAAATTGCCCGACCTCGGGAATCCGTCCGGCTTTCTTCCGGTTCTCTTCGCCGAGGAAGCCGCTTACACGTCCTCGGTCGCTTCCAATTTGCGGGCCACCGATTCGCTGTTTCGTTCCTTTTCGAAATGAGAAGCCACCGAAGTCGAATCGTTTCTCCGACCCCCCGGACTCGCGGGGCTCACCTTTCCGATCCGTTCCTCGGAGCTGGAACGTTCAAAGGAACAGAATGGAACCGGGAAGCTCGATCTTCGAAATTATTCTTCGATCCGAGTCGCGCCGCTACGTTTACATTCCGTTCCCAATTTTCTTATTTGTTGCTCTCCCGGCGACAGATGATCCCTCTGTAATCAAAAAGACTCGCAAATTGTCTGCGGCAAAAATTGTTCAGCACTTGCGAAGTTATTCGTGGTTTAAAAATTCGTCTGATTAATCAAGCCGAAAATTAAAATTTATCGCAATGGACGCTGGCGTCTAGTTATAACCATAGAATATTGCCACGGAGAAAAGTTTGAAAAAATTCGAACAAGGTTGTCGTCGTCTAAGGAGTACGATGAAACCGCTAACAAAGTGAAAAAAGTATACTTTCGTAACTCGTTTCGGAAAAATGTGCATCTCCATAAAGATCCGCAGTCGAATAATTGCGTCTCGCAGACGCAGAGGAAGCGGATGGAAAGTCATCGGCCGGTAACAGTTAAATCATAGTCCCGGCTCCAATTTGCAACCTAAAATTCTCCGAAGCTCGTTAAACAAAAGCGAGAAGCTTTTACAGCCGGCTGACGACGTCCCGGATAAAAATTGAACGAGCGGCTGGTCGGTCGCGGTTGCTCATTTAAAATTATTATTTCCTCATCCCCGTGCAATTACAAGGTTTGCCATAAATATCCGGGGTCTACTTGCGAATGCATGAAATCCGCAGGCTGCTTATCATATATTTCTGCGCGGCGCGTACGCCTACCAGTCGACCAACTATCAAGACCGGGAAAAGGATTCGAGGCGAGATGATTTACGAGATAACAGTACCACTCAACGATCCATTGAGACCTTAACGGCGAGGCCCGTTCTCCACCTCGGGAAATCGATCTATCCGTTACCATTACGTCATCGCGCCCGGGCAAATTATGTATCGTTGCGCGATCGCATAAGAATCGCGCGAATAAAGTCGCCGGCTTTGGCCCGCCGTGGCGCGAAATTCGCATAACTTCGGGGGCAGTTCCGCGGCATTAAATCGCGTATTGACAGGCGGAAAGGAGTTAAAAGCCGCGCGGATTACCGGCGCAGAAATGCTCCAAGCCGAGAAAGCAGCGCGTTAAACGGCGCGCGATCGTAAAATCATTGCTCCGCGAGATGGCCGGAGGATGCGAGGCCGATTATGGCAAATATTCCTCAAGTTTTTCCCGAACCGCTCGCGTGCCAACGATACCAATCGCAGTCGTTGCACAGTTTCTATTAACCCGTTTGCATCATTAGCGTATATACGTACGCTCAATTTTCCTGGTCACTATCATTATTCGTTAGCTAAAAGATAGAAATGGAGGGTGCTCTTCGGGATGAAAGTAGTAATTCTGATTTTTTCTTCTAATGCTGTAGCCATTTTTGTACTTTACTCTTTGCATTCGAAGCCATTTTAACTCCAAAACGAAACATTTCTTCGGACCTAGAATATTTTTCTTCTATAGATTTTTTTCAGGTTATACATACAGAAGTGGTGCAATTTACTCGTACAATACTGAAGTGTTTAGTAATTTATTAAATACGAAGAAATTTAATAAAGTCAAATATATTTTGAATAATGATACAGCAATCTTTAGTGGCGCCTTACAGTCGCCATTCGAGTGCTAAGGGTTAAATATAATAAAAAAAAGTTTGGTGAGAAAGGTCTTCTTTTCATATTTCCATATGATGCAAATGGGTTAAAACATTTCAAAACATTATCTATCGGTCTATCAAAAATATAAGCACGCGCTTCCGTCGAGCTAAATTTTGAACTGTAAACATTGAATAACCTTGAAGCGTTACAGGCCAGTGAATTCGTCCGACCTAAATAAAAACATACAGTTTTGTATGAGAACGGAGGTCACCTTGAGATCTACGAGTAAGTTTTATTTGAAATATTTTTTGCAACGGGGTATAGTAAGAGTTTGAGGTTTAAGTACAAAAGATTTCTGCTGTAATAAAATTGTATTCAAATCGAAGATCCTTTTTAAGAATTTTGAGATATGCACGTCACGAATTTTGCACTGTATTTCTGCTTTTGTCCATTTCTCGCCCGCCACTATTTCCGAGGTCCCCCGGTCGTTCGTATTTCACCGATACGATTCTTTAATGATAGTTTATGCGGTCCCGACGCCACGGCCTTCTAATTCGATAAATACGCGACACTATTCGCAGCCTGTTGCGGATCAATGGCCGTGTAAGTTTACTGCCTCTACCTCCGGATAAAGTGCCATTTATTCCGTTCGATCGACGTCACTTTCGCCTTGTTGATTTCAAATTATTTCGCGCGCTCCCGCCGGCCAGATTAGAGTTGAGCTACGGAATGCGTGCTACGTATCCTTTATACGACGATGTTTACTGTTGCACTGATATTTTTGCGTTTATGGCGCCTGCCAGCGCATAAAATACCGGGGATCGTTGGCATTAATGAACGGGAATCTATTCTTACCACGGCGAACCTTTCCGACGACGAAACAGTGTTACTCTTATAGTGATTTTCAGAATGTCTTTACTCCACTTTGTTCCTTCGACATTGCTACAATTCACTTTAAATTCAATTTAACGCTTAAACAGCGAACAAAGATCTAAATAAATTCAGTCTTGTTATTTTCATAAGTCACAAGACCCTTTCACTGCTAAGTACACATAATTTTCTTTCTAATCGTGTGAAAACAAATTAGACATAGAAAGCTGCATGAAAATTCAAGGAAACGTATTTTAAAAAATCGCGTAAAGGCAAATAAGACCAGTTAGAAATTCATATAAAATTATTTATGCAAGAACGTACTGTGTAAAAAGAGAACCAAGTGAGTAAATCTCGAAAGTATAGATGCATCCTAGGGAATAATTTTCGAAAGCGCACAAAGTCAGCGTTTTACGATGGCGACTTTACGGATCTGCGGTATAAGAACGTAGTTTTTAATGGTTTGCTTGGCGATCGTAGCTCTTGGGCCGGACAATAAATTTGTCGAGACTTTCCGGCTGTTACGGGTCGTGTGTCCCTGTCTCCTGCCAAATATAGCGTTGTCACGAATAAAATTGGTACACCGAGCCCGGGATCCACGACACGAGCAGCCCTTTCGAGGGCCACGATCGTCACGCACGGTCACCCTCGAGCGGATCCTCCGTTCGAAAAAAAAAGAGAAGAGAGAGGAGAGAGGGAAGGAGAGAGAGAGAGAGAGATAAAAAGGAAAAAGAGCGAACGAGAAACTGGATCGTGTCGCGAGACACGATTCTTTTTCTCTCGAAGCGGTATTTGCGCGGCGACAACACCATGGAGACCATGAACGTGACGGCGGAGCAAAACAACGACGTTTCGACTTTCTTCGACTGTTGCTTTCTCCGACGGAATTCAGGAAGATCGACTGTGATTCCTGCGAAGGGGACGGGGAATTGTTTGGCTCTCACCCCTGGCGCTGCATTTGAAAAAACAACAACCGCGCGATCGGCGAAATTCGATTTTGTTGCGACATTGTCGGGCCAATCGAAAATTAGTAGTAAACATTTTAGATGTACATATTTCATGAATAGACAAAAGGACTTCGTACAAAATGATTTTGTGTGAGAATTTAAATAAATGTAAGAAAAGCAACGTTTTATTTTCTTTACTGTTGATCTAGGAGAATAAAAAATAGAATTTTATCACACGCTATTTATTGCAGTGCTTTATAAATTTTTTAATGTACACGGTCTGGTAATAAAGTAAGCAACAGTATGGCGTGTAGTCCATTTCGATTCTTACAAGATTATAAAATAAGTGGAAAATGTACACCCAATCGTTCTTATTCTATGTAAGTAGAATTGCCGAGTTATGGTCAGACATCTTGTCAAATCGTCATAAAAAGCATCGGGTACTAGAATCGTATTTCTGAAAGTTGGTTCCAATAGTTGCAAAGAGAACTGATATTGTTGATACGTATTGTGAATAAACTGTGATTATTCATGTCAATTTATAGTTCAATGTGTCAATTAGTAGAAACAGGTATTAGATGAAAAGATTTCTACTTCAATATTCTTTCAGTGTTAGACATTGTAGAAATGTTTGCTTAGGTTTATACAAAATATTATTTTGTAATATTTTCTATGAAAATCCAGCAGTCTGGTTGCCAATATTTTTCATAAGTAGAAATCGCAAGTAATGGTCGGACAATCTCGTAGACCATAAGTGCAAGTCACAGAATGAATTTCCGAATTCGATATCCTTTCAGAAAGAGACCGATGTACAAAACTATGTGAACATACTTCTCTTATTGATCGTTCATGTGCAATCCCTTACAAGGTTGTCTGACTACCCGGAGCATCATCTACTTTACGTGAGCCAAAAAAGGTGAACTTGCAGAATTGATTTTTAACTTGGACCTCGGTAGTAGGAGCACGGAATAAATAATTTTTGCTTATTAATTGTAGGTCAAATCGTATTAAAATCGACGATTCTTTTTAGAAATTTTGAGATATTCCGCGCTACGAATTTTGCGAAAAAAATTGAGTGATACGATAAAAGTGTAATAAAAACATACACAGAGTCTCAGATCAATTGCCTGTGTTTGTTCGTTTATAAAAAATGCTGAAGCAGCAAAGTCTTTGCCGAAAGGAAGAAGAAAGATCTCCCCTTGAGGGAGGCAGTTTCGGGCAGCGTTCACGGTGGGAACCGGTGGCCAAAAAGAAGCTGTCCTGTATAAACAGGGGGTGGTTCTCGCCGGTGATTCGATAGGAAATGAGAAAAAATGGAGAAGCTCGACGGTCGGCGCGCAAGCACTGCGAATAAACTTTCGCCGGAGCTAATTCGATCGGAAAAATTCCATGGGTGGTTTCCCGTGCTCGGTTCCGAGGGGGCGTGCGATGGAGGGGTGGGAAACGGTGCCGCGTGAAAGTTTTATTTTTCGTTTCGAGGGCGAGCTCTCTCGGCCCGTGCACCGCGCCGGACGATCGTCCATTTATATGATTAAATTCCACCTGATACGCTCCCGTTCCGGCCAAACTTTACAGACTACCTGAGAAAGGGATCGCGAGGGAGACCGGAGAAATGGCGGACAAAGACGTCCGGAACGGTCGTTCCACGACGTTTCCGACGGTATCGAGATCTACGAGGAGACCCGAGAACTGCAGACGACCGACGGCATTATTGGCCGTTCGATCTCGCAAACTTATTCTGCCCAAGTTTATTCCGACTGTCCGAAAAATCGCAGGAGCAAAGTTCCGCTATCAGAACATCGATTATCAATGTTTGACGGATGGTGGTTGATCACCGATTGCCGCTTCCACTCACTGCAAACGCGAACGCGTGCGTCGTACATTATTTTTCACACATTTGCAACGTACTTTTCAAATATATACGTACCACAGTATTTGCAAAAATATCAATTCGGAATTATTTGGCAAATTTATATTTCTAAAGTTTGTGACTACAAAATTGGGGGAAAAAGTTTCGTTCATCGGAAAATCGATAACCAATGTTTCACGGGTGTTGTCTGACCACTGATTGCCTTTTCTACTTACTGCAAGCACGAACATACGCATCATACCGTATAGTACTTCTTACATACATAAACAGAGTAAAATCAACGTGAAATTTACGTAACAAAAATGTTCTCAGAATATTTAATATTAAAGATTGAAATTTTAACATACAATTTAACACATTTAAATACTGAATATATTAATAAAAAAAATTCTACACACATTTAATGAATATTCTGACGTCGAAGTAGACCATTTTTGTTCTTTATGATTACTGTGCTTCATCGATAGGAGACAATTAAGTCAATAAAATTTAAATATATGAAAATTGGGACACACTTTAAAATAGTAATAATAATGGCAATAATGAAAATATTTCCAACGATCTAGTTTCACCGATAAACTCACTGTCCCCAATTCCCAAAATAAATTCATCAAACCACCGTTCGTGCTCCTCACCCTCTGTAATCTGGCATAGTTACAGCTCTCGTAATCGACACCAGCAACGCGTCTTAATAACTCTCCTTAACCGCGTTGGCGGCGGCTTATAATTTCCATGGAAATTAGCGGGTTCGATTCGCGCGGCGGGAATTACACGCATCCGAGCAAAAATTGCACGGTAAATCGCATTCAAATAAATCCCGAGCGGCATTACCATTTTAATTTCGCCTCCGCCCATAGGCAACGCCGGGGCATTATTCCCCGGGTTTTACGAATTCCCGGGGCTCGGCGGAAAGCAGCACGAGTGCTCCGAATTTCCGTGTTCTCGGCCAATTAAAACGTCGAACGCCGTTTCTGCAAAGAGTTCGACATCCGGTTTTCGGGATGCGGGCCGCGGGGCTAAATAATAATTTCGCTGCTATCAAGATCGAAAACTACAAGCAACGGGCGAGGCACGCGATAAACTTCCGCGGGTCCGACATTTTATCAACTCCGGGAAAACCATCAACCGCGGGAATCGTTCCACGACCGCGAGAGGAACTGCGAACAACTCCCCGAAATTCAAACCGTGTAGCGGATCTAGCGCCGCTTCGAATGATTTAGGGCACAAAACACATATTATAAGACAGGTATTCCAGTATTTGACAAAAATCCTCGAGTAGAAATTGGTTATATCCCTCGGCTGCATACCGGACCCAATATTTTTGCAGGAGATTGTGTGGTCAAGAATACAAATGGACGTGTCCTAATTAAAATGTTTAATTCTTCGGACTTAGAGTTTGACGTAGAAATCGAGACTATCGAAAACCCCCAAGAAAACAAGGTCAACTCTGTTTCAAAATAATCATTAGAAATTCTAAAATTAGTAGACACTGTCCATTCGAGTAAAGAAGAAAAAGAACATGTAAGGAAAACAATTCAAGACCATCACGATATTTTTTTGCAGGAATGATAAATTACCCGCGACAAATTTAAACTTAAGACTTCATTTCAAACAACGTTTATAGGACAGATAGGTTAGGTAAGGTAAATAGGAATGCTTAGGTTAAGTTAGTTCTATTGCAAAATCCAATTCCTAAATAGCAGTAATATTGGTGCGTCCATTTTTAAGAGAATTTAAGAGTTCTCGCAGAGGTCGGAAGAAATGGCGAATTTTGGCAAGCGTTTCTAGAAATGGCACAGTGGGCATAATAACTCTCGCGTTCCTGTCGCGGAAGTTGGGAATACTGTCGCGACACGGTGTAAATATAATATTTATCGGGACGCTCATCGGCCCAACTTCTGAATAATGCTTCGGCGCCGGAAGTTTCGGGTTCGGCCGCCTCGGGGAAACCGCAAGTTTTATTGTCGTCGGTCGCAGCCTCGCTTTCACTTCGGGAGTTGATCAGTTATTTCGAGAGCCGTTCCGCTCGGTGTTTAAAGTTCGTTCGTTACGGAGGCTGTAAGGTAGAACAGTTTGCGGGATGGGAACGGTACCGGTGACACGTGAAAGGAACCACGCGGACTACGGGCGACAATAGAGGCTTTCCAGGCTTAGAGCGATATCTGCCGTTTCTGCGCGCCGCGAGAACTTCCCGAAGCCCTGCGAGCCACATAACGTTCGAACAATGTGGCACGGCCTTCCATTGTTGAACTTTTCTAATTGACGTCCACCGGGCCCGGCGTTATTTAGTTGCCTCGCCGTGGAAATAATAAAGTCTCGTTTCTGCCGGCCTCGAATCGAACCGTTCGCCATTCGAAAGCCATTTCCAGGTGACGATCGTGGTGTAACTGTAAAGACGATTTTAATCGTACCTGATTTGTCCGCGTTCTAAACGCTCAACGCCATGGTGGTCGCCAGTAACCTGCTTGAAAATTGTCATTAACGTTTAAAACGAGCAACAGTGCCCTTAGCTTACACACCGAGTACAGTGAATTCTCGATAAATTAATTCAACACGGATCTGTTATTTAGATATGTTCGTGTATATCGGATATGTTAGTATTCTTGGCCCCTCATGGGATATACCTCGCGGTAGTGGGGATAATTCCGCGACGTTTGTCATCCAGGCCATGGCGACATGTACAGAGAAATCACTGTACTTCCAATATCTAGTTCACATTTTTATCGAACGTTGTCGCGCTTCCTTTCGGTATCGATAACCATCCTGAACTCCGTCGGCCAATTAGCACTCATTAGCGGCCGCCAGCCGAGTCCGCGTCGCTATGGCAGCGTAAATCCCCCTGGAAGACGACTTCCGGTGCACAGGACGGACCGGAGCGTCGAGGAGTACCGGTTCGCGGCGGATTTTCGCGCGTTGCAACCCCCAAAGCGCGGAGGGTTGCGAATCGCGCCGTAAATCAGCCGTTAGCGAGTCAATTGATACGTCGCGAGCACTCTTCGCGTTTGTGGACCGCGTCGTTGCCGGGTTTTTGTCGAGGGGCGTCGCGAACGTGGTCGTTAAACGCAGCCGCACTCGAGCACCCAAGTAACGATATGCTAAAGCCGGTGGTAGGGGGAGGGTGAGCAGGAACAGCCACCCCCTCGACACCGTTTGGCTGTCTTCGACCGATCGGCGGCCCTCGATCCACCTTTTCAAGGATTCTCGACCCTTTTCTGCTTTCCTCTCCACCCCACGCATTTCCATAAAGTGGCCAGAACTAATCCGAAAATGCACGCCCCGAGACGGAGACGCAGGGTGCACGTTATTTTCTATGATTTCTAAATATACACACGCAATAATGTACGGTAAGTGTGCCTTATCTCGATGCCTAACCTTCCTGAAAATAAATTGTTTAAAAGCGAGAGATGAATCACAAATAAGCCTGCCAATTCGCTTCCAATGTGTAGCCTTGTGTCTCAAAATTATAAAACATCATGAAAGTAGTATATTAACACTTTGAATTAAGGAATTATTTAAATATGATTAGTAAAAATTCATCCCACTCGGTATCAATTTATTAGTCTTGAAATTAACTAGATTATAGTGTATGGCGAGAACAGAAATATTAGATAACTAATCATTGTTACTAGTAACGCTGATCGCGTCTATGAAATAAGTGAAACTTGTGTGAAATGCATAAACTGGAACAATTACTCCATATAATTTTCCAACCTTGCAATACCAATTCCCTCTCGCATAACTGGGTTTCAGACGTTTCGGAGCCCATTGTTAGTATTACTTAAATCACGAAAATCCCTGCACGACGTTTCTTCGACAGGCTCAGACGACGAGAACTGCGCTATTTTCGAATCCCGTTCCACTGCAGTTTTGTTACTTTATTACCGTCGCTCCACCTCCCCATGTGTCTCAACCCCCGATTTGAACTTGGCGGTGCAGCCGATGGCAAAGTGGCCTCTCGAGGGTGAGTTACGTCGAAAGCTTCGTTTCCACCGAGGTTCTGTCCATAACGCGGCTCGTTACCGATGCGGACACCACCCCCGGAAACCGCAACAGGCGAGTGCACTCGTAAGAAAATATCACGCGCCTTGCGCCGGACGTGCCACCCCCAACCCCACCCCTCCACCCCACACAAGTCTGCGGCCGGTTTGATGTACGTCGCTTTGCTGGCCCTCAGTCCGTAGGGTCGTAATGAATCGCTCCATAAAGAGAATATTATTCGCCCACACCTCTGACCTCGCGATATTTCCCGTATGCGTTTGCATTTTCGAGTCGATCGAGCCGATCGAACCGATCGTTTGCGCCCAAAGCTCTTGGGACGAATTTGATTTAGACCAGGCAATGATTTATACAAGCTGTAAATGATTTACTCTGAAGTGGTTAGCGAAGTGGTGGGTATACTGAAATTAGTTTTCGCTCATTATTAGACTGCGGATTTTATGCAGTTGTGGCAAAAATGGGTACGTGTAATATAAAGTGGTTGAAACGATTTAGGAATGCCAATCTATTATTTTCAGCCTGTTGAAAAGTTTAAAGTGAGAATAAAATGTCCATCTAGCTCCAGTCTCTTCCAGACAAGTTTTATTTTGTTTCAGCAAAAGAATTCTATTATACATTGAATGAGGTTAAATAACTGAGGTTAAAAATCGAAAACACCGTTTCCTCGGTCTCCCCTAATTTTCGAGATTACCATAGTTCTATCTCTAGGATCCAAATACAATTTTCAATCGCCAGAGTCAGCTACCGGCCCCGCTCGGCAATAAATATACCAATTCACCGTGCTCCGGAATATTAAACATGTTCCAGCTTTTCGAATACTTTTCATTTCGGCGAATCTCGCGGACAAGTCAGAGCCCAGTGCTCTCCATCAAATCAAAAGCGACTTGAACCAGCGGCGGAACGTTGCGTGCTATCCTCGGCTAGTATTGTCAAAGATAATAATTCCACGGTGAATACGCAGGGCGCTCGCGGTTTTCCCGTTTTCCCCGTACTTTTTCGTTTTATGGTGGGAGCTCAACGTGGCGGATGTAACGAAAAGGTAACACGTAGAAGGGGGTTCCGTCGACGGTATCGTTTTTTCGCCGTTCCTTTTTTGGTTTCGGAAGGGTTGGGAGGAGGGTGGAGGGGGGACGGAGTACGTCGCGGGTTTTTACTCGGCGCGTTGTACAACCGCGTCTTTCCGCGAGGAATTACGAGCGAGCTTAGTTCAATATTGACCCGGGCAAACGTGTGGCGAATATTATTACACCATCTGCATAATTTCTGTATTCAGTCGGTGCTCCCTGAAACGCGTCTGTAATTACTTCGGTTGCCGTGAGCTCGTCGTCGTCGACGTCTGCGCAAGCCTTGGCTATGGGGGACCATGGGTAGCACGCGCGCGCCCACAGTTCCCAACCCCCGTGAACCCGTGCCATGGGGGTGGCCGCGTGTATACGTTATGTAAACGCTGTATACGAGGTAATTGGACGATCGTGCGCGTCCGAAACGACGATTTTCTCGTCGTCTCTCGAGTCCTCCGGTTCATCGCGCGTCGCGACACTGGGCGTCTTCGAATCCCGCGATTAGCGACGCCTTCATCCCTCTGGAAATTCCAGTTTTGGGATAATCGACGGCGATTGAGTAGTTTCGCTGTTTGCCTCCCGAGAGAAACTCAGGGGATGAAGACGGTAAACGTTTAAGCCCCGTCACCGATTCCTCAAAATTATGCGAACGATTCTTCGATTGTTCATCTATTTTACATGTAAGCTGTAACTCCGTAAATGGATTCTGGTTGTATGATAACTGCAGTTGATAGTAAATGATATGTTACTTCAACATATTCATGTTCAATGTTTAATAACATGGTCGAAAAAAATCGTACAGCCACCATCGAGGGGTCATTTTAAAGGTGAGACTCCAATCTTCGAATCTACGTTGGTTTCATTTGTTGATCAAATGTTTTAGCGACTGTACGAAGGTTTGGATTTGCAAGATTTTCGAGACAATGAAGTGCGTTTATTTTCTCACCCGGTACATAGTGTGAAAAATTTTGTCGAGGAAAACGAATAAACTATTTCGAGAGCAGAAGGATCCAGCTTCAAAAGGAAACCAGGAGGAATATTATACGATTTTTTGTTATGAAGTTAGAACACTTTGAACATGGACAATTTATTAATGAAAATGGTCTTTTAATTGTAGAGGCTACAATCTTATAAGAAATGCATCCGAGATGTCTTCACGTATCTACAACATATCTATGAGACGTCTTCATATATCAGAATTTATTAATCTTTAAAAATCTCCAAGATTTCCAGCCTAAAGCTATGTACACATCGTGGAAACATAGAGCAACTTTTCGTCGCTTCGTTGCCTTCCTTTGATTGTATTCGGTAGAAAAAGAAGAAGAAGCGAAGCAGAGGCGACAAGAAGTTGTTCGATGTTGTTTCAACGTGGACGCAGCTTATCTTTACAATCTTAACTCTCCGGCACAACAAAGAGCACCGTCTCCTTCTAACAAGGTAAAGAACAATCCTCTTAGGTGCATTCGAGTTAAAGAAGCACCGAGCATTTCATCCTCCTTTCGCGCCTCAAGATTAATCCTCCACTTTGCAGCCCGGAATCCTCGCAAGGACGATCTTCGAGGACACTCCGAAGTCTGTTCGCGACGTCGAAGCTGTCTATTCGGAAGATTCGCTGATCGCGGTTGATCGGGACTTCGCAGGAGGATGGGACCACGATGGAGGCGCGAGCCTGCGAAACCGGGAGTGTTAGGGGGTTGAAGTCGCAGAGGCGAGAAACCAGGGTTCGGGGAAGGGGTTGCGGAGTCTCGAGAGGATACTCCCGGAGGATTTTCCGGCGACGGAGGTAGGAAAGCCCCCGCAGGCTTTTCCCACCCCCTGCACGCGGAGGGAGAGGTCCTCACAATACGTCGTTACGTGTTGGCTAACCCTCCCCCGCGTTGGCGAGGGCTCGTCGAGTGGATAATCGTTTTAGGGAGGGCGCCACAGGCCCGGCCCCGGTATTACCGCCTTTGTGGACGATGTTTGAACGCCGCCGGCACTCGGGCAATCAGCTCGATTCACAATCAGCGTACTTTCCGCGCGCCGCGAGCCGATCGCCGACGGAAACCGCCTCTCTTCGACGATTAAGTCCTCGCCGGATCCAGGGGATTCCCTGTCGCGACCATGAATCGGACCCGTAACACCCCCCTCGATCCGCCACCTCGTCGTTCCTCCCTCTGTTCTCCATTTTTTTTTTTTTTTTTTTTTTTCGTCGGCGCACGCGATAGAATACGAATATCGGCACCGCTGATCTTTAAATCGCCGTTTTAAACGCGTAGCCCCGAACTCGCGGGGAACCGAAGGACACCCCTCTCTTTTTTCGCCAATGGGACCGACCACCATTCGCATGCAAATCCTTTTTTCACACTGTCTAGCGGGCACCGTTCACGGGAATTCGATTCATTTCACGGAATTTATTGGATTCGTCCTTTTTCACCGGAAAGGGGAGGACACTGCGAGGAATGTTTTCAATATAGCTATGCGATTTTCGACTTTGGGAAGGTTTCGGCGGGGGAAGCGTGATTGGTAAGTTGGCAGACTCGTGTGAGCGTCGATCAGCGATTTTGTCCTGGAATGATGCCTTGCTATATGGCTTTCTGACAATTTTATTCGTTTTGTTACTTTTTAATGCAATGGTCTTGTTGTACCATCTACTGTCACTTGGGTTACTTTCTAAAAATTCTGGAAAAATTGGTCATAGTACCTTGAGGTATGCTGTTTAGTTACAAACCTTGATATTTACAATTATTATGCACCCTACAAAATTAACATTAAATCGATCTCTAAAAGTGACTGGTATGTAGTGCATAAATACACAAATTTATACAATCATTTCCCTTGCGAGCACCTATAAATTACAATAAACGTCTAGTATTGAAACGCACATCTAATAAACAATTTACTCGAAAGCATAAATTGTGAAAGAAAAATGTGCAAGACGTTGCCATTGTACACCGACTACAATCATAAACAACGTCGAACTTCGAGAGGGTCCCTTACAAAGGCTTGATTTACGGAAAAAGAAATCACAAATGTTTCAGCAACAGTTTTTAAAAATATTTTCCAGACGGAACGCGTACAAGCACCACAGTTGGCCGCTCGAGAAAGGGAGCAATTGTAATTGGAATTAATTATCGCCTCTCGTTCCCTGCGACGATGCTAACAGGCACGGTTCAACGGGACCGAGGACAAAGGCGTTTCAGCAAACTACCTTCCCGACGGCTTGGAATTTTTCCGAGACCTTGAAGGGCTTCCTCGAAGGAGCCGAGGAGAAGAAACGCACCGTCTGCGAGTCGAGTACCGCGTGAGAAACGGCAATTGTCGCGTAATCGCGTCGCCGAATTTATTATAATTTATTATCGGTAGCCTATGACAAACTGCAGCCCGGCAAGAATAGCTCCGAAGGCCTTAATCGAGGATTCCGGGCAGAAGGCATTTGCAAGTGATGATTAATTCATCGGTTCATGAATTAAAATGTTCACGATCTCCATTGTAACGGTGAACGGAACACGCCTCCGTCCATTGAGAGGACGCGTCGGACGCCGCGCGCAAATCCGACGCGAGAGGAAGTTAAGCGGAGAGTTAATTCGGGACTACACGCACCTCCGGATAGCAGTTGATCGCGTCGATCGGCTTTTTGCCAGGGAAATCATGAAATCACTCGTACACGCTGGTACTTGCTCGCAACAACCCTGAAACGAGTCCCCTGTACAATTGTGACGCAACGTACGCGAACATGTGAAAACACAATATTTGTGAAAATTTTGTCACCACAGTAATAGATCAATTACTTTTTTATAACAATTTTATGAAAGCATTTGTGACATTTTTCTGATTAAAATGAGCCCAAACATGACACTATTCCAAGCATATTTACTCGTTTAGTACACGATTTAACAGAACCTCTATTATCCGAACCGGTGTCTGAATATCTCAGATTAACAAGTTCAACCTAAAGTGATGTAAATACGATATGATCCATTATGCAAATTAGTAACGATATAACCTAAGACTAGGTAACTATTCTATTATCCGAACGCTCGTGATCCACTGACTCGTTCATCGTACATCGTGGATTAAACGAGCAGATGCGAGCCAAACTGTGTCGCGTTTGGTACCGTTGAAACCGGAAAAGTATCGCGAACATGCTAAAAAGAGCTCGATAATAAAATCGTCAGAATCTCTTCGGAAAATCATACACTCACCCCTTGAGCAACGTCGGACTTGAGTACTATCAAGAAAATGATAATTGAGTAATTTCAAATATAGATTACTGCAAAGTAATTTCAAATATAGAAGAAGCTTGGTACAGAAATATTAACCCTTTGCACTCGAAGTTACTTTAACTCCAAAACGAAACATTTCTTCCGATCTAAAATATTTTCCTTCTATATATTTGTTTTTTATGTTGTACCTACGAAAATGGTGGAATTTACTCGTGAAATACTGACATTTTTAGTAATTTATTAAATCCAAACATATTTAATAATGTAAAAAATATTTTGAACAATGATATAGCAATTTTTAGTGGCGCCTTATAGTCGCCATTCGGGTGCTAAGGGTTAATATATTTATTTCGCTTCTGCATGGGTGGTTGAAGTGGAAGCAGTAATCTGCGTCACGCAGACGTATAACCGAGCGAGCCGATGAACGGATCATCCTCGGCCCTAAATACCACGAGCAGCTCGGTGGCCGGCAGTAAACGTGTCCCGGCGTTTTATTAACATTTCCCTGGCCAGGTTTAACCATCGTGAAAGCTCTTCCTCGGGATCGACGGCACCGCGGACACTTTGTCGTGGAATAATGGCAGCGATTTTCCCGGTCCCTTCGCGTCCGTAACTCCGCCTCGTCGAGATTTTACGAGACGGGGACGAGAAAGCGGAACTGCTCTAAAACGCAACGGCGGTATGCCGATACACGTACTCCGGAATATACACACCGGAAGCGGAATTCACGTGGCCGAAGGGTTGCTCTTCGTCGTGTTCTTTTTCTTTTTTTTCTTTTCCTCCCGGGACGGTCGTGTGTGTTCGCACGATGAACGTCGCTCGATCGCCTCGTCGTTCATCTATTATGGCCGATACCGTTCTAAGTATACACTCGGACCGTCGTTGTTTCCCATGGAAAAAAAAAGTCCGGCTCAGAACCGAGATCCGTCGCGCAACATAATCGTCCGAACGAAGAAAACACCGCCGTTCCCGATATTTCCAGCTCGCGTGTCGCCTGCGTTCTAAATTCTCTACACCGGACAAGCGTTTACGTTCAGCTTCGCGGAGCTTTGCTCAACTTCGCGAAGCTTCTCGCAAGTGTTCTATAACCGACGGCAAGTTTCCCGAACCGAACCTCCCCGCGCTTTCCTCCTTTTCCCGATCGCGGAAAGTCACCCTCAAAGCCGCCTTACGAACCTTCCGAACGTTCGCGGATCCAACGTATCGCGGAACGGAAAGCTGCGAAGGGAAACTGATATTAATCCTTCGGTGCCCGGAGATTTGCGAACTTCCATTCCTTTTTGATAAAGGGGAATCTGTGCGCGATTGTGTGCCACCGTCGCGTCGGTGGATCGGAGCATTTTGCTGGGGGACGTATCGCATCCCTCTGATGGGAACTTTGGCATGGATATCAGATTTCAAAACGTCTTCGAATTATTTGTTTTGTGTTTGGTTGTAATAGTGTCGTCCTCTTCTGGAGCTGAAACGAGAAAATTTAAATTAAAGTTTTTTAAACCGATTTTCGACCTTGTCGTCTGATCTTGTTTGTTTGTACTACTGTATTCTTTTTTGACGCTCAATATAGAAACTTCGGCTTGACGGTTTCTAAATCGACTTTTTATACTATTTCATACCCTTTTATTTTCTATACTTTTCATACTATTTTATACTATGTTATATTAATCATACCAACATCAATTGAGAAACACGAATTGACCTGAAATTTTGTGTGCAGGTAGCCAGCAGATTGGACCAACGTATGAGCCATTAAAAATGCCCCCTTTCAGTCATGTGTCCTGCAAAAAAATTGTAAGAGAATGATTTTTCTATGGTTCTGACACTTAGTAGATAAGGGGTTGCTCTATCTAGAAGATAAGGTGTTCTGCCCCACCCTCTATGTAAAAGAGAATGTCCTCCTTTTCCCAGCTAGAAGGGGTGGCACTCTCGAATGCGGGGGTGGAGATGGCCGCGGCGGTTCAGCGTTCAAGCGCCGCCCGTTTAGGGAACGCGTCGCCGTGGATTATTAATTCAACGACCGCTAAGAGGGGTTCGCGGTTCGGCCACGGAACGTTACAGCGAAATACTTATTAGCCATCAGCTATTCATGGCGAAACTTCTTGCACGCGAAACGACGACGCACCATGGGCCACGGCTGCATATTCACGCAAGAAGACCGACGATTAACGTCCGCTGTTCGTGTACCGCAAACGACGCTGACTCCTGCTCAATGGAACGCTTCATTAACGCGATACCGACTGGTTAACAACGCAACATCTGTCACATGTGACCGACCGAATTTTCTTTAGCTAACTTTCAAATAAATTTTTACTGTGATCTATTTAGTAAATTTTATCAGTCTATTGTAGATAGAAGAGAGCAACCCTTCTTCTTGTAACTGGGGAAGGAGATGTACCCCTCCTTTTGTAGGTAGAAGAGGGCAACCCCTCCTCTTGTAGCTGAGGAAGGAGATGTACCCTTGCTCTTGCTGGTAGAAGAGAGCAACCCTAAATAAAGGAGAGCAGCCCCTTTCACGGTCTTTTAGATAAAAAGGAGCAACCCCTTCTCTTTTCTAGATAGATGAGAGCAACGCCTCCTCTTTTCTAGATAGATGAGAGCAATCCCTTCTCTTGTAGCTAGAGAAATAGAGCAACCTCTTCTCTTCTATCTAAAAGAGAGACCAACCCCTTCGCTCTCTTTTCTAAGTAGAAGAGAGCCACCCCTCCTGGAGAAGGAGAGCTTTCTTTTCTAGATAGAAGAGAGCCACTCCTCTGCTTCTAGGTAGAAGGTATCATCCCTAGATAGAGGAGAGCAACCCCTCCCTCTCGCTCTTCTAGGTAAAAGAGTGCACCCATCTACTCTACATAGGAGAGGAGCAACCCCTCCTCTTGTAGCTAGAGAAGGAACTACCTTCTAGGTAGAAGATCCTCTAGGAGAGTAACCCTAGATAGAGGAGAGCAACCCCATCTCTCTCTCTACTCTAGATAGAAGAGAGTAACCCTTCCTTCTAGCCACAGAAGAAGCGCAACCCTTTTCTTTCCAGTTAAAACAGAGCAACTATTTCTCTCTGCAGAGAGAGGGGGGGAGAGGAGAGTAGGTCCGCAGACCGGTGAGAGTGAGGGTTTTCTCGAGTTTGCGAAGACAACAGCTGCACGCTCGCTGAAATATTAAGGAGCCCTCATATGAGAGGCAAGGAAGACAACCCCTTAGGAGGTCCGGGGGATCGATCTGATGGCGCAGCGTCGGTCCCTCGACCCCCGTGATCGATAACCATTCCTCCCCCCCTCCGCAGATCAAGCTATTTGTGCAGCTGCGGACACATTTGCGATTCGCCGCGAAAGTAGACCGGCTCTTGTCACTGTTCCCGGAATAGCCGATGGTACCGCGCTTGAACCTTTAATGAGCCCCCATACAACGTCTCGGAGCAGCTCGCAGCAGGTTATACCATCTCTTCGGGAATAAATAAACATCGGAGAAACGGGGAATCAATGCAACAGGCATTAATAGATCGTTGAATATTAAACCAGCGGGTAGACCGCGATACGCGAACCGTGTAAGTACCGCCGTGTTCCTTCGGGTTAAGAGATCGCAATCGACGGGGGAATTTATCGACGATGATCCGAGGATAGATCCTGGGAGGATGCCTAGGCTGTACAGTTTAACGTGAATTTACTTGTGAAGCTTTTCTATGAAGATGCTGATTCGCCTGGAAATTGTACAATATACATGACTAGACCGTAGATTTTTATGCAAAAGTAAAAATTCTTTTTAAGCGATGAAAACAATTTATATTTTCATACTTATCAAAATTATTATAGAATGAAAGAAATGTCTGTTAGGCTCCTGTCCTATTTAAATGATGAAAACAACAGGAGCCTAACAGAAATTCCTTTCTATCTTTGAGTACGAGCAATTTATAATGCAAGAGTAAAAAATTTGATAGCTTCAATGTGTCAATCGGAGCTTATCAAAATTATTATAGAAAGAAAGACATTTCTGTTAGGTTCCTGTTCTTTTTAAGTGATGAAAACAACAGGAGCCTCACGGAAATTCCTTTCTTTCTATATTAATTTTGATAAGCTTCAACTAACACGTCGAAGCTATTAAATTTTTTACCCTTGCGTTATAAATTGCTCGTACTCATTTTTTAAAACCCGGACAAACGGAATCGAGTCAGAACCATTCCAAGACATTGTCCGCGGATCGATACGCTCGCATTTCCGTGCAAATTGGCCGGATCCGCAGCCGAGCACGCTAAGCGTTTGCGAAACTTGAATTACAAGCGGCGCGATTCGCGGAAACGAAAGGGATTAGGCGAACGGGTAACAGCACGATCGCGCCCACATCGCGACCAATGAAATAACAATCGGTTTGTTGCGCAAGCAAAATCGAACGGTCGTGCCGGCGTGAAACGGTAAAGTATTATAGTTTCAGGCAACGAGTCTGGACATTTTGCAAACAGGATGGCGCCGCGACGCCTTCGGACGACCGTTTCGACGCGCGTTTCCACAGCCTACTCGCAACGTGAGTTTTCCTCCCTTCCCCCCCCCCCCATCCTATCCGAAACGCGACGGATTATCCCTGTTTAATGATCGAGTCGATCGTTACGCGTCCCGTCGCTCGTCATTCCTGTTTACCGTTCGTGGATACAATTAACGGGGCCGATTTAAACGAGATCCACGGTATGTGTTTAATGACGCGGAACGCCATTACGTTCGTATAAAATCGTTTGTTTGCGCGTAATCATCGCGACGCGTCTCTTGACACTACGCTCGCCCCCAACCCCCCGGGGGCGGGGTGGACCGGGCTCGTATGAAATGATTTACCAGTCGATGCCAGGTTAATTCTGTTTTCGCTGCAGATCACCGCTTACACGCTGCTGTAATCCCTCTTCTTTCGCGACACGACCGTGCCGAGCGGAATTTTGCAAATCCTACGGTTCGTCGAGAATTCCCGGTCCACTTTGACACCTTGAATTTTTAATCCTCTCCGAAATAGAGCTCCACTTTTAACCATTTGCCACAGGCGAGATGAATCGTTTCATGTTCATTGCGAACACACATTTTTTTGTAATTGTTGTAAATTAACAGCAGGAAACTTAATATCTGCTCACCAGTAGAGAATTATTTACATATTTATCGTCACTTTACTCTTGAAACTATTAAGCTTCAAGCAAGCAAGCTTTGCTTTACTATTATTACTCTTTTTTTCCTTTTTAATATTTTAACTCCTGATTCTATACGAACTTTCTAATTCTATAAATACACAATTGAGGAAAATCACTCAAGTTATGTTTTAATTTTTAGCCATTTATTCAACACACAAAAATTTAAAAACACGGTAAAAATTACATTTGAATTATGGTGGGATTAATTTTGGTAATTATTTACATTAGGGGCTTCCTCACCGATTTTGATGTCCTCGAAATATGTTGTCAAGGTCATCATTATGAACAACTTTTTCCTATACATGTTACCGCCGCTCAACTTTAGTTTCCGAGATATTCGCAAAAAAGTTTTGACGTCTCAAAAAGTGATCGGAGTAGGTATGGGTTAGGGTTGAAGGTAAATATTTACATTAGAAGTTTTTACATTAGAGAAGACGTATCCATGGGGAATTATTCAACAAAATTATTTTTTTGGGTGTATATTATTTAAAAAATTGATACAAGTGTGGATAGACACGTTCTTGTTATTTTTGTAAAATAATGTTAAGTAGTCAGTTTTAGTGCTTTGTAAATCTAGTTTTAAAGGGACATTGAAGTTGCAAAATATGAAAGAAAACCTTGCATCCAATATTCTACATACGAATAATAAAATATAATACTAATGTACTACTAACTACATTATAAAATACTAATGTAAAGTGTACTTACTTCTGAATCTTCTGTACCTCCGTCGGATCCACAGCACACAATTATTCACTCACGAGAATAGGTCCGAATAATTGAACAACAATCACTAAACAACACACACACACACAACACATTTTATAAAATCGTGACAACGAACGGGAAGATGTTACTCCGACCACGAATAAAATAATACTGCGATTTTAACCATTCCCCTCCCACGGACGTGTGATACGAAAACAGGGAATTCCGGGAAATAGGGGCGGCGCCCCGCCATAATTTTTTTTTGTTGGTTTTGTATCTAGTGTTTATAGACCCTCAGCGTCTAACCTTCCTAGGATAACCTGACCGTACCACCTCCGTGGAAGGGATCATTGTTAAAATCGCAGTATTATTTTTTTCGTGGTCGGAGTGACATCTTCTCGTTCGTTGTCACGATTTTATAAAATGTGTTATGTGTGTGTGTGTGTGTTGCGTGTGTTGTTTAGTGATTGTTGTTCAATTATTCGGATCTATTCCCGTGAGTCAATAATTGTGTGCTGTGGATTCGACGGAGGTACACAAGATTCAGAAGTAAGTACACTTTACATTAGTATTTTATATGGTAGGATTAGTATTCGTATGTGGAACATTAGATACAAGGTTTTCTATCATATTTTGCAACGTATATTAACGATCATTAATGATTTGGTATATAGTATAATTCAATGTGGTTCAAATAAGATACTACTTTAAATCAAATATTTTTATTTTGATAACCAGATAGATAAAATGAAATATTTTTATTTTGTATTTCAAATATTTCCTTACAATGAAAATAAGTTGAGCAAGTAGTTAATATTATAAATTATAATTTTTAACATGAGAAGCTATAATAGTTAGCAAAGTATTATTTGTAGTTTAATTACGAATATGTAACATGTTGATAAACAGACTACAATATCGTAATAACATTACAGGCAACAAAATATCATAAAAATATATGTTACTGTCAACTATTTGAAATACTATTTTACACAGTCTTACACACATCTACTCCGATCACTTTTTGAGATGTTGAAACTTTTTGCGAATATCTCGGAAACTAAAGCTGAGCAGCGGTAACATGTATAGGAAAACGTTGTTCAGAATGATGTGACCTTAACAACATATTTCATGGTGATCAAAATCGGTGAGGAAGCCCCTAATGTAAATAATTACCTTAATTTTTACTGCTTCAAAGCCACCGTTCAGAAAAGTTCAGAATACTTGGAGATATTCTGAAACGATTGAAAAAATTGTAAAACCCTTTCGAATACTGTTATAAACGTCGGCACGATTTCGCAGCATTATCAATGCACATAATTTTTCCTCCTTCATCGATAAAGAACACGTTACCTCGCCGGGCGCGAACGCTCGAGGTTTTTCCTTCTCGCTTCCAGCTTACCCAACTGATAATTGTAACGAAGGGAAAAGTTACGCCAAAGCCGTAATATCTTCTTATCTTTTAAGCACCCGGAATACCAGCTCGAACATCCCCGGTAACAGTGTAAAATAAAATCGCAATAGCCGGGAGGTACGCGAAGCTCCCTGTTCGTTCTCTCATTTTCTTTTCCATCCGCTTTATTCAGCCAGAAACTTTAATAAAAAAAAAGAAGAAACAAACGAGCATCGTGCCTTACTCGTAATGTCTTCTCCTGTCTTAAAGATCTGGAGAACATACCCTAACGTTCCCGGTAACACTATAAAATAAAATTCCAATAGCCTCGAGCTAGGCGAGGCGAAGCTTTTTCGCTCTCTCGTTTTCTTTTTCCCTTCTACTCTAGAAACCTTGATGAAAAAAGAAAAGCCCCGCGCGTTAAATGTAACATCTTTCTCGCTTTTAGGGACCTGCGGGGAACCCGTGTTCCCATGAACCCTGGTAACACTGTAAAGTAAAAGCCCGATGACCTCGAGTTACGCGGGGCTTCTTCGTCCTCTCATTTTCTTCCTCGTTCCATTTATTTTATTACGATGTTTGATGGAAGATCACGGCTTGAATGGAGTGTCCGAGGACCTGGAGACCTACTTTGACATTTTCAGCATCTGTCGCTGCGAAGGGGTGTAGTTAGACCGCTGATCTTTATGCGGAATAAAAATTATACGTATCAGCAAATTTCTCTCTTTAAATAATTTCAAGCAGCTAATAATTATACGTCTCTATTAAATTCTTTCAATATTCGTACACTCCCAAATTGCACCATTCTTGCCATAAACGCAGAAAATCCGCAGTTCAGTTATGATTTAACACTGTAAAAACTTATGATCCTTTACAGAATTCAACGAAAAACATGCAGCCTGGTTTAGCGACTTTAAAAAATTGATAGAAAATAAACTAATTGATCATTTGCATTATCGCGACGCAAGCAAGTAAAAAATAGCTAACTATCGTCAACAAAAATAAAATATTTATAAAATCTGTAAAATAAACAATTTTATTTGCATGCACAACACGGAGATTTCTAATGTCCATCAATTTGTATCTTTCGTGGCGGGGCGCCACTTAAATGTTTATGTATACCCATTTATGCCACAAATTGTTCAGCGAAAAAATTAGTGTGCTTTCCTCGAACATGGGGTAAATCGTCCTAAAATTTGGAAAACGATTCGTTATACAGTTTCTTGGGAAAAAATTGCGGTACCTTATTTGCGCGTTCTAAACTGCCTCGCGTTAATATCAATGAGTGGCAGGCGGCTCGTTCCCGGCAACAATGGCAGGAAAACCGGAACAAGATCAGGAAACGAATTCTTTCCGGGCCAGTGTGCACCCCCGGGGCTCTACCAACCGAATCACAGCCCCTTTCAGACCTACCCCTCTCCCCGCTCCGGGATTCCAAGGGAAATCGTCGTCCCCGACGCGCGTAGCCGCTTTCAGCGTGAATATTTCACCCGGGCCGCAAGAAGACAGACACCGGAGATGAGGCTCGTGCACAAAGGGTGACGTCACGAATCACATCGTCCCCCCGGTGGTGAACAACCCCTATTCGATCCGCCGCGCCGTTGTCCTTCCAGTTTCCAATAAGCATCCGCGGCCGAGTTAAGCGTTAATAATTCCCGGTTATCTCGAATCCGCGTGATGTATCGCGACCGCAACGATAATTTATTTAAACGAGCCCGCGAAACGGCAGGCTTCGTCTAACTCCCACCGAGCCTGTTCCGTTTTCCCTCGAGAAGGTATCTCACGGTTCTTCATCTTCGAGGCGAGTACCGGCGCGAAATTAGCGATCGCAATTAGTCGCCGCTCCGTTATTTTCCTCGATCCACCTTCGGGCTAAGTAAGACAACGCTCGTCGGATTGTTTCCGTTCCCCCCACCCCTTGTCCGTTCTTCTTCCTTTTTGCCGCTCGCTCCATTTTTTTTCTCTTCTCTCTCCTTATTTCTCCGAGCCGCTTCCTCGTTCCTTCTTTCATTCCGCCCCGGGGGCTACGACACACCACTCCTCCTTCGACGCCCCGTCTAGTATTGTTCCCTTTCTTACCCCTTTTCAACCATCCCCCAACCGTCTTGATTCGAACGCAAGCTTGGGCTCGCGAGCTTTAACCCTCCGGAGTCCGAATTTTTGTCCGGGAGTGGCAATGGGATTTCTGCAAGTTGAAACTCTTGATATGCGATTGCTGAATTTTTTAGTGTTTTTACGCATTACTGTTCGCTTTCTAGAATTTGAGAATATCTAGGGAAAATGATCGTAAAGTCTAAATCGTTTAGAGATTATTGCAACATCTGTAATGTTATACAACGTTGACCACAAACTGAATTTAATCTGTTGCGGGAATTGAGATGTGTTATACAACATTCTTGGTTACCGAGGACAGACGACAGAAAAATTCGCTCAATTGTGAATTTACGAAAATTTGTTGTACGAAATTGTTATAGGCGTCGCACAACTGCAGTGTACTGAATTCTAGCTGCAGCGAGAAACGACGACAATTGAGACGAGCGCACTGCGTCCATCGGACGAGGGGTGAAAGCAATAATGAACACACTTCCACTAGTTGAAGCGATTAGGAGAAGGCTTTCATGTCGATTTCGTTCACGGCATCTGTTGCTCTCAATTACGTGCGACAATAAATTAGTAATATTTTGATTAAAATCTTTGCGAGTGATACATTGGACAAGGGAGTATGAATTCAACTGTTAACGAGTTGCTTTTAGTCATTGCACCTCATAAAACACAATGGCGTGTATAGTACACGGTTGTCTTATTCTAGTGTCAAAAAATATTTTCATGATTTACAGAAAAATATACAAGGTGTTCATTTGAAAACTTTCCTGCCGAATATCTCGAAAAATAAGAAAGATATTAACAAAGTGTAAAACACGTGTCCAAGGATTTCAAGGGGGAAAGAGAGAGGCAGTATCAGTTTTTTATTTGGGTGGCGTTCTCAAGGTCATTTGAAGGTCAACTTTGAATCGTCTATATTCTTGTTTAGAAAACAACGGAGAACATTTTGAAAATTCGTTATGGTTATAATGAAATTTTACAAACTTCCTCGCATTATAAGTATGACTCGCTCTACTTCTCTTTAAATATCTCCGAAACCAGTGCGTGGATAAAAAATAGTATCCTACAAAAATTGCTGGTCTTCTTACATACAATAAGATGCCATAATAAAAACTATAGGTTTCCATTTGAAAAAACCAAGTTAAGCTTCAAAGGACCTTGGAAACGCCACCCAAATAAAATACTGATACTATCCCCCCTCTTTCCCCCTCAAAATCCTTGGTATAATTTATAAGAAATTAAAAAATATGTTTTCTGTCTCAAAATATTTGATGGAAACATTTTTCATGAATTTTCAGATGAATTTTTGCATTTAAAATTGGCTCTATGTTTAACGTATCAAATGATCGCAAATTCGTTGAAGTGGGGAACGGGTTCGTCAGTTGGGTCTAGACTCGTCATGAAATTTTTGCGAAGAGCATCGTGGCTCGTGCAGGTGAGACAGGAGCAGGAGCACGTTCATTACCGTCTTGTTTTCGGTAGCCACGTCGCCGAGAAGAGTAACGAGAGTGCAAAGGGTGGCTGGTAGCAGTTCCCGAGGTGCTCGGAGGCTGCCGATACCGGCCATGAAGTCTTCTTAATCCGTATAAACGCGCACATAGAGAAACGATACACGAGGTTGGGCCATCGAAGCTTGACTTACGCCGATGGCCCTCTCCCGCAGATGGTTATCGCGCGCCTTTACGAGCGGCCTCTTCCAGCGCCGATGTACCTTCGAAGGTGCACCGGTCGGTTAAGCGATTTAACGTAAACACACGAAGCAATTTGTCCGGGGGGTTTATGTCGCTCGAGGGCCCACGAGAGAGAGAGAGAAAGAGAGAAAGAGAGAGCGCGTGGTACATTTGGATGAAAGGCGACGAAAAAGAAAGGAAAAGGGGTAGCACAAAAGCAACGCGGAGGAAAGGAAATCCTAGACCGGACGGAACGGAAGAGAAGAAAGGGACCAAGGGAGAGAAAAAATGGATCACCATGGAGCTGAAGGGACGCGAACGCGAAAGACAAGAAGGAGGGCTCGCGAAACGGAGAAAACAATGTAGCGTGTCTTCTTACTTACCCGGAAGATAAAACGGGGAACGTCTCTCGCTCGACTTCTGTCTTAATTGTGAAATCTCGACGAGGCTCACGCCCTTGAGCACTTGCCGTCCATTCACCCCCATGACTCCCTACCCCTCGTCCGCAAATTCTCTTTTTTCTTTCGATGGCGGCCGACGCACGATCCCCTAACCCTCGGACTGACGAACAACGATATATTATTTGCGAAAAGATAACAAGGATATCTGGCGGTACAACGCGATAGCTCAGTCATACTTTTTTACACATGAGTAAATAAATAACTAAAGACGACGTACGTGTAGCTTTTTAATTTGTAGACGTTTAAAAAATTAACCAGTAGTGAACATAAGCATAAGTTTCCAGGCGCAGTTTGAGTATGGTATGATTGGGGACTGATTCTACGTGAAAAAATGAGTCGAAAACATGGACTAACATTTTCTGATATAAAATTTCAATTTTTAAAAAATCGACTCAGAAGGCTGAAGCTGTTGTCGTAGCATTTAACACCAAACCTACCACCGTCGGTCAAAACGACCGGTTCTAGATTTTTTATTTTACAAATACTGAAAGTATAAAGAAGTTTCTTTGGACATAAAATCCAAATAAATTCAAGCTCGTCATTTTTACAAGGCAAGATGTATCAGTTACTTTTAAAGTTCGGTGGGTTTAGCGTTAAGTTTGAATTTGGCCGGATAGTCTCGAACCAGTCCGGAGACAAAAGAGGTTTACGCTAACCGGTCTTCCCAGCGGACAATCAACCCCGGGCGCGATCAAATCGGACACCTAACCTCGGTGGTAATCCTTACCGGATCGATCATCATCGTTCGAGCGGAATGGATACGTCGTCGTCGTCGTCGGCCGGTGGACGATCCCCGTGAACGTCATCGGAGTCAAAGCGTCGACAAAGGTTAATCCATCGAGAAACACGGAACGGAAACGGATCCCCACGGGCCGCGATTTATTTACACCCGTGGCTGGTATCGGTTTCTTAGACACGTAACCAACCGATTCGGAAGCTAGTTTACCGTTACAACCGTCCCTTCACCGTCGAAGCCATCGACCGGCGACACGTCTAACCTCGTTCCCGTGGTTGGATCCGATTTCACGTTCGAGCGGATCGGCAGTGATCGACCGTCGGAAATCCCATACGTTCCCGCGAGGATCCTCTTCGCCGCGCGATCTCTTCCTCGAAGCCTACGCCTGCGACCGATCGGCGGGGAGATTCGATCGGCATTGCGAACACCACTATTTTTTAACATTCATCCCGTTCCTTCAAATAAAGTCATCGAGAACGGAATAAATATAGAAATTAATGTGGAGCATTTTCACGATTTGACTGTATTTAAATTGTTTTTAAATGAATTAGTTACTCCAGACATGTATTGTTGAGATTCAGAATACAATTTAATTCCTTTGCACTCGAAGCTATTTTAACTTCAAAACGATACGTTTCTTCCGATCTAGAATTATTTCCATATATTTTTTTTCGTGTTATACATACAAAAATGGTGCAATTTGCTCGTGCAATACTGAAGTGTTTAGCAATTTATTAAATACAAACAAATTTAATAATGTAAAAAATATTTTAGTGGCACTTTACAGACGCCATTCGAGTGCTAAGGGTTAATGCAAAGATCTAGAATGGTGTCGACGTTACGACGTCGATTTTTAAAATTGTATTAAATGATCATCAAGCTTGGAGCGAGATTTTCTAAAAACTAATCATAAAGTTTAACAAAGGAGAGTCATATTGAGGTTAAAACAAAGACCAGTATAGTACTCGGTAAACCGCAAAATACAATCGGTAGTCGGTTTTCAGGGCTCGGATGTGATCCATTCGATCCTCCGGCGAACCAGCTGCCGCCAGCTAACAATGACCTCGGGGGGCGAGCCGGTCGCGTTATTCAACTTGCGAGGGGAGGAGAATTCGAACCTCGAGGCGTGAGCGTGTCAAGGTCGCGTCTTAATTCGAGCAGATTTAATGGCCGGTCGTTTCATCATGGGGCGGGTCGGATCGGGCTGAAAGAAATTGCAGAATTCGCAGCTGGAGAAAGGGTAGGGGGTTGAGCTCCAATCGAGCACATAGGGGTTTTCACTCGTGGACACGTTATTAGTCGTCATGGAGGTGGAACAAATTTTCTGACACGCGTCATTGAGTCTTTTTTTAGACACTGGGGTCTTTATGGACGTTCCGGGAAAATTTACTAAAGCAGGCAATGGAATATAGATCCCTGGATATTTCTGACAATTTTACAAAATTTTAAAAATAGCAACCCTCTGCTACCAATACAATAAAAAAACACCATATCTCAGATCCAATCAAACTCCGACCACCAAAATCCCCAAATCACCCTGAAACCAAACTACAGTATATACTCGATATATGTCAACAACACGGGTCTTGCCAGCGTCATGTATCGTCCAGGAGACACGTTTACACTCCTCGGCGTCTCTTTTAAATTTTAAATAAAAATTTATTGAGACTGCAACTATGCATTAAAGAGAAAAATCTTTGGATAAAAAATAAGTGGAAGTTGTTATAAAAACCGTGATCGGAATAGTGTGTTAGAAGTGGTATACTCTTTCCTCATATAAGTACAGTGAATTCTCGATATATGTCAACAACACGGGCCTGTCCAGAGTTCTGTATCCTCAAGGAGACATACCCGTGTTATGTTTACACTCCTCGGCGTTCAAGGCCTCTCGGCTTCGGGGTATACCCCGCGGTAGTAGGGATAATTCCGCGACGATTATAATCCAGGCCTTGGCGACATATACAGAGAAATAACTCAATTTTTCCATGCAATCACAAAAACGATTTCACCCCAAGCCCATTCTGAAAACCTCGAAACAAGAGCACACTCCGTCAATCTTAATCGCAGACTCCGTACCGTCAACTTCCGCCCCATCCTAATCAAATCGTCTCGGAGTTCCCGCGGCGAAGTCCATTACAACAATAACAAACTCTCGCAACGCGATCAAAGCTCACGGAGAGACGTTTAGGTATGGGAGGGGTGGGGGCAGGCCGGGATTGGAAGGTTGCCTGAAGTTTTATTGCCTCCAGCTCGTAGTTGGTTTGGCGAGAAGAATAACTCGTAAATAAGACAATCGACTATAAGGCGGCTCGGTTCGAGCCCGCACTTGTCCTTGATACACACCCGAAGAAGGCGCGGCCTTGGGAGCAACACATTAATCAGCAGATCCGTGCTCTAACTACATTGCGTCTCGTAAAAGGAAATATTTATTTCATTGTCTAATACATTGCTTATAGCACAGACAAAATAGAAATGTCCTTGATCTCTATGACGCATGTCACAATTTCGAAAATAAAAATCAAAATAAACGAAACACTTTCAGAATAAACAGACACGCAAATATTCCATTTTAATGATTTACATTTAATATTAATTTAATCAACTCAATAATAGGGTGTCTAATCTTAGTTTAACAAGACACAAATATTTCATTTTAATGATTTATGTATAATATTAATAAAATCAATTCAATAATAGGGTAACCTGGTTTATTAATAAATTAGTTTACTTTAAAAATCTATTTATTATTAAATATACTGTATCTTTATATTTCACTGAAAACAAAATCAAGAAACATTTCATTGTGTAGAAGATTCATTACAGTGCAGAGTGCCAAACACTTGGGTCATTGTTTGACAAATTTCTTATGGTTCGAGGGAAATAAAAATGCCATCAATCTTCATTAACCCTTCAAGGACGAGGCCTGATTCTCCGACGATCGACAAATTCTACAAAGTGTGCGATAATTGATGAATCTATAAAATATCTAGCAATCTGGTCTCGCCTAATAAATTTTGATGAACCCATCAGCATGAAGCACGGGCGTTCCCGAAGAGTTGACACAGACATGGTTCACACAAACGTTTCCCAACATTCGGCAAATTCGAATCGACAAATGCACAGTCGCCGAAACTCGGCGTGTCTTTGCACGGCACTTGTCCTTGATCCGCACCGGAAGGAGAATCGGCGTGTTCGCTGAAGAAGGCGCGCAGCCTCCGAGGGGTCCCGGTGCCACTACCACCACCATGAGGAACTGGCACCACCACCACCACGAGGACCAGCACCAACGGCATCGCCGCCGCCAACAGCATCGCCACCACTACCAGGAGAGAGCCGGCACTGCCGCCGCCAGCATCGCCACCACCGTTTCCCAACAACGGCGTCGCCACCACCACCCCCGACGACAAGGGGATGAAGAAGAGCGACGGTATCGAAGTGAGACGTGTATATATGTATATATAGAGGTGCGCGCACGTCGGCAAGTTCAGTCGTCCACCGCGTGCCGAGCCGCGAGCATCGTGCAGCAAACCAACCCTCCAACTGCGAGCAACCCACCCCCTATCTGAACCGTTGTTTCCTCTCATTTTTCGATCAGGCGCGCGCATAGTCACGTGTCTCCCGGTCTCATCCCTCGAGCACGAAGTGCAGCCGACCAAGTGCCAACCCTCTCCCTCCCTCTCTCACTCTTTCTCTCTCTCACCCTCTCTATCTACATCCCAACCCCCTATTTAATGGACTAATTAATGACACCGGCCCGTCTTCCGGTCAGTCTTAATTAGAGAACGTGAAAGGGTTCGTTCGAGTGTCGGGCCTCAATGCCGACCGATCGTTGGAGAACCGGTCCGCCGGCCGATGATCGAGATCGATCGGATCGTCAGACGATAGCATTGCTATGCTGACTCGCGATACCGTGTAGAGAACGGCACGAGCCCGGTGACACGCGTGTTATGATTCGAGGATTCGTCGGAAGAAGGGACGTGATCGGTTGAGATTGTTTTTCCTTTTTGGGTTCTCGCTGACGATCGGATTCGAGAGTTGGTCATGGTGGTGGGTGACTAGTAGGTATTGTGAGATGTGATGGAGATGAAGACCAGCCTGCTGCTCCTGGCGCTACTTCGCCTCGCCTGCGCGATCGAAAGTAAGGATCGTTGGATCTAGCCGGTAGAATATTCAGCTTTCAGTGTGGTAGATCATCTTTTTCTCTGATCGAAAAACAGGATTGATTACTTTGAATGGTTTGTTTTCAGTTTGTTTGCGAATTTCGATTAATGGAGCTGTAGATCTTAATCTTGATCCTTTGCGCTCCACGATGTAAGTTAATTAGAGTAAAGTTGTTAGTTGTTAGTTCATTATAGTAAAATGATATATAAATAAAATATTCTGGAAATGTGCTAGCATCGTTTTCAACGTAGTTACATACATAGACGTAGGAGTGCAAAGGGTTAATTACTTGGAAAACTATATAGAGTGAGTCACAGTCTAAATTCTTGCATATAAAAATTTGTTTCACATGGTACGAAAGTACTTTTTGCAAATATTATAATTAATTTATTTCTATGTCACTATATTAAAAAATAAAGAAATAAATATAGATACAAATGTAGATACCTAGATGCAAATATAGGTATATTTAGATGTAAATATAGATACATATGTTTATATTTAGATGTAAATATAGATACATTTCAGTTGCACATTTGTCTATTATCAATTTTCATTTGAAACGTATTTTTATATGTGTACAATTTTACTAGTGGCTCATTACAAAAATTGCAGAGTTTATGCATTTACGACAAAAATGGGTTGGAACGATTTAAAGTGGTAGGAAGATTAAGATAATTTTAAGAAGAAATTTAAAGTAAAAGAATTTCTTGAAAGAATTGTCTATTTGGTTGCCAACATGCTACATTAAATTGAAATGAAAAAAAAACCTTCTATTTAGTTTCTATTTTCTACAATTGAAGCAGACAATTTTTACTGTGCATAAAGATCCACTATTCATTATAGATAAAATTGTATTAAGAATATGTAAAGTACAGAACTCGGTCTTTAAAAGTCCAATTAATTTTTACACTAAGAATTTTTAGATAAAGACAATTTTGTACGGATCTATATAGGTTCTTTAACAGGTTGATCTCCACGTTAATCCACCACAGTTGGCGGAATAATTTGTGCAGATTTAGGAATGAATTTTCGCTGTAATATACTCGGTGTAACAATTTGAATTGGAATCTACAAAATGCATGGAGAAAGAATTTAGTATCGGAAGTTTTAGTTTTTCACTTTTGATTTCATTAACCTGTCACTGCCCAGAACAGTCTCTACAGTCAACTCTGTTTTTGTGCGGTAGATAGGGATCGCATAAAAGAAACCGCACAACAAAATATTTAGAAACTTCATAAATAACTATAACAAATAATTTTGTACAACATATTAAAGAAAATTTTTTGTCTCACTTAGAAAATATGAGATTTCAGAAACAGCGAGAAAGTGCTTCCCATACAAAATAAATAATTAAATTACACATGGAAACATTAAAAAACAAATTTAAATGCTCATTTTAAACATGGAGAAATGTTCAAACTGCACATAATTCAATACACTACTCGTCGGAGTCCAAAACGCGTATCTTCTTGTGATGAGAATATTACAAGGGTGTTATAATGCCCACATCGTTGGCATTCAAAAAATCGCAGAAAACAAATCGCATAGACAAGGACTGCACAAAAACAGGTTTGACTGTACTATAATATTGTTTTAAACGCCAAAGAAGAACACTAAAAACGCCAATAAAAATCCAAAAGTGAAACAGCCAGGAACACCTGTAGTTCCTCCACGGTGCTCGAAACGTGGATCACCGATCCCGCTCACGTTCACCGCAAAAGCTTCGCACTGGTCGAAATCGCTTTGCCAGTGATCGACGCAGAACCAGCAAGCAAGGATCGCGCGCTTCGCGAATCGGACACGCTCTCGGTGCGTCATTCTCAATTTCAAAGACGTCGTATCGTCGAGATCATGGTCCACTAGGCGACAGAGATAAATCCTCCGCGCCGGGGCGAATTTACGCGACAGACGGATATTCTCGAAAAGCCGGTGGCTCTCGAAAATCGTGACATGTTTTTCCCGGCGCGTGACAGCGTAGGTAATCGTCGTTCAGCCGTTCCACGGTTTACTGCTTCGAGTCAAACAAGAGGGACGCGGTTGGCTGTCGGTGCAGGCCAATAAAGTTCCCGTGGTTGTTGGTCGAGCGAGAAACACGCGAGTATGGGAACAGCTAGACGACGACAACGACGACGACGAACGGCGAGAAAGAGGAGAGAAGCGATGAGAAGAGAGTAGAGAGAAACGAGACTTCTCGGCGAGTAGTGTAAAGACTAAGAGATCTCCTAAGCGAGCGGATCCCGCTGACTGATACACGACGTAAAATCCCGTACGCATCGTTAAACCGGGCTTTACCGTTTTCAAGCATCGCGATGCTTCGCGCCGCGACGTCTAAATTTACCGCGCGCGGGGAACGTTCCTCGATCGGCTTGTTAACGCGGTTAGGATCATCGAGGAAAACCGTGTCGTCACGGATCTCCTTCGATCTCTCTCTTTCTCTATCTCTCTCTCTCTCTCTCTCTCCCCCTCTCTCTCTGTTCTCCGTCGTTTCAGCTCGTTGAATTAACCCTTTGCTCTTTCTCTCTCTCCCGACAAGCGCAACGCCGCGCCGCGTCCCGTGTCCGATCTTTATCGGTTGTTCGCGGTGTAATAACTTAACGGGATAACGATCGGGCAAATGGAACCGTTTCGGTGCCGCGGATGAACAAGGGGATGCCTACGTAAAAGCGGCGAGCCGCCCGTATCGATGGAAACCCGTGGTTCGTGGCGGTTTCGCTCAAGATTTGCACGCGGTAATGCGGGAGGAAATTGCCGGTTCCCGCGAAGATGGATGATGATTGGGGGATAGTTATCGCGTTGACGGCGGAATCAATGTCCAGCCAGGTTACCCAGGGGATCGGGGGAACCGACCGGATGAACCCACCGACGATCAGACGATTTTTCTGCTTATTGAAATGCTCTTATTTAACGCCCGTTCGCCGAGCGTAATGGATCAACGATCCCGGCGTGCCGCACGCTGGTGAGCTATCGGCTTCCGTCTATACAATTCCTCTTGCTGCTTGCGAGAGGCTGTAGGAGTTACTATACACCTGCAACATAATCCTGCTATCCTAAAGATATCTGCGCAAATAAATAGGGAAGATAGACTACGCTATGACTGCAGATTTTTGTACGTAAGTTAGGTGAAAATTCTTCTGTTAATGATTTTAAAAAGTTGAGGATAATATAACAACGTCGTTCAATCCTTATACTATTTTTACAGTTTTGTATTTGACATTTTTGTCATAAATGCATCAAACCGGTAATTTAATGATAACCTCACGAGGTACAACTTTAACAGTATCATCAAAAGTCAATTGTGTTTACTTTGTGGTATAGGAAAGAGTAGGCTAAACTGTACTTACGAATTCTGAATTCCCCTAACATTATGCAACCCTATATTGGGAAAGAAATTTGCCTCTACATAGATGCATACGTAGGCTAAATTGTCCCTGAATAGTAAATTCCCCTGCGACTGAGATCTCGTATGTGTGCATAGACATTTGTCTCTACATAGATGTATAAGTAGCTTAAATTGTACCTGCCCCTAGATTGCAAATTACCCTGCAACAAGGGCCTCTACGTTTGCAAACGAATTTATCGCTACTATAGATTTGTAAGTGGCCTCAATCGTACCTGCCCCTAAACCGTAAATTACCCTACAACTATGATCTTTTATGTTTGCAAATATATTTGTCCCTAGATTTATAGGTAGTCTAATTTGTGCATGCTAAATTGTACCTACCCCTAAATTATGTCTGTCTCTATACTATGTATTTGCAACTGTACCATCAATTGAGTATAAATTATACTCTATACTCTAGTATAGTTCTATGTTTCGAGAAGAAAAATATTTACCCTACTGTCAGTAATATTATCTTGACTATACATTGCAAATTCTCCTAAAATTACGTTCCCCTCCGATCCCAATTAACACTAAACCTACCAAGCACACAGCATATAAAAGTGAAACGTCTTATAGAAGGGAGAAAGTTAAGTTTATTTAAACTTTGATCGATTTCCATTATGATGTGTGCTTAAATAAAGAAGTCAATTCAGTAATTTTCTATGAAAATAATTTCCTGTAATAATAATTTTATAATTTCAATAATTGCGAAATAGAAAACCGGTCATTTTGATCGTGGTAGATTTAGTGGTACCTGTTTCTGCGCGAATTTGTAAATATTGGGATTGTGATTTGGGACACCCTGTAGAGCGGGGGTGCAAAACGGCGGGGTAACAAGGTGTCAACGCGGCGAAGATGAGCGCACGATTTAGAATTAATTCGGCGACTCGGAACCCGTCGAAAGTTTCCGTATCTGCGATCTGAAGTCGCGTGAACTCGCCCTTTGTTTCAGACACGAAGGAGGAGGATGACGCGGAGGAAGACGACGAGGAGAATTATCCGGTAGATGACTACGACTACGGGGACTATGAAACCGCGACTATAATCAGCGACACCGATCTTATCGCGGGTGGCGCGTTGCCGATCTTCCTCGCGGAGCCTGTCGACACGTTCGTCGTCAAGGGGAGGCCTGCCACCCTACACTGTCGCGCGGCACAGGCTCTTCTGGTACGGCGAATGCTATTTTCATTGTGCCAAACTATTCTTATTGTGCCCGTCAAAGAAGCTCCTCATTTGGGAAAAGTGTGCTTTCCTTGTGGAGGAACATTTTGCGAACAGTATCATTCGTTCTTATTTTACATCGAATACTTTCACACATTCGCGACCGGCACATTTTCCCGTTTCTAATACCGAGTACCGGCAAAAATAATGAAATTCTGAAGATGGTTGCCGCAAACATGTAACGCTAAAGCAAGGATAAAAATGATAAAATTTATTTTGAAATATCAATGTTGCAATTATGTGTTGTTTAACCCATTCGAGACGACGATTTTTTTCGAACATGGTCCCCAGGAGCGAAATTTTTTTTTTCTTTATATTGTTCATTTTTAATAAAAAAACATGTTTACTACGGAAATCACCCAATTCGTAAGTGAATTCACATAAATAAGATCATTGCACACCGGGTGATTACACACCGGATAAGTTTTAGATTTTTTGGTACACAGTAAAACCAATGCCAAATTTTGTTTTCCTGCACTTTACAGATTTCATTAGTTCCAGAAAAATCTTATTTCGACGACTAGTTTACTCAGAATAACTGATAATTGCATATTACTGTTATTGCACATACGGTGTGCAGGCCGTCTTATAGCCTCGGCAATCCATTGCACACACGGTGTGCAATCGGTCTCGAATAGGTTAAAATAAAACGTCAGAATCACGTCAGAGGCAATCAGGAATAGAATTTAAAATTACGTGAATTCACGTCAGCGATCGCAAATGTGTTAACACATTGATCGCCAATGTGGTCTGTGACATATCTAAAACATTTCAATACTTTTGCAATTTTTTCTCGCTAGTTGTCGACTCATTTTTACGCTGACTTGCATCAAGTATATGGAACGGGTGTCTTTTTGCTGGAGGGTGCGGTTGAATAATATGTACAAGTGGGCAAGGGTTGATTCTACATGTAAAAATAAATTTAAAAAAAGGAGTTACAATTTCTCGTTTGGCATCTCGTTTCCGAAAAAATCGAGTTTAGAGATTCGTCGGGTTGGGATGCTTTAGTATGCTCAAAAAGTAGAATTGGTTGGTCATGATCAGACGCGTCGATTCATAGCACGCGTACCCGCTAGGTTTTCAAGCTCGATTTTCTCGAAGAGGAAGCTTCGGAGGAGAAAATGTTATTCTATCCTATTTTAATCCTATTTATTCATAAGAAATCACCTCGTGCCTCGGTGTACACGTTATTCGCAGCCAATATACTTCAGCTACCAAAATTTAGTGTCACACCCTAGTTCCCGTGGGCAAGGTCTCTTTCCACATACGCACACGACTTGCAAGTTGGAGGTTTCAGCGCGAGAAGATTGCCACACGTGGCAACAACAGGCTCAAGACACTAGCCTGCTAAAATCCATTTAGCACCTGGTTCTGTGTCCGTGGAACAATGGTAACCGGACGGCCGTGTCGAAAAGCAGAAACAAAGGGCCTCGGGAGGGCCACTTTCGCACATTGCGAAACAGAGAGCGAGAGAGAGAGAGAGAGGGAGGATAGCTTTTCGGACGTGTTCCGTTTCGCGCGTCCGCAAAGTAGGGTCTAACCGCGCTGTCGTCGACCCCGTCATTTTCCACTCGAGCCTTATTAACCACTCAAAGCTAGCTCGACGGCCAGCAACGGACACGTCTCGGCCTCTTTTCACTCGACTCGGCTCGAGGTTGACTTGATTTCACTTGCGTTCACTTGCTCGCGTGTTCATTTGACTTGGCTTCACTCGGCTCGGCTCGGCTCGGCTCGGCTCGACTTGCCACGGGAAATTAACCAGCCCCCGTATTCCGCTCGGCTTGCAGGTGTATTTTCGCTGCAACGGTGACCGGGTCGAGCGATCGCAGCACCAGGATTTCGTCGACCCTCGTACCGGGACGAGGGTCGTCGAGGTCGAGTTGAACGTGACGAGGAACGAGGTCGAGGAGTACTTCGGCAGGGAGAGGTTCAAGTGCGAGTGCGTGGCATGGTCGGCACCAGGTCAGATTCGAGGGCAGCCCGCCACGGTTGAGGTCGCCTGTAAGTAGAGAACACTCCAATCTCTTCTCCCGTATTTTCTACCCCTTCTCCTGACCTCTCTTTTCCACCCTCTTGCCACCCCTGACGTCCCTTTTCTTGACCCCCTCTCGATGCTCGGTTCGAGCGACTCCTGCCAAACTCTCGGATCGAACGAGTCCTCGTGTTTCCTCGCGAAACGATAAACTAACCATTTATTTTATAATCGTGGCATGCTTTCTAGATGATTTATTATTATCACCCACTCAGCAGGATAGGTCTGATTTTATTATCATAATAACTGTTACTTATTATCATAATTACTGTTTTGTTCTCGTTAATTTGTTGCTGTAAATTAGGAACAATTTCTTTTCCTGCAAGAATGATCCTAGGGGTGAAACCAAGAATACAGGAAAAAGGTTAAATTAAAAATTGTACTATTCCTTACGATCTTCTTACATAAAGAATGTAAGAAATGGTCAAGAAAAATTGTTCCCTCAAAATTCACCCCCTTCGACCATAATTTTTTGGCGTTATATTTATTCGAACGTGGACCGGATAAAAAATACTGCAACTTTTATGTAGCCTTGTAAATATTTACGGTAATGTGCAAAGGTTTTTTTACCCCTAAGACAATTCTGCAGGTGGAGGGAAAGATTGTTTCGTTATTAGCATCACGTTTCTTGACCCTTCGTGGATCTTGGTGTCTCGATCGGATTTCGTGGCGAAACTTCCAAAGTATGGAAGGATATCGAAGATCTTATGATACAGAAGACATAAAGGCGAGGAAAGTTGTCGCCGAGATATTTTGAGGGTGGATTAACATATATATTTGCTGGTGTGACTCAGAAAGGGGAGTTTATGATCCGCAAGGGTGCGAAACGGCGGTGGTGTCGAGTGTAAACGGATCCTAAAATGTTAGCTACCCTTATGCAAAGGCTTCTCATCGGTAATTCGCGTTAATGCGGTGTTACCACGATATTTTCCTAAATATCGTTCTATATAGGATTCCCGGCCACCCTGTCGATTTCCGTAATAGCCCTTGCTTACTATAATGTAGGTAACAACCCTCACTATACGTACAGAAGACATTAAGAAAGAATCAATGTATTAGTAGCCAGCTTCTTACATTCTTTAAATATAAAATCATTTTTAATGAAACGTGGACTTACAAGATTTCATTAATGAAGTGCTAGGGTGGAATTTAAACTATCAGAATTTTTATTTTTCCACAAAAATCGCAGTCTAGTAATGGTATGAAACTCATGAAACTGTAGACGAATCGACAAATTTAATAGAGTGAACCAAATCAAACCAGCTAAAATAAATTCTCAATCAATTATTCAATTATATTATCAGAACTGACTTGTAACTGAACAAATTGACTGACACGCCATTAAAGATTCACGGCTGCAGTGACAGATAGAGTGTGCTAAGTTAGCTTCTTATCTGTAAAAGATAAAAGAATTAAAAAATTAATTCCTCATTTTTAGTATCACTGAAAACGTTGCTTCGACTTTACCCCCTTTCCGTGGTCGCTGAAGAAAGAATCGATACGTTTTAAAGATCCACATTGCACATTCCACATTCCACATTGAAATCCCGCGAATCTCGGTCTAAAAACCAACCGAAAATCGCAAACTAGTCTCAAACTTTCGCCCATAAAAAAAATCTCCGCCTCATCCACGGAAGCGTCTCGGGTGAAAACAGTTTTCCGGGAGTTCTTGCGCGTTGACTTTTATTCCAGCACGTCGACAACGGTCCCGCAGGAGCGAGTCGGTTCGCGGAAAAATTGAAAAGCAAGCTGCGTCGTGCCGCGGTTTTTTTGCTAAACCGATTCGCAAGTTACCATTCCAATTTGCATGGGCGGCGATACAACGTTTGCCTGTCGGACCAAAAAATCGCGGGCCGATCGAAAGGGAGTCGCGGATAGGGGGTGGGGAAGGGGAGGGGAGGGTAGAGAAAGCCGGTTCTGTATTCACGGGTGTTTGCCTTGCAATGGAATATCGATTAGATTTTCGACTCTCGGTTTACGCGTCACGAAATATCGGATGAAAACAACCGGCCACTTTCCACCCCCCGCGGCCCACCCCGGTTAACCCTCGTCGACAGCCGTCGAAAGCTTACCCCACGGAGTGAATTTCGCGTCCGGTATCTCGGGGAAAACCCCTTTCGGAGAGAGCTCGGCCCGCCGCTAATCGGGTTAATGAAGTTACGTTTTATGACCGATTCCAGGTGTCGGTCGCCCCGAGGCCGTTCTCCTCTCTTCGACCCCCGTAGCACTATTCGCACCCCCGACACGCCGGGGATACGCTACAATTACACGTTCGTTTCCAAACGATCCTCGACGCACACCACCACCCCCCTCCTCTCGTTTATACAGCGAGAATCAGAATTATGGAAACTATCGGCCGACCGTGTTCCCGTTTAATTACGGCTCGCCGAGCCCTCTCTCCGGTTCGAATTCGTGCCCCGCCACTATTGGTCACCTTCTACATTAACGAAATTGATCCCCTAATTGGCAGCCTCAGAAGACCCGCTTCGGATTCGCCGGGAAACCCTCGGTAAAAGGTCTATGGTGTCTTTCATCAGGAACTTCTGATGGTGCTGCTCGGAAATTCGTAATGGAACTCTAATTGAACTTTGCGGTTCATTGCAATTATTCCACACTGTTTTTCATGGCAGTGTCTCGATTTATTTTTTAGTGCACCTGAGGAAACGTGCTAGCTTCTGAGGGCAAAATTGGTGTCTACAAATTTTAGAAATTATCTAAAAATGTTTGAAAATTCGGATCTCTAAAATTTGCTAGAAGCTTTACTTTACATCTCGCACGTCTTTAATGAATTTTTATCATTGATGGACGTCTTGATTTTTTTATTATTCCTGGCCATTATGCACATCATTTTTATCCAGAAATTTTACAAACTATTTAGAAATAGATATGCAAGGTTTGTGCAATTTGTAGTGGACCTGCAAAATTGTTGTAATTATTCTGTACCGTCTTTCATTATCTTGAAAAGAGTGCACAAATGAGTGCACAGGACCAAAAGAAGGAAAAGTGCGATAAATCTACAATAATTTCTGTAACAATAATCTTCATTCCCTTTATCAAACAGAAAATACACAAATTTCTAACGATTCAAAAACGAGATCGTGCAAAGTTGCTATACATCTCCGGGAAATCTTTAACATGTTCCGCGAACAGCGCTAAACCATTTCCAATACTTCGCGGAGCACGGCAGGAACTTTCGAGAGTTCACCTTTGAAAATTTTCGAAACGAGTTAGCTACACCGGCAGAGATCGAAGTTCCGTCGAAGTCGATACGTCAACGGGAACTTTAAATTCCGGTACGTCGATAAGTTTCTTAATTTGAAATCGGCGCGGCAAGTGGCCGTACACCGTCGCACAGTGGACCCAATCGAGGAATTAGGAGGAGAAAATACTGAAATCATTTTTTCTGTTCAGCACAATACCATTATTTATATATTTTTTCATTCTAGATTGGACGAGACTATAATGAAGTCGATGCGATTAATAGTTTTCGAGATATGGTCATGCAATTTATGATTAAAAAATTCATAACTTACTAGGACAGATGATTATTTTTCAATTTAGCCCGCGGGCACCCGTTCCACTTGATAAATTTCGACTTCCTGTACTTTCCAGCTCATTCTCTAAATAATTTATGGTCTAAATTACTCTTGGTCATAGTCGACTGCATAAGACCTAATTCCTTAAGGTGAATAATCATGTCCCGCCGAGTTATAGCACGCACTCTGTCTGCAAAAAAAAATTATTTCTCACAAAATGGCAACTAAAGGCAAAAAGAATAGCTTACAAAAGAAACGAGGACCATGTATATCAAGATGTCCCGAAGTAGAGATAATAATATTAGTCATTAAATTCCAGTAAATTTGTAGTTTTATATTTACCTTCAACTGTGGAATTCATATTATTATGATTATAAAAGTATTTATAATGCAAGGTAATCAGAACACACGTTTTCATATACACTATTTCGCGACAAACGATCGAGTAACCTAAAACAATTATGCGTTGCGATGCGATATTTGCGTTCGTCATTTGTTTCATTGTTAATGAGATTAATGTCGGAGGTCACTTTGCGTCTCTGTGGGATGTATAGTACATAAAAAATTAACAAATACGTGTTTCTCTTTATCTTTAATTTTGACTTTTTTTCCTCCTAATTCATCGATTAGAACCACTGTCGGCGTCGACGTCGGCGTCGTCCTTGCTCGTCAAAACTTTCTGTTTGTCCGTTCGCCGAATCGTTCAATCTTCGAAAGAGATATATCGCGCGCCGCAGAACCGGAAGTGGATTGTTTTCGCGGGCGTCCTCGCGTCGAAAGAACAATTTTCATTCGGAAGAGTCGCGCGGCTCGACGCGCAAACACGCGGCGCAAACAGGAAACAGAATTAGACCGGTATTTACGCGCAAACAGGAAACGGACGTGCTTTCGGGATTGAATGGCCTGGTATCGATCGACGGTGTCTCGTCGCGGGACTACTTTCGAGTTGCATCATCGTTATCGAGCGGGACGCGATCCTCCTCGAAACGCGCAAATTAATCTAGCAATTCCTGCGGCACGCTGATTCGCCCAATGTTGCTTTCGACTTCGATTAGAACCGTTCAAGCTTGAAATCACCGATAATTCATTATAGATTCGTCTAACAAGAATTTGCCTTGGAGCACTTCTCCGTCGAACAGAGTACGTCTGCATTTCTATGGGCACATATCTTTCTTTATATTCAATGATAAATCTTTTTTGTTAAACAATGTTCAACAGAATTTAATATGATTTATTTTTATTATTGCTGAGTGAGTGAAGTGTACGGTAGTCGAAACTTCAGATAAAGGGACTCTTTTGTTCTCGTCAATTTGTTGCTGTAAATTAGGAACAAATTCTTTTCCTGCTGAAGAAGGGTCCTAGGGGTGAAATTACCCTCTCCAATATATTTTAATAAATCAAAGATGCAGGAAGGAGGTTCTTACGATCTTTTTACGTAAAGAATGTAAAAAATTGTCAAGAAAAATTGTTCCCTCAAAATTCACCCCCATCAACCATAATTCTTTGGCGTTACATTTATTGGAACTTGGACTCTCGTATAAGAAATACTGCAACTTTCATGTAGCTTTGTAAATATTTCCGGTAATGTGAAAAGAGTGTTTTCACCTCCAAAACAATTCTGCTGGAGGAAGAAAAGATTGTTTGACCCTTCGTGGACCTGAATTAATATAATTTTCATTTATTTTTTATTCACGAAGGCTGTTACTCCACACTTTCCTGATACTTCTCCAAAGAATATTTGTCTCGCCGATCGCAACAACAAAACCTTTTTCTTGTTCATAATTTTATTATCAAAGTATTCCCAACGTATGTGTGACACTTTTGCGATTAAAATGATACCAAACACAACAAGGTTTGGATAGTATTTACTCGTTTAATCCGCGATATCCTAGAACCTCGATTATCCGAACGAATTTGTGAACCAGAATTATTGAGATAATAGAACGGTAACTTAGATACAGTAGTAGATTAAATCTTTACTGGTTTGTACAACGAATCGTGTACTGTATGAATCGCTTCAGAGTAATCAACATTATCGGTTCGAATAATCGAGGTTCCACTAAATCGTGCATTAAACAGGCAAACGTGCATTAAAGTATGTCATGTTTGGACTCATTTTACCCGGGAAAATTTCACAAATACATCGATGGAAGTGTCGCAATGATTGCTGTCCGCAGTGGTGGGGGTAAATTTCCCCTAAAAATAGCATCTCCCGCTCGCGTCTCGCGATGCATTACGGTAATGACTCCGCCGGTAATCAGAATATTTCCGTAAGCGTGACGGTAATCGCCCCGGTTCCGCATTGACGTATTAAAAAAGCGGCCGTTGCAATATGGCATCGGGAAGCACGCAGTCTAGACGTCCGTTAGCGATGCAAGGACGCGGTGCATCGGGTTGCATCGGTGGTGGTCGCGGCTCGGCTCTTCACGAACGATATAAAAGCAGCTATTTTGCCGGCGTGTACACGGGGCACGAATAATATCCCATAGCCGGACGAATGGCTGCCCTCGTGGCCGCGGAATCGAGCAGATCTTTCTCCGACGCGTTGCCGCTCGAGTGCGCCATATAGACAACGCTGCGCCGCCGCCGCGCCCGGTGAAAGCGCATTTATGCGAGCGCCCTAATATCGCTGAGTGCCCTACTCCCCCGTCGCCATTTCTCTCCGGCCGGTTTGCCCCGGGAATATTAAAAAATAAAAACGAACCCCGGACGCAGACCTGAAGAAGCACTTCCTGTCGCCGCCGTACTCCCTGTCGGTCGAAGCGGGCCGGAACGCGGAATTACGATGCTCGCCGCCTATGGGGGTGCCTCTGCCGAAAGTTTATTGGCTGAAGAACGGTTCGCCCCTCGAGACCGTCAATGGATCCACCGTGCAGCCGCCTGTTCAGCAGGGCAACGCCAACGACCTGGCGAACACTGGAAATTTCGTGCAGACCGGAGAAGGACACCTGCTTCTCGGGGAAGCTGAACTTAGACACCAGGGAAACTATTCGTGCGTCGCGGAGAACATCGCTGCCAGAAGGGTCAGCGAGCCTGCTGTGCTGACTGTTTATGGTGAGTCCCTGCTTTGATATTTATGCAATGACACAATGCAATTAGTACGGGTAATCCAGACATAATCCTGCAATCACTTGGAATTTGTTCGCATTAACCTCCTACGGGCCCGTGTAACTTTTAGGTCACATGCTAATATATCGACATTTTACCAAATAATTTCAGTTTCTTCACAAGACGACGGATACGTCTTAATTATATATTGTCTCTCAGAGAACCAATAACAACGTTGACGACGGTTACCAGCACCATCAACTTGAAATATCAAAGTAAAAGCTTTGCATGTTGTCTACAAATAGAAAGCAACGGAACAAAATTCGGCCCATAGAGGGTTGACGCATTGAACGCCATGGCAATCATCAGTAGAAATCAGATTTTATGCATTTATGGCAAAAACTATTTGGTCCCATTTGAAACAGTCTAAGAACGTCGATATTCTTCAGGGTGACATTCACTGTAGCCTCGTCGCGATAGAATACTTGTAAACACATCGCTGACCTTGTGTGACCTTGTAGGTCATTATATCGCATACGAATGAATTTGTTTTGGCACACGTTTCCATATGATATAACAAAATACATAGCATTCCTTTTAAAAAATTGAAGGTCACCTTCCTCTCTGAACCAATAATGCAGATAGAGAGAGCTGCTTGCAAAAAACAGTATACTATTTGCAAGAAAAACACTGTCTAGTGCTAGCATAAACACCCTGTATTATTTTTAATTTATTCTCAGTTTCACATTCATCGATTAATCCACATTAATTCTATGGAATGTTAAAAATGATTTTTGGACAATCAATATAAATATCAAAGATTTGAGCCGTTCGTAATTCAGCTCGATGTTCGCCGAGAGTTTCTGTAGAGATTATGGTGTAGCAAGCTAAACGTTTTGCCAGCACGGCAGTTCAGTCTCCCATTGATCCGAGGCGTATCACTGCATCCTCATACAGGGAAGATCAAACAATATCCTCTTCGACGATTCCGTGAGACCCGCATGAATATTGTATTCGCCCGCTTAACAGCATTTGGGAACGGCAACCAGCCCAACCGGCCTCGATAATTAGCCTGGGATACTCTTTTAATCGAGGATGCTGCAGCGGGTCGGAGGTTTAAGTAATTGTCGCGACCAGGGAATTCGTGATATCGGCATCCGATAATGTTGCACTAGGGAGATTGCCGCGCTTGTTATCGGCGATTCGATACGGCGATTTGAAGAAGCCGAACGAAACAGCTCTCACTAATTTATTGAACTTCAAAGATACACGCGCAATGATATTACTCTACAATGCGGACCGCTTATGGTTAATACAAGCTTTCATACGCTTTAGAAAAACGTGACTTCACAAGGAAAATATCTTTAGGAAAATGTCCCCAAAACGTGTCTTTTAAACGTACCTTTAGAAAATATCTCTAGAAAATGTCTAAAAAATGTCTTTACAAAAATGTCCAAAAATATGTCTTTACAAAAACGTTTAAAAATATGTCTTCATAAAAACGTCTAAGAAAATGTCTTTACAAAAATGTCTAAGAAAATGTCTTTACAAAAATGTCAAAGAAAGTGTCTCTAAAAAATATTTTTACAAATATGTCTAGAAACATATTTCTTAATTACGCAGCTTCTTGAAACGCTTTAGAAAATCAGGAAGGCCCGTGAAAGAACTATAACGTTGTTTAACAACCATCTAATTCAATCATACAGTTTCTACAGCGATAACTAGACTGCGGATTTTATACATTTATGATAAAAATGGGTAGGCGTATTTTAAAACAGTAAAAACGTTAGAAAAATTTTAGAATGCTGGTAGATTATTTTCCACCTGTTAAACATATTAACACGCTGACGTGAATTCACGTAATTTTAAACTCTATTCCTGATTTCCGCTGACGTGAACATTAATATTAATATTAATCAGGAATAGAATTTAAAATACAGTGAATTCATGTCAGCGGTCGCGAATGTTTTAAGAAAAAAAATAAATTTCTATTTTACTCCAGTTTGTTGCAATTCACGTAGATAATTTTTCTTTTGCACGAAGATCCGCAGTTCAGCGATAACAATATCTATCTGAACTTTCGTTCATCGATGAATTTTCAAGAGTCTCAGTATTCTTCGTTTCTTGCAACGGGTGGAAACAATTTTTATTTTGCATAAAGATCCGTAGTGTAATGATTCCCTTCTGGATCCCAGAAAGTGCATTAATATTTGCACTTTTCAATAACGTCTGGCACCGAGAAGCCAGACTCTAGAAACGAGATTCCACCGGGCCGGCTGGCCGATCAATTCAATTTCCGCGGTCTCATCAAAGAGCAATGCACAATTACTCGCGATGCAAGTCTCCTGCATCGATTCTCTATTCCGGACTCGTTCCCAGTGAACGGCGGGTGGTCTTCCTGGTCGGGATGGTCGGACTGCAGCACCCGTTGCGGCCGAGGTGTACAAAAGAGGACGCGTACCTGCTCGAACCCGATGCCGATCAACGGGGGTCAGCCCTGTCCGGGTCCGGCGACGCAAAGGGTCGAGTGCAATCCTTCCTGTCCCGGTAAGCGATTTAATTATAAAATTAACAATGGCTCCGTCAAACGTCCTCCAATTCCGCGCGACATCGCCAAAGACCATAGAAGGCGGACAGAGATAGAGATGGACGTGGTTCAGGAACCGCAGATGCTGAAGCTTGCTCCTCTCTCTCTCCCTCTCTCTTTCTCTCTCGCTCTCTCTCTCTCTCTCGGTCGAATCTGATAACCGAGATTTAATCGTGATTTTCAAGTTCGCCCGTTGCTTTCAGCGGTCGACGGCAGATGGTCAAGCTGGTCCCCGTGGTCCGCATGCGGTCCCGATTGTTCCAGAGTGAGGAGGAGATCCTGCAACGACCCCCCGGCGAGCAATGGTGGTCGTTCCTGTCAAGGCAAGGACATCATCGTCGAGTCTTGCTCCGCGGATCGATGTAATGGTGAGCTCCAGCTGAGTTCTCGCTGTTTTCTTTCCTCGACCCTCCCTCAAGCTCACTCTCTCTCTCTCTCTCTCTTTTTATTTTTTCTTTCTTTTTCTGGCTTTTGTCTCCCGGCCGTGTTTATTTTTTTTTCATTCTCGATTTTGAGCCGGTGACTCGGAGGATTTATTACGAGCGAGCGGGCTCCGGTTCGAGCGCGTCGCGTCCGATGATCGTTCGACGCGCGCCGACGGGGACGATACGATTTAAATTAATAATGACTCGCAGAAAGCCGGCGGAAAGCCGTGTCCTTTATTTGCCGAGGATCAACCCGGAGACCCGTCGGACTGCTGCACCGTAATCGTCCTCGATTAGCCGCTCGTTGGACGCTTCGAATGCCTCTATTGTTAATCATCGACCGCGAGATACCTTTCGCGGGCCGAGCTCTCGAATCTCGAATCGGTTGCCGTCGCGTCCGTCGTGAAACCAAGAAGATTAACGATGCGGTCCCGGCACGTTCCGCTTGTTAACGAGATAAAGTCGGCAGTCCTTTCGAACGCGAGATCATTCCCGTACGGTAACCTCTTTTTTCGACGTGATGTCGCATGCAGCTTTCGGACAGGACGGACCCAGGGTGTTCAAGGAAGGTGAGCGCAACGGAATTTGACCCCGTTTACACCCTTGGCGGAAATTATTCGATCTGATTCATCGAACGTAGAGTAGGGTATCAACTCGGACAATCATTACAGAATAGTTCATAAATTAGTGACAATTTTTTGGTGCAACTTTTGAGACACTTATCCAACGGTATACAAGTTTTTGAACAAAAACTGTTCTTTGTATGTTCATCATTTTCATTCAAATTGCAATCAACGCAAAAATTGTGTCACAAAGATGCTCACTTTAAGGACATCCAAGGTCCCCAAGTTATGTGAAGTACCCCACACATCAGCATCCGCCATGATCGAATATTTCCTGTCGCGGGTAGTAGAACGTCCGTCTTGAATCCGTGTTTGCACCGCAGCGGCGCGCTCGATCGATCACAGAAACATCCTAGCCCTGTGGATCACCCTGAGCCTAGCAGCCATCATCCTGGTGCTGACGACCATCTTCTTCGTTCGCCTAATGCGCCGGAAGGAGCGAATGGAGGCGCTGTACGGTGTAGCAAGGTTGGACTTCCGTCGGCCGGGTGACCTAGCCAAATCGGTGGTCTCGAAGAACCGATCGGTCCTGTCCGTTGACAGGCGGTTGGAGCAGGTGATAGACGAGTCGAACGCCGCCAGAATGCCTAGGTAAACCATCCTCGAGGACTGTACCCCCTGATCGATCTTTGTCCCCCGTTGAAAGTCCCTCTGACGATGCGCAGGTCTTGCTCGGAGCACCACTATGACGTTCCTCAACTGTCCTTGCCATCTACTGCAAGGCCTTCGCCGAGTTCTTCGGTCACCAGGTCGTCCTGCAGGAACTCCCAACGTGGACGGGGCCTGTCCGACAACGAGGAGGGCCGATCTTCTCGTAAACATGAGCCATTTCCTCTTTGAACGTTGTACTGGCCGTGCGCAAGAAGATGGCACGCGAAATTGTGAAAACGGGATCTCTGAGACCCCACTCTTCAGCTTTGAGGAGGGCAGAGATAGAAATATAGCTGTAGTCCTAAGTGGGGGCACGGGTACATCCATTAGTGGGGACTAAGATTGACTAGGAGTGGGGTTGAAAAGGAGAAGCGGGGAAAAAGTAGGGCAGCCCTCTTCATCATCACCGCATCGCTCTGTTTCAGTCACACGCGATAGGATCATTTGTTTTCTGCGTCAAGCAATGAGGGGGGCAGTGGGATATAGAAACCAGCAGCGTTACCAAATCGAGGGGATTGAGGAGAAATGCTATAGTCAGAATCGAGTGACGTCACAAGCTTATAGTGTCGTGTATTCCGGATCGAAGCGATTTTTCAGGGTGGGGAAAGTTTTGAGTAGTGGAGGTAGAAGCAGGACCTCGCCATTCGTGCTAATTAGCCCCCCACTATTGATACGTTGGAGGGACAATTCTCGGACCATGACGTCATATATTTCTCGGGGGGGGGGCATTTTTGCGGAAACGCTGCCTCGAAGCTTCCGCGTGCCAGCTTCTCGTAGACGGACAATGCAACAGAGGTGAGTATTCTCGAGCTTTGTTGACGTTTCCTCCGCAGGTTCCACTCAGCCGAACGCGGAGAGCACCAACGAAGACGAGGACGCCCATGATGAGCTGGATATACTTGCTGAAGATGACAAGAATCATGGAGACTCGGGTGGATTCATCGTCAGAGCAATAGTGGACGAGCAAGGAGCCCTCCTCGTGGTCCCAGAGGTTGGAGTCTCCATGTCGGTTCCTGAAGGAGCCATCCCCAGAGGTCGTCGACACAACCTGCACCTGGCTGTCCTAGGGGACGACTACCTGAGACCCTCCCTACCGCCTGGTTTAACTTTACTGTCAGCTGTGGTAGCCTGCGGACCCAGCGACATCGATCTAGTGAAGCCGGTGATTCTCCAGTTTGAACACTGTGCAGAGCTGAGGACTGACAACTGGGAGCTCAGCCTCTGGTCCACGGATCTCGACCTGGAGACTCGATCCAGTAATTCGACCAACTCATCGGCCAGCTCGAATGTCACTTCTTCGATGATGTGGCGCAAGATTCTTACGCTGGGAGGAGAACCGATTAATCTACCTGGACAACCTTTCGCACAACTTGATCACACTGGGGTGTTCTTGGTGACTGAGACTCCCAGCGCTTATGCTGTTGCTGGGGAGAGTTCCTCGGTGGCTCCTGGCCTGGCAGTGAAGAGAATCTGCGTGGCTGTCTTCATGTCTAGGGAGAGGGATCACATCAGGTGTCACTTGATCGAGGACACCAAGGCGGCGTTCAAACTTCTGGTGGATAGGGTGAGTTTAATTATTTCGTACGTTCCTTTGCTCCCCTGCTTGACTCGACCCCTGCTTTGCTCTAAAATTTCTTAAATTCAATGTATGCTGTTGAAATGACTTTAGAAATATGTTTAGAAAATTTTATGAGCAAGATTACATCCCTGCTTTCTTCAACAACATCATAGTAGCACTTACACTTCTGCCCAGCAATATTCGATCATGTTCAACTATGTTTGATCGCGTTTGAAAGCGTCCTATCGCGTCATATCTCTTCAGGAACGTCGCCTAGGCGGCAGCCGAGTGGAGCACGGTGCCCTGGGCTTCAGAGCCGGTGGTTCTCCCTTAAGAATCGATCTAGAGGACCGCGAAAGCGGGTTCGTAGAGCGCCAAGAGATTCCCCACCGCAGGATCTGGTCCTCGACGAGAACAAGCATAAGGCGATCCTTCAGGATCGAGAAGACGGTCGGAGAAACGCGCCTAAGCTTCGAGCTACGCGCCTGTCAGTGCGGTTTCGAAGAGCACGCTCTATACCTGAGGATAGACCTGGACTTCATGAAGAGGAACGGCTCCAGCGGGAAGAGGTCCACCAAGACGGAGTCCTCTATCGTTTTGCGTGGAAAGAACTCGGCCAGGTCAACGGAATCGGTGCTCCCAAGACCGTTCAGGTATTTTTGACTTCGGTCTGCTATTCTCCCGTGGATTTCGCTCAAATTCGTTTGACAGACGATTTGGTCCAAGGTTCTCGAAAACGCTGAGGAAACAACTCTGCCAGTGTCTGGACCCTCCGAGCGCCCGGGGCAACGATTGGAGGATGCTCGCGCAGAGGCTGCAAGTCGACCGGTGAGAGAGAGATCCGATCGCGGACGACAAAAGGGCGAAGCCCCGGCTAAAATATCTGTCACGATTCCATTTCAGATACGTCGATTACTTCGCGACGAAGGCCAGCCCGACCGAGCACATCCTGGACCTATGGGAGGCGAAGCATCAGGAGGGCACTGCCCTCGCGGACCTCCTGAACCATTTGAGACTGATGGGACGCGTCGACGCTGCCAACGTCCTCGAGAGCCGCCTCGGCCCGTGGATCTGAGACCTACCAGATCAAACGACAACACACTGCCAACCGTTTTACAATGTTTTGTAAATAACAGAGATAAGACGACGAACAATATAAACCCGTAACTCGTGCGAGGAACTGAGAATGATCGATGTAGAACCACGTTGTATAGAGACAGCAATGGTGTTTGTACATAAAGCTCGTTTATAGCAAACAGCTGGCCCGTTCTCTAGCTCCCATCCTCCTCGCCAACGGACTCAAACACCGTAAAACCAACATCAACGTCACATTGTTTATATATATTTTGATAGAATCATGTCTACTTAGCAGCTCAGCATCGTTGCACCCCAATATTCCCTTTTGGTTTGAACATGTTGGTATTGGTTTGACGTTGTTTCATGAGGTTTGGACTGTCAAATGGGCGCTTCACATGGACGCTTTTGACGATTTCATGGCAGCCATTATCAGATCGGTTCAAACTCCTGCGTAACAATTTTCTTTTACAATTTTTTTATCAGACTTAATGTACGGATCCCGTACGTTACCTCATATATATACCTCATACAATAATTAAATGTTTGAATAATGGTCTAGCAATTTTAATGGCGCCATTTGAGTGCCAAGTGTTAATACCTCTATCATGGCATACAGAAGTGCCAGCAATTTTACAATACTCTATAAATAACAACAAACAACACTCAAAAACCAATCAACCTAGAACCACATTGCGCAGAGGCGACGTCCACACATAAACCTCGTTTCCACCAAACATCTGGCTGGTTCTCCAGCCCCCATCTTCAGGGTCCAAGGAAAAGAGATCAAGGAACAATTAATAGCCCATCGAGTCTCCTCGGAGCTCTGAGAAGTCCATTGTACTTTCCTGTGCTGGTGTTTCCACGGATTCCCACGTAAATCCCATTAGCAGTACCCATTCCCAGTGGCAACGACCATCTTGCTACCTCCGCAGCATGCGACAGGGACGATAATCGCGTACGTGAACCCTTCGCAGAATCCGTCTCGCATCGAGTACTCGTGCGTCCCCCGAACAATGCGGACATCCCGGCCACAGGAAGATCGGAAGTAGCGAAACGAGGCTGGTCGGGCAATTTGCACCTGAATGTCTGGATCGCGTTCCTGGGGCCACGCAGCCGCGAAGTGCATTTAGACGGCCATTTCGGGCAGCATTCGGACACATGGTATCGCCAGGGGGTTGGAGAGGGGGAGGGTAGCATTTCAGGTGGGCTTCTCCGGGACAGCATCCGGCGTCCGAGAGCAAGGATGCGTGGGATGCTCGAAACAATGGGCATTATCCGGCTCGGACGACAGGGGATGGTAGGGGAAGGGTTCTGGGATTCTGGCAGGGTTCGAGGAGCTATAGGTATGCGGGGATGCCAGCTATCATATAGGTATGCCGTGTATCCCTTCGCCCCCCTCGATGTTACTCTCCCTTTCTCTATCTATCTATCTGTCTATCTATCTATCTGTTCCTCCACCCACCCACCCCCTCCCCGCTTGGCTTCCTTCCTTCCTTCCTCCACAGACCACCCTCTTCCAAGGGGTGGCATTTAATCACAGGAGCCCGCTGCCTGGTAATTCCGTCGGACAATGGCTGTTGACCTGCGTTGCCGGGGACGGGCTACCCCCGGGTCTCTCACCCTTCCACGGTATTAGCGTTGCATACGTCCCTCTTTGTTCCTCTTTGTCCGGTGACCAGCCGCGGGTCACGCTTTCTCTCTTCTTTCGAGCAATCGACGAAAACTGTGCTCGATCCATCAGCATCGATCGCCTGGCACGCTGGAGGTGTCCTGGCGGGTGGTTAATCAACTCTGATTTTGGGGTAATGAGGCGATTAGGGTGTGTGGTGGCTAGGCATGTTGATCTTTGATGGAACATAGTGGCCGTTGTCACAGCTTATTAGTGGATTTTATACAAAATATTAGAAGGAGAAATAAATGGGAGGACTACTTTTATTTCAAGTACATTTTTGCGAGTTCTCAAGGTCGTCAACATATTTTCGCTTATTAATAGACTGCGGATTTTTATGCAATATAATACATTAATTGCAAGATACAGAAACTACATATGATTATTTATTTGATTAATAATTGTAGCGAGTTGGAAATAATAAAACTGTATTTTTAAATTCATTAAATGTTTCTTCTATTTCACATTTGACCTACTCATTTTTATTATATTGAAATGCATACCATCCACAGTCTACTTTTTAATGTCGACCTTTTCTCATGCGACATTGCAGCGCATATTACGACTAGTTCAATGACCCACCACACCGGTGACCTTCCAACAACCTTGGACGATAGCAAATCACTCTAGTTTAAAAGACGTAGACTAAAAGATTCAAATTTTATATATTATTGTAGCCTATACCACTACGAGTTCGATGACCTGCAACACGGTGACCTCCGAATGACCTTGGACGAAAGAAAAATCACACTGGTATTTTCTCGAGTGCTTTTTAATAACGCTACTGGAAAATAGTTCCTAGGGTGCAAGACGTTTTCCTTTCGTTAATTTCGCGTCTTGTAGAGTCTAGATTAGCGCGTGAAGGTTGCAATCCGGTGATTAGGGCCCAACGAGACTCAATCGGCGCTCGTTAACGTGTAACCGGTAGCCCGACCGGCGAATTAACGCGATTAACGATTACAGAGCGGTTGCATGTTGCAGAGCGAACGGAGTCGTCCGATGCTCATCAACGCATTACTCATACGCGGTTGAGCAATTGCTACAGTTACGGCCGCGGCAATTGCTCGAGCAATTTATTTCCGCGGGAATCGACGACTTCGAAACGGAAACGGCGCCGCGCCGGTCGAGAGATCGATTTCCACGCGGGTCGATCGCGATATCCTCGCCGGACAATTCATAAACGCACCCTCCTGTTTCGGCCGATTCGAAGGGAGGCTGCACGCTCGTTTCATATCGCAATCCTGGCTGTGCGAAATCATTTTTGTCTCTACTGTTATTCGTGCGCATTTTCTATCCACATTTTTCAGTTTTAAGCAAACAACAATTCCTAATTTTCGTAGAACTGTTCCTTCAAACATGTTGTTTTTAAACATTGATTTGTACGTAAAATAAAAATCGTACATGTATATTTATTTCTCTGCTTAATCGTTTCAACAAGTTCAAAACAGTACAACAGTATTTTTAGGTTGTTGGAATATTTTCATTGTTCTGTGTATGATCTCATTTTTATTATTGAACTGCAGTTTTTATGCATTTATGGAAAAAATGATTAGGCGAAATACCAAATAGAAGAAACATTAGATGAATTTAATATTACTGACGCATTATGTATAACCCTCTAAAATTATTTAAGGAAGAAGTCAATTTTGATGTGACACACCTTTCTTTTGATTGATGCAAATAATTTTTATTTTGCATAAAGCGCAGTCCATTGATGTTTCCCTGTTTTTATTTTGTATCAAGATGTGTAGTTTAATGATTACCTCATTTTTTTAAATTGCCGCCGAGGGCCGTTTTCGAAAGCAATGTGTCTAGGGGATGAAAATTTGCGGGGGCGGTTGCGTGTGCGCGAAACGGCGTCGGCCAATCTGAACGGCCTATCCTTCTCGTAATTGCCTGTAGATCCCGATCGCGATTACCCGGGAAATTAATACGGTTCTGGACCGGGAATTTATGCGACTCTGACGTGGATTATGCATATACGGCGGCCGCGGCAATAACCGCGTCGTAACGACGACGTTATCGCCCCGCGATTCTGAAATCGCTGCTTTCCCCGGGTTTTGTGGAAGCCGATAGCACCGGATCATCGCGATCAGCTTTGTAACGATTATGAACGGTGCTCTGTCAATTTTGGATGGGCAGAGCGAGGCCGACACCATGGAACGGGGCGAGAGTTTGTATGCGGCTGGGTTACACGTTGTCCTCGGAAGAACTGATGGCAGTAATGAACAGCCCCGGAATTAATGACCTCCCGTGGAAATCGCGTTCGATGAACATGCGTTACTTTCGTTGATAAATGATATACGCATCCTCGGTTTAAAAATGTACACAGATAACGCTGGTAACGGTATAAATTGTGGGAACTAGAAATAAGGGATGGTCGCGATGAACGGTAAAAATGATAATTTTTAATAAAGTTTCAAATTTAGTGTGACTATTAGATGGCGATCTTCTCCGGTTACTAGAATAATTATTGGTATGAAATATCGATCATATTCTAATTTAATGCTTTGCTCGTCGGAAGCTTGTTATTAACACATCATGCGCGGGACACGTGCAAATGCATTTCTCGTATGTTGTCGGATGAAACGCGGACATGAATCTCCATTAGCATGAAATAGTATTATGAAATAACGATGGTCAAGGTAATTTCATCAGAAAGGAAGTAGGAAGGATCAAATAAAAATTCATGGCATGTCTTGGTGGTTTTTTAAAATCGTTTTCGAACGCAATTGAATACAATAACTGTTTTATGTGAAAGAGAAGCTCAAAATATTCCCGTCAGCATCGATTACAATTACAAAATTATTTTTGGGGAGAGCAATTTTTTTAGTATACAATTGAAACTTCAGTTAATTACAAACTCAGCTGCGTAATTGACTGCTTTTAATTTTACTAAACCTGTTCGCCTCCTGGCAACATATATTTTATTTCCGAGGTACGATTAGATCTTAACGAGCACTTAATGCTTATTTTTCTTTTCGAAGAAGTACGAAGAACAAGAACGTATGGGGGTCAAGAAAGTGGACGAGGGATGGTTGGCTGAAAAGAAAAATTTCAAGGGAGACCAATAGATGCGGATACAATTAGCCAACCATTGAGCGATAGAAGAGGAACACGGTTACACGTGTGTGTAAGGTTAGGGCTCGTTTTGGAAATAATTGCATCACTTCGAAGGGAAGTGAAAGGGAGTCCGGAGGATAAGGAGCGCATCAGGCGGCTTCAAGAGGGGAATGCTACCGCTGCCAGTAATGAAAGGAAGATTGCGAAGAATGAGAGGGCAGCTGAGATCTTATCGAGCACCAGGCTCCGCTGGGAACTGGTGGAACGAACGCCGAGTCTCAGAAAATCAGCGCTCGACGTTTCCTAAAAATCTGCTTTTCGGCGGGAGACACCCGAAATAAATCGCACGCAAAAATCAAACAGATCCGACATGCTCTTTCAAATTAATCCAGCAGGTGGCAGGAGCTTCGCACTACCTACCCCAATTGGTTAAATAAAAATCACAGCACTGGTTCGTCCGTAAAAAATTCGTTTCCGCTACTATCTCAATGCACTGTGCATTTAATTCCCCAATCATGAAAATTGTAAAACCTGTTACATTTCGGAGAGCGATAAAAATCGAATGGCTTTCAAGAGCTCAATAAGAATAATACAACCGGTGGTAGAAGGTTCATATTACTTGATCGAATTGATTTAATAAAAATCGCAGCATCGTTATGTCTATAAAAAAAAAAAAAATCATTAGCAGAACCATCTTGATGCAGTGTGCATTCTGTCCAGCAATCATGAAAATCGTAAAATCTCTGGCACTTGGATGAGCGATAAAAATGAAACGACTCGCAGAAGCATAATGAAATTAATACAGCGCGTGGCAGGAGGTCCATATCATCTGCCCCAATTGGTTAAATAAATATCACAGCACTGGTACGTCTATAAAAAAAAATCATTTGCAGAAGCAGTTTGATGCATCCTGTCCAGCAATCATGAAAATCGTAAAATCTCTAGCACTTGGATGAGCGATAAAAATGAAACGGCTTGCTAAAATTAATGCAGCAAGCGTTAGAAGTTTATCCGAATTAGTTGAATAAAAATCGCAGCACCTGTTCGCATGGAAAAAAAATTTTCTTGGACCCATTTCGAAATTGTTCGAAGATATCAGTTTTGGTCGCGGGATATTTTCCTGGGGGAAGAAAGTCGTAAGGGTTAAAGAGTCAAGGATTCAATTACCGGTGAAAGAGAACCGTGCAGAATTGCACGAGGGAAAAACGAACGAGCGAAAGCGTCTCTAAAACGGCGTCGAAAGGAACCGGCGTATTTTTCCGCTGTCCCGCCGCGTCGGATTTTTGCCGGAGCGCGGAAACAAAAAACGTGGCCGCATAGTTTCGAAACAATTCCGTCGCGGAATTCCTCGACATCCGCGGCTAAAGGGCAATAAATTTGCCGCGCATTTTACGCGGTACGCGCCACTGCGAGGTACAGTCCACGCCAGAAACGTCCCGCAATATTCCCGCGGCAATTAATACGTTAACGAGACAAATTATTTTGCTATAGCCGGGAATTCCCGAGCTGAACGCGGAGTACGTTTTCTCCGGGACTCTGGCGAGAACCTGGAAAAAATATTCGAACTTTAATGACTCTCCGGAGGACATTATCCAGCGAAGGATACGTCGTCGTTTGCGTCTGAAACTTTTTTAAAAGGCTCGCTGCATTTCCTTTAAGAATTATAATGCTGGATCTTTATGCGGGGCGGACATTTTCCACGTGAAACGGAAGTCGCTTGGAAACTCCCTTCTCTCTACAGTTATTTTAATTCTGCAATTTTTCCATTCTTTTGATCTCCCTTCTGGTTTAGATTAGTTTTGACTCCTCATTTATAAAGACATAAAATTCAATTAATCCCTTAAATTTTAATTAGAGCGTTTTTGAGGTTTGAAAATTCAGCTTGGGAAAATGCGGTAGATATAAAACTTCTAGCAAGATAACGGAAAACTCTTTTGTATATTTTTCTATAAATTAGCTCACAAGAATGCATGTTTGCATAATGTATTTCACTCGAGTGATATCTGTGTTGGGGAAGTTGAATATTTTTCATGCATACAAGTGAATCCTTTTTCGCAGAAATTAGTGCTACAGCACAGATTTTAAATGACCTCCCCGTATCTCTGAAATACACCGTAACCTAGCTAGGATTAAGGGATCACCGGGACTCTCAACCCTTTTAAGGTAGACTTTTCAAAGTAATGTTTAATAATTATTTTCCAACGAGATGTACCGTTCCATGAGACTTTTACAATAGGATTATGCGCTTCAACGGATCGTAGAGCACATATCAAAGAAAATTTACCTAATGCGTAGCTCTATTATATAGTAAACCAATTTCAAAGTGCAGGGTTTCGCGTCAATCTTAAAAGCAGCAAAAACATTCTTTATTGAAGACGTTATGTACTTTATTATACTGTTTTGGTGTTCCAGTTTGTTCGTCATAATCTACATGATAAAATGAGGCCTTTGTCTAGAAAACATTATTTTATTTTATCTGAAGTGCAATAATCCAGAAAATTAAACTACTGAAGTGACCTATCGACGATTTAGAACGAGGTTCAGAATTTTCCACTGCATTGCTCTGTTAAATTCACGTCGTCCGCCTTTTTTCTATTACAATATGACTGACAGAACGAAATCTAGTTTGCCCGGAAAAAAAGTTATTCCATCTCATTCGGAGTTCGCTAAACGAGTTGCGGAAGTGAACCGGCAGTTTCGAACTGGCTCGTTCGACCGTAATTCGGCGAGAACAGCGACGATAACTCGGTATCGCAAATTCCGGGTCGAACAGAGAGCTAGCTGTCCACATTTCGAGGCTGGAAGACAGTTCTAGCACCGTGGCAATGGGGATCCGTAAATATCCGAGGTCTCCAATCCCGCGGGGACACTCCTCCAACATCTCCTTCAATCGTGGCGACGCGGCGTGCCGGCTAGACCTCGTCAAAATCTAAACACAGCCCCAATCTGCATACATTTTCTTACTCGGCGGTCGCAACACCCCCTGGCACAGCCACCATAAACCAATCCGGCGTCTCTCTACCCCCGGTGACTTTACAAATTGCGATGCAGCCGGTTACAAGTCACCGAACAGGCCGGACGTAAATAGCGCGCGGCGAAACGGCCGAGAGCATTATTTCTGCACGTGCACACGCGACGCACTGTGGTCCCAAAATCAAGATTTACCGCCGCGGTGTCGATACGAGTCGCTCATTTAAAAAATTTAGCATCATAAGCGACGCTTAAAACGGTAGACAAAGTTTTGAAAATTAGGGATTCTGAATTTTAATTTCGTTTCATTAAAATGGTTGGAGATAGACGTTTTTGTTTCACTCCTGAGTCTTGTAATTGATACAAGAATCGATACGAGTTACTTATTACAACATTTAAATACAGTTGTCTGCTTATAATCAGAATAAAATGTTCGAATTTCATTGGAAAATTCTAGACTACAGAGGGTAGAGTGTACAATGAGATGTGTCTGAGTACAGTCGAATAATCTACTTGTTGGAAAAATTGGACAGCAAGTTAATGATAGAAATTGCAATAATGAAAAATCTATTTAACACTAAACCTACCACGGCCGATCATATTGACCTTTTCGAACTTCTGCGTACAATTTCGTACATACAACATTATCACATCGGTATTTATCTTTACTAATTCAGTTAATTCATTCAGCAACAAATTGACTATTATCTACGGTTTAATTATATTAGCAATAATTCTCTCTATAAGGACCAGTCACTTTGACCACGCACGGTAGGAATAGTTATACAAGAAGTGTCGGTAGGTGCAGCGTTAATGAATTTATATATTTGAATACATATTATGATAAAAATGGCCAACAATCTACATAAATTCTTGTTGTTTTCAGAAACCATTCATTTTCTACTCCCGTAGATCCGTTGTCAATCAGAACTAATGAACGTTCCGGCTAACTACAGGCGTAACAAACCCCACGGGGGCTTAAAAACCAGGTTCCCCACAGAAACACGGGTCCCAACGCGACAAAATCCCGGCGAGCATAACGCAGATCGGAATTGAGCACGGAAAACACTTGCCACTTAACGAGCGATCAAAACCGCGAGGGTCGCGCCGACATTTCGCACAATGTAGCGTCCCACACCCCGGTTCGATGGTAGCGCTCGTTATGTTCAGATCCCGCGATAGGGATCTCCTAATTACGCGGTGGGCCATCAAAGTGTCGGCGCAATAAGACAGCGGCCGGAGGAGAGGGGGGACTCGCAGGAATGCGTTTCGTCGTGGTCGTAATTTAACAAGACATAGTGGTCGCGGACGAAAAACAGCATGGCCGATTTGTCGGACAGTCATTTCGGAGAGATGATCTCTCGCCGTAGGTAGGGGGAGGGGGACAGGAGGGAATTGCAGGACCGCCGGTTGGCTGTCGTCGCTGTAAAGTTTCGCTTAATTAAGCCCGCGGATTTAATTCCAGGACCGGGGCCAATTTTCCGCGAATCGTCATTTATCGGGCCGGGTTCTGCGAGCGTTATGCAAATCGAGGGCGCTCGGCATAATTCAACGGTGCCTCGCGGATTAAAGCCGGGCGTTCCCATGCAAATGTCGCGGGGCCCGTGCTAGACTAACTGAAGGAACGTACCACGAAGACGACGACGACGACGAGCAGTACTGCTGTATCGAGAAACATTGACAATAGTTCCCTAGGCGACGCCGTTCATCGAGAATTCGTAGGCTGGTTCACGAACCAGAAACAGAGTTGTCTACAACGTCGTTTTTGCTGTTTGATTTGTGTACAAGATTGGATGCACTGATTTAGAAGTGGCTCAGAATTTACAGATCATGGTTGTTCATGTGCAGCACGTTATTGCTCATTAGTAGACTGCGCATTTCGTACGTTGTAAAAATAGGAAATTAATGAAGAGTTCCAGAATAGGACAAGGTCTTCATGTTATCGAAATTGTTAATGAAAGACAGGAATTTCTATCATTTTCTAAAGAGCTTCTCCGATCAGTAGAATATTCAACCATGCTCAGACGCATTGTATTGTATACTGATTGTGAGTATACTATACTCTAACCTCTGGAGCCTAGAATTCTTCAATCAAATTCGAATATTTTAGTGAACAATATGATAGTTTCAATGAATTGCTGTCGAATTATACGCGGACAAAACTTGCATAAAATTCATGCTCTCCAAGAGAATTATAATTCCACCATTTTCTAAAGCGTCTCTTTTACAAGTAAAATATCAGGTCATACTCAGACATACAATGTGTCCCACATTTCGAACATTCTTCGTGAAAACAGCCAAATATCTGAGCAACGGTAAATTTTAGGACAAATACACTTTAGTACTTTTATACTCAGAGTACGCCAATCTATCGAAGTCTAAACAATTGGTCATTCCACTTAAAAATACAAAGGTGACCTCTATATCTTCTCTACACCACCACTTGTAAGAATATCATTTACACCGTGTATTATGTAGTTTCTTAAACCCCACAATTTCTGTACATGTTTTCTCATATTGTTTGAAATAACCAAGACATTAAAGTGAACAGAGCTCGTGGAACACACCGTATTTATTTTACTGTACACTTTAGCAGACTGGAATTCTGGAGAAAAGATTTGAACAATGCCCCCGAAGAAAATTGTGGCCGACTCTGAAGAATCGTTTCCTCTGAACAACAAATCTCAAACTCTGATTAAGGTCGCGGTGTGATATTCAAGTGTGACAAGCGCCGGCGCTGGGAATCGCGTGTAGCGCAGGAAACGCAGCGTTGCTTGAAATGTCAGCGAGCCCTCGGCAGTTGCCGATCGCTGTTAAGAGGAGTGTTTTCGAGTCGCTTTTGTCTGGCTGCCTGGACCGGTTCGAGGGAGTAATAGCAGCCCTGCGACAGCAATCAGCCGCGCGCGATCAAGCGCGCGAGCGCGCGACTAGCGCGAAGATTTGTGTCCGAGAGTGTGTAATACATCTGTCTTGTGCGAACGGTACACGTGTCGTGGCCGTGGAAAAAGCGCGGAAAAGCCCCCCGGGGACCTGTTCGAGATTCGAATCTGGGTCTGCCGTGACACTGGGGAGATATCTAGACCTTCGTTGTCCCCCGTTGTTCCTCGCCTATCTGATACTTCTGTATTTACAAAGAGATCATTGATCGACTCGGCCGGCTAGACTGGTGTCTCTGTTGGACAATTAATCATTTCAATTGCTTATTCATTGCTTCATTGATCGTACATGCGTCTCTGCAGGCACCTCCTTGCTCGCTTGTGAAAAATTTTGTAGCGTACAAAATAGAAAGTAATGAAGTAAAATAAAGTTTGATTCATCATTGAAGTGCAATGATATACAATACAATGCGTATGGTTCTGCTTGAATGTATTCAGAATTAAAGTGAGACTGTTTTACAATGTTTGCCTTTAATGTATTTTTGTTGTACGAAGCGAGAAGCAGCCGGAAAGCTGACTTTTAGAGCGTAATTACATCTGAACCGTTGGAAAAACATGGGTCCACGTAAAATGTAATTTTGTCAGCCGACCGCCAATATATTATCATATTTATTGCATCCAAAATCAAGGTAGAAACGCGTCTACCTTTAATAAAACCTCCATTTCGCAGTGCCGCACGTTCGCATTTTCCATGAATGTATAAAATTCGACAGAGCGGGCGCGCGCAAAAAAGGGACAGAGATTAATATTGCTTGTAAAAGATAGGTACAGCGATGAAAGCTGATTCCCACAAAAGTGGTCCAATTCCGTACAACAGACGGGTTCGAACCTATATTTTAGTTTGTTCAATAAATTCGTGTAATAAACACGTCCGCGCAGATGTTTCTTGTGAATTCTATTAAAATCGCATTCAGTGCTAACGCGACGCCATTGTTGGCAAATCATGGTAAAAATTAGCACAGTTCCCGAGCAATTATTTACTGAATGTGTGAAAGCAACGTGCCTGTGTAAGGAGGCTACAAAAGCAATTGTTAAAATAAACCTGTTTGTTCTTCTCAAGTTTTTCTGATTTCGCGTGACTTCTACGACCATCAGCGCGGTAATCAACGTGTGAAATTACCTGTGGGATTTTTTCCCGAAAGAGCAGTAATCAATTCCGTTCCCAGAGGTCCGATCGGCGCGGATAGCTCCGGTTATCGTTAATCGGTCTCTCGATCGGCCCGTGGAAAGATCAGAGCCTGAAAAGGTCAGGTGCGCTTGTTCTCTCTCTCTCTCTCTCTCTCTCTCTGTAAAAGAGAAAGTCGGGGCGAGGTGGCGCGGCTCGCGCGCACGCCGCGCATACATTAAGCTTGGCGGAGGTGAGAGGGTAATTTGTTAATACGATAAATTGCACCACCGCGGCGCGCCGCGGCCGAGGAGGGTGGAAAGTCGCGAGAAACGAAGCGGATCGTGGCGGAGCAAAGCGGAAAGGAGCGGAGCGAAGCGGGGTCCCGAGACATAAGGCGGGTAATCGGCTTTTGATTCCGCCTTAAGTTATGGGCCACGTCGATCGTACGTCATTGCCGGTGCCGCGGCGAACTATCGGCTTCGTCGAGGATTTATGGCGGGTTCACAAGACCGACGTGGCCCCCGCGAAAGGGGAAACAACGTGAAAGGGGCAGAAAAAAGGGGCGGAGGAGCCGCCGCCACCGCGATTACCGCCTAATGACCGTGGCATTTCTGCCTCGAGGATACGAACCGGCCACGGCCCCGATTCAAAGCGATCTCGCACGCTCTCGACTCGCCCGTTTAATGGCCCCGCGGCTGCGATAAAGTGATTTTTTTTTTTGCCAGGGTCGAACGATTAGGCTAGAACGGGGGTCGTTGTTGCGAATATAATTACCCGGGGACCAGCTTTATCTCTTCGTTTATCTCGATTTTTCGAGATACCGCGATTCGAACGATTCGCGAACGAACGTCAGCCGTGACGCCGTTATTCGAACTTGTTTCGATTGTCCATGGTCGGTGGGCACTTTGTATGCTAATTCGATACTTGACTGATTGCTGTTCAAGTCTCTAGAAGTGCCCCGTAGAAAATAAAAACTGTACCTCCAAGCACAGTTCCAAAGATTCCGCGGTTCGTGAACGATCGTCGACCGTGAGGTTATTCGAACTTGGTACGTTTAACTATGGTCGATACTAGCAGTGGACTGCTTTGCATGATCATTTCGACGTTGACTAATTGCCATTGAACCCTCTAAAAGTATTCCGTACACTCGAACTTAACACATTATCTTGGATTACTTAAATTGGTGATACCGTATCAAACAAGAACTCTTCTTTTAAACAGTAATCACGATAAAAGCGAGTGGATCATGTTTCTGAGGGTGGTACGATATGTTCAAATAAATCGAATTTTGTCCACTTTCAATTTTAACGTCGGACTTTCTGGCGTATCAATTAAATCGCTTTGATCCTGTGGGAATTTTGAGAGTTGATATTCTACACTGAATACGTTAACCTTTTCCCCAACAGTTCTCAATTTCACTGATTTATGTTACATTCTTCAATTCGTGCCACAATAATTGTATGCAAGAACAATCGCAGTACATATTTCCCAACTGTTGCAAAGAGGTTGGTGCAAAAATTACACAGGAGAATACAATTGATTTAAACGATACCTGTACCCAGTTTTGAAATAAAAGAAACTCTTTCGGCCATAAAGGGTTGGGCAAGATAGTCACGAGCTGCTTTGTCAGCCGGGAAAAACAGTCGGCCAAGCGAAAGATTAATTGCGAGGGTAATTTATTCTCAAACGAGTATTTCATTTGCGCCGATCTTGATTGCTCACGAAATTATTACTCGATCGTGTGCCCGTGGGCACTGAAAGGAGTGATGCGGATCGTATGAGTAAATGCTTCGTTCTACGTTTCCTTATTTACTTTTGCGCCGGCGGAGAGCGTGATTTAGGGTGGTAAAGCCACTCGCGAAGTGTGCAGTAGGTTTGATTGCACCGGACTTCTCTGCATGTTGAAGCCGTAATCCTCTAACTAGTCGCGAATTACCCTTATCTCGAATATTCGCTGGTATTAGTTACAGCCTTCAGTCTTTCACTACTCCACGACGCGATTACCAAACGGACTGTATGCAATGTAGACTAGATTAGATCCCATAATCCCTCGTTTTATCATTTTTGTCGCTACTTTCAGGGGCTAATGGATAGAATCTTTTCACACCCCATTTGTCTACAATTCTGCAAAGAGAATCTTTCTGTTTTTCTAAGTATTTTCTGTTGTCAGTAATATTTGCAAAACTCCTAAATTTTAGTACTGTCATAAAAATGAACAGGTAAGCTATATACAGGGTGTTGATTTGAAAACCTTCCACCCGAATATCTCGAAAGGTATGAAAGATATTAAAAAAGTGTAAAACACGTGTCCAAGGAATTCGAGCCGAAAAGAGGGGGGCAGTATCCCTATCACAACCAACGTTCCCTAAAATTTGTAATCGTCCTCCGAAGAACTTCCCAAACGCGCTACTCCCAATCTAGTCTAGAATCTTTTCACACCCCATTTGTCTACAATTCTGCAAAGAGAACCTTTCTGTTTTTCTAAGTATTTTCTGTTGTCAGTAATATTTGCAAAACTCCTAAATTTTAGTACTATCATAAAAATGAACAGGTAAGCTATATACAGGGTGTTCATTTGAAAACCTTCCACCCGAATATCTCGAAAAGTATGAAAGATATTAAAAACGCGTAAAACACATATCCAAGGATTTCGAGCCGAAAAGAGGGGGGCAGTATCCCTATCACAAGCAACGTTCCCTAAAATTTATAATCGTCCTCCGAAGAACTTCCCAAACGCGCTATACCCAATCTAGTCTAGATAGAATCATTTCTCACCCCCTAAAAAAGTATTATTCTCCGGTCACGTCCGATCGAGCGTATTCCGATCGCCGTGAAACGAAGCGACGGGAATAAATGGGACCGCAAACAGTTAATCGATGCCTGTTATATTTTAATAGGCGTGTCGTTGAATATTCATTTTTAATTTGACCCGTGCTCGAGAACAAACTCACCCCCCCCCCCCGGTGTTTCCTTCGCCCGGGTTCCTTGGCGATGTTCCGGGGCTCGATCTAATCGGTTCCTCTTCTTTATTGAACGGCGTATCATATTAACGAATTGCCGGCACGCCTAGACTACCTTCAAGGGGCGAAGGAGAGTGGGGGTGGCAGCGTTATACATTCCGCCAGTCCAAACTTTAAAGTTCCGTGCACGTGCATGCTAATTCGGCCCGCCGCTGCCGCCACATTTCGTCCTCTCTCGCTCCCGGAATCGCCCGTCCAGATAAATGTTTTTACGACGGCCAAGGAGGGCGATCGCGTACATCGTTTCCGTCGCGATACATTTTTTACCGGCGCGAACACGCCACCGGTAATGCGAATGTGTACGGCGATGGTTTATGAAGCGACGGCACCGTTCCGCCCGTCGCGATAGCCGCTCTAAAGTGGATCTTTTAGCCGTGAACGTTACTCCGCCAAACAAACGGCCGGGCGAAATATTTCCTTCTTCACGATGGGCATCCCCTGCACCTCGCTTTTCCCTCTTTTTTCCACTGGGAGATATTCGCCCTAGCAATCACTCCGCTCGCTGTTCTTTACGAGAACCTTGCTGCAAGTACAGCGCGAGCAAAGTGACTCGATCACAGAAAGAAAACCTTTATTTCGGTGGGCAATTGTTGTGACCAATAGACTGCGGATTTCATGCATTTACAAATTTCATGCACCAAAATGAGTGAAGGAAATTTAAAGCTGTGACAGGATCAAGGAAGTTTATCTTTAATTTAATAGAAAATAATGAATTTAATATTATTATGATGGGGGAGGGGAGAAGTGGATGAGGAGAGTGGAGGAATGGGATCAATGGGGAGCGAGCGGAAGAGGAGGTCCAGCGAGTAACTTATGTATATTTTTTTATATATATCTCTCCCTCTTTCTCTCTCTCTCTCTGATGTAAATATTTGTATGCAGATGTATGAATGGGTGTGTGGTAGTTATAAGATAGTTATAAGTAAGTTTAAGCTAGGGTAAGGATAAATATATAAACTAAAGTGGAGAATGGATTTGTAACCCCGAGGGGAACAAATAAATGAACTGAACTGAACTTAATATTATTTAGTAATTTTTTAAAATTACGATATATTATTTGATTCCTGCAATCGGTGCTAACAATTTTTATTTTGCATGAAGATCTAGCGATGAGACTTCTATTAAAAGATTTTACTTCAAATGACGCATTTCTCCTCGCCAGTAAATTATTTAAAAAATCGAAGATTCACACTACAAATTAAAGCAGTTGTTTGTAGATCCCCGAGTTTGTTGGCTCACGTTTCAGACACGTTTCAGATTCGTTTCGAAACGTTCATGCAACTATACATATGTTGCTCGGCAGATGATCGAGTAAGTCAGTGCCGAAGGTTGTCCATTACTTCTTCATCTCGGCGATCAAAGATTGCCGGCGATATTTACGATCGGGAATCTCGCTATTCGATTTTCATCAAACCCACCCCCGCGTACGGTCTGCGTGCAACGAACGACGCCCGATTCTTCAGCAACCGAAACTAATCTTCGCAGCACGGTGGACGGTACTTCACTGTCAGCGGCCGTGACAATACAATACCGGATCGACGTTTCTTTTTCTCCCGATGCCTTCGCCCTTCATCTGTCAACATCAGATCGTCGACTTTTTTCAACGATTCGTCTTCGGCGGCTGTCGCTTCTTTCGGCGATGATACAGGGACTCGGCATCGCCAACTTTTACTGGCACCATTGTGTATCGCTCTATTCTCGCTCTTCGAACGCAGCTAATTAAAACGTCTGGAAAGAAACGTCTGAGAAATACGTGAACCGTTAAATGTAGTTTAACCCTTATCGTTGCGTTTCGTATCTAAAACCTTTTGCATAAATCTTTGTCCTGTAAAGTTATGCTCGATATTATCTGTAATGTTCGAGGTCCTCTGAAAATTTTATTTTCAATGTGGCTTTAGTAATTAACCTACAGTAGAGCCTTATTTAAACTTTGTGTAGTTTTTAATATGTAGACTGCGGATCTTTATTTGAAATACAAAATTTTTTCGACGAGTGTAAGACAGGAGCCAAATAGAAATTTCTTCCTTTTTCTAATTATCTTATTAAGCTAACCAATACTGAAACTAATACACCGATACCCTTGAATTCATTTTTTCTGTCCTCTGCTTTAAATTGTGCCAACTCCTTTTTGTCTTAAACGCATAAATTCTATATGTATTCTACTAAAAATATTAATATCATTTCCTATGAAAGTATCTTTGCAACTTTAATACATGTGTACTATAAAGTTGTACTCCCATGAACGAGTCCCGATCGTCACCAATAAATATATAAAAAAATCTGAGAACGAATGCAACGTGTGCTCTGATTTTCTACGAACTACTATGTAAGTAAAGAAATTAATAATCCATTTTTCGGTGTGAGCATTATTCTCCAACGAACCAGTCCCGATCGTGGTCGATGAATTTCGACGATTCGCAGGAGGAGCCGTCCGCTTCCGGTCGCAAGAAACGTTATGTCGCATCGTGGCCAGTCCAGCGACGGGCCGGTATAATTTCTCGTTTGTATTCGAGGGATTAAGCCGTCCGTGGTATCGCGGGGTCTTGCTTACGGTCGCGCTGCCATGCAAATCTGGCCGAGACGAAAAAATACGATAGCGCCGGGGCTACCTCGGCGCACACCGACTGCCACGAATGATAATACAATCGAGGAAGAGAGAGAGAGAGAGAGAGAGAGACTTCCGCGGGACGCGGTGCTTCATTGAAGAAACGCGCTTAGTCACGAGCGGTGCACCACGGTGCACCAAGGTGCAGCGCGGTGTGGCAGCGTGTGCTGCGTTATCGCGCGCGACGCGCCGACCCGATAGCTTCGCCGACCGTTTCTTTCGGTCCTTACCGTGTTGCACGCTCTGATCGAGCTTATCCTCGATACCGGGGCGAGTTTGACGCACTCGCAGAGTCCGAGGTGTGTCATACTTCCTATTCACTTGCAGATTGCATCTACAATGCTGGCTGTTAGCTGTTTATCATTTCCTCGGCGCGCTTCGCCGTTCAAAAGAAAGCATTTCTCTGAACTGTCTGAATATTTATGCGTTTGCAGACAGCGTTGAAATATTGTGGAGATACAGCGTCTTTCATTAGTTTGCTATATTGTGTTGCAAATATTAACTTGGACGATTCAATTATATTATAATACATACCGTGTGAAAAGGGACACGTTTCCGAAGTGTCCATTCCACTTCACTCGGTCTCGATAAGACTCGTCGTCGTCCTCGGCCAATAGCAACAGCGCGCGCATGATCTAGTCATCATCTGGCGGCCGAACAGTACGATCGTCGCTCCATCTAGCCATCATCCGGCGAACCGTACAATCGCCGCGCGATCTGGCAATCATCTAGGGGGCGGACAGTACAATCGTCGCGCGACATCCGACACGTCAGCATGAGTAAATCAAAGACAACGCGGGGCCAGGTATGCAGACAAGAACTGGAAGTAGCCGTGGTCTCGGAAAAAGAATGCCGATACGGCGGCGGGTCGCCGAAATCCCATTCACCGTTCGTGGTACAAAGCGGTTTTCCCTAAATCGCATTTGTTCGCGGTGTCCAGTCGTGCGTCGGTCATCAGTCGGATTCCCGAGGACAGTCGCGGACAAAGAAGCTTTCGTTCAGGAAGAGAAAGAGGGGGGAGAAAGGGGGACAGATGAGGCAGATGAGAGAGAGAGAGAGATAGGGGGAAAAAGAAAGACAAGAGGAATAAGAGAGGCGGGGGAAAAGAGAGGTGGGGTGAGAAAGAGAGTAAGGGTGAGAGAGAGACAGGAAGGGAGAGGGTGAGAGGGGAGGTTCTAAACGAAAGCGATGGTCGCTGGTCGCGCGTGCGAGTCTTGTGTTGTCCCGATGGGCAACGAGGTGGCCCGGCTGGCAGACGGTCTTCAAGGTGGAGTGCACCGGAGGGGTCTGGGGGATCGGGTCGCGTCCTATCAGCTAACAAGATCAAGGGGCCCGATCCGGAGTCCTCGAGGCCTCGATACACAAGGCGCGACGTGTCTGCGTTCGAGGCAACAAGAGCGTTATCGAGCACCCTCCCCCGTGTCCGCGGCCTCTTATGGAAACGCGCCCATGCGTCCCGTCGTCCTACACGTAACGGGGGTGGCGTGCCTTCTTCCCCCTTGTTCCTTCCTTCTCGCCGTCGAAACGACGACGGAGAGACGATGGAGACGACGACGCTCCGGATTCGAGCGGGATCCGATAGCAGACCGACAACGATATCGATACCGGGGCCGGCAACAAAGCCAACGATTTATGTCGGCGATTTATTGCCGTATTTATAGCGACACCTTGGCCCTGCGCCTCCATTGCACGCGGCACCGAAACGCTGTTCAAGTTCGCGAACGGCGCATTCGGTTGCACCGCGATAAGCAACGCGATTTTTGGTAGACCGGCGCATGGTCGAGGTGCCCACGTACGGAGGCAAACGGATCTTTTCTTATTTTTCTTTTTTTATTCTTTACCTCGTTCTGGTTCGATGGCTTCTTTCGGGACACCCGAGGCAACGGACCGGGTCTGATAGACTCGTGATTCATTGGATGTCGCGTCACCTCATGGAAGGATCTTTTGAAAGTTGTAGCTAGGTTCGATGGCTTGGTGTTTCCAGTATGTATACACTTCGGGGATTATCGTGCGTAATAATTTTCAAATACAGTGATACTGCACTAATGTCTAAAGATTTTATTATCGAACTTTTAGCAATGCATTCGCGACACTTTTCTGATTGAAATGGTGCCAGACACGACAGAGTTTGGATCACATTTACTGATTTAATTCGCGATATATCAGAACCTCGATTATCCGAACGAATGAGGGGAACATCAGTGTTCGGATAATACGGCAGCTGCAATGTACAAGTACAATCACAATTTACAGATATTTTGACCAGACACTGAAACTAAATATATCTGCATAAAAAGTAGTTCATAAAAATGTAGCGAAACTCTAAATAACCACGCTTCTCGTGAAAGCGATTTTCTTTTTTAATGGCCAATACGTTGGCCGCGGATGAAAAGTGCCCATAAAAATCCTATAAAATCGAAGCAATGCATTTAATCACTGGACACTGGACAGTCTAGATTTACGTTATGGATCCCGGCAAGAAAGTTCATTCAAAGTGTCGCCATAAAATTGTTCAGTCTGCGAAAGAATTTTACCGCATAGATATACAAGCAACACGCCAATTGTTGGCATGACGATTCATTTGATCAATAAGTTCGTTTAGAAGAAATGTTCCGTTTGTTCAATGTCACTACTGAAAATCGAATATTTCATGCGGAAGAACCTGATTATTTTAGCTCACGTTATCGATCACTTTGATTAATTGTAAGCCAAGATATCATCGAGCTCTTTTTGGTCGGGAGGCTCGCCGCGTAATTTAATATTCGGCTAACCGGTAATCCTAGCGTTCGCGTAATCCCGGCTCGGCAATTAGGCTCTCTTTCGCCAGGGTCCGGCATCGAGAGCCATCTCGCTTCGCAACAATTTTTCTGCCTTGAAGGCCCTGGAAAACAGAATGCAGGGAAACGCTGGCTCGGAACGCGGAAGAAGAGAAGCGGCCGATTGAATGCGGACTCATTCACCGGGGCGAGTGGTAAAGTGTATTGATTGCGAACGAAGATAAATACGCGGATGCGGACTTAACGATGAATCGTCGGCTTTTTTCACCCCCTCTCTCCCTCTCTCTCTCTCTCTCTCCCTCTCTCCCTCTATCGTTCCTTTTCGACGGCGCACCGCGTCGCCAAAGGAGCACGATTTATCATTCCGTATTCAAGGGATTAAGCCGTCGCCGGCGAGATTCCACGTCTCCATGCAAATCTATCCCAGGACGCGAAAGAATACGATAGCGCAACCGGTGAATGCATCGAACGATAATGCCGGATTCATTCAGCAAACTCTCGCGACGATACGATCCTAGGAACACCGTGCCCTTTGAATACCGAATTAAATGCCGTAAATATGATAAATAGACCTATGTTTAGTTCATGCCTACGAGAAATCGCTCTTCCGTGCCTGCGCACGAAGTATGGATTCTGCGACGCGTCTGAAGGTTCATTGTTCCGCTCGAGACTGATTTCTTCGGGGAAAGGCAATAGCCGGCTTTTAATCGGACCTGAACCATTCGATAACCGACTAAAAAGAAACTTTTCATGTCACCACGATTAAAAATTGTGAAATAAATTACATTCCGGACACTGATCCACATATTAGGGAATTTTTCCCGATTTTTCCGTTGCAAACTCTGATTGTGAAAAATGAGAAACGCGAAAGATCGATAAAATGTAGATTTTATATGGAAGGTTGATAGAGACACCTGCAAAATTAATTCAGTAATAAGAGATTGTTGTAAGCATTGTACTCGATTCTTTTCAAATTTTTTGGTCTGGTGCGCTGCAGTTAGAAAAATTTAAAAACATAAAAGGTCCATGAGAAACAGTGCAGCAAAATTTGTATCAGTGACACTGGGTCCCTTATTTCGAATTTTGCATTACGGATTCATTCATTGAAAACAAGCAACCTCAAGAGCACCAGTTTTTATGAAAATCGGCCAAAGTTATGCGTTTTGGGCAGCTTTTCGCGAAACGGCACAGCGTGCTGTGTCTCCGGTGCTCGGCTAATTTCTGCGCCGCGTACTTTGTCATGTTAATTAGCCGTTTTAATGCCTTGTCCGCAGAGGCATTCGCGGACAACTCGTCGCCGGAATTCCGACCGGTCCCGGACGATATTCTTGGACGCCCGCGACAACGCGTGCACTTGTTGTCGTCGTTACGGTCCCAGCGAAGGAAGGGTGGTATTGAGAAATTATCTTGACGAATTAATTGCCGCGCCGGGGGTCCGTTCGTCGCAATTAGACGGCAGGTGGACTCGGGTTGATTCTAGAACGTGTGCCTCGTCTGATGTGCCTACGTTTGCTAGCATAGACGACGACGACGCCCTGGTATTTAGCATTCCACTTCACCGCCGCGCGAAACTGTTGGGTAACTGTGCGTTTGCGGCGGTTTAAATTGTTTGTCCTGTTGCACCTAGTGTTCCTTAAATATTAATTACTCGGAGGACTCACGCCGGTAACTTTGGAACATCCCTCTTTGGGTTGTTGACGCTCGCTGGTATGAGGCGGTTGTAATTAGACCGAGGATCTTTAAGTGTCCGGGATGTTTGAACATTTATTATGCGCGAGAACAGTTTAGCAGACGGTGATGACATATTTCATTTCTGATCTATTAATTGAAGCAATATTTTACTTGTTAACTCTCCTACGCTCTAAAAGAGTCAAGGATAATAATTTACTAATTTTATTCTTCACTTTGAATCAACAGATTATGTTTCCGTCAATAATTTATGTTTCCGTCAGTCACGAGTATGTCTACATCAGTTGCAAGGAACAGGAGCCAAATAAAATTGCCACTCTTTCTTTAATAACTTCTAGAAGACGAAGAGAGTACATCGATGTTCTTAAATACTGCCATGAATGCATAAAATGCTCAGGTTTTTATCTCTTTCTTTTTTTAAAGAAAGAACTTCCACGTCTACGCGGTTGCTGTTTCTAGTTACTGATGCAGACAATTTTAATTTTTCTTAAAGTCAATAGAGACACTATTTTTGTGCAATTTTTGGCTCGTCGCGCAACGAAACGCATCGATGAAGAAAAGGACGCGCTTCAGCCCCGGAAGAGGCTCCTCTCGCTGAAGGCTGTCCCCGCGTGCACGTGTACACATTCGAGCGCGGTTAGTTGCGGCACGGATTAACGGTTACGGCCCCGCGCAGACTGCCAGCCAGTTTAAATGCATTTGTATTTGCATTTACATCGGCCCGGCGAGCGACTAACACGGCCGAGCGACCAAATTGCCACCGCGCGGCTCGCGCGTTGCGCTGGATTCCTCGGAAATAACGTCGTAAATAAACGCGGCCGTCCGCCGAGAGAGCCACCCCCTCGCTCGCACGCCTTTTTTCGGCCCTTCGCCTTCGCCGCGAACCCTTCTCCGGATCCCGCAATCCGTGAAACACGCCTACGAAACCCGGGAACCCGCTTCGCGAATGACTGATCGCTCCAGACTGCGAGTTCTGGGGTTTAGGATCTCGAAAAGAGGATTTTGGAAGCGGTGTCTACGGTTCAGACTTTTCCTGGTCTTCTGGTGTAGCTGAAGGGCGTAGGGCAGGTGAGTGCCGAGATTTTTCTATGGGGTGTTCAGCCTTTAACCTAGCACTCTGATGTTCTCGAAGGGTCTAGGGATTACCCTATGGAACGATGCTTTAGGTAGAGCTGCAAGAAGTGAGGCTACAAAGTGTTCCTTTCCGCAATCTAGTAGCTGCATAAAACAGTGTCTAGATCTTCCAAGAGCCTAAGCACAGGTTCTTTTCTCCAGTTTTCGTTCATCGCTCCCGCTCAGCTTTGTTTCCAGCAGGAATCCGCGATGATTTCGCTGCCTCCGTCAGGTCTGCTCCGTTTGTTGACTAATGCGTACCAAGGAACGGTCTGCTCGAGGTCCGTCAATCGTGCTGTGCAATCAGTCGGGGCGAGTAAACAAAGCACAGTAACTGATTAAACAAGTTTCGATGTTTCTCAGTCTGCGCGGCGGCCTTGGCGAGGGTTGACTTTGAATAGCGAACGTCTATAAAGGGTTTCCCCGGATGTTGTCGCGTATGAAAGACATCCTGATTCTCCAGAGAGTTCTCTCTCTCTCTCTCTCTCTCTCTCTCGCTTCGGAATAATCACGAGTACACCATCGAATTCATATGAAACCGTGTCGGTGTTTGCGGAGCAGTCTCGGATCGATCTGCGATCGGCGACCAGGTACCATTGTGCTGGATCGCACGGCGATAGAATTTTAATGGTACAAAAAGGAGCCCGGTTCCCGGCCGGTTATTCAACTCCCAATTAGCCTCGCCGATGTCGTTGAAAGGCTCCTGTGTACTTTATAACGTCGAACAATCTATTTGCCGCGTGCTGCGCGCATTGATTACCAGCGGAGAGCCGTTCGCGCTTTCTTCATAAATTTACGATCGTCCCGACCGCCGAGCGCATCCCCCGCTTGAATTATCACGGACATTTCAATTATCATTCCAACGTTAAAACGCTCCGGCAAACCGGTCGCTAGCAGCAGCCTTCCGAAACAGATGGAGGATAAACAAGATCGCGGTCCCGCTTCGAAATCCGCGGCCGTAACAATGATTCACTCGCCGCTACGAAGGAATGATCGCCGATTTCACCGATTTCTCCGTTAACACGGGAATCCAATTAACGGGGCAGCGAGGCCGGGACCACGGGCGATCATTAAGACCCCCCCCCCCCCTCTATAAAAGCCCAGGTTTCACCTTGCAGGAACGACTTCGGGGCTAACAAGACGGGGATAAGGAGAATCTGGCAGCCGTCAGAAACGTACGGTCACCTCCTAGTCGCTCGACGAAACTCTATTTCGACGCCGAAAAGAAACTTTTCTACCACCCCCTCTCCGTCACAGCCCAGGAACCACCCTCCGACCACCCCTCCTGCTTCGAAAAAGCTTCCCTCGCCGAGAATCCGACGTGTCTGCCGACGACAGGATAAAGAGCCGCTTCTACACGCACTTACGTCACGTCCTTCGATTCCCCTCACCCCTCACCACCCCCCGAACCGTCCACCAACCTCTCTCTATCGTCGCAGTCGTTTCCTCTTCTGCCTGCTCCCCGGGCATCCGGTGCACAAGACCTTAAGTCTTATCAGAAGGTTGCGCGGAGATAAGGCACGTCGGACGCGGTGCGCGCCCAGCAGCATAAATTGTTTCGAGGGCACTCGCCGATCTCGCGGCCGATTCCCGAACGAAACGAACGACCCGGCGAGACGGGTACAGGCGGGTTACGTGCGCTATACTTTTGCTTGAGGACGAGCTGCCCTTCGAGATCGCCCGGACTGCCCGAGACCGATCGACTTTGTGCGAAAACGTGCGAAGCTGATCGCTAGACTGTCGATCTTCATGCAAAAATCGTCCACGTCTATTGTGAGAAATAAAAATGAAATGGAAATGTGTTCTCTCTTTTCATCCCCTTGAACAGTTGACAATGAACGGTGTCCCTAAAATCCATTTCATGACTTTTTATTTTTGTATGCAATTGAATTTCGAGTTTGATTTTTGGGGTTGTTCAGAAATTTTTTTAACAAATTCTTGCAGATACTTCTTGTGGACCCATTAGTATTTCTGGTATTTCTTGTAACAGCTATATTCGTGTGATTTAATCATTAGAAACTAGTAATTGTATGGCGATGATAAAATAAACCCAGGCACTGCTGTCGGAGGGTTAATTTTTCTCATAAATGCACAAAAACCATACGTTTTCCACTAATTGGTATTGGCGATTTAGGATTATGCAGATTCCTCTTTTCGCATTTTTTTTTTAATCCTCCCCCGTATCTATTTTACACATTTTTCAGCGATTCTAAAGAAATAAGATGTTTGACATTTTGTTTTTAGTGTTTGAAATAAATTACGACTCTATTAATATTCAAGAATGTTCGATGAACTCTATAGAATATTCCCAGGATCAGAACCCTCCCCAAAATAAAACGAAGCATCATCTCCGCGGCTGTATCATCTGTCACTGTTTTTATTCCCCGCATACTTCCACTGTTCCCGGATATGTCGAAATTTAAATTAAATTTATGCCGTCGAACATTCCGTCATAAATATAAATTTTGTAGCTTCAAAACACGAGATGTATGGCATTCGAACTGATCAAACTAAATGGGGCGTATCTATTTTTTTATAAAATATTACCGTTCTTTATGTGCGTCAAAAGCGCTAATATTTATGAGATGAAACGTAGATACGAAACAAATATGGAATACAATTTTTAAATATGATCTATGAAGTCTTCTGTTCATTTACAGCTCGACCTCGCGGTGGTGTAATTATGTCGTGGATTTTTATGCAAAATATAAATGTTTGAAATGTTTGTTGAAAATCATATAACAATATTCCTGAAGTCTTCTAATGTCGTCGCAGTTTAATATCTCACTCGCATAATAATATCTCACTCGTTTAATATCTCTATCTCGCATTGTCACAAATGCATAAGGTCTAGTTATAATTATTATAAAAACGATGATGCTTTTGTAAAAAAATGCTGAATTAATTTATTTAATCGTATATTGTACAGAATCTAATTGCAATCTTGTTATTATTGTAAAGTCATATAAACACAACAACATCCTTAATCCTAGTGAATCCTAGTGTTGATCGAGCTAATAGTTAATAGTGTATATCCTGTACCCGATAATGCTACTATCAACGAACCAAATTTTCACTACCAACATCCATAAAACAATCTTCCCTTTCCTCCGCATCAGTGTCCCACCACTATCCGTTCAGCATAAAATAACTGTCCATTCCCCCGACCAAAAAATAATTGCTCCACTCGAGCATGAGTTGATCTATGAACCCCCATTCCCCCACACATCTTCCCTCTTACCAAATACAATCTCTGCCGAATTTATCGGCGCTCTTTCGGCCCACCCAGTATACGAGCTCATATATCGCGTCGTCCGGAAGCGACGGTTCCTCCGTTGCCGTTCTCGCCACCGCGCACCGTCACGAAACAAATATCTCCTTTTCTTCCCGATTTCTCTACCGTCGCATTCTCATCGTGGTACTATCCCCCACCAACCCCGTTTCCCCTTTCGCGTATACATACACGGGGGCGGAGTCGCCTAAAGGTCAATTTTATGCACCGTGTCTACGCAAACCGTCAGTTGACGTTAAAAACTAATTAAAATTAAAAACTAACAAATCTAAAACGAAATAATAAATTAACCATATGAAAAATTAATAATACCAAACAAACAAATTATAATAGTAGTAGTCCCAGTAATAGTTGTGATCCCCATTCGCGTTCTTCCAAACAATCTCGATCTACCCTTACATTGTTATTACTTTTCCAGTAAATATAAAAACGTAGATCGGGTAGATCGGGAGTGCATAAAAGAAACCGCAAAAAATATTCAGAAACTTCGTAAATAGCTATAACAAATAATTTTTTACATCGGTAGAAAAAGATCGCACAAAAACAGCTTTGACTGTATTATACAATCTTAGTCGAAACATGTGTTCGCATAATTACTAGACTGCGGAGTTCATGCATTCGGAACAAAATTAAGTAAATCGAATTTAAAATAGAGAAAAGAATGAGCCATTTCATAGTCATACAATTTTCTCTCTTTCTTTATTTCTTCAATCGTTTTAGAAAGTTTAGACACTCGTACACCCTGTCAGAGATATTGACGTGAAACTTCCGAGCAAAGCGTCCATATTCTTCATTTAATAGTTCTCGGTACGAGGCGGGGGTGCACGGAGCACTTTATGAACCACTATGTCACAAAATTTGCATATACTGCCTCCGCTGCAGGTAAATGGCCGAACTTCTGCATCCTGGCTTATTCACTTCATTTCACAGTGGAATAATACATTAGAATTTTACGTTTAACTATGTCTTACACTCGAAAGACGTATACCTAATAGTATACAACTATAAAAGTACATTCCTCGGGATGTCACGCCATTATTTCTAAAGAACGTACGAGAGTTAACCATAAATTACAGAAGTGAATAATTAATAGACTGCGAATTTTATGCATTCGTAACCCAATCGAGGTGAAATTGAAGGTAGTAAGAAGATTAAAAAAATTTAAGATAGTACAATATTTTCCTCTATTCCTGAAATTATTAAAAAAGTATGAGCATCCAATTTAGCTTCTATATCTAGCAACTGATAAAGACAGTGATATTTCTATTTTCCAAGATCCATAGTCTAACGATTAAATATCGAGTTCCTACAAACAACCGTCTCAAAGAATGCCGCCCCAAAGTCATATGAAAGCAGCAACGGTCGGCGCAGGCTTTCGCCCCGAGCAATAAACAAAAAGTATTCGATATTAAAGGTGGATATCGAAAGCTCGAAGACAGGAAATCGTTGGAACAGGGCTTTAAGGGCCGCGAGGGGCAGAGGGACTTCCTTCATACGCGAAACTGGAGCGAAACGCATTTATCTTCGTTTCAGGTGAATCGAGTGCGAATAACCGAACACCGATAACCCTCGTGCACCTGGGACGTCGATCGACTTATTTCCGACAAATCGGCAGGAATGACGTCGAGTTTTCGATTGATCGAACGGGAACGCTCGACCCGCTGTCGAAATCCTCCCGAGGGAATCCGGTTTTCCCTTCGAGTTTTGTCCCTCGAGCCGCGAAACTGCCGACAGTCGTCGCCGCCTCTTCCAGAATCCGACGAAGGTCCTGCAGGTGCAGGATCGTTCGATTCTGTCCTAGTAACGTGTTGTCTCCTGTGTGCCGTTCGTCGATCCGTTCAACGACGGATTTTTAACCGAAACTCCTCGCGAAACTGATTTACAATTGAAAAACTGCGTTGAAATGGTATGGAAGAAAAATAAGCGAAAAAAAATTAAAAACTTGTATAAATCTATTCCAAAAAGAATGTTACATGTCATAAAAAATAAAGGTGGCAACGCAAAATATTAATAACCGATAAAAACAAGCTGTACGTGTAAATTTTTTACAAAAACATTACCTGTCTTATAGTTTTGTCGCAGTTAATGAAAGGTAAGTTGGTGTTACTCTTAAATTCTTAGAAATAGGGGAGAGTTGCCGAATGCGTACCACTTAATTTCGAAGGCAGTTTATATATTCTTTAGTAGGAATTTGAGCAAAAATTATGTTTTGCATCTATGTATTAACTATCGAAGTTGCAATTTAATATGATTTTTGAAATATTTATTGATAGATCATTGTGATATGAACACTTTTATAAGATCATGCAAACAGTACGATTTAGGCAACCGGTATCCTAAATGGTACCAGCCGGTTTCCAAAATTGTACCTCATGTGTTGGATTAAAAAGATACAAAAAAATCATAAGAGAAACTGTATTTTGCGTTTAATTTCAGTTTAATATACAATACAACATAAAAATAAAATGAAATATTACATTACTTAACTTAAATACAACTAGGACAATAATAAATATTGTCTTTTTTCAAAACTCCTCCACAAGCTTCATGTACCCACTTTTGGCACTTTAAGCATTGGATCATGTCTTCTAACTAAGAATTATTGCAAAGAAAACAGAACCAATCGTTTTCATTCTTCACTTCTACGAGAACTGGAGCAGCGGTGCTGGTTGAAGGCGTGAAATCAATTTTTCTTTGTTTCATTTGTTTTGTTTTCATTGCAACTAATTCCTTTTTATAGGGGCTACTGTAAGCTACTTTCCCATGCTAAAAAATTTGAAATATTGTAAATCGTTTATTTTCGCGGTAAAATTTGAATAACAGTATCTTAAATCGTACTGGTACGATTTAGGAAACCACAGTGTGGTACGATTTAGGAGAAAGACGTCCCGCTAAATAATTGAAGCTAACCTTTAAAACATTATCAGCATGTTTTATAAACTAAATAGAAATAAATAATATAACATAGCTAGTTTTCAAAAATATATAAGACTACCTCAGAAACTGTAGATTTATATTTAATTCAGCCGATTAAAATCGTTTAAAATTGACATCAGACTTGTCTGATTTGTTTGTGCTTCTGTCATTCACAAAACAACACTTCATGCGAATAACTTTTTGGTCCTACTTTATCGACATAAATAAAAGTTCATATCTTTACCACGAAGAGGCGTCAAAATGCATTAATTTTTAAATAAAAGAGGTGGTACGATTTAGGTGACCAGTACGCATTTGGCAACTCTCCCCTACTAACTAAAACACTGCGTTAAACGACGTCTCCAGATCGAGTCATAAGTAACTTCCGACGCAGCTATGTAGAATCTATTATTCGAATTTACCCGCTATGAGTTACCATGACAACGAGTTTTTGTTTTATTTTTGTTTTTGTTTTTGTAAATTAATGTAATTTTTTTATTTAATGAGAGCAAAATAAATATCTGATAAAGAAACGGAAGTTACTTATGACTCGACCTAATAATTAATAACACTCTGTATGAAAGACGATGAAAGTCTCTCATGTAACACATAATCATTTTGTTTTAAGTGTCTTATAGTATTGTCGCGGACTGTAATTAGTTCAAAGGCGACTGGGAAGTGCGATTATCGATCAGGTGGACGGAGCGGAAGGAATAAAGGCAGCCCGAGGGAAACAATTTGGCCCGGCGGATTTGGTTCGAAGTTTGTGGCGCAGAGAGCGAGAGCCGGACTTTTTCCTAGTTGTTTCAGGTTCTGCACGGTCGACACAGGTCAGAAACTCGGCCGTAATGCCACGGCTCTGCTCGCCCATCTATTGTAACAGCCGGCCGTCACGAATCCGTCGTTTCGGAGGGCCTTCATCCGTGTAAAAGCCTCGCCGATTCGCCGCTAATTATGAGTAACGACAGCCTTTAACGCGCCCCGGCACGCCAACCCTTTTCCCGCGCAGGCAGACACCCCCGTCGGTTCCACGCCACCCGACCGCCCCATTATTTTTTTCGCTAGAGTTTCTCCGACTGCCCCGGAGCTTATTTTAAACGCAAGTTGTTAGCGGCCTTTTGTTAGCGGCCGCGCTGACAACGGAATCGTTAGGCTATGTGTCACGCGCGACGCGGGAGCTTGATTCTTTCCTCTTAATTAGGGAATCCGCGTCTTCCTCAAACTTTGCCACCCTACACACTTTTTTTCGGGCAGATGCTCGCAAAATGGTGGACGAGTCTACGTAAAATAGTGAAATTATTAAACTCTCGCGCTGGTAATCATTACCAAACCGTGTACAGTGACAATTTTGTGAGAATAGACGGAAAGATTAAAGATTAATGGAGGAATAAAGAAATTGAAAATTCTGGGAAAACATATTTTCGACGTGTGTGGCACGTCGTTACAGCGCAAAGGGTGCAATAAATATAGGAGTAGAGAATTGTCAAGTACAATCAGGAATAAATTAATGAAAAATGAGGGACTGTCGAGGGTTTAAAAAAAAATGTTCAGAGGTACGCCATGTTCATCTTACTGGAACGATCGAAGGAAGAAAGGAATATATATTTGGTCCCCGTTTCTGGCACTCGTCGCGCAAGATTTTTTTCCCATGAAAATCCTGCGTCTGGCGATCAGTGAAAAAATTCCGCGTCGCATCCGTCGATCGCAGGGCCACGGTGTTTCCCCGTGTTTTCGCGTGTGTCGCTCGTTCTCCGCAGCAATCGAGGTTCGCAGGGGGGAAAAAAAAGGAGGAGCGAAACGTCGCGTCGATTCGCGTCGAACACGGCAGGGAAGCGTATTCAAGGAATATTCGATGCGACGTTGGAACTCATCGGACAAGTCCCGCTGTCGTTCCTCTCTCGTCCCCGCAATTTGTGTGCTTTATCGGCGGTGTTTTCCACCCCCCTCCCGGGAGGGGTGGAAAAACCCGGCGGGACATTATATTCTCGAAGGGCTCTTTCTCTGCGCGTCTCTGTCGCGCGGTACACGGTATAATTTATGCACCCCGGCGGCCGAGGCCGCGTTCATAAAGCCCAAATATTTTCAAACAAGAGCAAAAGAGCAGAAAGCGACTTCGGCGTCGAACGCACGCGCGCGCGCGCGGGGATGGATGCCGCATTACCGGCTGAATCAGTTCCGCAGACGACAAAGGACCTCTAAGCACGATTTCTTTCGCAGCTTCTGTACCTACCCACTCGACGACGATCTTTGATGCACATTACTCCTTGCGAGGACGAAGATTCGACAAGGAAGATCAATTTTCTGCCGGCAATCTTTCTACGGAACGGCCTTTGATACGGAGTAAACAGATGGAAAAAGCGCGGAATGGGATTGTTCTGCTTGTTGCTGTTTGGGGATATTGAAAGGGGATTGTTGGGAAGGGGTACAGGGTCGTGGAAGCACGATGAAGTTTAAGAATTGCTTACGAGAGTTAAGGTCAATTAGGTTGTATTAGGGAGAAAAATATTTTACAATTTCGAAATAATATAAATCATTTCAGGAATGTCTCCAGTTTTGAAAATAAAAAGATCCATGACGAAAAATACATTCGACTAACAGGGGCTTGGAAAAAATGTGGATGTCATTCGAAAAAAGAAATATGATCTTAATACAAATGCCTTCGCAGCTTTTAACATGAAAATAGATCTATTTAAAAATAGTTGGCAACAAATTCTTCATTATGCCATCTCGTCGAGCCTAATATTTCTGTGTAAAATATTTGTAGCTCCTCTTTCGAGACTTGAAGAATGTCAGCTTGATAAAAGTGTTCTCTCTATAGCGGAGATTGTTGCTTCCGAACTGAATATTTCGTTTCCCATACACATATCCTCTCGCGTCGTTAAAAGCAACGAAGTATTTTACACTGTACATTTAGATGATGCGCCATGCATACACAGCTCCTTAAGTCACTTTACAATGCACGTAACTATGTAGGGGTACGAGAAGTACCATTCGCCGAATGCAAGTACTGCAGTACAGCGAAGGGACACAGACAGTAAAACACAGCGAGGAGATAGACATGAGTCATACGAGCCGCTTTATGTCCCGGATCATGTCATTCTTATTTTTTACTGCCATCTTTATTCTACACACTTCGAGACTATAGTACGTGGCTCTCTTTATGTCTCGTATTACGTCACTCTTAGTCGTCACTGCTGTCTTTATTTTGCATACTTGGAGGGTGATCGTGCAACAAATGTGCTGACAACAAACATGTCAAGCAAACCAGCATGCTGTACAACGATTACAAACGCATTGGATCAAATGGAGCGAAAAATAATGGCTGCGTTAAAGAATCAAGAAATTGACATTCTAAATATGTTTTTCTTCAAAGTATACAGCTAAATCAAATATATTATTTCCAATCGATTAAATATATTAAGAAAGTGAACTTTCATTACAATTTATTGCAATTCAGGTAGAAAATTTTTATTTTGCAGTCTATTCATCAGGGTTAAAAAATGCACTGATACCGGTGCATATCTCGAAATGTTTAGTACACCGTTTATATCAGATTTCGCATCAGCAGCTACCAGTAGCTCTCAATCGATCGACTAAACAATTCAAAATGGGATTCAGATAAAATCCTCGATTGACGTTGTCAAGACTCGTAAGGATCGCAATCGCCTCTTCATGCTCGCCGGAGAAGCATTCCTTTCATCAGCCAGCGATATCGATCTCGTCAAACGAGATCTTGCGTCAACTATTCGCAACAACGATCAACGTAAGAGGCACGGCGAGCTCATCGAAACGACGCCGAGGCGCCGTAATTGATCTTTAATTGTTCCGTAAGAGCGAAGAGCGTTGTTCCGGGCGAAAAAATCGGCGAAATATTCGCGGGGAAATTTCTATAATCGGCCGAAGGGCATTCAGCGGCGGACAGATTTTATTAATCGACGAAGTTACCGCCGAGTTAAAAAGTCGGCGGCGCTATTAATCCCGGCCTTGTCCTCGTTCTCCCATTTTTACGATGCAACAGTTCGCGACGATGTCGCTTCTTCCAACCGAGTGGAAAACTTTTTCCGCGCGAAAGGCAAAACGAGCAGAAAAGAGAGACAGAGAGAGACAGAGAGAGAGAAAGAAAGAGAGAGGGGGGGAACGCACTGTAGAACAGAGAGAAAGAGCACGCGCCCTAAATCAGGCTAGTCCGCGCGTACTCGCGCCCGGCCAGTCAGTTTGCAGAAAATCCGCCATTGTTTTCACTTTAGCCGGCCGTTTTAAGCGTGGCCCGCGTAATAAATATTCGCACTCTCCCGCAGGATTACGCCCGGCAGGAATAATATTCCTCTTTGTGCATGTCCGCTCCTTTGTTACGGCCTTTCGCGGATGTCGACGGCGGTTGACGTCGTTGTCGAGGTAACGAAGCGCCTTTAGAAATCGTCCTCTTTGTTTCCCGGCTAACCTTTGGCGAAATTTCAACCCCCCTCCCTTCCACTTCTCTCTCTCTCTCTCTCTCTCTCTCTCTCTTTCTCTTTCCTCATAGCACCGAAAACGCGCTGATAACGCGTTGAATTATTACATTAAGCAGCGGCTGCTGTATTACACCGCGCCGCAGACCGACAACTTTACACGCAGTTTTCGCGTAAGTCTATGCCGGAATCGCAACGCAACTTTCCCTTTGTCCCGGCTGTTAACAAAGTGGCATGATTTTTGGCGGCTCGAGCACGCTGAATTTATCGCGCTTGCAAAGGCGAGCTGTAACCCCCGAGACACACAAACCCTTTCGACTTGCGGGAAATAAACATAAAACTACTATAAAAATAACAGAATTTTAATTCAATTTTCATTTAATTAAAATTGAATCGTCTAACTTTTATAAAGCAGTACAGTTAATTTTAGTTAGTGAAACGTATCTTCGATCTCTGATCGATCCCTTCTGAAATGTATTTACATATTTTTCTGTCACAATTTTCTCCTATGAAAGAATTTCATAAACGGTTCAACCACATAAGGAAAGCTCTGCGCTTAAAACCGGGAGTAGAAACTTCGATTTTCCTTCTCGAAGAGCGTCTTTAGCCTGTAAATTTCACATATCGAAGTATCCAGCTTCCGGCAAGAGACCGATTTTTCTCTCGGATTCGAAGAAAATTCTTAATACAGGGCATCAGCGAAATTCTGCGGCAGGATTTAGCGTCACTACGGGGGTTCGAAATGACTTCCGTCGGGTATTAATCCGGGATCGAACTGGAGACGCGATCTGCTGCCGGGTTAGGTATGTCTCGCGGAGAAAAAGAGGCGTATTTAAAAGCGAGTAAAAGACGGGCGAAGCTAAGGGATATCAGGGCGAAATTGAAAGGTAAAAGTGGCAGGAGGGAAAAGCGGGGGAAGGGGCGAGACGAGGGAGATATTCGTCGTCGCTCAGCGTATCGGCAACGGCTTCCTCGTTAAATAAGGGATTCCCATAATGAAACTCTGCAACTCGCGTAATAACTTTTCCGTGTCGTTGTTATCATTTTACGTCGGCGGACGGTGCCCCGCCCTCCTTTTCTCCCTTTCTCTCTCTTCCTACCTTTTCCTCTCCCTTTCTCTCTCTACGCCCGGAGAGAACGGCGATGTAAATGAATGCAAATTGATCGTTCCGGATCTAGTCGTTTCTCTTTCTTGAAAATTTTCTTTCGGGATCACAAAGCCGTCCGCCACGGGCCCCTGAAGCCGCGCCGGTCGCAAACGGGCTTTCTGCACCGTGGAAATCCGCCCGCAAATAAACGAGTCACGCCCAGCCATTTGTAAGAAGAGCGGGGGCCGTGGAACACCGCGCGCGCGGCGGTGGTTGCAGTATTCATTAAAAGCCACCGGGGAACAAATGAAGACGGTAAATTGGACGGCCGCGGATGAAAGGGGAAAAAAGCCGGAAAACACGCTCTTTCTCGATACTTAATTCACCGGAATACGCTATTCTCCGCTTAATGCCGCGTCCGATTCAGTATCGTGTCTCTTTATGATCCAGCTCCCCGTTCAATGAACGCCAAGCTGTTTCTGACTACCGGTGCCCGCGGGAGTTTCGATGCGAAAAACAATGCACCGAAAATTTCGCAGAAATCCAACCCGTTTCCGCAGCTACCCCGCGACATAAACATCGTAAATTGCGGAGCCACGGTGTGTCTACCTGCGCTTCGCTTCGGGGACGCGAGGGGATGGTTTTTCGGGTACCTTCCACTTGACAATATCTACTTCACCGCTGCATGTTTTCATTGACATGCTGCTTTCATCGACATTCTGGCGTCACCGACATTAGTTTTCATGGACATTCTGTTTTCGCTTGACATTAGCCTTCATCGACACTTTATTGTCGCCGACATTTCGATTTTTGACTCACTGCCAAAATAATATCACAGCATGCGAAATCAAATAGAATGTCCACGAGTCGTTTACGAAAGAAACGTAAATCGAATGTCTACTCCCTAAAGTTGCGATATTGTTTCGGCAGAAAACTAATGTCGGTGACAACACAATGTCAATGTAGGAAATTACGGACGCCACAGAAGTCACTATAATAAGTACTATTAATATAATTAATAATAACGTTCAATAGGACTCTCGATTTTCTCGAAAACGGAGTTCCGGAGGGAAAATTTGTATTCTATATTTTTTACTTATTTGTTCATGAGAAGTAACCTCGTGACCGCTTTTCCACGTTATGCAGCCTGTAAAAAATAAGTCGTACGATTCGAAGGCATGAATTTTGTCGAGCGTTTCTGGGCTACCGTGATTCGAAGATCGGAATTTTATTCGGTTTCCATTGCGGCGCGCGGCCAGGGAAAAAGAATGGGGATGAGTCCGGGATAGACAAGGGTTGGCGTGGGCGAGTTCGTTAGCCGATGTAATTTCAAACTTGCTGACTGGCCGCGAGTATGAATGGATCCGGCCGAGCAGGAAAACGGGGGTGGGAAAATCGGCTCGCGAAAAAACCCTCGGTGGTTATTGCCGTCCCGCGGCGAAGCTTCTCTCCTGTCTATAGCAACGACGGATCAGGGCCACGATTGACCGCGCAACATTTTTCTTCGGGGCTGCGCGCGGAAAACTCGACCGACCACCCTCGAAAGGAAAACCGAACGAACGAACGAACGAACGCTAGGCTCGCCCTTTGAAGAGTCCTCTCCCCTCTCCTCTCTGGGCTGTTCCGTTCGAAAAGTTTCCCTCCGACGATCAATGGCCCGAACAGATTTTCGCCGACTCGTTGGAAACGTTGATGTAACGCGATTTGGATGAAAGACGATCAGCGTCTTTCGGAGGAACTTCCGAGACCGAGGAGTTCCAGAGGAGCGGTCCGCTCGATGGCAGACGCTCCCCAGAATATCGGATCAGAGTCTCGGCCCTGCCCGGGACAATTAAATCCGCGTAATTGGATTTTAACAGCACCGCGAACCGAATCGAGCCGTCGCGTGCTCTCTGATCGAGAAAACAAAGTGTCAACTGTAAATTCGAGACTGAACGATGCTAAGAACCACGAACGGATTCTCGAGAATTTTCGGAATTCCCGAGAGTATTCGAGAATCCCGATATATTCGAGAACCCTAATGCGCACCCTAATGGGAATCCCGAATATTCTCGGCAACAATCCTGGAAATTGTAGAGATACATTCGAGAACCAGAATATGCTCAGGAATCCCTAGTGTTTCCGGAAATCCCGAAATTTTCGAGAACCCGTCCCGAGGTTTTCGGGTTCTCGCACACCTCTACCGAAAGCGTATCTTATCTAATGATCTTCTGGAATCAATTTTTAAAAAATTCCTCAGAGTTAGTACGCGGCGTATCGGTGTCAAATCCGAAGGGGCGGGTTAGGGGAAAATATATTTTGACAAAAAATTAATTTTTACAGATCGACCACGAATTGCGTCACCTATACACTGCATCGAATAAGATAATATAAAAGCAAAGCATAAATCTGCAATTCAATTCTTCGTTCTGCACACACTAAAAAAGTAATTCTAGATCTGGTTTAAGATTCATCGGAAGGAGACCGTACTAAATCCTTTTGCCAGCCAATTTAACACTCGATTTCTCGCGAGACTGTCGCGGACGGAGTTCGGCCCGGAAGAAGGAATCACTTAGTTTTTTCGGGGTAGGTCGATAAGTCACCAAGATGGTCGAGAATTGCGGCGCGTTCGGGGTTTACGATCGGCCATAAAGCGTCGCGAGCTCGCATTTAAGCCTGCGATCGCGATCGCCGTCGAGATTAGGCTAGATCCTTGCCCACGGAGCCGGTCGATCGATATCCTCGGCCAAAGAGGGGAGGGGTCGGAGGGGAGAGAGAAGCGGAGAGTGAGCACACGAGACGGGATCGTCCGTGTTACACACCAGTGAGACAACCACCTTCGCATTTAGAATCGCGGGGCCGTTGTAGGCGTGGGCGACAAACAGTCCGGCTCTCTCGGAAACCACACGGAACACCCAATATGCGGTAAATTGTCTCTGACAACTAGTTCTCCAACACCTGCCAACGTCGTGCGATAATTAAATTTGCCGGCCGAATTAATTCCAATGTTAGCCGTGTAGCTTCTGGGACGGTCGACTTCGCTGATTATCGCGGATCAACCGTCGTCGTCGTCGTCGTTCTACCGAGAGCCCCCACACCACCGCAGACACAACTGCCTCGGACTTTCGTACGTACACAAGCTCGGCACTCTCTGATTTATGATAGAACGGATCCGAAAAGTGTATCGACTCGAGCGTAACACGGCGCGAACGAAATTTATGATGGCCACAGCGCGAGAGCTCTGCGGATCTTGCGGAACGCCGCTCTATGATTTAACGTCGAGAAGTCTTTAGAGAAGCTTTTCCGCTTCGATGGAACGGAAAACGTGAATGGCAGGCAGCCGCGAACGCCGCTGAATACCGTGCCGATCTTTAATAACAACACTTTAGGTCCGGTTTTATCGGCAAAAGTGTCGTGTTTATTCGAGTCCAGCAGCCGCTAATTCAGCTGTCATTCGATTAAAGTGCGCTTTTCCGCTTGGAAATCGAAGAGGTTCGACCGTTTTATTCTGTGCACTTTCTCGATCGGAAAATACAAGGTTTTCCGCGTAACACTTTTCACGATTTTACAAGCACTTGCGATAATCTGATAAACAGATATTTCAAACAAAAGTTAAAAAAAAAATATCTTTTACTATTGTTAAGGTCACCTTCATTTTTTTCAATGACACTTCGTATTTTTGATTTAACAGTATTGTATCACGTGTCAAGACACAGATCTACAAAATGTATTTATTCAATTTTCAATATAAGAATGTTTTCATATAAAACAGTTTTAAAAAGTGTCTTTTTCATTTTCTCATGTAATTCCGACCAATTGCAATTTTTCCAAAATTTGTTTTTTTTTCACATCATATACTTAACTACATACATTTCTATACTTAACATAAAAATGTTGAGTCCACAGTTTCTCTTCGTGTGAACAATAGCTTGGACCTGATGGGAAGTAAACTCGAAATACTTCCGGACCGTTAAGGGTTAATCATTTCGATCGTATTTTTACGTACTTCGTGGCTCTTCATTTTAGTTGAAGCATCCAGACAGATGTCCCTAGAAATTAGCCATCACGGTACAAAGCAGTTCCCGAACAATTCGACGGCGACAAATGCGTTCGTCTCGTCGCCGCAGCTGGACACGCATTCCTCGCATGTCGTCGCGCACTTTTTCCCTTTGTTCACGCGGGTTCAGCCTGCGAAATAATTCGAATGTTTCGGGGAACAATTAAACGGGGTTAAAACAGTTCGCGGTCCCCGGGTAACCACGGGTCCCGCTTAATTGCCGAGAGCGTGCTCGCGAGCGCACGCGCGCGTCTTCTTTTCCTTCTTCATTCTTTTTTTTTTCTTCCTCTCGCCCTCTTTTCTTTTCCAACGAACGTGCTGCTGCCAGGCCGTAGAGGAGCATTCTTTGAAGACTGTTGGCCACAGAATTCGGCTCGTTTTATTTGAAGCGTGCCTCTCGCTCTCTTCGGGGTCCTCTTGCGCTCGTTCACCGGCTGCCAGCTCATGCCGCAGACACGGTTATGTCTCGGAGATATTTTAATTGTCCGGCCGGCTCAAAGCGATGCGGGAATTCTTCGTGAACCGCGTGAAATATGGAGGAACTTGACGACTCGCTAATAACCTTCCTGGCAGGTCGCTCGAGTCAAATTTAAAGTTCGCCGACCTTAATTCCTCGAGTGCCCCGCTCGGCCGAGTTTTTACGCGTGCGAGCCGGAGCATGCACGACCGGCGTCGTAAACGGAGCGTTCGCTTGTCGGCGCCGTGTGCAAAATATTAACATACCTAGCCTGACAAAATTTCGGCGCACCTTTCTCCCCAGCGACAATTCCCCCGGCGACCTCGCTTTTATTTCCCTCCGTCGAAACATCCGGTTCTTTTTCTTTTTTCTTTTTTTTTATAAGTCCGACTTTTTCGACGCTCGAGATCTTTCCCGTGACAAATTACACCGTTCGAAACGTTTCGCACGGTTCCGAAATTAATTTCAGGTGCATGTACTCGCTGAAGTTTTTCATAACGCGAAATTTCGAATATTTGATACAGAGATTCAGATCTCTGAACATTTCATGAGCGCTATGGGAACATTTCATTCAATTAACCCTTCGCACTATATCGTAGAGTCAGACTCGTCGTGAAGATTTCGAACAGATTTAATTAAACGTATATGTTATACATTTTCCTTAAACCGGAATACAGATTCCATTTTTCAGAGAAAATACAGACGATAGATATAAATTTCCTCTTTTTTTCTAGAAGTAATTCCTGTAACCGCAAAGAAGTTGCAGTACAAGGGTGAAACGGAACGGAGTCCGAAAAAGTAATATTCTTTCTCATATTTCTAAAAAATATGAGTAGACCAGCATCACGGAAATATAAAATATTTTTGTGCTCGACAATATAGGCAAGAACATTACCAAACAATTCGCGAGTACGTCTCCAGAGACCTCTCATATTTCCATGAATGCCCATACTTTAGACTCAATACGTCCATTCGTCTTTGTTGGTCCGAAAACGGCGTCGGAAAAAGGAACAATGAGCTGTTGGACCGGTCGGAAAAGAGGAGATAAATCATTGGTTCGCGTGGCGAAAAAGGACAAAGAGGAATCGCGCCGGAATGAGAAATGAGAATAAATATGGACCCCAGAAGCCGCAGGACCCCATAATGTGGACGGATCGCGATAACGCGAACTTCATTTCGGTCCTCGGAATGAGAGTGACGAAACGGTGTGGCCGAGTAATTCGGGGAGCCTGAAGTTAGGGTTGGAAACGTCACGGCGACGGGGATTCTATTTCACGATAGTCACGCTTTGATTTCCGGGGCTCAGGTGTCTACCCGAAGAAAGAGGGTGCACCCAGCCCCGGAAATTTATAGAGCGGACCGAAACGGTGACGGGGACGCTCCGCGCCATTGAAACTTATTATTAACACGCTCCTCCATTGCTCGCGAACTTTCCAAATGCTTCCAGATTAAATCCCGTCATCCCTGCGTGAACAACTTCTTCGAAAAGATTGAAAAAGTGATTCCAGATCTGAGCAAATTCACGAAGAGATAAGTCGAGCGACCGCGCTGAATAACAATGAGGAAAGATTTTAGAATCCAGCAGGGAGACTGTAATAAATACAGTAGAACCAAGAAAAGGTATTCGAACACTAAATTACGAAATCCGGAGAAATCGTCGATGTTTAATTATTTCCTTAAAAACAATAGTACAACGACGAACCTAGTCTCACTTTAAAGCTTAAATCTTGCACGATGCGATGAATCGAAGATTTCCCCAAGAACAAGAAAATGAGTTATCAGTTTCCCATCTGCTACATGTACAACAATTTCACCGGAAAAATTTAAAAAGTGATTCCCGATCCGAGCGAATTCTCGCAGAGATAAATCGGGCGACTACGCTGAATAACAATGAGAACGGATTTTCGACTCGGACAGGGAACGCGTGATCGATATTTTACAACGAAAGTTACGATCGGCAACACTTTAGCCGGAATTAATCGGGCTAATCGGTGGAAATGGTCGGAGAGGCTTAATCACTTTTAGCGTGCTCTCGCGAAGACGTTCAGTGCCTCGTAATCCCAGGCGGGGGAGTTGAGGAGCGCGGTCACGTGCCTCGTGTAAAAGTCACGATTTGTCAGTGAAAAATAATTTCAGACCACCTCCAGCCATTTGTTCGCGCCGCTGGCTTAGAGGACTTACCTTAATATCGCGACTATCAGCCACTTCGTATGCTCGCCGCCTCGCGGACCACTCTGTCCCTTCCTCTTCCTTCGTCCTTGCTTCGTCCTTCCTTATCTCGGCCCCTCTCGCAGAAATACCAGTCCGCCGTTATCCCGCGTTCACCGTGCACCGATCGATCCAGGACATGCCCGGAGACTCCTGTCCTTGGAATAGCAATGAAACGACTATGGTCGCCGTTATCTCCATCGACTGCGCTCGCTGGATCATTCCCAATCCGCGAAAATTAGTTGCGAAAGAAATAGAAAAGCGTGCAATAGACGGGGCAGATAAGGTAATTCGAAACAGAAGAAACGGAGAGAAAGAAGGAATTAGTAAAATCCAAGCCGGTCACCAGGCTGAACAAATAAAAATGATTATTATTTAAGTAATTTTAAGTAACGTAAGAATTCGGTTCCGGAGCAGAGTGCAGTCGATTTCACAGACAATGATTGAGATCAAAGTAGCGATTCCGTTTTCGCGGAGGGCTTTTTGCCGAATAGCGTGGCAGACGGTATCGGTCTGGATCGAGGCAGGCAATTCGACGAAAATCAGAGCGGAGAGCCATAAGGCGGGTTTCCGGGGGAGCGTTTTGTGCCTTGTGCGGAGCAATGTAGATCGCAGCAATCGATACGGGAAGACAGCCTCTCCCCGACCCTACGGACGGATTAATAAATAATGGAGCGCCGAAGTCGGCTCGATCGAGTTTCAGACGTTGCATCAAAGCGTACGCATCCTTTAATAAAGGATACGCTCGCCCGGGCAGACAGATCGGTAAATAATACAGGACGCTTTCTCTCTTTCCAGCGGGGACCAGCGGGGGCCGGCCGGGGGTGTGGGTGGTGCGTTTCGAAGGGAGAGTAAAGATGATGCAGTAAACTCTACAGTTATTGGCACTCTAAGCGCAGGTGTTCCGAATGATTTCTCCGGGGACCTCCCCTCCCAGACGCAGTCCGTGAAAGCGACTCCTTGATTCCGACGCGGCGGAGACCCGCGACGAGGCATGGGAAATCAGACAAAGAAGGATTAACGGGTGCCCCCCGCCCCACCCCTCGCCCCTTTGAAATTGCCCGATGATTAAAACTACCGGATTCTCTCCGGAGAACTTTCGAATCGGTACGAAACTTTCCGCGGATTTCGGGGATTTAGAGCAGATTCCTCCTTCCGGCTACCCCCTTGGAAAAACTTGACGAATTAAACTGAATTTTTCGGATGGAAGAACTCGGATCAGTTACTCTAGTCCTCATCTTCTCCGTGGGGTTTGCTAGGTTGTCTTCTGGACGTCCAAGTTTGAGGTTCCCGGAGATTAGTTACCCTTTCCTGGGAGATAATGGAGAATTTGAGGAGACTGGTTTCGCTAAACCTACCACGGTTAAATGTCCGGTTATTTTACAATTACTTTACAGAGGTGTTTCCGTGGGAAATTGTTCGAAGCTGCGCAGATAAAATCGCTCGCACGCTGTGCGTTTCGCGAGGGCCAAAAAATGGGCTCGCGAACCCCGCGGCAGGAAGATGGCCAAGAGATCGCGCGGGTCGGAATTGAATGAAATTGAATTCGAGTGGGAGGCAATTACAGAGACAACGAGGGCCACGTTTACGCACACGCGGTTCGCCACGCGTTCGCGTAATTTATACGCAACACCGCGGCGCACGCGGCGCGGCGCGCATACGAATAATCTTCCCGCGCGCTCGCGACGACCCTCTAATTATTTTTTTCGCATGCGGAGAGAGCACCGGGGCGACGTCGCTCGGCCAATCTTCGATCTAAGATTTTATGAAGACACGTTCCGCGGCCGCTCGCATGCTGTGAATTTATGATCGTGGCCTCGTCTAGAACGGTGGACACGCCGTGCCGCGCGGCCACAGCCACGAGGCAAGCCACGAGGCAAAACCAGAGTGAGACCGGTACACGCTATTCCTTTGGAAGTTCGTGTTTCCACCTACGTGTTTCCTTTCTCCTCCGCCACCCGCCATGCCCTTCGAGGCCATGAGAAAACGAATCGTCCGAAATGACATCGTCCGCGTTGCCATAATGTCCCCGGTCCCTACCTACGCGCACCAGTCGCCCAGGATCCCCCCCTCCCTCCCCGATTATGCCACCTATCCGATTATGTTAACGGCCACGCGCGAATTCGCCAGGTAATGCCGCAAGCGAATTATGTTGTCCGAGTGTCGTGCAACCGCCACTAAAAACTGTCTCGAAATTGGAACAATGGCAGTAGTGACTAAAGAAGATAAAGACATTGTAATTTATTAATGAAACGTATTTCTTTTTTCAAGTATGAATGTTTTTATTTTAATATAACGTACGAACATGGCGAACTGTTTGCAAACGTTTACTCTTTTGACTAAACCTCAATACTTCCTGATGCCAGTTGCCAAAGATTAGTACTCTGTGTTCATCACAAAAAAAATGACGCGCAATTTGAAATGTCAGGTCATTTCGGGACACCCTTTACAGTAGAACCTCGCTCGTGGCATGAGAACAATGCGAGCAAAGATCAAGGCTGCGAGTCGAAAGAGGTAATCAATCATAGTGATTCGTAGCGTCGATCTTGTTATGTTTCTTGGTGCACAGCGGCAGAACCTTGAACGTATGGTGGAGGTCGCTAGTAGGCAACGAACGAGCATTCCTTGGAATAAACGAGGTTGCAACTACTGAAATTCTACTGCAGTGTTGCTGAGCTTATAAATTGAGTGATAATTTGTGATATTGTTATTATTAGACTGCAAAATCTTTATGCAAAATAAAAATTATCTCCTGCAAAAGACGTGGGTCATATAGATTTTCTTTTCCTACTAATTTTAATACCACGAAGGTAATACCTTGATATTCTTTTGACCCCTCATCCTATCCGCTAACTTTCGATTTCTCGGGCCACAACAAACACGAAGGTCGGTTTCGCGGAGAGCCATTTAGCTATTTAGACGTATGCTCGAACTTGTGCCAATCGTATACCGTCACGAACCGCGAGGCTAACACGTGTTGTTTACGTTTGGTCCGAACGAGGTCAGGCTCGTGTTTATTGTTTTTCACCTAAATTTCTTACCACAAGTCTCACTCGTTGTTGTAGGACAGGGGATTAATTTCACTATTTTAATTTTCACCTACTCGTGAAAGAACCGCAAAAGAAATTTAACGCGTGAATGATCAATACGAAGAATTAATTACGGATCGAAAGTGAGAAAAGAATCGGAGTTTTTAAAATTGTGGTTAAAATAAATTAAGAGACCGGAGTATGTCTTAGGTGTGCAAATAATTGATCGAATTTAACGAGAGAGGTTCGCGTGGGATCAGCGATGGTACATATGGAATTCGATTTGCGTTTTAATGGCCAGCCACAGAGTTGAAAGTGTCGCGGACAGTTTTTCGGTGGAAGCTAACGAGCGCGACCAGGATTATAATAGCCGGGATGAATCGCGGGACGAATTTTTCGGCGGGGCGAGATGTAAAAATGTAAATCGCAAAAATTCGAATGTAAATCCGCGGGAACAGGTAGCGAGACTTAAGCCCACGAGGGATTACGATAATTTATTCGCGCTGCCGTAGGGTTACTTTGTCCCCTTGGAACGAGATAAATTCGCGTCCCTTTCGGTCCTCGCTTTAAAGCAACGTCCACACCGATTAAATCCTCCCTGGGCGCCGAAAAAATTGAAAATAGACTCCGCCGACTTCCATTCAATGAAAACACACCTCTTTTTCCTTCGTTCTTCTTCTCAAACAAAAATGTACGAAGAAAATAGCGAGACAAAAATTATTGCTTGAAAGAACCTTTATACTGTACCACGTATCTTAATTTTTAAAAATACTTTCCCCAAATCATACAAATTTTTGGATTCACGATTTCTCGGGACACGAAACAACAATTCAGGATCACGTTCTAGCAATGGTCAGACACCAAATAATGTCACGGTATTATAAACGTAATTTTCCAGTGGTGCAGCGTCAGCCATAGCAACTGGGCGGAATTTATGCGTTACGCCAGATTTATAAGATAATTCCGACGCATAGCCGTCGCATTTGGCCGGATAATCCGTCCAGGTGGACTCCTTTCCCGGGACAACTAGCGCATTCGTCTCTTTCCAGATAAAGCGCGTATATTATCAAGCGTGCAAGAAGGAAACCTCGCGGAAACAATTTCGCCGCGCGTGAAAAATATCGCGAGGCACGCGTTCACCGTTCCCCAGGTGAGACTGCGAACGCTGGACGGAGATGATCAATCGACGCCACAGGAGAGGGTGGAAAGGGGATGGCAGAACATATCCACCGGGAGACACCTGAACGGGACGAAATATACGAGCGCACTTTCGCCGGTTGGAAACACGACTTTAAGCCCCGGGAACGATGGAAATTAAGGCCGGCTGTCTTGCGAAACGTGTACGAAAAAACAAAAGAATTAAAAATGTTGTTCAATTTACTCTTTCGTTCAATTAACTGTCATACCGAAGATCGTGGTAAACAGTTAGGTTCAGAAGATGTACTCTGACTAGATTGTGGATTTTATAGCAAAAATGGGTCGGTGAAAAATAAAATAAAAACATAGATAAAATGTCTAGTAACAATATAGAACATGGGAGAATTTAACGCTAACTGTACTATTATAGATGCTTCCATTGGAAATGGTTAAATTAATTTCTTCGTTCCAGCACACATTGTTATAAAACGGCGAGAAAAAGACATTCAGTCTCATAATTTCTATAAAATAAAATATATATACAGTAGTTAATTTAAAACAGTGGACATACTAAAAGGGCACCAGCGTATTGATTTTAGCTTACTAAAATAATTGAAAGAAGTAAGAAATTTTTATTTTGCTCCTGTGTCTTGCAAGCAATGTAAAAATTTTTTGCACAAAGATCCGCAGTCTACTAATTACTTATTCATTTAAGGTTCTCTCGTGGAAGCAGCAGAAGCCAGCGAATCCCGAATCCTTATCGCATCGTGGTACCAATTTTTCTTCGTCTGGAGCAAGAGAAAGGTCGACGGCGCGAAGGTAGGAGAAAAAGGAAAAAGAACGAGTAAGTTTTTCCATCGACAAGACGGCAGGAACAAAGAGACGCGTCTGACAAACGACAACAAGATCAACGAAATCCCATGCAGCATGAGAACGCACTTTACGAATCAAAATCGCCTCCGTGACTGACCGCGGTGTCCCCATTCATCAGGCTTCCCGAAGTTCGGCCGTTCCTTGTCTCTCTCTCACTCTCTCTCTCTCACTCTCTCCGGTTCTTCTCCTTCTTCGCATACTGATTAATGATCGCGGCCGAGATCGGCACGATCTTCCTGTGTTCGAACGGTTCCCTCATCGAACAGTGTAACGGCCGTTAATTCGCGAGATCGAGTCGACGTCTGTCTGCCGGCAGCTCTTCCTCTTTACGTCCCCGCATCTCTGTCGTCGCCTTTCTTTTCGTTCGGGGAACCACGCAGCTTCTTTCAATCAACGTCGATTAATCTCGATTTGGGCCTGTCTATCGTCCCTTCGTCCCCTGATCTCATCTCTCTTACTCTTTCTCAATCTTCTTCTCTCGCTGTCTCTTGATTTCTTTTTTCTCCTGTTCCGAATTTTTTCGTTCCTTTTCCCTCCGGGGGCGCGCGTGTACGCCGGACTTTCTTGGTTGCCCGGGGGCTGAGAGCGCATAATTATTCATCAGGGTCTTTGCCTAATTCTCGCTCGTTAATCACCGTCTTCGGGAGACGCGGCGGATCCGACCCCTCGGTCAATGACTCGTACGAGATCGACGCTTTAAGCTCCTTTATTGAATCGTCGAGCGTGTATCGGCGATATCGTTCCATCACCGGCCACCGCAGGTGTCGCTTTATTTCCCACCGCCTCCACCTGTCCGCTGATGCACGCACCATACCACCAGCTTAACCCCTGGCGCCAGTGGACCGTCCGCAATTCAATTATCTTCGTCTGAATTCGAAATTGTCTACCCCTCTCGCGCGCGGAAAATGATACACTTTCCCACCGGTTTTCGTTTCACCCTGAACAACCAATCCTACACAAAAATAAATAGTTCCTATCGGTAGATTCGATCCTAAACCCAGCATTGTATCCTCCTTGTATAAAATGTATCCTCATTTTCTTGTTTAGAATTATTAGACTGCGGATTTTCATGCATTTATGGCTTATGAAAATTTTCAAAAAATGCTACAATATCTACAGAGGATCTATAGAGCCCCATGAAAAGGTTCCCATGAAAAATAGGATTTTATCATTACATATCCTGAAAATTTGTCTGCAAAACTTGAAAATTGCATAAACATCCGCTGTCTAATAATTATTTTATAACTATTTTTCTGATCAATATGAGCCCAAACACGATACCATTTGGGTCATATTTACTTGTGCAATTGTCGATATAATAGAACCTCAATTATCCGAACCGATACTAGCTGAATTCTATTTTATTAAAATTATGTACAGTTCAATATTTCGATGCTAGCAACAAAAGATCAAAAAGCAGTATTTGTCACAATACAAGTGACTTTTTTCGGTCCCTACCTTTTCACATGCATTCCAACCAATGTATATCGAAAATAAATATGCATTGATTTTCAAACGATAGATATACTGTGAGAATTGGAAAGTTTTGGTGGAAATCTAGTTCGTGTGTAAGATAACGCAAAAGAAAATATATTCAATTAGACCACTCGATACCACGCTGTTCTACACCGTACAGTTCGATCGAGGGTGTCGTTGCCAGTTTTTCTTTTCCTTCTCCCCCACGATCTACACCTGAGTAATAAATGTAACGGGTTTTTCCGCGAAGGTGTGGGACACGATTATGCAGGCCGCTTGCCTGCAAACCATCTGTGTCCCACATGGTCAGGATACAGAGTATTTAAGTCTGGACGTTCTTAACACTAACCTACCAAGCATTAACAGTATCTGGTAAATATTGCCTTATAAAAATGGCAACCCTAAATGTATTGAGATTGTCCGTAATTTTCCATATAATAAACGCTTGGACAAGGAAATTTATTCCATTTTTTCCATAAATGAATTTTTATAATTTCAGTAATTGTAAAATATGGAACCGGTCATTTGACCGTGGTAGGTTTAATGTTAAACCTAATGTCAACTTACTCAAACCCCACAATATTCCTTAATTTTTTTTTTTCAATGAGCGTATATCGAGATACTACTGTATCCAGGATTCCGTGTCCAATTAATTCAGTCCTCCGATTGTTTTGTTGGAAGCGTGTTACTCGAGTGATTTTCTAGTTTTCGGAGTGAGAGAGACAGAGAGAAGGAGGGAGAGAGAGAGAGAGTTATCAAGAGATCGTTCTCGCGATTAGTTGGATCATCGGCGCAATGGAAGTCTATTACACGGATGGCTATTAATTGAATCCTGCGCACGGTCCGTGTTATGTAACCGATATGCAAATAGATTGTCCGTTTCGCAGTGTGTCGCGCTCGGAATTAATTCCGGGGATTGTTTAACGAACAGACTATAGCGACCGGGAAACCGAAAAAAGAGAGGGCGGGGGCGGCAGAAATGAACGAGCAGGTGCAAACAGAAAGTGTTCGACTTAATTGCCGCGGGAATCGATATACGCTTTATTGAAAAATTTGTCGGACCAGAAAGAAACAGCCTCAAACATTCATTACCGATGCTGAGCATATAAATCGTCGACTCATGTCAATTCCCGAGGGTACCTTAAACGTGTCAGTACGTTATCGTAAAAAAAGTTAAAAGTTGACAAAGCCGTAGATTTCTATTTTCTTGAATAATTATAAATCAGTTTACGGTAATTATTTACATTAGGGGCTTCCTGACCGATTTTTATGACTTTGACAACATATCTCAAGGTCATCAAAATCGGTGAGGAAACCCCTAATGTAAATAATTACCAAATAATGTTAAGTAGTCAGTTTTAGTGCTCTGTAAATCTAGTGTTAAAGGGACATTGAAGTTGCAAAATATGAAAGAAAACCTTGCATCCAATATTCTACATACAAATAATAAAATATAATTCTAATGTACTACAAACTACATTATAAAATACTAATGTAAAATGTACTTACTTCTGAATCTTCTGTAGCTCCGTCGGATCCACAGCACACAATTATTCACTCACGAGAATAGGTCCGAATCATTAAACAACAATCACTAAACAACACACACAACACACTTAACGAAATCGTGACAGTAGACGAGAAGATGTTACTCCGACCACGAATAAAATAATACTGCGATTTTAACCGTCCCCCTCCCACGGACGTGTGATACGAAAACAGGGAATTCCGGGAAATAGGGTCGGCGCCCCGCCATAATTTGTTTACCTTGGTTTTGTATCTAGTGTTTATAGACCCTCAGCGCCTAACCTGCCTAGGATAACCTGACCGTACCACCTCCGTGGGAGAGATCATTGTTAAAATCGCAGTATTATTTTATTCGCGGTCGGAGTGACATCTTCTCGTTCGTTGTCACGATTTCGTTAAGTGTGTTGTGTGTGTTGTTTAGTGATTGTTCAATTATTCGGACCTTTTATCGTGAGTGAATAATTGTGTGCTGTGGATCCGACGGAGGTACAGAAGATTCGAATGTAAGTACACTTTACATTAGTATTTTATAATGTAGGATTAGTATTCGTATGTGGAACATTAGATACAAGGTTTTCTATCATATTTTGCAACGTATATTAACGATCATTAATGATTTGGTATATAGTATAATTTAATGTGGTTCAAATAAGATACTACTTTAAATCAAATATTTTTATTTTGATAACCAGATAGATAAAATGAAATATTTTTATTTTGTATTTCAAATAGTTCCTTACAATGAAAATAAGTTGAGCAAGTAGTTAATATTATAAATTATAATTTTTAACATGAGAAGCTATAATAGTTAGCAAAGTATTATTTGTAGTTTAATTACGAATATGTAACATGTTGATAAACAGACTACAATATCGTAATAACATTACAGGCAACAAAATATCATAAAAATATAAGTTACTGTCAACTATTTGAAATACTATTTTACACAGTCCTACACACACCTACTCCGATCACTTTTTGAGATGTTGAAACTTTTTTGCGAATATCTCGGAAACTAAAGCTGAGCGGCGGTAATATGTATTGGAAAAAGTTGTTCAGAATGATGACCTTGACAGCATATTTCAAGGACATCAAAATCGGTGGGGAAGCCCCTAATGTAAATAATTACCCAGTTTACATGTGAGGCATAAAAATATGAACTAATACTGTGAAAGTCCGACTACCACACCTGGATATATTTTTACGCAGCACGGTTTTACATAAATAATTTTCATACTGGCTCCCAGCACGTCGTATTTGTTTCTACATGATTTTTCAACGTTGTTCGATTTTTGTGGAAGTGTATAATTTTATTATACTCGTAAAATATTGCCTATATTTTTCCAGAGGATAAATATCGAAAAAGAGAACTCTATACCGATTAAAAAAAAAATGGCATAGACTAAATAAATTCTATACGTATAAAATCTTCATCACAAGTCTGTCTCGATATCATAAGGATTAATGTAGCCATACGATTGTTTTCAAAGCAAGTGGCAAGGGCAGACAATGGATCCGTCGATCGCGCAACCTCGCTTAAGGGTCAGATTACAGGTCAGACGTCGAGGGTCTATAGACGCTAAATACAAAAACAGGGTAAACAAATCCTTTCGGCGGAATTTGGTTACCCTGTTTTTGTGTCTAGTATTTATAGACCCTCGAAGTCTGACCCACCTAGTGTAAGCTGACTCTAAATCGGCCTAAGTGAATCGTAAGTGAATGAGATCGTTCTCAAGCCGATCTCCGCTCGGCAGCACATAATAAAAATAAAGACGTAGAGGTACCGCGAGGGAAACGTTAACGAAACGAGCGGATATCTTCCTCGAAGGCGATGGGCGACACCAGATTCTCATCTACCAGCGACGCGAACTCCGTTTATTGGCTCTATCTGACCGTGCAACCGAATCGTTCCGACGCGAAAGCTCGTCCTTACCAGAAGAGATTCGTATCGCGGTACGAAACCGGATCGAAATCGCCCGGGGACGTTGATATCGCGTTCGAATATCGGAATAAAAACACGAAGACCACGATTTTCGCGGCTGACCGGTCGATAATTTCTTGGCAGCGGAAGAACGCCGCGAGAATTTTATCTTGATTCGATCGTGGGCGCGATCTCCGCGCAGGGATGCGTGACTCGATTGCTTAATTACTCATTAATTATGCAAATCGACCGATTACCTTGTTTACGGGGTACCGGGCAGACTCGTGCTTCGATCGTTTTGCTCTCTTAGCGGAAGGGAAAAATAGGAGAGCTACGAAAAGCGAAGAGGTTCTTGAAGAGTTTCTTCATCGTTGTTTAAAAATAGTGCAATAACCGTTGCGTAAAAATTGTCTGCATCGATTGGAAGAAGCACTTCGTGTATGTCTGCATTTTGTTCATGCAATATTTTTTATAGAATCTCCTCCCTACGTCTAACGTTAACAAAATTCATTTTTGGCATCGCTTACTACATGAACTTGAGAAGGTCAGTGTATGTACTGTTAGAAATATTCCTATCATATACAAAGAAAACAATTCTCCAATTTTCGGAATGGAACTTTTTACCTTTCTAATGCACCAAGAGATTGGCCAACGAAGTTCCAATCGAGGCAGAAACTTTGAAATCGAAAAATTTATTTTGACCAGTACTGTTCTTCAGCGGAAGGACCTACCCAAGTCATTTAATAAAACGGCCCCAATAAAAACTGACAGGATCTAAGCACTCAGCTGACAAACTGAAATCCCTCGAATCCCGAAAATCCAACGAAACGATCCATCAAGGCCTCACGAGCACGAGACGATGATACCTCGAAGATCCCGAGGTCCAGGGAAGTCACCAGCCCGTAATTCCCCTCGATCGAAGAAGAAGAAGAAGAAGAAGAAGGAACTAGTCCGAAATGGGTAGCTATCGATCAGCAGGTGGTGGGGATTGCATCGTCCCCCGAAATTCGCTTTTCCACTTTTATTCTTCGGCGTCCGTTAAGCCGTCAGCCGGAAATGTATTTGGTCAGGAGGTCCGCGCCGGGTAATTGACGCCGTTCGATCCCGGTACCCTCGATGGATCGTCGAATTTCCAGCTTTCATCCCCCGTGCCCCTTAATTACCCCCGTCCGTCGCGCCGCGCCGTTTTCCGTCCACTCGTTAGTTTTCATTCGCCGGGCTCCTCCCCCGCCTCTCGGACTAATTAATTCCGGACAGAGTCGGTTTAAGCCGTGAAAAGGTGACGCGACCGTGGGTGTACTTCTCTTCTGAAGGGGCACGAAGGGGCTTTTGGGGGGGCAGGGGGGTCCAGAGAGATTCTCGCTGTCCGGAAGAGTGAGAGAGTGAGATAGAGGATGGAGCGCTTTTAGGCGCTCTCCAATTAGACACGGATACGTAAGCGTCCCCCGCGGTAAATTAACTCCGCGAGGCTCGGTGTCATGCGTGAGATTGATCGTCGCGGTTCTCGGAGCGAGACAACGTCTCGGGGAATGGTTTTCTTGACGGAGATACAGCCGCGTGAAATACAGAACGACGCTTTGTGCGACGGACAGCAGAGAAATTGTGCCCGTCCGCGTCGTCCCGGTTCCGAGGGGACACTCGGGGGAGAAAAAATGTTTGCAGCAGGGCGACCGGAGTATCTCGGGGATGGAGAACTATCACGGTCAACGCCGCAAGAAACGCTGATGGTTCCGTGACGGGAATCGGGTCCCCGTTTCGGGGATAATGCGCAGGAAACTGCGGCGCGAGACACGCAACGTTTAGAAAATCACGGGATCAAGTGCTGGAACTATCGGGGAAAAAGGATCTTAATATATTAAGAGGCTAACGAACGAAGAGCTGAGTAGAAAAATTAAATGGAGAAAATGGTGTTGCGTTTGGTAATAATTTCTTTAAAAATTGTGAAACCTAAAAATTGATTATCCATTGCGGAAACGTTTAAGATGAGAGTAAAGTTTCCTGAAAAATTCGACGACGCTGAAACCCTGCGAGGCGGTTACTAAGTTCTAATAAACCGAGGCGGGGGATCAAGCTAATAATCTCCAAAATCGCGAATGCCAGGCTCGCAAAGCCCGGAGCAGGGAATACCGATTCTCGTAATCAGATATCGGTCGTTGTTCCTCTTCCTGTCGATGTCGCGTTTATCGGTGGATCAGCAGATCCACGGAAGAACGGATCTCGATCTTGGTCGGCGCGCTTAAACGTCGACTTTCTTTAAAAGGTTAGGCTTCCATATTTCTCATCGAAGACGGCAGGAAAAGCGAATGGACACATCCGGGCCGCGTTTCACGGCTCAATAAGTCGGATATTCGGGATTGTTCTAACATAAATTCCGGTTCGATTCGTCCGGCCGTGACATCGACGATCCTGCTCGTTCTCCTCGGGGCCCGGATTTCTTTGCGGAGACTGCCCGCCGAAGAAGACGTTGCAAATTGCCGTTCGCGAGCGGAACGACGCTATATAACCATAAGCCGAGGGCCGCGGACAATGGCGCGCGGGAATTCCATTTCTTCCTTTCCCGATGCGGCCGGGTTTTTTTTTTCCGCCAACATCGAAGAGAAAAAGGGCAACAGAACGGAGAAAAGGGCTGCGTCATGTTTGGCCGCGAAAAGAGACTCCATGGGAAGAGAGGCAGGAGAGTCCTGCGGACCCTGATTACACCATAAATCGAATCTCGGCCGACCGCGCGGAACCTCGGATTAAATGAAATTCCTATGGCATCTCGTATATCTTTCGCCCCGCGACCGATGCCTCCGGTAACGAGTATTACGCCGATGTTACGTTTTCCATTTCGAATCGTTGCTTCTTGATCCAGTGCGGCCCACCCTGCTGCGCGAACTGCTTCCACGGATCCGAGGGTTGCATTCTGCCCTCCCACTAACCCGCAGTTACTCCGGAATAATTAATTCCCACCTGTAATTGTTGTTTTGTTTAGCCTTGAGCGCGGTTTCAAGCGGGGCTCAGAAATACGACGGGCCGGCTGATTTGATTTTGATTTCTGTGGGAACGCTTTTGTCAACTATAACCCACCTCCTTCGTGAAATATTCTAGGATTTTTAATTACACCGTGGATATAAGCAATTTGACCAGCTTCATGTACGTCTCAAGATTGTCGGCGTCACATATGTGTGGTTCGAACGATCCTGTGTGAAGTACGCTGTCTAAAATGTGTGAAGTACATTGCATTAAGTACATTGACTGAACTACGTTGTATTAAGTCTATTTGAGTGAAGTGTAGTACTTTGTATTAAGTACTTTGGGTAAAGTACATTGTGATAAATACATTGTATTAAGTCCATTGAGTGACGTGCATTGAGTGAAGTACACTGTATTGAGTAAATTGAGCGAAGTACATTTCATTAAGTACAATCACTGAAGTACATTGTCCCAAATATATTAAGTGAAGTACATTTATTAAGCACTTTGAGCGAAGCACATTCTATTGAGTACTTTGACTGAAATATATTGTGTTAAGTCCATTGAGTGAACTACATTGTATTAAGTCCATTGAGTGAAGTACATTGTATTAAGTCAGTTGAGTGAAGTACATTGTATTAAGTCAGTTGAGTGAAGTACATTGTATTGGGTAGATTGACTGACGTACACTGTGTGGAATACATTCTACCAAGTACTCTGTGTGAAGTGAATTGTGTGGAGTACATTTCAAGCAAAACACTTGAAATAATTGGAAGTCATTGGAAACAAAATTGAAGAAAGTTCGGTACAAGAAGGTTTCAAATGGATCTTTATTAAAAATGACATACCTGATCCGGACACACACACGCCCGACAGAAGATAGCGGTAGATCTATTCCAGATATTCTAGACGTTATTAGATAAAGGAGCGACATACCAGGGAGAAGAAGAAACGGAATCTGATAAAAGACAAGAGAATGAATGACGCGCATACGCCGTGAACTTGGAGCGTGGGCGGCAGCCCGAAAGATCGACAAGATCGATAAGTTCGTCCGGGCTCGGTGATCGCTCGCGGTTCAATCCACGGGACGCGATTCGATCGGAATCTCCAGTGAACATGAAACGACGATCGAACACACACACACACATACACATACATACATACACTAGGTCTCACAGAAATTTCACGGAAATTCAGACACCCACTGACGTCCATTCCTTGAATCCCTGACGGCCGATCCAACGGGAGAAAATGAATTGTGGAATCGCAGCTGCGATAAGATTACATTTTTTGTGGAATATTCTTGTTTCGAGGATTTTTTGTGTTGGTTTTATTACCTTAATTTTATGAAGGTCTGCTTCTATATACAAAAATTACCTTTTCTTTCACAAGGTCGGAATCGCCAGTGATAAGGATGTTAACCTAACCCGGACAATATTAAGAATAAAAAACTACTCCTTCAAGAAAAAGGTATGGTAAACAATAAGCAGCAATTCAGAATAAAATTTGCGATGGCTATATCACAAATCAAAGAGAGTAGAAAATTTTGTAGCTCGGTGTTTTTGCCCGAAGAAAGTCCGCCCAGTAAAAAGGAAACAAAATGGTATCCAGAGCGAAAAATCGCCGGTAATAAGGATTTTAACCTAACCCGGTCTGTGTTAAGAGTAAAAAAATACCGCTTCAAAAATAAAGTATGGTAAACAATAAGCTGCAATTCAGAATAAAATTCGCGACGCTATATCACATATCAAAGAGAGTGGAAAATTTTGTAGCTCGGTGTTTCTGCCCACAGAAAGTCGACCCAGTAAAAAGGAAACAAAATGATATCCGAAGCGAAAAATCGCCGGTAATAAGGATATTACAGTGGAACCCTGCGGTCGACGGTGTTTTTGCGAACCGCGGGGAAGGATCCTCGTGATCCGTGGCCGGAGCCGAAATAATTCCGCTTAAGAGAAAGCGAGCAACCTCCGGTCACGCGAAACCTCCATCGGAGCGTCGTAAAACATTCAGGCGGAGGCGTGTAATCCCCGTGGCCGCGTGGAAGCTTAACGTGCCTTTCTTGTCGGGTCGCAAAGACGACACTGTACCCGACCTGGTAGCCGGGTAGCCGAGGCGAGTTCTCAAACGGAACGGGAAAGGAACGGGACTCGAGACGAAACGAGACGAAACGAGACGGGCCGGGACGGGACGGGACGGGTGTAGCCTCGCCGCGGAAGTATCTGGCTTTGGAAAGTTTTTAACGAGCTTTCTCGCTGGTCTTTTCCACGAGACCGGAGCGGTGTTTACTTTGCCGAAGTCCACGCTGGCGACGCTGGTACCCGTAGATGGGAAATCTTGCGGCGCACCGTCGTTTGTTATTTGTCTTCGTCCGCTTCCGCCAGCGAAAAACCGTGACGTCGAAACTGAAACGTTCTACTCCGTCTCCCTCCCGACACGACGATTGCTCGTGTTTGACACCCCCGACGAACGCCGCCCGTTCTCTCCTGAACGATGTTAATTAAATCGCGAAATTGAATTCTACAGGGAATTAGTGTCAATTAAAATCGAATCGCCTTTGACGCCACGCGGCATTACCATTCTTACCGTTCAATTATCGGCGAACTCGTTAACGTTCATGGAAAGTTTCGCATGCAAATCGGTTCCTGTTTCGAAGCCAATTCTTGCCATTCGATGTTATTGCTGAGCATAATTGCTATTTATCTTTCAATTAGGCCACTTAAAATCGTTGTACTCTTGGGGTATGCACTTGGGAACGGGTTTACTTTTCTGTTCAATTGTACAATTGTCTTCTATAATTGTTTTTGGACGATCTCGTGACACCTTTTTCTTAAATTCATTTTAAAATGTTATAACTAAAAAGTTCCAAAAGGTACCACCCTGAAAACTTCAATTGTGCCGGGACCACAAATAAATTTTATGAACAATGTTTTGTTATAATAGCTTTTGAAGTTGCAAATTAAAAAAAAAACAAAGAATAGAGGATTGAATTTTGAGTCAGCATCCCACCAATCTACACAGTTAGTAACAATTGAATATACCAGGCAAAATATAGATTGCAAGCAAAACAATTTTACAAATGAACCTGCAAGTACGAAAGTTTCGACAAAAGAGTATACATCGTTCACCACTTGTCTTTTCACTTTCATACAACTGTTCCTCTTCATCATTGAATCAATTTATTCCAAAAAAAGTTGAGTTAAGAAAATAAGAGACGGATGTAGATTAAATTTTCGCCCAGCATTCGGTAGAATAATTTCCCAAACATGCTAGTCGAAATGAGCATCGCGATAATGGTTGAAGCAGAGAGCGTTGGATCGCGGCGTGTTGAAGTAAAGCGCATGGAAGTAAGTTCCACTCGAAAATTAGCTGCGAGATGACCCCATAAATCCCGCAGATCTAGCCGCGGCGATTGTAGCTGATTAAGTGGTCGGAGTTCTTAATGGAGGAGGATTTCTTTCCAACTTCTTAATTGGTCCGCGTAGCTCGCGCACGATCCTCCGGGACGCGTGTGTATATGTCTGGGCGGAGTACAAATTCGTTTCGAGAAGTAAACTGCTGGCTGGCAAAGCGCGCCGAAAACTTTGCTCGTTATAAGAGTCTGACCGGATGTGGGAAGATTGAGAGGACGGTGGACTCCTTTGACAATCCGATCAGAATGGCACAGAAACGGTACTCTGCATTACTGCGTGCATTACTCATGACTAGACATCGGATGTTTATGCAATTTCCAATTTTTATAGAAACATTTTAAGAAAGTGGAATGAGATAAAATTTTATTTTTAATGGGGACAGCCTTTGTAGATCCAAAGCAAATAAAAATCGTGTTAAATTCTCTCGAATTTTATATTATAGCATTTTTTTAACATTTCCATAAGCCATAAATGCATAAAGATCCGATGTCTACTCATGACTTTCTCAATTGACACGTTGACTGACACGGAGCTCGTTAAAATCACACGAAGTCGGGACAACTATGCATTTCAACAAAAAGCAGATGAAATACTAGACCGGAAAAATATTAAAAATAGAGTTGGATATCTAAAATAATGACTGAAGGCCTTGATTTCTTGATCAACATAATATTTTTCAAACTCTTTTCTAATCTAACGAATCACCCCGTGCTTGCTTGTACCACGTCCTGAGACACCCTGTATGCGTGTATAACGATAAATCAGTTCGCTATCTTCCTCGCGAATTCCGCGACCAGCGATTTCCTCGCCAATCCGCAAGTCTAAAGCGAGGTTCGATGGTCCACAGTCCATTTATTACAAATTGCTCGATATCTCGCTGCATTCGAAGCTTCAAAGCCACCGACACGTGTAACCCTTACCCAGGGTCGAACTTCGCAGGCGAGCAGAAATCAGAGCACGGGTCGTGAGTCAGTGTGTGGGAAACGGAGCAAAAATAATGGGGATGCGATCGGTAGGTGGCATTTCGTGACTGCAATCCGGATGATCTTCCGGGGGCTGTCGGGACGATTTCTTTGAGGGATAAACCCGTCGACGACGGAGGAATTAGGAGAGCGAGAGGGGTGCGGTCATGTGCGTAAGTGCAACCGAAGGATGCTCTCTAGGCTTCCAGGCTCTCGAACAATCGTTTTGCAGGCTCGAACAATCGTTTTGCACCCTCGCCAGGCGTCGTTGCTGCGTTTCGCCTGGATGCCGCGCGAAACGGAAAATGTATCTCGCCTGACAAAGCTCAAACAAAGGGTGGGACGGTCGCGTGAGGGTCGCTCTTGCCACCCCCTCGTTCCTAAATCTCTCTCTCTCTCTCTCTCTCTCTCTCTCTTTCTGGTGATTCCTCCGTCCTTCAGTTTCCGCTCTCTCGCGTGACATTAGCACGACAAATAGTCGTTCCTCGAACTGTCAAAGGATTAACGTCGTAGCTCCATCTTCCGCGCTTGGACCCACCCCGAGGAATCAGGCCTCGTGATTCGATTCCGCTCGAAGTAATGACCCGCCTACAAACAATGCTATTTGTTGTTTGCATGACGCTAACAAGGGGACATTGTTCAAGTTACACAGACCCGTTACGACGACAAAATATTTGGAATTTTATAATTACTGTACAACGACAGATAACGAGGAAATTCGAAGACTCGTAACCCCTATTTTGGTTCTCAGATCGCACATGCAAGTTTAGATGACAGCGAGTTAATATTTTTTAAACTAGTGACTTTTTCTGAAAGGTTTTTCTGCTATTCAATTTTTCCATTACGAAAACATGTAATTTAGGAAAAATTTTACTGGCCCGTATCCTCTATTTTCAAAAACAACTAAGAAAATATGTATTCAACCTTGAGGAATTAGAATTTAATTTTCAGGGACGTTTTCACCCTTTTAATGTGGACGATGGGCGATAGAAAGATGTAATAAATTGAAAATAGCACACCAGTATTCACAAAATTGTTTTGAATAAAGTTCACTCCAATGTCAATCAATGTGATTTTCATATATTATTTTCATACGAGTGGAAAAATCAAGATAATGACAACAGTGCATATAATTTGATAACTGGTAACATTAACACTGTGTTTGGCGAAAATATTGCACTATTCGTCGATGACGGAAGAAACTCAAAAATGAAAACGACAATCATCTAAATAAAGAATTCAATTTCTACCGTGATTTGCTCGAGGATCTTGTAATTCGTTGGCAAAATAGGTTGATGACAATGGTGCCACAACTTCCGTTTCTCATGAAGGTTCGCAGTCGACTAATAAATGAAAGGCTCGTAATTCACAGAAAAGAAACCGAGATCCACGCGAAGACAAAGGGGAGCATTCCAAGAGCAGAAATCACAGCATCCGAGGATCAATTTCCCCGATTCCGTTCGCGTCCGGAATAATTAATTCCGTGAACGGGACGAAATTCCGAAGACAAAAGCGCGCGTCGGGGTTTCCAATCAGCTTTGTTAATCAAGCCGCGTGGACGTCGAAAAACGAGCGCTGGACGTAGTCTCATCGATGTATCGGGCATTCCTTCGTGATTTAATTAGCATTGGGGGGGGGGGGGGGGGTAGAGAGATGGTACCGTGCTAATCTGGAAGCATAGAAAGCAAAAGAGGGTGTTTCGCTGTCTGCGGGCCGATGGTGTGTCGTTAACACCGCGAATCATGGGGCGTCCACGGTTTCGCGCACCTGCGTGTCCCGATCGGTGTGCAGGTGTAATCCGTGCCGCTCAATCGCGGCGCGCGCGACTATGGCGAGAATCGGTTGTAGCGGGAATCGGTATTAGCACTCCCCGATTATGTAAAGCCCGAGCGATTATGGAGATCGAATTAAGCTCGTGGCGTGCGTTCGAGCACTCAACGAGCTTGACGCGTGAAGAGTGGGCCGGTCGAGAAAGGAGAGGGGGTGTGGGTTCGTGGGCAGGATAGGGGTTGAAGGTTTGGGGAGGGGCGGGGGTGGTAAAGCGTGGGGAGTGTACTTGCGGCGGTGGTACCAGCGCGACGCGGACCCTGGCCGAGGGGTAGCAATTCCCGTAAATTAAAGGACAATCGAGCCGAGGTCACCTACCGGCCGTCCTCTACCGGCGCCAGTGCCGGCGCATCCTCTCTCTGTCCATTGTTGCTAGCTGTGCTTGAAACGGTACGACCGGACAATGCGCAGCCTCACCCTCGTATTTCACGTAAATGCCAAACGCTCGTGGCTTCCGACGCGAAAGAGACGCGGAAACGCGACGGAGACGGATGCGCGTTCGCGGGAACGTCGATGAGGAAAGACACAAGATGCCCGATGATCGACGAAGAACACCGGGAACGCGATTCGATTTTGAAGCGGGCACAGTGATTTTAAGTTAACGCTCAATCGTCGACTCTAAGGCGCCGTTAAAAATTGGTATTTATTATACGAGGGCGGTTCTCGTATAAAGCAGGAAAATCGATTAGCATTTTTTCCAGAAAACTCTTGGTTATAGAAGCTTACTATTTATTGGTGCAAAAATACTTTAAAGAACTAGAAGAACAAATTTTGTACTCATCTTTTTATCACTATTAGGTTGCATACAATTATTGTTATTTTCTTCGACATTACAACCATTATCGGTGTGCTAGTGTAGCATTAGATCCTAAAAGGTTAAAAAATTTTCAAAGTTTTAACAAAGGAATTGTTCCAACTTCTCAACAAATTACAAGACGTATGGATCAATATTAAAAGAGTTATCATTTTTTAAAAGAGTGTCCGAATATAAATGAAACTCCACCATATAAGGAATGAAATAATTCTTCTCAGTAATCGTTGCAACGGCTACCAGAGGTCAAGGTCATCTAAACCAACTCTCCATGAAGCCGTGGAAGCAGAGTCGCCAGATTAAGACTTGTCTCTAACTCTACCCTCCCTCTTCTACGCCGCTATTCCCCCACGCTTCCGCCACGGGCCGGTTACGTTAGGCGTTTAGTCTCTGTCGTGCATGTGTCACAATGTCACGTGACTAATCCGGTACTGACAGAGAGAGGGTGAACTTTTTCGCCTGGATTCGAGTCAATTCTCGTACTGGCGACTCTGCGCAGAATATATGTACTATTCTCGTGGAAATAATCATAGAGGACGCACCGGTTTGTTTACGTAGCAGTTTCTTTGGACCTAGAACGCCGATTCTTTACAACAAGCGATACACGATCGGTCGAAAATTGAATCGCGTAAGACGCGGCGTGCTCTTTTAAAATAGTACCGGGCAGGAAAGTAAGCGAGTTCGGAAATCCGTCGCGGAAACTTGTCGAAGTTTACCCGGCCAATCGGCACGGGGTGGGCGGGGTAGATCCTTTCGCGACTTATCGAAGCCGAAGATCAAAGCGCGGGCGCCGGTAACTCGAGGCAAACCGTCGTGATTCCCGAGGTAAACCAAGAAGATCCAGTCTAACTTGAGAGAGAACCGACTGGCAGAGCTGTGTAAACGCAAGACCCAGCAGGTGGCAGGTGGTGGCGTTAAGCCGGCTCCAGAACTTGTCGATTTACCCACGGTGTAATGAGCTTAAAACACGACTCGCTGCACGCTGCTCCCCGCCAAACCCCGCCAAACCCCTCCGTTCCACCAGCCCGAACCGTGTTCGACGGTGTTCGCCGTCGACCGTCAACCCCACCTCCTCTGTCTTCCATCGTCGACGTTCACGCGAACGCGTATCCGTCTCCTCGCGTTTCCGCTTCTCTTTCGTGTCGGAAGCCACGAGGCGTTTGGCAGTTACATGAAATACGAGGTACAGGACCGCTGAACAAGCGTTGTCCGGTCGCATCGCCGATAATTTCGTCCCCTGTCCCGTTCTCGGCGCATTACATCCAAGATCTTGTCCAATTTGTCGGATGCATAAGGTGCTAATCAAGAAAGTTCGTACCGATTCCTAAATTTCGTCGTTATTAGACTGCGAATCTTTATGCGGAATAAAAATTGATCTGTCCACTTGAATATCTTGGTTATTTCAGACGATACGAGAAAATGTTACTTACCGAAGTTGTAAGGTTTAAGAAACTATATAATATGGTGTAAATAATATTCTTGCAAGTAGAGGCACAGAGAAGCTATAGAGATCACCTTTGTTTTTTTAAATGGAAGGTCCAATTTTTTATGCTCGATTTCAATAGATTGGCGTATTCTGAGTATAAAAGTACTAAAGTATATTTGTCCTAAAACTTACCGTTGCTGAGATATTGCTATATAATACTGTATATGTAAGCATATGATTCTAAAAGTAGAGAATAATTTGCGCTTCATTCTCTCCGTCCCTAGGATTATTAATCGAGCCGATAATTCCTGGGGTCGATCCCGGGGAAGAATAATTTCGATTGGCAATTCATGATCGTGATTACCCGTCAGCAGTTGATTAGACACGGCCGGCCGCGTGACTCACCCGCAAATTGTTTTGACCACTGTCGTGTTATTCTTTCGTCGCACAAAAGCATACGAAATTGACGCGGTCCCCCCCTAAGTCGTAATCCCTCGGCTTCAGGACTTCATCGAACCCAATGAAGTCTCGTGCCCTACCACAATTCCGAATCTCTTCGTGCCTCGGATTAATACGAACACCATGGGGAGAGAACGACGCACCGACCAATCGGAAATGTTTTCATTCTCGTGGTGAGTGACACTAAAATCGATCAAACATCCTGCAAATATTTTATTGCGCTCCTATGCTCATTTTTCAGTTCTCTGGTCTCGTGCCTGTAGCCTCTTCTTCATCAGACGACGAACATTTTGCGCTAAACCTTGCCCTTTTTCGCGATACGGCTTTTCTTATCGTTACGATCATTTGTCTTCCATTTCTTGTTTCTCGCTTTTGGAAACTTTCTTGATGTCCCTTGCGGACGAAGACTGTACGTTGTAAAGAATTCAATCGCTAAGTAAGGTAATCTGTCCAGTGAAGAAGGAGAAGAAAAATTCTAAATTTACTAAAAATAAACTTCTTCTGTCTAATGAAGATAATTCGAATTAACCCCTTCCCTTACGATCAAATTTCCAACTGTGCGGGCCAAAAGCGACACCAAGGTCGGTCGCGCGCAGCGACATAATGTCTTGTTTATGTTTCGCCCGGTAGACTTACGACGACTCTGAGGCGTCTTATTCGTGTTTGGTACGATAACCTTGCGACGCCTCTGAGGTGTCTTATTCATGTTTGGTCCGATAACCTAGCGACGCCTCTGAGGCGTCATTGTAAGCTAAGGGGTTAAAGGAAAAATTTATTGAAAAAATTCTGCTGCAAGTTCGCTGACTTCACAGAAAATCTAGAGATCCTCGATGCAATATGCACTATGAGGAACGGTCACCGCAACTTCCGGTCGGTGTCCGCTGTCGAAAGACTCCGGCGCGATCTGAATTACATTCTCGTGTCCTATTAAAGTCCGTCGAATGGTTCCGCGGGGGTAATTAAGGCCGTGACGCGGGGGTCTCGGGCCGTCAAATAAATCAGGGATCAATAAATTAGCGGACGGGTGAAGCGCGTGGCTGACTTTATCTTCGCGGTGGCATCGGTGTTCGTCGGCGGCAGCTGGCCGGCCCGTGTGGCCAGGGGGAAAGGAAAACGGAAGCTGGCCCCAATAAAACACTTGCCACCCGACGCTCTTACGTTTACGTCTGCGTTCGCATTCACGTTCGCGTTTCGTTTCCTCGGGGGGCCCTCCGGTGTGCGCTAATCTGCATTTTAAATGCCCGTGGCACCCCTGCCCGCCGCGGCGACCGATAACACAGCTGAAACTCCACCGGCGCTCTACACTGGTTTACCCCGGACCTTCTTCAACCCCTTTCGCGATGGGGGCTGGCCAGGGTGTAGCTACGAGGCAGGGGTAGCCGGCCGCCGGATGCGCCACCGGATACTTGCCGAGTACGTTTTCGCGCCCGCCGCCCGGAGATAAAAGTACCTACGGCCGCTCAGGACAGGAGGCATCGCGCCCATTGCTACGTCGAGAGCCTGTCCGTGCCAGACCTCCGTGAACCTGACGCCATTGTTCGCCTCCTCTTTTTCGAGATTTCGCCATCCTGGAGATATTAATATCCGGCAAGGCCGGACCCGGCCGAGCGTTATTTTTGTTGGCCGCCTCGTATTTTCGCGACGTATCGCTCCGCCGCATTATCACTCCTCATCCTTCTACTCGTTCTCCTCCTCCTCCTCCTCATCCCCCCTCCCTTCTACTCGACTGTTTCCTTCGAACTATGAACCCAATATTTCTCCGCCTATTGTGCACCTCCTAAGAAAAAGGATTCCGGACGGCTACGCGATAGACGTCACTCGAGAATCGTTATTAGGGGTGGCAAAGTGTTGCACCACCTGCATTTGTTCGGGGAATCCTCGTCCATTTTCTTCGAACCGTGGATGCTATATTTCTCTGTCCGCTACACTGACACTGAGAAAAATCATTCTATATTACTACATGGTCCTTTCAAAGCCAAATTTATTATTTGTTTGTAGATTTAACCCTTTGCCCTACAATATCGAGTCATAGTCTAATAAATATGTATGTTATTAATTTCCTTTAAACTGAACTAAAATTCTATTTTGTTGTATCTGATATATATCCTTTGGAGAAAACATTGGTATACAATAGATGTAAACTATCTTTTTTTTTTAAATCATTATAATCACAAAATAAATAGTAGTGCAAGGGGTTAAGATATACGACATTGATTTCAATCTTAGACTGCGGATCTTTCCGGGAATTCCAACCTCTGTGAATTGTATTATAAAGAACCAGGATGACGAATAAGTTCAGTTTAACTGCTAGAAAATGTCTCATGGTAATGTTTATTACTATGCCTGTTTTCTAGTATTTTAGAAAGGTGTAAATTCTTTAAATGTATACAGATCCGCAGTCCGATGGTTATACAAGAAATATTTAGTAAGTACACAGCGAATTCTTCCTACGACATGGATATTAATCAACGCAAGACATCGCGAAACCCAGCAGACAACACCCTCCACTCACCCTTCCGAGAACCATTCGCGTCCCTTTGATTCGGGGGCCGTTACATCAGCCACGGGGAAGCGGGATTTCCTTCCGGGCCGTGTAACTCGTGTTCGATCGTCATAAAGAAATCCCGGTTCGTCAGCTTTCAATCTGTCGGGACGCGTCGGATTGCAAGGGCCGATCGAGACGGCGCGGCGCGGCGGCAAGTGGAGTGTCGGCGGTGGATCGACGGAAGTAAGATGTCGCTGTGGATCCTCCGGCGACGTAAATCACCGTATAGTCGGTCGGCCGGGGCCGAAGAAATGCTCGATTTTACGGTCGCGTCGAACTGAATGGGACAAGAGTTACGGGTACGAGGCGACGCGTCGAATGCAGCCAGGAAGAGGAAAGTAGAACGAAAGAGAAAGATATAGAAAGGATGAGGGGGCGTGCCGCAGAGCCGACGAAAGGGAAAGATGACTCACGTCCCTGCTGCACAGGGGCTCGTCTGCTAAATGGCCAGAGATCATGGTCGCTCACGGTGAAAAAGTTTCACCCCCATATCGCGGGAGCTCCCTGCGTGTGCATTTGCGAGAGATCTCGGTGGAAACGCGACACGTGGAAAAGGACACAACCGTGTTCCGGCTTTGTTATGCTCCTCTGTGCGACCGGCCGTTCCCCGGGCACGTTCAAAGGGCTGGGGCCAGACGACGACGCGACGGCCATGCCACCCGGCAGCGTCGAAAATACTGGCCTCGGCTTTTCCCTTGTTTCACGCGAAATTAAATACCCCCCGTGTGATTCTATTGTATCTTCTTTCGCGCGCCACGCCGCCGCTGAATTATTGTTGCAACCCTTGAGCCGCGGATGAAACCGGAGACGGATAACACCGCCGGATACGGTATTTGCGCGCCGACACTCCTTCCGCTTGGTTCCTGCTCCGTTTTAATGCTTTCGGTACGTTTTTCCAACTGATGGGCCGTTTCGGCAATTTCGGCTTGTTGTTCGGCTTCGGCATTCGTGTACAGGGTGTAAAGAAATGTATTCTCTCGGATCGATGAAGATCTGTAAAAAAAAATTGCAGCAAAATTGTCTTTGATCTTGAATTTCAAGGTCATGTTTCATTTTTATTTTATCTTCATTGTGTTCTACGCGGCACGGAGGAGAAACCAAGAAAGAGGCAATAAAGAGAAATTTGACCTCGAAATTCAAGTTCAAGGACAATTTTGCGAACCTTCATCGATCCGCAGATGTAGAATACGCCTGTGGCAGCCAATACCAAAGATTTCTTTACACCCTGTACATGCTGTGAACTATTAACTAGACCGCGGATCTGCGTATAAAATAAAAATAGTCTAAATCCTCTTTAAACCCTTGCACTACGGTTTTCTTTACACCTAGAATAAATTAAAACGTTTCTGTCATTTGTAATTTCCTCGAAGAAAAAGAAAATTTATACTGGTTGTATTCGTATATTTTTGTACCAATGGTTAAATATTGATGACAGTGAAATAGAATTTTATTTCAGTTGAATGACATCAATCAGAAATGAATGACATACGCTGACTCCCACTAATATTCGGATGTTTTTAAAAGTCGTATAACTTTGTTGATATTGGACCATATGACTTGGACCGTACGCACGACAGAGACGAAACGCGACACGCGACCGGCGCGTACGTCACGGTGGCTCCCATCGGGCGGTGTGCACCACCGATGGTTCACACTTGAATGTTCCATCGAAATGTAGTTGGCTTAGTAACTAGAAAAAATTGTCATATAGTTGAAAATTTAACGTATATTAATTGAAAAAAGTAAAGCATTTATTTTTAGTTGGCCAAGCCATATCGAGAATAGCATTTCTTTTATTCTGAAAGTTTGGATTTAGAAGAGAAAATACCATATTATCTCGTGCGGTCAAATCTTGTCCTACCGCGGTAGGTGGCACATGGCTACAAATATTTCTTGGAAAGAAAAAATAAAAGGAAAAATATGTAAGTAGTGAAAAATAGATACTGTAAGTAAAGTCGTACAGATAAATGGCTATGTGATCATGTTGTATGTACGAAGTTATACGCAAAGTTTGAAAAAGTCAATTTGACCGGGCGTGGTAGGTTTAGTGTTGAATTAATATCCCATTATTGTCATTGGTTCGATTAATCGAGGATCTACTAAATCCTCAATTAAACGAGCAAGCGTAGTCCGAATTGTATCGTGTTTGGTCTCATTTTGTTCAGAGAAACGTGACAAATACGTTGGTAGAAGTTTCATAAGGAAATGATTGGGACGAGGAAAGTTCTGTCAATGGATTGCAGGCCTAAATCGAGACATTACTGCATCAATAAAATTCACCGTGGTAAATTCACCTATCCCGGGCTCGCAACAAAGTGGACACGAACGTGGTAGGTAAACAGAGGCCTCGTGCTCCAGCGTTATTTCTTATTCAGTCCAATATTCCGGGCTGGGAATCAAATCGCGTGGGCTCTTCCGGGCGGATTGTTGCGCGCGGCACGTAACACGGTGCAAACACGATTCCAGGGTTCATTTCGGGGACGTTAATGCCCTGGCGTGACGGTCCACTTGTCACTGAGTAAATTCGCCGTCAACCGACGACGTCAGGCTGCACATCCCCTTGTTTTCGTGACGGCGACTGTTGGGAACCCGGCAGACGTTGACTCAAGAATGCAGGCGAGACGAAACGAGACGCGGGTCACGCTCTCGCGAGCAGCAACGTTGCGAGAGAGCAGGGTGCAGCGGCACGGTGCAACGGCACGGTGCAACGGCACGGTGCAACGGCACGGTGTGCGGAGGCGATTGTCTCGTCGAAAAGCGAATAGAGAAGTCAAAGGGCACGGGGCAGGACTACTTTTATCGCCGGAAAGGGGGGGGCCGCGCCTTCCCCGTGCCCGGATTTCAGCCCGTTCTCATGCGAGCACAATGGGGTTTTCACGAAAAGAAAAAAAAAAAAATAGAAACGCCCGGACGACGGCGAGGTCCTTTGTTCTTCCGGGGCGCTTTTGAAGCCGGTCCCGACCCTGCAACTTCCTCCGCTTTGTTCGCGGACGATGTCTTCCCGAAGAAACAAATAATTCCCGGGCTACGGGCGGAGTCATCAAATTAAAACATTCCGAATCCGCGCCGGGAACTTCGCGAGTTCTCGCCATGGAAATTTTCCAATCTCTTAGTCGGTTCCTCGATGTTTGCAGGACACCGTCTACCGACCCCGTCCGAGACAATGAACGTCGCAATGAATTACTTTAGGAAACGCGAGATTGTTCCTCGACGCTTCTCGCAAAATCCCGCTCGGACGGTGTCGAGGTATAGAACCTTTGGTGGAGTCGATTATTTTTTATTGTTTTCTTTAAGCCGTCCTTGTTGGAAGCTGTCGAGGATGTTGTAAATGCTTGAAGCAGAATGTTTGAGCGCGGGTGTCGCCTAACTCCTATACTTTGCAAGCAAATAATTCAAGTATTCAACTCCACCAATTCTTTTGGAAGGGAAGCTAAATTCACTGCAAGTTCCCAGGATGATTTTTTTTTTTTTTTGGCATACTAATTTTTGAATTGCTAACACGCAAAACAGTTACATTAACGGGAACATCATGTGCCTTCGTAAGTGAAATCTTTTCAGCTCACTATAGTATAAGTATAGCAATAACTCCATCAATTTTTTAATTTCGATGAGACGGACAGAGACGGATGAAAAGCCTCTGTGTACACGGCCGTCCCCGGGTTTCCTGGTGTCCCATGGAATTTCGCGCGTGTCCCATAGCCGAAATTTATTAACACCCCACAGAATCCATCGTCGATGGGGGTCGCGAACAAAGTAACGTGACGGCGTTTCCACTGGCGGAGGCGTCATCAGATAGAGATACGTCGGGGCTCCGCGTCGAGGCTCTGTCTATCTGTCGCAGACAGACAATGCGAGATCCGACGACAGACGTGGCCGAACCGCGCCCCTTTCATGTACCACTGATTGATACCCTTGGTCCTGTCCGATGTGGGGTTGCGACGGTAATGTCGGCCTCGTCGACGGCGCCGTCGCGTTATCAACGCTGCCGGAGATGCGTCGATTAACAGAGAAGCTAATATCGAGCTGAACCTGCGAGGATTGTTTACAAGAAGCTTACACGGTACGCGAAGCCCCACTCGTTCCGCCAGCGTTAATTAATCCCACGATTTTTTCGTATGTTACAAAATCAACCCTTCCATACCTGAACCGTGGATTTTTATGCGAATATAAAATTATCTCCATCAATGACACGATACAGGAGTCGAACAGAAATTTTCTTCTGTCCTTAATAATTTTAAAAACTTGAAAATTACATATCGACATCCTCTAATCCTCCAGTTTCAAATATGTCTTCGTCACTGTGCTCACAATCCTCTTGTAGCCTGATACACTAAGAACGCAGTTATGATGTACAGTAATGCCTCGATGTATGTGCAAGTATCGGGACCGGAATGTCACTTATATCGCGTACATTATGCATTTCTTGATTTCTTGACGCTACCATCGAACGTCGAAAGCGATAGCGTGGAAACGAAACATCGACAACCGAGAAAATCAGCGCTGAAACTTTTTTTTTTGTTCATTAGTTTTTTTATCAAATCTGTACTAGAATATTCGTGACGTTTCTCTGGTTAAAATGAGTCCAAGCACGACACGATTTGGATCACAATTACTCGTTTAATGCACGATACTGTAGAACCTCGATTATCCGAACTCGATAAGTGAAGCATACGTCTCTGGAAAATGAAACAACTCCCTGGTCATGGTGTTGGATTAAGTCTTTACTGGTATGTACAATGAGTCTATTTGAATTCTAGTATCATTGGTTCGGATAATCAAAATTCTACGAATCGTGTCGTGTTTGGTCTCATTTTAAGCAGAAAAGAGTTACGAATAATGGTAAAAACTTCATCAAGAACGGATCAAGACGAAAGGAGTTCTGTTATTAAATTAATATTATGTCAGTTCTGGTCCCTTGTGCCCCCTCAAGGGGTATACCCGGAGGATAATTTTGCCACAGATGTCATGCACATCTCTTTCACATATATGAAAGCATTACTGTGTTTCGGTCCCTGTTCCAAACAAAGCTTTGATCACCAGCAATTCCTACACGAGTAAGCGCCGCGCTTAAACTGCAACGTGCAGCTTAGCTTTGACGTCTGGGTACAATGGTTTCCGAAATAAATGTCGGTCTGGACAGAAATTTGTCAGAGTGTCTTGAAGAGTTCTTTTCGTTCGTGTCCGACGCAGAGCATCAACCAGGCCGCAGATGTTCCGCAGCCTGTGGAGGTTAAAACAGTTTTCTTTGGTCATTTTGAGGGGCCGCGGGTGAGCGATTTTTCCAGCCGCGAGAGGACCGAGAGGAATCCTTTCGAAGGCAGTTTGCCGCCGCGCCGGATAAAGCACAGGGACGCGGGTTCAAGTATGAAATTCTTGCCAACGAGCCGGTGCACCGTGTCTTTATACCGGTAATCGGAGAAGCCCCGGCATTCTTCTGGTGCGCGCGTCGCGTGCCACGTCGGATCACCAACGATTCTAGCCGGGCAAACTGTACCGTCGACGTCTATGTATCGTCGTCGACGACATCGGCCGACGAACAAGACCGGGACCCGCTAATTTCCTCGCGGAATCGTCACACCCGGCTTGTCACCGCGTCCGGGAAGCAATTCCGTAGATTCTTGCCCCCGTGGAATGCCGCCTTTGATCGTCGCTCGCGAACATCACTCTAACAAGAACCGACGCATAACTCACCACGGGTCCCTGGATCCGCGGATTCTCCCGTTATAGCACTCGCCGACGACCCGCGTCACCGTGATCGCAACAAGAAGCTGCCCGAAAGTCGACATTTTTAACGACAACACTCGCAAATTACCAATTTTCCAAATCCTGATGAAACATTGGCAGGACGTAGATCGTGTAAAAATATTAGACGAAGTGTGGAACAACACACACATAAAAGAAACCCATATACGTATACGAACTTGCAAGGGTCAGGTCCTCGAACTGACGCTTCAATATCACAATGAACAATTCAAAAGTGGTCCATTTGGTTTCCTAAAACTCCAATCTAGGACTGTACGGTCTCTAAAATGCCTACTTTTACGTTATCTTGGAGTAATTTGTAATACTCGGCGGCATACTGCCTGTCACGAGGCATTCGAGGCAAGTGTGACGTTACAAGATGCCTGCCGCTGACAGATTTTCTTATATAATATAATATTATAGAATATTATATATATATAGTGAGTAACGAAAGTATTCGAACGCCCTTTAAATCAGTATAACTTTTTTTTTAAGTGAATCAAACGACCTGACTTTTTTGAGGAGTTAGAAGAATTGGTTTTCCAAATGATGTGTAAAAAAGATTTTGAAAAAATTGCAATTGGTAAGAATTACATGAGAAAATAAAAATGGCACTTTTCACAACTTTTTTATTTGAACCTGTAGTGAAAATTTAAAATATGCGTTTTGTAGATATATGTTAGTTATATACATACTGAAAATTTCATTGAAATCGGTTAACGTTGTCATGAGATACAAACGTTTAAAAATGATTACATAAGGGCGAAATTCCCTGGCAAGATCAAAAATCTGCGACTTTCACCCTTAAACTCTCATTTTGAAACGTTTGTAGTTCATTGCAACGTTGACCGATTTCGATGAAATTTTCAGTACGTGTATAACTAACAGAGATCTACAAAACGCATATTTTAAATTTTCATTACAGGCTCAAATAAAAAAGTTGTGAAAAGTGCCATTTTTATTTTCTCATGTAATTCTTACCAATTGCAATTTTTTCAAAATCTTTTTTACACATCATTTGGAAAACCAATTCTTCTAACTCCTCAAAAAAGTCAGGTCGTTTGATTCACTTAAAAAAAAGTTATACTGATTTAAAGGGCGTTCGAATACTTTCGTTACTCACTGTATATTATTGAATATAAGTTTACCTATGTACCATATAGACTACAATTAAATTAACATATTTCGAATTGTACCTTAAAAGAAGTCTGTAGTTACGAAAAAGTAGGTTGTCCAATGCAAACGTTATCTATCGTACATGCAAACATCAAATTTGTTGAAGATCGTCACAGAAAATTATAACCATACCACCTATCGGTCGAAAATCTTAATACTTAGCTTTGTCTATTGACCGTTCGACAATAACGTGACGATCAACTCCGTCAAGGTCAAACCCATTCCGGTCGGTTTAAAGTCGATTTTGATATTCTGGATCAAATGGACCTAGATTCGGCCGTCGGTAGATTTTACGCATACAGAAAAAACGAGTAGATCAAAATCAACACGATAAAAACATTTAAAGTATTGAAAAATATTGTTCTTTTATTTTCAGCTTATTTAATGTAGAAAATTGTGACTTGAATTTTTACTGTTGCGAGAACTGCGTTCTCGTAGTACGTTTCATTAAGATCTGAAGATGCCACTTTAGGATCGTTCCTTACCAGATCTATGGAACTTTCCTTCTCTAATTCGCTTTGCGTTTTGGCAAACGAACGGCTCATTTGTCGAAAGTTCCACGAGGGGCGCGGTGAATTGTCTCGCCTTTGCGTCGTGACGGCCGTGGACCGCCGTGAAACTGCGAGATGCATCGGTGTTACACGCTCGGATGCGGTTGTCGACGATTGACGCGGGTCATTTTGCGGTCCGGGAACAATGGAGCCTGCCAGTGAATCTTGTTGACGCGAGCACGAGATGTCATCCCGTGATTGCCGGCCCACCGAGAGCGAGTACGGGCCTCATCCTCTTGGAATTCGCGACTTGGCGGAAGGTGGACCGTACGGGGGTGTGATATTATCGAAGTCTGCACCGGCAATTGTCTCCGGTGATGGTAGCGCGGACAATGATCCGCCGAGGAGCGCAATGAACATTCCGGGTACCCTGAAGATAGCCTTTGTCAGCATAGAAACCGTGGTAAATTCTTGAATTTGCGAAAAAATTGACCGCTGGACGCACCCTCTTCGGAGAAGCTCAATCGCTGAGAAATTGTAACAGAATTTGCGTCGGTACTCTTTTCATTCTAATTTGTTTTTAATGGAATCTTTGCCAACATGTTTATGGCATTTTTCCGGGTAAAATGAGACAAAACACGGTACAATTTCGATCATATTTGTTTGCTCAATTCACGATTTAGTAGAACCTCGATTATCCGAACTTGTGATGTCTAAATTCTCTATTACCCAAATGGTACTATGTAACTACTATACAAGTAAGTAACTATACTTATATATACAAGTAAGTAACTACTATACTAAATAAGACTTAATTTAGCACTGTAACTAGGTATTCGTCCCATCAGTTCGGATAATAGAGGTTCTACAATGTCGAGTATTAAACGAGTAAATATAATCCAACTCGTGTTGTGTTTGTTGTCTTTTTAATCGGCAAAGTGTTACGAATTCGTTGGAGAACGTTCCACAAAAAAAAATAATTAAGAACAAAAAGGTTCTGTGATACTATTCCCAGGGTCATCAGTAATCATATCAGCGGGCTATGCATGGTATGTCACTTCTGATTTTCATATTTAAGTTTATGCAATACTTATATTTATGCATTGAATGCGACAATATTTTGAATGTTCACGTTCGGAATTAAGAAATGTGCTCGTCGAACGTAGAGATTGTGAACGTTCAAGCGAAAAATTCAAGAGCGTAGATTAAGGGTTTAAACAAAAGCGTCTACATGGAAGGTGCAGCAAAAACAGGAGCGAATCTACGCGAAGAAACGCCCCGGGGGTAGAATGAAATTAGATTGCGACGCGCGCCGGGGAGAATTTCTCAGCGTAAACAGTTTACGCGTCTCTCGGCGGTCTTACGAATGAAATCAATGATCCCGTCCCACGGCGAGGCGTAAAAAAGTAGTTGGACGACGGTGTTTTAATTCCATTATCGCTCTTAATTATCGGGGATCTCGCGTTAAACAATCTTAATCGTCTTAGCAGGCGGAAGCTGGGCAAGAACCAAGAGAGGGCGGGAAACTTTCATTTTACTTCTCGGCCGCGTTCATCGCGTAAACCAACCAACTTTTATGACCCGTTCTACTCGATTCCTCTATCGTTTTAATTAATCGTCGAGTCGTACTCCCAGCCTCGCGAACGACCGAACACTTTAATACCTCTTTTCCTTGCTATTTTTACGCTGATGGCAAACAATCTCCCTGAATAAACGAACGACTCTGCGAAAACATTCGCGACAGCGGACTCGACGGATGGGGAAACACTGATTAAGGTGAATTCAGTCTTCCTCTTCTTAATGCAGAATATAAAAGACGACAACCGGAGTATTTATACCGAGTTTTTTAATTTTTTATTGAAGAAATCTCATAAGAGATTTATTACAATATTAGGAACAAAGAAAATCACAGTATACAGCGCGAGACACGCACGCACTTATTCAACTAACAATAAGGGTATATAGCATTTTTCCTTTTTCGTTTTTGAAAGTATATTGAAAGTATATGGACGCAGGCTTTGACCTTGGGGCTAGATAAAAACATAGAAACGTCTGAGTCACCTCGCCAGAACCGCGCAAGTGGCTTATATCGGAAATTCACTGTAGTTTGTTCGGTAATCGTTTTGGATGATAACTTTGGATGAAACACAGATGAAGACAGTATTTACAGCTTTCGTTGTAGATGAGACGAGCGAAGGCTGAATTCATCGCGTCCGAATTGCGAGAGGCATCTGTTTTTACGCCGCGGGGAACACTCTTCGAGAATAAACGAGCAATTCGAAAACATTTGCGACAGCGGGCCCCGACGGATGACAAGACACTGATTGCGTTACTGTCGTGTCATCCCAGAAACTGCGCGCTCCGCGGACCGGGCTAATCGTTTCCATTGATTGCGTTACAGGGCCGGCGTTCATTTATTCACGATCCAAAAAATCGAGCATGTCCCGCGGAATGGGTGTCACGTCAATTATCTGTCGCGGGTCTCCCGCTATCTTCCCGCGTCCACATCGAATTAGTCATTTACCCGCGATGGCTGTTAAACAATGCATGGCGGCGCTTGCCAACGGCGAAGGTGTACATTCGGATGAACCACCTGGAACCAGCTCGGAACCGTCGCGTCGGTTTATCCGTCGGTAAGAAGCGCATAAATATTCAACTCCCGCTGGGAGAGAAAGACATTATAACTCCGACGGCTCTCGGTTTTCGCTTTTTTCTACCGGCAACGGCGGCCCCGGCCGGGAAAACCAAGAGTAATTACGAAAGTAACTGAGAGACGTTAAATACCCTCCGAGGATGCTTTCGCGCCGGTGAAACGAGACGCTTCGAGTCGCAATTAAAGTATTTATTGCCGCGGAACGCGAAAACGATCGACGGATCGCGTGAAAAACCGACGGCAATTATTTTTATACCGGTTACAGCGAGCGCGAATCGGGAAAGCGTGGGAAAATTTGTTACGACGCGTCAAGACTCGGATAATTTAGTTATTGAGCTGTACAATTTTTTAAGTACAACGCGCCTTTTAACACTTTATCGACCGCTCGTTTTTGAAGCTGCCACTCACCAAGTACCGGCTTAGTCGCGCGCGTATTTACTCCTAGTACCGGCTTAGTCCGCCGCGCATTTACCCCCAGTACCGGCTAAATTTTCGCTATTTATTGTGTTGTGCTTATTCCTTTTGTTTCAAAGGAGTGTAATTTTATTGATATTTATACTTTATTTTGCATTTATTTTATATAATAAAGGACCTTGGGAACTAACATTCATAAAATAAATAGCGTTGGCAATCGAAGAGCCGATAAATAGGCTAGCGGTCCATAAGCGTTGGCAATCGGAAAGCCTATTAATAGGCTAGCGGTCGATAAGCGTTAGAAATCGGAAAGCCTATTAATAGGCTTCCGGTCGATAAAGTGTTAACATGAAGCGATCCCGTGGATGATAGCCAATTAGTGCTATTTTTGCAATTACTAAACTGCAGATTTTAATGCTCAATAAAAATTATTTGCGTTTATTATTTAAATGCCTTCACCGTCTTGCATTTAATCTACTAATTTTTCTCATAAATGCACAAAATCGCTAGTCTTTTATTTATCACTAGACCCTTACCGCAAAAATAGAAGGACGATTAAGTGAAAAATGTTTATTAAGACCGCAAACTCTTTGGTATAAACTATGTTGTTTATTGCTAACTAATCGCGTAATTCACCTGGTCGTGTCATTTTTCTCTGTATCAATTGGAAAATCTAGCTCCAGAATATTTTCAAGGAATATAATAAAAGAAAAGAAAAATAAATAAATATAACGATAAAAGACGTGCTGGAAATGAGAGAAAGCCCAAAGAACTCCAGAAAACCGAGGGCAAATGTTCTCCAAAATGTCGGTGCACCGCACGCAACACTGAAGAACCTGAACCAAACAAAAAATTGTTCCCATCGAAGCAAACTGTAAAATCCGAGATCAGAATCGCTCAATAAACAGAAGACGATCGACACTTAAAACTCCCCCAGAGCCAAGAAAGACAGAGCCAGCGAACGAGCGACGTTAAGAGCAGAGATTTGCACGCTTGATCCGCGGATTTAAAATTAACTCGCTACGGTAATGGAGTCTGACTTAAGGGGAAACGGACGGCGTGTAGTCAGACTCGGAAATCAATTAATCCGTCGTTCATTTTATTTCAGGGATCGCTTTAAACGGATCGTCGAAATTCCGGAAAGGGGGGAGGGGAGTGAGGAAGGTTCGCGAACAATAGTTTTAAATCACAGCTGCCTTTTCTCTTTCCGAGGAAGTACGTGAAATTTCGTTTCCTCGCGAGAAGCTTTTTCGTCCCAGTGAAAAGCCAATAAAAGGAATTGCGACCAATACGTTCGTGACAGGCTGCTTCCCCCACCCTCTCACCCCGGGGCGTCGGATGGCGGATCTGTATATAGAATTTCAAGAAAATACGAGTGTCCGACGTTTTCTGAATGAAAGGTATAAATAACGGCAGCGCGCGAGGGAACGTAACTCGCGACTAACCGAGTTCCCATTCAAAGTCATCGATCAACGTCAACGGCAAGTAACTTCGGAACGGGGAACGATCCTTTTGCATGGCCCTTAGCGTTTCGTAGACATTCAACGGGTAATATATCGGCCTATTTATGCCCATAATACTGCTCGTATCGCCGGAACCGATTCGCAAGATTAAGATTTCAGCGAACGCGTTTTCGCTGACCGCGAGAAACAATTTATCTGTCGCTGTAAAAGCGTGATACAATGTTCCAATGATATATTCGCTTCTGTCAATTCCAACTGGACAGATTAAAACACAATGATCTATTCTCGGGATCTATTCAGACAACGATCTAGCTTCGTGCACAGCATTGATCGTACGTCTGAAATTACTTGTCGTGAATGACGCAAATTCGATATTTTCAGAGAAAATAATGAAATCGTTCTATTATCTTGTTATCAGATTGTCCTATTATTTTTGATCGTTTAATCATACCGCTAGCCTAGGATCTTTCACGACTGCAGCAAAATTTTTTGCATACAGGCTATTCCAAGAGGTGTCCCAGGGTATTACGCGTTGTAATCGAATGAAACGGTCGTTCAGCGTTTTTGCAGACATCGTCGAATAATTCACGCAGAAAATTGTATGAAAGCTGCCGTCGACGCGGCATCACAATCGAAATTCTCGATATTTCGCGGCCTGTGCCACGAGCTTTTGCGGATCGTTTAATTCTCCGCTCGCTCCGAAGTATTACAAAAATCTTCCTCGACTATCTGTTGTGCGAGGGGGTTTGGGAAGTCCGGCGTGTTCGATGACCGTCGGCAGCGCGTAATGACGCATTAATTTTCCCCGGGATGCTGTCCAACGGGGACATTATTAATTTCGAGCGAGCGCATTATCCATCGATCGGCTAGCAAACTTGTAAAATATTTAATAAACAGGCTGCACGACGTAAAATTGCTGTAAAAAGTAAAGGCGCGAGGAAGTAATACCTGTCGAAGGTATGCAGTTTTTCGTTGACATTTTTTCTAATTGTAATTTTAGTTATAAAACTACTGCGAGCAAAGCGAAAAATCATTGAGGAATTCCATGATAATTTAAAGAAGATTGAAGCAATTAATTCATGGATCTCGTAGGGCCAGTCTTTGCATTGGAGGGCTAACAATAGTACCGAGGCCTGCCTAATCTACCTTCTTTATTTAACGATTTTTGAGATAAAAATTTCTAAAATTTCTAAAGTAAAATTTCTATGTCATTTCTTTTATAAAGGTATATGAAATAGCTGATTGTTACACTCTGTAAACGATGTTACAAATTAATACAAGGTGGTGAACAGTGTTTGTACTTATCCACGGGCTCCGCGAACCAGCGAAGCTTCTTTTTAGTGCATCGACAGTCTGATTGCAGAACTTCCTTTTCCACTTTCTCCAACGCTTCGATTATTTTCGGTTTCGATAAACTGGTGTTGAACGATTTCTTCAATACCGACGATGACACGTATGGATGAAGCTGTGGACATCAAAGCCATTTTAATTACCTACATTCTAAGAATCGAATTTTTTGACGCTGAGAGCTTTTCATTTCAATTTTTATTCCTTATAATAATCGCTATAGGAAGTGTTCGACTACAGATGGGAGAAAATTTAAGGGTTGGTTCTCCATGACAATACAAAACGAAAATGAATTTTTTTTATTCTTCGAGTTAGGCTTCGTTTTTCAGTTATCGACATTTTAAAATTCGCCTAAAATGCGGCAACCCCAGCAACAGAGGTGAAAGTTGCGTACGTCATAGAGGCGCAGTATCCCCAAATGAGAACCAAGGTGAGCATGTATTTATCACTCGAAACGCGACTGTCGCGCGCCTCTGTGACGTACACAACGGACACCTGTGTTGGTCGGGTTGCCGCATGTTAGGCTGATTTTAAATTGATAATAACTAAAAAATGAAACCGAAATCGCAATTTTTTTATTCTTCATTTTCATCTTATATTGTCACGGACAACCACCCCGTGAATTTTCTCCCACCTGTAGTCGAACATGTTGTATATCACAATTTTGTCACATTACTGGTGTTCAAAACCTGACATAAAATTATCCTTTTGCAATTGTGCAATGAGTATTTTCCGCGTCACCAAAAAAAGGAGATATTTTGGTGGCTTTCTTCAGCTAGGACACCCAGTATATCAAAACAAGTGATTTCAGTAAAACTTCATAATTCGTATATTGAAATTAGCATTGATTCAAGTAATTTCGTGGAGTCTGTGCGAATAATAGCGTAACCATTAATATCCATTTTCGAGTAAAAATCCGCAACGTTCCAGGTTCATTTGGAACGCGGAAGCACCGAGGATCGAGTAAATAATTTTCCGTGCAGTTTCGCCATAATATGAAGAGAAAAACAGCGCGCGTTCGCGATGGCCCTTTCAAGCGGGCCGGCAGCGGAACGGAACACGGTGGGAAATTTGAAAAATTCGTTCCGGAGATGGTCCCTGCGTGAAAGACGCTTCTGGACGGAAAAAAGTGGCCCGGGCTACAATTCGGACTATTTATGAAGCCACTTTGGATCCGCATGGAACCACGTCGGACAGAGTAATACAGAGTAACCATCTCGCAAACGCCAGCTCGCTGGCTCATACATCACCATCTGAAGTATCCGGTATTATTCCCGCGCGCGCACCGAGCACGCAATATCCTGGCCCGTGACAACAAAGTAAATACCGTATACGTGAACGGACAGAGCAGAATAGAAATTTCGACGTGAAAATACTGTGTATTCCGGGAGAGGAGGCGGCGGCGGCAGCGACGGCCGGTAGAAAGTGTTCGATTTTCGCTCGCCGGGGTAACCGAGTGCCGAAACCGTTCCGCGAAATAACGGCTCGTCAACGAATCCATTTCCGTTTCTCACGGTACGTTAATTCGACCGTCGTGACCGGATATTTAACAACTAGGTCTTACACAGTAGTGGGCGGGTCCCGGCACCTGGTTCTTCTTCGGATCCTTTGGGGGTAGCGACATCACGCCGCCGGTGACGTTTTCCGCGATGTCGCCGGCCACATCGTACGAGGTTCCATCTGCAATATAGTCCCTTTTTATTCCCTCGCGCTACGATATATATTACGATTACTAGCTATATATGTGTATAATTGAATTTAAAACTCATCCGAAGTCAGAAAAATGCTTGGATTCCACGGCATGCGCATCGTCAATTTTTGGCCTACTTCCAACGCGTATATTACCAAATATCTGCATAATTTCGACAGTTCGTGACCAGCGCGCGCTAGATTGAACCTTCCTCTTTCGACTCAGCTCTTTTCCAGCGAAAAATATTCTCATATAAGGACGAAAAGTGGAGGCACGCAAAACCATTTTTCGCCAATTTTTGTCGGTAACCTGGTCACTCTACCGTATCTCGAATCTACCGAGTCTTGACTCGTAAGACAATGTACTAAAGATACACATACCAGGTCTCGTAATGTCCTCTTCCCTCAGCAGCTTCGGAAATCGTCGATCGTTCGAGCCAAACGGTGCATGCAGTCCTCTGCAGTAATCGCATTTATTCCGATTTGCCTTGAAAGCCTTCAAGACATCGTAAGCGCCAGGATCGGGCACATGCACCTACAAATACATCCGCCAAAGGATCTCAAGATTCCTACTCGAACAAGTCAAAATATTAACATTAAATTATCCCCTGTAGGAGGGGAGAGTAACAATAATAACGTTATCCACCGTTCGATCGTTAGTCCGTCCAATTAAGTGTTCCTCTATTGTATATATGCCGGAAGAGCACGGCACGATCCATTAGCGATTTTAAAGCTATTTGCGTAAGAAAGCGTTCGTTCCGCTATCTCTTCCGATCCGTGCTGCTCTCGCTGTATAATCGATTACGCTCGAATCGCATAAATCCATTTTAGCCGCTTTACCGGGCTCGTCAATTAAGCGTCGTCTCCACGGATAATCCGATCTCTCGAGACAACCGTCTCGATCCAGAAACGAATGCGATCCAGAGCCGATACTCGCGACGACGAGTCTCCTCCGCGTTTCGTATTAGAGGGTGGTTTGGGGAGGGTGGAAGGGGGAAGGGAAGGGATAGACCAGGGATTGGCTCGAATTTCCGGCTCAGCGAGCCGGAAGTGATTTCTCCTGGCTACATCGGCCACGCGCTCCTACGTGGAAATGACCTGCAGAGTATGGCAGAACGTCATTTCCGGCGCTGTCGAGTTACGACGCTTCCCTAGGTTATGTAAATACGACACCCGCACACCGAAAACCTCCACGAGCCACGCGGCCGACGTACTTTCAGACGTCCCCGTGCACGGCCTTATCCTCCATCCGGCGAAAATAAGAATTCCCGACGACGACGCGACGCTGACTTCCTGTCCTTTATTGTCCTTTATCCGCCGCGATAAAACCTCCGCGTACGAACCGCGCGTAAAACCCAGGTGGTTGTAGAACTATGGCAGTTCCAGAACTTGGAACTGCCGGGCGAATGTCGCAGTTGAATTTGAACCGCGATTTTCGAATCAGCAGATCAACTTTCGAAAGACCGTTGGAAACGGCGATTTCCCTTCGAAACGTCTATAGATATATGTACAGAAATTATATATAATACGGTTCCAGGAACTGTTACATTGTATCTCGCTATATTGTATCTCGCGGTATCTTTAGGTATCGAATCAAAGACAGAGCCGCGCTTCTTTTGGTCCGCCGACGTGTCCCATTCAGATGTTTATCGTTTTCAAACGTATCGACGAGCTGCCGAAGTCGGTCAGTCTAAGCCTAGCCTTAGTAGAGGAAACATCGATCAAATATCGTTCTAAATCATATCTGTGCTTTTATTCTTTCAAAATAAATACCTTGCTTCCCAAAAACTAACAACGTCCCGTCGAAACGACGGTGGACGAATTTCGGGGGTACGTAAAAGTTCACACTAACCAGCCCAACAAAATTGATCTAATTGTTCCCATTTCACAAATATTAACAACCACTTTAAACTAACTTAAAACTGGTTTAAAGTCCAGCAAAAACAAACGACTACGGACCACCGCCTACTATTAGTATACTGGAGAGCAGAAGGTTCTCGCTAACCGGACCAGCCACTAAACTCGAGATTCCGCCACAGGAACTTTCGAGAAAAAAAAATTCACTCTCTGTTCTCGCAGACACAAAGTGATTAAGAACTGCGAACTAAATTCACCGACCAGAACGTAGCCTCGCGCAGTTCTCTTCGGTCTGCCCGACCAAAAACCCATCCGATTCCATTCCGCTTTTCAGCGGAACCGGCGGACCAAGCTTAGCGGTAGAGGAACCGGAACCGTATGAAATTCCCCGAACGCGGTCCGAAAAACAGGAATTTCGACGATGGCCACTCGTCAAACGGCAAAGTTTCAGGAGCTACTGCCCACGAAATGCCTTCCACAGAAGGATTCCGCCTTTCAGTTGGAGGAGGTAAATGTTGCACACCCCAAAGGAGGCGTTGCCGAATGGTGGCCACCGTGACAGGACCGAGAACACGATTGTAAGACATTTTACGTGAACTAATGAGAACTTTATTCCTCTGTGTATCTAGGACGTAGCCCGGGTCATACAGGGCAAGGTCCCAATGTTTTTGGCAGCGTAATACAGTGGTGCACGGTTAAATTTACACGAGGCAGCCAGGTCAGCCTTGATGTAGCCAGTTCTCCAAAGGAAAATATGTCCTACTCGCAAGAATTTAACTAACTAAAGTTGAGGCACGTAAAACCATTTTTCGTCTATTTTTGTCGGTAACGTGGTCACTCTACCTTATCACGAATCTAAGAAGCCCGGCCCATAAGTCATGACTCATGACTCTGTCAGAAATCTTTCGGAATCTCAGAATCGGGCAATCAGCCCTCGGTTTTCCTTGAATCACGTCTTCGCCAACACGTTGTGCGATGTGTCCCTCAGCTGGCTCTCCATTCTAGCCTATCTACGTGTGCACCGTCGAATCCCTTCTCGACGTTCTCTCGATTAACGGGCAAATTGGATCCTGTAACCGCCCCAGGTACAGATGCATCGGTTCGATCCGCCGCCATTAATTTCGTCTCCTGATTACCCTGCGAGCTCCGAGGATTACCTGGCCCTCCTGCGAGTCCTTCGGGTTCCCGGACCGAAAGAATCCTCTCCGGCTACCGGGCCGACCGCAGACTTATTGTGACTACTAGCTCGGATCTCTGCTTCCCTCTGGCCCCTAGCTCGCGATCTCATTAAGGGGATTGCTCGCTCCCCGGTTAACATTTTCAATCTGACCTTTTACGCCAGCGAACCAACTGAGTCAGCTTTCGAGCAGCGTGTCCCTTTTATCGTACGGAGCCCCAACTTCAGGATGATTCCGAGGTAAATGATAAAGTCGAATGAGCCTCGATGTTAACAGTCTAGTTGCCGGGATCCTGTTTATGAACTCTCAAACGACTGCACTACGTTTAACACGTCGAATGCCCAACTTTGTGCGTTTTGCACCAGTTTACGGGGTAGCACAGTCACGGAGTAGCACGGATACGGAGCAGCACAATTACGGAGTAACAGATACTGAGTAACACATGTAATTCACGATTCTCCAAGACAATATAGGACGAAAATGAAGAATAAAAAAATTGCGATTTCGGCTTTATTTTTTAGTTATTATTAATTTAAAATCAGCCTAAGATGCGGCAACCCGATCGAGAGGTGTACGTTACTTACGTCATAAAGGCGCGCGACAGTCACCTATCCAAGGAGGTCTTCGCCGCACCTAATAGTTAGGCCTTCATGTCACGCACTTTAGCCAATAATAATTCGGCTAGAACCGAAAATGCGTGTGGAATGACAGACGTTCGTACACCTCTGCTGATCGGGTTGTCGCATTTTAGGAGGATTTTTAATGGTTAATAACTAAAAAATGAAGCCGAAATCACAATTTGTTTACTCTTTATTTTTGTCTTATATTGTCATGGAGAACTCGGAGTGATTTATCTAAATGAATCTAACTATTGTTATTTATCAAGATAAATCCTTGGCAAAGAATCGTGAATTTTTAAGAAGCATTGACGAATCAATGTGTTACATACGTAGAGGTTTTAGGACCCTGAAAATTTTTCAGTATCACTGTAAAACAGTTTGCCAGTGGTGAAATCATGTTTTTCGTCAAAATTATTGTCATGGGGGTGGAAATTCCTACTGTTAGAGACATCTATGTATAGTCGAAGGCAATGTTTTTGTTTTTGCAGTCGATACAGACTGCTTCATGACAGAAATTATATAGGAGAAGTTTAATTACTCTCGATATTTAATTGTGTATCAACAATTTTTGAAAACCGTTCCACCTTGGTCGTTAGGTAGTACCGTGTAAAAGGATCGTTTTGCAATCTAGTTTGTACTTTTTCAATACGAATTTGTGAAAGCTTGTTTTTCTATTCATTTGCTGAAGGTATCGACAGAGAGGAAATGAGAGTGCTCACGATCGGGGTTTTGGTGACCCACTTTTCTGCATCATCTTTTTAGCCTAGAACAGAACCTGCATCATCTTTTTAGTCTGCAACAGAACCTGCGTCATCTTCCTAGCCTGGACCAGAACCTGCGTCAACTTTCTAGCCTGGACCAGAACCTGCATCATTTTTCAATTTTCAAAGGGAACCTGCCTTTTTTTGGCTGGATCAGAGAAGAACTCACAGAACAACCTCTTTTAACATAGAAGTAATATTCATGGTTGCAACAATTATCGTTCGTCAGCGTAGAGGGCGTAAGAAATCTAGTTGTTGTTAACAATGTCGGTATTTCAGATCGTGAGACACGAAACCCCATATGGTGATTGGTTTACTCCTATACCTCGTCTGTGCAAATACATTTAAATTCGTGAACTATCGGTAACATTGGGCTCGGTGCCGAAATGGTAGGAATCTTAAGTCCTTTATCATGTATAAAAACTATCTATTGCATAAAAAATCCTTTAAAAAAGAACACAAATTATCCCAAGTTATCCTACCTTTTCCGTAGTGTGAAACCTAGCTGTCCTCGATTTGAATGCAGCATGGTAGACCTCGCATTTCTCATTTTTATCCTCCTTCGAAGTACCAGCGACTTCAGAAACGTCTTCGTAGTCGTCGGAAGTAAATGTATTATCAGCATGCTTGTAATAAACCGGTTGCCTATAAATTTGTTTAAAACGCTTCTGCGATTCGTAAGCCAAGTTGCCGAAGTCCGTATGATACTCGCAGGGAGCTGAAAGTATCGATCAACTATAAAAATTTGCGAAAACCTTTTAGCACGGACTCAAAGATACATCATATGGGATTTTAGCTCTAAAGCCCCATTGTTAGTTCGACGTTACCCACAACGCAAGATTCGAGATAATTTTTTCCAACAAGAAGGACACATTACCTGGTCCAGGGTCTGCAGTGATTTTCTGAGAGCGATTAGCCCGAACGCCGAACGGCGCGTCACTAATAGAAGCCACACATTTTGATGGAATCTTCGGCTCATACGTTCCAGGACCAGGTACGTCTAACTGCAATTTGTAGCTGAATCTCTACAATAAAATGTCACATTTTGCTGTGCATATACATTTTCGTCGTCAGTCCCACCCTACCTTCGCGGATTGCAGAAATGGCACTGGTTTTTTCGAATAAGTGTCGCACTTGCAATCGATCTTCAGAAACTTGTCGAACGCACCCTTCACGTTGTAGCTGTTCGGGGCTGGAAAATTCTACGCGTAAAGATTTGCTATGAACGTTTTCGATCGCGAACTACTTGGGAAAAGTTGCTTCTCAGCGAATTCGATCACGGCTAGAAATTACTTGGCGCAGATTCCGTCTAGACAACATGTCTAGGTAACGTAGCTGCTTAGCAGCTCCTCTTTTCGTTTGTCTGATCTCCTCATCGCGAATTTGAGCCGCGGTTTTCTTTGTCTCGTGCTCGTAATCGCCTGGACTTGGGGTCTGAGACAATCTTGGCCCGGTTCTGCCCGTCATTCTGCTCCAGAAGTTTCCTTTGTACTTGAACGTTGTGTAACATGTTTCCTGGAGGTTCATAATCATTTCTATTGCATGCAATTAAACCCATATAAATCTTGTACGGTTTTATTATTGTGAAATAGATAGCCGTTGGTTTACGTTTTATTTTTAAAGTGGACACAAAGTGTTACCTCGCGAGGAATATCGTAAAAGCCAGGTGGTTCGTGTCTGATTGGGGGATTTTTCCGGAGGATACCCCATTGATCGATGCTGTAGCCAGTGTAAAACTTTCCTGGCACTGATGTGGATCGGGGCAAAAGGGATCGGGGTGGGCGAGCTAGCCAGAGCTATCGTTAACATTCATGAAAACATTATAAAGATTCTTGGTTTTTTTAACTAGGATCATTACTCTTCCAGCAGGGCCTCTAATTTTACAAGGATGAGATCTCGTTCTTTCAGGCTTCAGCAAATCTTCGGACAAGTCGTATAGCGGGCCTGGTCCTTCGTGTAATATACGCTTGAACCTCGCGTCAGTGAAGTCGATGCTGACGCCACCCTAATCGTTAATTTTCTTGTTAAACTTTATGTGAATGGTGACGATTGTACCAGATAATCGTTCAGAAACTACTTTCTGGTATGCGTTTTTGTGGCTCCTTTATGCTGTAAGCATTAGGACCCGGCCGTCTTTGCGTATCCTTTGATACTGATAGGAACTTCCTTTTTGCTCCAGACAGGAAAGGATAATGTTCAGCTGAAAACAAGTCGTATAATTCAATGTAGTGGTTCTGAGGAGGTTAAGTGCAATTATACCAAGAAGCCTGGGAGGACAAGACGGTTCTGATAAATTGTAAGTTCCTGGACCAATGTTTGCCGGCGTTTGGATGATCAATTTTGGGAATCTCTTGGTCCTATTGTATGCCATCTTCTACTCTAAATGAAACCAAAGAAACCGCAAACACGTGGAAATTGAACAAAAGTGAACTGCGCAAGAAGAAAGAAAAATACAATGGACAAACTGATTCCCGAGTAATCGATGTGATCTTGTGCTCCCTTTCATTCTAAGTGACCCTGTCACAAAGAGCAATCTTTTCCCTTTAATTTAAGTCCCCGAACGTTCAAAAATTCTTACGGGAACACATTTTAAAATCGATGCGAAGATTCCCCATAAAATCAAAGGTAAAATTAATAAAAAGTTGCTCTCACCATAGACGAGGGATGATATATATATCCTCACGAGGATAACTCGTCTGTGTCTCTGCACCGACGAGGTTCGTCGGTGGTCTCTGGTGCGACAACACGGTTATCGACCGTTGCTAACATTTGTCTACCAGTTTGCGAGTTTTGCCGCTGCCTGGAATGACGCTGTACGGACACTTGAACGAAGCAAACTGTTCTTGCCGAAGTATGCCTTGTGCCTTACGGGAAAATCGGCAGGAATCATTTGAGTGCCGCTATTTTCAGATTTCACTGATGATTCTTTCATTATTAATCTTACAAGTATTTTACATATATTGAAATAATCAATAATTAATGAACAATGTTTTCAGAAATTTCGCTCAGCTCTATATGTATCGTTTTCAGAATTATACAATTTTAAACGGACGAATTTAATTTAATCTTTCTAACTGCCTTGTATTCTTGATTCCTTAGAGAATTATTCTACTCAGATTCTCTGGGTGTATTTTCTGAACATAATAATGAAGCCTCTCTGATATAACTTTAAATACCATTAATCTTTAAAGTCCAATAAATAATAATTACGTAGATAATTCTTCCTTTATTTAAAAATTGAATAAGCTGATATTATATATCTAAATAATAATAAATTAACAAAAATCAGGGTTTATATAAGGAATTGTCGTGTCGCCTTGGATTAATTGCTCCGTGACAGCTGCCGGTGGGAATTCCATAAAAACGTACAGTCAGCGATCTTGAGTGATAACTATTATACGTGTATTGCATTGGTGGGTGGAGCTATTGCATTCGATCTGCAATTGTAAAAATTTTGTTCGACCTAATCTATTAACAAATAAGGCTTAACAATAAGTTTGTTAAAAATGGTCACCGGGCGAGCTCTGCATTTTGTGTTCAAAATTCCGAATCGGAAATTGACGTCGAAATTTTATCGAGAAATTCTTGGGATGAAGGTTAGTCGGCATATAGAATATCGTAGCAATCAGCATACAGTAATGAAGAATATTTTTACAGGTATTGCGGCACGAAGAATTTGCTGATGGTTGCGACGCTGCCTGCAACGGGTTTGTGATTATTCTAATTTAATCCCTAGAATTATAAATCAATCCAATACTACTATTTTGTATACACTTGTAGACCATACGCAAATCGATGGAGCAAAACAATGATAGGATATGGTCCAGAGGATTCTCATTTTGTGATAGAGCTGACCTATAATTATGGAATCAAGGAATACGAGAGCGGCAACGATTTTCGTGGAATAACAATTAAATCTAAAGAAGCTATCGAAAGGGCACGTTCGAATGGGTGGCCTATAAACGAAGAGGATGGAAAATTTGTTCTGGAAGCACCGGGTGGATACAAGTACTATCTCATTAACGAGCCGCAACCTAAGGATAAAGGTATAAAGAAAATCCTTAAGCATTTTCCATATTTATGCATAACCAATTCTTAAATTATAGATCCAGTAGAGAAGGTAACTCTGTCCAGTTCTAATCTTCAAAAGACTATTGCATACTGGAAAGATATTCTGGAATTGAAGGTATTCAATCAAACAGACAAAAGCGTATTATTAGGCTACAAGGATGATCAAGCTAAACTTGAATTCCAAGATATTGGTAAGACTTTTGAGATAAGTTTTTTATAATGGATGCACTATGAGCAGAAAGAATACAATTCATCTTGTGTTTTTAGGGATAAAGGTTGATCATGCTAAAGCCTATGGGCGTATAGCATTCTCTGTTCCGCATGAGGAGCAGCCAGAAATTCAGAGGAGGATCAAGGACTCTGGAAATATAATTTTAACAGACTTGATCACTTTAGATACACCAGGGAAGGCTTCTGTTAGGGTCATCATCCTTGCAGATCCAGTAAGTACAATTACATGATCTTAAATGTTACATTTGATCTATCAAAACCAAGTTCTGATTGTGTAATCAAATATTTTAGGATGGTCATGAGATTTGCTTTGTGGACGATGAAGGATTCCGTCAGTTGTCAGTACCAGACTACCCAAGTGAACAAATTTTGGACAGATATATCGCGAAAGAAGAATAAATTTTGTACATGCAAATTACAAATTTCAGTATTTTCATAAATTTGGCTGGCTGTGTTAATACTAATTTATACTTTTAAAGGTCTGTAAAGTATACCGGTGAAGGTTTGCACTATGAATTGGTTCCAATAAAAGGGATCAATTTTCCATGTTTTTAAAAACATTCTAAACATTTGTTACATATTTCATAGTTTACATATATATCCCATAGTTTGTATCCATATATTGGTGAAGGTTGTCGTTTTGAATAAACACGATTATTATGAATTACGTTTTTATGATTACACGAAACGATATTTCCGCGAGGTCATCAGCGATGACCCCGTGTTCTGAAAATCCACATATTATGACTTCAGAGAAAACTGTGACGATAACATTATTCTTAGTTGTGCAAGTGTCGATTAATCATTTATAAGTGCACATGCACGTATCCTGATACGCGTATTTCGGTTTCAACAGTTTGACGAACGCGACAGTACTACGTCCAGTAATTATGAGATTCCAGACATTTTTATTTTTATTTCTCACCCTCTCTGCCATTGGTAAGTACAGACAGTATCGTTTTTATAATGCACCAATGTGTCTACTTAACGAAATAAAAATTTTATAATTCTTTTATCTGTCAACAATGATGAGTATTATTTTCTGTAGATACTATTGCTGCAGGGAAATCCCGTCACAGATCTCATAGTTCTCCTGGTTCTAGACATTCCGGTTCTCATGGTTCCAATTCTCATGGCTCCAGTGGTTCAAAAGGTAGTAGATCAAATAGTACCAAGAGTTCTCATGGCTCCAATATTTCTTCCTATAGTGATCTTGATTCTTTAATCCATAACAATTCCTTTTTTCAAGGATCTACACAGGTACATCATACATCTACTAGCTCTGGGACCTCCAGAAGCAAAACGTCATCTGGTATTTTATACTGTTATGTAGTTATTATGTAATCTATTAAAGACCTTAACCGTTCGTCCCAATCTTAGGTGATCATACCCAGCATCAGCAAAGTACAAACCCTAATACAATTTTCTTGAATGCTGAAGGTGGTGGAGCTACGCGACCAGGTAAATTCTATGCCTTTGAAATAGAGAATTCGTTGCATAAATCATAAGCCTGAATATCTTCCAATTTTCTAGCAGGAAAATCAGATAGTAAATCAGGGACTGTAACAGAATCGAAACAAGGTACATCACGTTATGAACCATCTGCGCCAACAGAGACACACTCGGATCAAGGTATGCTCGACAGACATTACACATTAATAAAACAAAATATTATGAAATACTGTAACAAATATACTTATATTGTAGGTAGCAATACACATTACGGTCCATGGAGCAATCCTCACGGTGGCACCAATCAACCGAATACTCAAAGCCAAACGCATCCTCCATGGAGCAATCCTCACGGTGGCACCAATCAACCGAATACTCAAAGCCAAACGCATCCTCCATGGAGCAATCCTCACGGTGACACTAATCAACAGAATACTCAAAGCCAAACGCATCCTCCATGGAGCAATCCTCACGGTGGCACCAATCAACAGAATACTCAAAGCCAAACGCATCCTCCATGGAGCAATCCTCACGGTGACACTAATCAACAGAATACTCAAAGCCAAACGCATCCTCCATGGAGCATCCCTCACGGTGGCACTAATCAACAGAATACTCAAAGCCAAACGCATCCTCCATGGAGCAATCCTCACGGTGGCACTAATCAACAGAATACTCAAAGCCAAACGCATCCTCCATGGAGCAATCCTCACGGTGGCACCAATCAACAAAATACCCCAAGTCAAATGCCTTCCATTGGATTCAAAGATCACGTATATCCATCTCCCATTCCTCCGGTTCAACAGCCAAGTTCGATACCTATGGGAAATCCGTATTCCCTGCATCCTCCCGAGAATACCCACGGTGCGTCCGGACCAACTTACTATCCGCAACAACCGCAAACGTTCGGGCAACCCGCGATGCATCCATTTGTACCCGGTCAAACCGTGTTTATAATGCCGCAGGATTCTGGTCGGGATGTAGGACAGATCGCTAAAGAGGCGCTTATCTTTTCAACGATTAACGCAGGAGTGAATAGAGTGATAAATCCTCATACTCACTATGTTGAAAACACACCAGCCAGCAGTCCAGCGTCCAACGCAGGTGGTTCTGTACCAGAAGGAACCATTCCTGGTAATAATCCGTCGACTGCTCATGGAAGCTCTACTCCAGCAAGTGGAACTACTAATAACGGCGGCGGTGCTACTGTTAATGACGATGATGTTACTGGTTCTACTGGAACCAGTACAACTGTTATACATCATCATCATCATCATCATCATCATGATCGTCATCAAGCAACGAAGTCTGATCAGACAGCAACGAAGTCTAATCAGACAGCAACGAACCAAACTAACTCACCAGCTGGCCCCAGCATCGTCGTCAATTCTATCCACAAGATTTCTGACAACGACATCTTCAACATAACGGAAGAGCTGTTCGTCATGTCGCTTGACATATCCAAATACATCCGCCTGGATTTACAGATACGTTCCACGTCGCCCAACGCGACCGACGAAGCTAAAAAACCGTAAGTCAAAATAATTATTTAAACTGCGGATCTCTATGCATTTATAAGAAAAATAGGTGCGTGCAATTTCATACGATTGAAAGATTAAACGAATATTAATACATCTTTTACGACTTAACAAAACCACTGGAGAGAGAAATAAATTCCTACTTGGTTCCTACGGCTTGCAACGAATGCAAACAATTTTTATTGTGCATAAAGATCCGCAGTTTGATAATTATGTATGCCGTTTACCGTTTCGAATATTAAGCGACATGCATTGAACTTGATTTTACAGATTGTTCAATATAGATCCAATACTGATGAACTATCCTTCGATTTATATAACGCATACTTTGTATGATAAGCACGGGCCCGACTTTCGGGATAAGGTGAATCGCACTCGTGAGATACAAGAGCACGAGAACCTCTTGATAGACACTTACCTGAATACGAACGTGATGGCGAAGGCTATGAAGTGGCTAAGTGATCGAGGGTTTATCGATCCCGATGATTTTGAAAGAAAGGAAGTGCTTCGACGCATCTGGTTCACGATCTTTGGCGGAAGCACATGCGGATTCGAACGCATTTTCGCGTCAGAGAAGTATGACAAAGAGTTCATAGGCGTACGAGATTGGCTGTACTTTGCGAACAAAGAATCCTTGAGGCGTATAGATTACATGAGCTACGTAGATCAACTGAAACTTGGAACTGTAAGCGACCGAGTAGACAATATCATTAAATGGAATGTAGAAATTATCACTGATTTTATACGTTATTATAATTTATTTTTTCAGACTGCCTCTCTACTGAAACTGAACTTTGCAATGGACGGAATCGTGAAACAAAACGAGACAATATTCGTGGGCACCATGCCTGAATTGGAAATGGCCTTGTACACTATATGCTTTTACGCGAGATCGAACAATGTATGCCAGATTTCGCTCGGTGGAACAAGATTCAGCGTTTACACCCATTCGTTCATCTATTACGGAAACTTAGTGTTGGATTTTGGTTTCCCGTTGTTCTAAGACAGCCCTGGTGTTGTATTCGTGGATGTGCACCTTGGCGAAACTCACAATATGTTGTATTTACAATTAAATTGTTATATTGTTATATTCGGTGTAGTAGATATGTTCTGTAAATACATAATATTTGACAGTCTAAATGTAACAGCAACAGGATGTTTAAACAAATCAATCTTCTTATTTGTCGAAACCAAGAGTATCTTCAACATTTCCTGCTAGCGCGCAACTTCAATGATTTAAAATTCAATTTGCTCTGAAACATTAAACAAACAATTATACAGTTATAAAGGCTTCAAAAGTTAATGTCAGGAGATTGACAAACATGATCAATTACAATTGAGAATTTCAAAGCTTCATCTTTTATTTCCAAAAGACATTTAACTCGTCATCGAATAGCTAAAATGTTGAAATAACATTTAAATATGCAAGAAGCATGGGGAAATATTTGGCGAAGTTTAATATCTATATTTAAGTTCAAGATATTATATTTTTATAATATAAAAATATAACGTCTGTTTATTAAAATTCTAATCTTGAACAATTTAGTGCGTGTCCGAATGTTAAAAATATGTAGCTGCTTTATTTAGTGCAATATTTCGTTAAAAACAATAAATGTTTCTTTCTCTCTTTGTACAATGATATCGTAGAAACTACGCACAGAAAAGTTGGAAATTTCGTTTTTCGAAACAGTTGTTCATGATAAATCTTGATGCATTTATAACAAAAACGAGCAGATAAAATTCAAAACAGTGAAACTATTCCACGAACTTAAAATTGCTGTGGTACAATTATCGACTTATTACAATAAAAAAAAAAGGAATAAATGCGGACAATTTTTATTTTGTGTGCAAAATCCGCAGTCTACCGATACCACAACAACGTTCGAGCCTTGCACAAGAGTTCCGCTCGTTCCACGAACAATTCCCGCCGCTAAATCGCTCGGATCCCTACCACTCGACGATCGCGATCGCGTCGAAGATCAATGCAAGGAGAAAGGCCCCGGATCGACGTTGCAAACCCGAACGGAGTCGAAGCGTGTGTAAGCGCTAGCGTTTCCGGTTAGAAGCGTTTCAGTAACGGAGCAACCGTCGAACGGTAAGCATCGATCTTCGTGGATATCCTAGATCGCGTACGATCTGACAAGAGAGGCGACCAAAGGACAACTCGAATCAAGAAAAAAGGCACAAGCACGCAAGATGCGTCATAAGCTGCTGCTGCTTTGCACGGCCTTCGTGCTGATCATGTCCGGTAAGTGGGAACCGAGTCAAAAACGATCTCTCCTTCTCGCGAACGTACCGTTCTGTGCGGTCGTTCGTATCACCGACTTTCGACGATTGATTCGCGCGATCTATACTAATTATCTCTCGATCTATACCAGGTATCGTTTGTAACAAATTAAACCCGTGTCGACTCGTTGCCAGACGAGGAAACTTTCTTAAAAGAGAAATCCCCAACGGGATCAAGGACCGCATGAAACTAATCGAAAATACCTGTTTACACAGTATTAATATTTCGCGTTGCTGGACATTTGACTTTTTTCATATAACAAGCGTCTCGAGTTTGTTGTATTCGTCGTAGGCGAGCCACGCGCGGACAGGGCCAAGCGCGAAACAAGAATAACAAATTGCTGATACATTACGGATACGTGAAAATCGGCCTTAATTGGTTTTCAACGCGGACGGAATTGCATGAAATAGTTCGTAACGAGATCAGCAAAGGGAAAATTGCTCCGGTACTCGGACACCAACACGCGTACGATTATTCACTTGTCTACGGTTAATGGGACTTGAGAAGCCGCGGTGTGTACGTCGCAGAAGCGACTCGCCGGTTCTAGAAAGTCGTGGCCATGCGGCTGACATTGAGCTCCTAATGAATTTAAAGCGGTTCTCTGGAAACAACGAAGACCGCTCTGCAATAGTGCTTCGCCGGGCAGAATTCATCGCGATGACGTGTTCCTATGACTAACTCTGCACGAAATCGCGCCCGAGTAAATAATACACAAGCCGTATCGCGATGTGTACTCCTAGACACGATTTTAGAGATTTCGCGGTTTGCTTTGTCGTGAGTTTCTGTTTTTTTCACGCTAGATATGCGGAGCACCATTATGTAAACTGTTACATTTTTATTATTAGGGGGACCCACAAGTAATCAATTATTTTGAAATCTAAAACAAACTTTGTAGTAAATTCAGGTTTTTATTTCTTAATTTATTATATAAACTCCATCATTATAAAGGACAGTTTGCTATCTTTCCTGCAAATTTTCAATCCCTTTTTTATAAAAATTGAGAGTTCGTGAAGCAAAATATGACTCAAGGTGCCTCCTTACATCTTCTAAAGAAGTGAATGTTTTATTTCTTAAATAATGCTCCAGAGATCTGAAAAGATCAGAGGGAGCAATATAAACTTGCCCTTGCAATTCCCGTAAGCCTAGTGTTGATACTAAGGAGTTGGTTGTGAAGACACCGTGGTAAAAGAGTTTTTTCAGTTAGCAAAAGTTTTAAAAATGGCGTGAATTGCGTCATCGATTACGAGTATGTCAACTCTTTGCACTCGGAGACTTTTCCCGGAGCAGCTATCGCTAGATCGAACGTGTTTGCTCATTTATTATTCATGGAAATCGTTGCTCTACTTATATGGGTTCTGGCATGAAATTTTGTTGTTACGAAAATTTCAGATCTCCCAAGCACCGTCGTTCGAGTTGGTCGTCTGGGTTATTGCACTTCCAGCGTTTTCTCATTCAATTAGCTGTTAAAACTCCAGTTGATTTTACATGAAGCTTGTACAAAGTTGCGATAACGCGATATAGTTCGACGCTACGGGAAAAAATAGACTTATGTAACGTAATCTCCGTAACGTTCAAGCCAGAGAATCGAGTCTACTGGAATTTAAATGGCTCTCAATTATGGCGATAATTCGAAGAAAGAGTCCGCACCCCGCCTCTATCTGCTATACAATATTTTTAGAAGTAGAAAGCTTTATCTATTCGTTCAATTGCGAGGGTCGATGCGCCGAATAATAATTTCTTTCCGATTCTAAAGTGTTTTCGAATGTTTCTCATTACAAGATTACGCTTAAATAAATCAGGTCCAGCGTCCACCATCGTTGGATCTCGAAGCGGAAAACAAATCTTGTAGAGAATAGGTACATGGCGTGATTATATAAAAGTGAAATCGTGATGGCTGTTGTTTTTCGGACCGGTAACAGCATAAAATAGATGGGCTTTGATATTGTTATTGCAGTGTTATATGAACAATTAAAGCAGCTAGAAATCGTTTTTGAACGAAAACGGTGGACTTGGGACGCTGTACGGTCAGTGAAGCTACTTATATTTATACTAGCTTGTTTATACATACTGCTCATGCTAGCTATAGAAAGCCAAGACCTCGGGTCAACAAAGCGCAGAAACGATAAAAAGATATCGCTTTTCCCATCAGTTCGGGACTGCGCAGGGGCGCATTGCGAGCAACGTCGTTCGAACGTGCTCGATGAAGATAATCGTGTTAGCAGTATATCATTATTTTATTTAGCGAATTGTTAGAGACTGTTAGGGCCCGGCATCACGATCAATCATAGAACAATCGGCGAGCCGAACGATCAGTGAGCAGAAGATTATGAAATATTCACCGCGTGACACGCAATTCCCGTGTGCTCGCGCTCTCCTAATCGCGAAAATTTCACGTGTTCGTACACATGCTTGTGTACGTTCGTGTGCAACCGCGATGGGCATCATCGTGGATTTCTTTGAAACGCATCGCGCGGTTTTCCGTTGATTATCAGGCGAATACGTAATCGTGGAAACGATTGTATTCGGTGATACCATTCGTTTCACGGTATGTTGAATCCGGCGGCCGGTAATTCCGGTCGCACGGGCTTACCTGGTGTTTGAAAAATTGCCACTTTGAAATATTCCGTTTAGCGAATTGTAACTTGTAACGCTTTGTGTGTTTTCAGCGGACGTTCTGGCCAGTAGATCGACTGGTCGACGGACAGGAGGAAGCTCAAAGGGTTCATGGTGGTCGGGCTCGAGGACAAACACTCGGTCCTCCACGAGGATAGACACTCGGCATCAGAGTCAAGGTAATTAACGCTCTTCTACTCGCCGGGGATGCGAATTGATTTCCTTATTTGAGCATATACATATTATGATAAAAACCGTGAAATGCTTAAGCAGATTCGATCTATCCGCTTTCAGACGGCGCTTCAATTTTATATGTATATGTTGAGTCGTTTTTAATCATCGTGTTCCCACAGCTCGGACGCGATAGCATCGCACAGCGGGCTCGATTGTCGATCGATCTTCCGGTATTGAGTTTCTCGAGTGGCCCAGACCGGTAGCTCGGGTCCTCGTGTCGGACAGCGAACTATCTTGCTGGCTCTTACAAATTTTGAATCGTTGTAACGCGTTCGATTAACGCGAAGATTTGCAAATAATTTCACAGCTTTTTTTGAAGAAGCATTTATCCCCCCCCCCCTCCCGAAATTAGTTAAAGTCTTTAAGATCCAAGGGTAGTCACGTGACTTTTGCGGAGCCAGTAGGTCGGTAACTGCCGTATAATTTCCGTTCACAGCCTTCAGCTACTGACTTAAAATCCGACGGATCTTAAGTCTGTGACTAAACTTTTCACACTTTTTTCTCTGTATTATCGATATCATGAATTCCGACGCGAGAAACGTGCTTCAAGTTTTTATTTCGCAAGAGAATCCAGATAAAATATAGCTCAATTTGTAGCTGGAGATATTTTCTAGCGTGCGCTACTCTCGATTTCATCCAGAAAACTCATCCAATGGCATAAAAATGCTTGGATTCCACAGCATGCACGTCGTCAATTTTTGGTCTACTTGTAACGCTTGCATTACTAAATATCTGCGTAAACTCGTCAGCTCGTGACCAGTGGGAGCTAGATTGAACCTTCCTCTTTCGAACAAGCCCTTTCCCAGCGAAAAATATTCTCATATAAGGAGAAAAAGTTGGGGCACGTAAAACTTCCTTAGTTTCACTCTACCTTATCGCGAATCTACGGAGTCTTGGCGTTTAATTAAGTTTCAACAAGAGGCAACATAGTTTAGAAACTACCGAATACATTAGCGAATGATCGACAGGTTCAGGTGGATCCTCTCCTGGCAAAATAGGATGGAACGTGGCGGACAACAAACCTGCAGGATCCAACACACCTGGCAGAGCTTCTGCCCCTGTGAACGAGCAATCCTCCAAAACTAGCGCGTCGAACGTGCAGTCGTCGTACAATCCTTCAGGTATTGTATTGCGCTGTTCAACGTCAATGTTTACGTTTCCATAACCTGCAGACCAGTCTTACGCTGCAAGGGTTAAATTGCATTCGCAAATCATTAGTTCATTTCCTAATGATTCTAAATTAATTCAATATTGTCATTCTTACGAAGCAACAGATACGAGATGGTTTCTGTACTCGGTAGATTTAGTGCTGACAACAGCAATGTTTTCTTGCTTTTTATAAAATGGCGCGTGCCATAAATGCATAAATATCCGCTGACTATAAGTGGCTAAATGGACGATCGTTTTCAGGCGGATACCCGCGCCAGCCAGCCTCGAACCCCTACCAGCCGAACGGTCAGTCTAATAGCCACTACAACCCTGCTGGTCAAGCATACCCGGGTCACGGAGGGTACAATGCTCCAGTGGGACAGGGATACAACGCTCCTGTGGGTCACGGTGGGTACAATGCTCCTGTGGGTCACGGTGGGTACAATGCTCCTGTGGGCCACGGTTACAATGGTCCAGTGGGTACAGGTTACAATGGTCCTGTGGGTCACGGTGGGTACAATGCTCCTGTGGGTCACGGGTACAATGGTCCAGTGGGTACAGGTTACAATGGTCCAGTGGGTACAGGTTACAACGGTCCTGTAGGTACAGGTTACAACCCTGGTATGGGACACTCTCCTTACGGAGGGCAGCCTAGCTACGGAGGACTGTCCTACGGGTCTGCGTACGGCTCTGCGCCACCTTCGCCTCAGCAAACGATCCTGCTGCAACAGTCCTCGAGACCAGGAATCGGACAGCTGGCGAAGGAAGCGTTCGTCTTCGCTGGAGTCAGCGCCGGTGTGAACGCTGCGGTGAATAGAATAATACCCGGAGGAATCTACGGCACCAGAGGAAGCAGCGAAGGCTCCCATAGTGGTGGTGCTGCCGGACAACCACCCGTCACGCACACCGAAATCACTTACAACAATTACTACAACAACGGGACCGCGCCAGTTCCCGGAGAAGCGGCTGCTCCAGGCGCTGCTCCTGCTGCTCCTGCGGGCCAACCCGCGCCTCAACCATCGGCACAACCTGCTGCCGACGCTCCACAGACTCAGCAGAACAACCCCGGAACTAACAACTCCCCATCCGCGAACTCCAACCCTCAGGAGTCCAGTCAGAACAACCCTAATCCGCTGGGATTCGTCACCTCGAACGACGACCTCAAGAAGCTGACCGAGAGCTTGTACCAGAAGGAGAAGGACAACAACGCTTTCTCGCAGATCACTATGAAGCTGCAGGGAAAGAAGACGGATGAGAGCACCACGGACGACGCGACTGAACCGTATGTATCGGAGCTTTTTGGATTATTCCATAATTCTTGAAAGTCTATATAAAGTGTTGACACGTTAAACCGGAAGGGAAACCGACTTGGAGCAACACCGTTGATCGTGACTGTTTCAGATTGTTGGACGTGAAAGCCGAGGCCTACGATCTCCCGACCGTGAAGGCAGTGGTCGCCCTGCACGACAACTACGAACTGGATGTCAAAACGAAAGAGACGGTCACCCCTGAAGATCGTCGCGAGGAGTCGGAACTTCTCGACAAGATCGCGGAGACCGACATCATCAAGTCCACCATGAAGTTCCTGGCCGACAAAGGATATATTCCGGACGACGAGTACGAGTTCAAGGACTCCATGAAGCGCATCTGGTTCTCCCAGTTCAAGAGGATCGACGGAGACGCGTCCAGTTCCGGTTTCGAAACCGTGTTTCTGGCAGAAAAGTTCGACACTGACATCCTTGGACTGCACAATTGGATCTACTATGCCAAACAGGAGGCTGCGGGCAAGCTCAACTATCTTGGATACCTGAAGGAGGCCAAGCTGGGCGACGTGAGTTATCCTACAACCTTTAACCCTTGAGCGGACTTTTGAAAATTGCTTTTCCGCATCGCTCTCATTGTTCAAGCAATTTTTAGCTTGCCAGAATTTTGTTTACTTTAACGCTCCGACGGCGGAGCCTTGATCTATTCTGACCTAGAGTATCAAAATCATTATTTAATTAGACACAGTTTCAAATTAACTGAATGGCTGAAGAATGTCTACAAGAAGTATCACCAAAACTGTTTCAAAAAATTGATAAACAAAGCAGTCCTAAACATCTTCAATTATAATATTGTAAAAACGCTCCGTCGTTCAAGTATTAATCGTTACAGTTGTACGAAGTCCACTGACGGGTTCCTATTTGCAAGCTCATAGTTTGAGAATACTTTGTATTATAAATTGATAACAATTGCAGAAGGGAGCGATCCTGAAGTTGCGCTCGAAACTGGACGGAATAGTGCAGCCCGTGAGCACAGTGTTCGTCGGCACGTCGCCTGAATTGGAGTTTGCACTGTACACAATGTGCTTCTTCACTCGACCGAACAACCCATGCCCAGTTTCACTCGGAGGAACGGAGTTCACCATCTTCGTGAGCAGAATCAACTACTTCGGGAAAGACATTTTGATTTCCGCATACCCTGATATTTAGTTTACCTCTTCGAAATCGAATACTATGTACTAATTAAGTATATACATATCCCTCTCTCTCTCTCTCTCTCTCTGTTAGATCGAGTACATAAATTTCTGCTTTTGTAAAATAGTGTGCATATTAGATGTCTGCTGTGTTATAATACGAAGGTGATCCACGCGTTTCTATGTAATCAAGTTTGCGGAACGGAATGTGTAAAAAGCATGTTTGGAAATGTTCGAACAACCCTCTATAAAAAGATGTAATAGTAGTGTGTAATGCATACCTGAGTGGTTTTCTTGCTCCATTTTTCGGACTCGGTGAGCTCTAGTATGGGCACTATGGATGGCCTCCCATGAGCGCAACGCGTCGGTGTTTTTGTCTGTTGCAACAGCTTCAGCAGCCAGTTGCATTGTTGCAGCGTTAGCGGATCCCCAAATTTGACGGCTCCTAAAATACTCCGACATTAGGTCATTAGGTAAATACGAAGCTCCATACAAACGAATGAGATTATTCTTGTACCGATATTTCCTACTAAAAAAAATATACACGTTAAGTATTTACGTTTTCTATGCTGCGTACTTTACTCTGACCATATTCTACGTCTGCGAATACACTAGTAAGCAATTTGCAACTTTTTCTTACTATAGCAACTTGCAGAAGCGTGTACACAGATTTGCAAATATTATAAATAGACTGCGGATTTTTATGCAAAACGAAAATTGCGCGAGTCAATTAGAAGAGACTGAAATTAAGTGAAAATGTATTTTCTCTTTTAATCAAATCCGAAAATAATATAACGACATCCTTAAATTTTTCTAATGTCTTTTCATCTTTGTATTTGACATATTCATTTTTGCCGTAAATGCATAAAATCCACAATCGAATTATAAATATATCGCTATCCCAACGTCACAAGTTGCTTGCCAATGTATTCGCACCTTACGCACCGTGGCAAGCTTCCGCGGCAATTGCATTGTGTATGGTGACCGGCAGGTCGATCGATTCCTGACTCCTATTGTTTTGAAAGTTTCGCAACATTTCGTCGAAGAGATTTTGTACGCTCAGCTGCAACTTGACGTTGTCGTGGCGGTATTTGTTTTTCTTTAAACATTCTGGCACCGTGCGCACTACTATTGTGTTGTCATTTGTGGTACTGAAACCTATCCCGAACCTTTTCAATTGCTTCCTACCTCTTAGAAGCAAACCACACTCCTCTGCGGGTAACTGTATAATAATGGGTTCTTGTAGTTTGACGGACAGCAGTTGGTTTCTAGATTGCGTTTTGTATACTGCAAATGAAGGTCCTACTGTTAGTACAAGGTCTCCCAGCTAACTCGAGGATCTTAAAGGTCGTGATTTGTCTTAGATGTCTTTATATTTACTGCGGAGCAAAGTCTCGTATCGTATTCGCTCGTGAATGGCATGCTGGTCCATCAACAGCAGCACTTTTCTATTATCCTGAACTGCTAATCCTACTATCAACTCGTTGTTCATCTGACCCAATATCTGAAAATGATAGTACTTGTTAATAGAAGGGCAACACACGTCTTTAAAATAATTATTAACACTAGATTGACGGGACTAGTCAAAATGACGAGTTCTAATATTTTTAATTTCCGATTATTGTATTGTTGTATGAAAATAGTCACTTCCACTGCTCCGTAAATCTAGTATTGAGCGAGGCGCTTACCTTTACGAATTTTAGAAGGTCTTTCTTCAGCTTGAACTCGCGGAATCGTTGACTAGATTTGCATGGACGTACATCTATCTCCTGGTGTAATAATACATCTGGAACTAAAAGCATTTTAACGTTTTCACGTGCACGAATCGTGTTTTCAACTAATAATTAAGTAGTAGTAGTAGTAGTAGTTCATTTTATTTTTTTTATATATATATCTTGACGTGAACTGCATTTACTGTGCAATCCAGATTTCAATTTAGTGGTCAAATCGCTTCCGCTCCATTCTTTCAGGACGTCGGTTCTCGTCAATTTCGTGTTCCCTCGCAAAAGTTTGTGCAATTTGTTTGGCAAGAAATCGAAGCGTTTATAAAATTCCATGGAGCCATCGAGTTTCTTGGGTTCGTTCAATGATGGTTTATTGTCGGGATAGGTCCAGTTGGACCACTCGGAAAGTGTCAATGTAATAGAACCACGAGTAAACTTTTGAACATCGATCACTTTACTCATGGTCATTTGACTTTGATTAATTTCACACAGTGCTTTACATTGCCCGTTATCCTCATCGTTATTTAGTGCATCTGAATAACACAGAAGGTTCTGCTCATCGATCGTGGTTTCACGAAGCGGTGGAACTATAATCTTCGTGGTTTCTTTCTGGACAATATGGCAGACTGTCCGGAGTACGCAATTCTTTCTGGGGAGTAGTTCGCGAGAAGCCGGCGTTCTTTCAAACAGTACAGCACCATTACTGCCGTTTATATAACTATATATCAGGTGATTAGACTTTCTAACATTCTTCGCGAGACTGTTAGATAGAGGCATGGTATTGTTGAAAAATATATTCATTATCTCCCTTTGAATACCAAGGAATAAATTCTGAACAGAAGGTAAAATCAAGGTCCTCTTCCTGTTCTCCATAGTGAAAATGTATTCCCGGCACGAGATGAACAACAAAATAAAGATTGACTTCCTCTTTGGTATTTGATGATGTGTTGCTCTAGCAAAACATCTTAATCTACCAACAAAGGTAGCCGAGATCATACGGAGAATCAAAGGACAATGGACAGGTCTGTTATTGAGGAAGATATGCTGCAGAGCATTTGATTTTGTGTTAGCTAGTCCAATGAATGCGCAGAACTTCACGCGAGATTCGCTCGTGTTTCTTATGTACCACAGATTATCCAATGATACTTGGTTACAGTATAGCAGCTGAAAAATTTCTATGGGTTCATGGGGCTTGGCGATTGTCATAATAACCCTTTGCCTTTGGTCATCTCTAATCGAAAATGATACCTGTACAAATACAATATACAGCATGAAGCATTTAAAGCAGATCACCTGTTGATGGTAGACATATTAGTAATAGAAAATTGCTTGCTATTAATGATAGGGAACAATACATTGGATAAAACCTAGAATTTGAGAGACCCACGACCTGGTGTCACTGATTTTTTTATAGGTGGAGGATGATTTTTTTTTGTAGAGAAAATATACCGATGAACCCTGTTTTTTTTTTAATGGACTGATATGTTTATCTGTATTTTGATAAGACGTTTCAAGGCGAATACGATTACCTATGTTATGAAGGTCGCTCAAAGTCGTTCAAGAATATCTTTAAATGAAAGACCTTGGTCGACCTTCGCAATATAGGTCCTCAATCAATAGAAAACGAAATATTCAGTTGCCTTGTTTTAAATGCTCCACCCTGTACGTGTCAATTACATCGGAAGATTAATGTCTACATAATAAATCAATGTTAATCTTTACGTGAGAATTAACTATAGCAATGTTTCCAACGATGAAGTACATTAATGGTACGTTCCACTTGTAAATTGTTAATTCGTGAAACCCGTATATGCTCACTGTCGTTCCACAGGATGGTCTTTTTCGAATTTCGAAAATTTCTGGCGGCTGGCACACTTTAAACACCTGCAAATGTAAGAGGAGCATCAATTTAAATGCAGCGCGAGCGTGATGATTACGATGTAATCATACCTTCATGTACGTTCTAGAGGAATCTCGATGTCTGGAAGTGATTATCATAACGTCGGACAGTCTACGGATACTTGCAAGCGTTTGCTTTCTGGCGTTGCAAATGTCTTCCATATTCAAACAAGCGCTGCGATCATTATACTCTGCCGTAGCTGTTAATCTGTCTCTCGAGATTCCTACACCGTTATCTACCACTTGAATTTTCCGTTTCCCCGCGTGAAACCTTATTGCGATCGCCGTGCTCTCGGCGTTCAATGAATTCATTACCTGAAGAATTCGAAACGAGAACAATCATTGTAATCATACTTGCAAATTTGTTTCGCTTACCAATTCCTGCACACATTCCGGAAGATCGGTCGCGTTCGACGCAGCAATTATCGAGGTTGCCATCTTTATTATCCGATTTTTTAATTTCGATTTTCTCTCCACCGAGTTCGATAGCGGACTATTAGAAGGCAATCGCGCGCCACGTTTCGAATCAGCAAATAGGCTGTTGCCTCGCCGATTACCAACCGTCGGTAAGGTAGATTCATTACGATCAAATTTACAATTTTTCTATTTTTCTTTCTTAATAAATGCTCAAATAATTCGTTTAACAATTGTATCGAATATTTTCTGTCGGGATAGTATATCGATTAGATCAAACCTATAAATGTATAAATAATCAATCTTCTTGAATCATGTTCGACAATGATTGGTCAAGAGGACGTAGAAAGCAAAACGAGCCTCGTGTACGACATATTTATAAAAATTTCTTTATTTTATTGCAACTACTGAAGAATTTTTCACATGTCGCGCTGTCGCAGCTTCGCATAAATCGTGGAAAACGATGATCGCATACTTTACACACAGAATACGTGGGTTTTAATACCATAACGAGTTCTCTCAATGTTTCATCTTTATCCGGCTAAGAGTATTCGAATACAATTTTACGAACGTTTAGTTGTGTGTGCACAGAAGGAAGGACCTCGAATTATTAATAACGGTATCGTGTGTGTGCGTGTGTATGTATGTACGTATGTGTACGTGTGTACGTGTATCGCGTGGTACCCTATTGATGCTCGTAGAAATTCGAAATGTATACCGGTGATGACTTCTATTGATTTCGTTCGACGTTCGTGTCCGTGAGTAGCCTTCAAATTGATTACACTGTTGATCACGTTCCGATAATTAATTAACAGGCGTGCCGAAATTATACTCCCGCCTTACGTGTAGAAAAACTTAACAATTGTAACGGGTATGTCGATACATCCGGCGTCGGTATAGTTAACACATTCGCCGCCGTTCGTTTCTCAGCGTTGATCTCCTCTTTCGATTGCTCCCAATATTATTTAAATCGGGACTGGGCAACATTCAATGCAATCAACGATTAGCTATCACAATCGAAACATTTGATTATCAATTGCAATTAACGATTGAACTTCTAATCCAACTGATATATATATAATCACAGTTACCTAAAGCAGGTACGTAATCATTAATTGCATTAATGATTATAAATTATACAAATTGCTCTTCCATTCATTTCATTCGATATCAATAATTGACGACAATTTCATTCAGGAATCGCTCAAATAAAAAATTTGAATCGATCTGTGCCCAGCTCCTATTTATATGTTGAGAAAAGAATTCACAGCGGCGGACGTGTTAACGAAATTTTCCTAATCAGCGCAGCTCGAATTACGTTTCCTGAGTTTGTCTTTTGTCAGCACTTACCATCGAACGTCGTTTTACCGTCGTTTTAGATCGTTCATCTTTTTATGCGAACTTTCAACAAAACGCAACTAAAAAGGGAAGCTTAATTTACGTAGAAATACGTAGTTACATACGTGCCCGCGTTTGGGGCACGTAACGCGCGTAAAAAATGTTTTTCTCCCGGTCTCATTCGTCGTAACGTATCAATATAATCGATATTATTACAAATATTACGTCCAACAGAACAACGTTTTTACAATGTATAATTAAAAAGACAAAAAAGAAGTATTAATAAAAATACGCTCGTTCAGATACGGTGAATCACGCAGAGAAGCTAACCAAGTTAACATTTGCCTGCGGATAATCCCGTCTCTCTACACACACGCATCGACCAGTGTTCTACGCATCGGACGTGTACACATTATATATATATACAATGAAGATCGCAAAAGTATCCCATCAAAACGTCTACTTTAGTTATTGCTGTGTCTCTCGGCCACACTGTCGTGATACATGGAAGATTTAACGAATAACTTTCTTTTTTTTTCTCCTCGGAAAAGCAGACGCTTCGTTCCTCGTGCGTACATGGTATCGCGAGAACTATAGCGGTATTTCGAATACTACCCCTGGCAAAATATACTTGTAACTCGTATGTTCGACGCGAAAAATATTTCTGTCAACGGCAGAGACAAACAGGTTGATGAAACTCGCCATGCGCGAAGAAAATATTCGTACAAAAATTGCCAAGCCTACAGGAAAACTTGTTGGCAATCTCCGTTGTTACACAACAGTGGACAGTTATTTTATATTCGATAAAAGTACAAATTAATCTTATCTTGGGACATCTATTCCATTTAATTAATATATATGTATATGTAGATATACAGTAGCTTTTTGAAGTAATTTCTGAAAGAATAATTTCTCGGTGCAATATTTTCTGCCAGGGTGAGTAGAAAATGGCGTAACCGATACCAAAACGCTGTAACCACTAACGATCGCGTCACGAGAGCCGCCAGGAAAGAAATCTGTATAATTCAGCGACAGTTTAATCATCACAGATGCACACGTGTTTCCGATTTTCTCTGTCGCGAATACGATTTTAGGCGCACGTGATCTTGAACACTGGTTGCACCTTTTCCCTCGAATTTGTTTACATTTCTTTTTCTTGAATCGTTAGGAAATAATGGAGATCAACGAAACGAAACGATTTCGTTATGAAAGAAACACGCGACAGAACATACAACTCGCAGCGGAATTAACAGCATACCTTTTCTTCGCACCCGAGACGATCTTAATTATCCTAATTTCCTCGAACCTGGCTGATCCGGTCGCACATCAGACACATCGAGAAACTTGTAGAAGAAAGAGAGATAGATAGAGATAGAGAACAGTATGAAACGAGTGTGTTTACGGTTGTTGTTGTTGCGGTCGCAGCGAGCTCGAATAAAAACGGTACTCGTAATACTAAAAAAAAATAGAAGAACTTAGCGAGTAATATACATGTGGAAAAGCATCGAAAATATGGGATTGAAAGCTCGCCGTCTAATAAAATGGTATTGATGGCTTTATTGTAGTAAAATTATAGTAATAACAATCACATATGGTGTCATCTATCAACGAGATATAACACGCACGTTTGAAATGATGGGGAAAATATATAAATAATTTAGACGTATCGTGTGGCTTGACGTAGTGCTTAGAAATCATGTAACATTAGAAATATATATATATATATACATATATGTGAGTATATATATATTTATATATTTATATATGTATATATATATATGTATATAATATGTATAAATTGTTGAGTTATTTCCTATAAATATCTTCTAAAATCTGGCTTGGCAAATGAATCACTTAGAAACAAATTCTCACAATTTTTTGTTGTTCATTATCTTTAGGCACCAATGGTATGCAGACCCTGTCTTTGGTACATACGACCGATTCGATTATTTTTTCTTATTATATCCTGAACGCGGAGAGAAAGAGAGAGAAAGAGAAAGAGAGAGAGCGCGATCTCCGTGTTAACTCCCCGAAATACGTGTTCAAAGAATTGATTCGTCAGCGATGATATGCGCACTGTCTTGCTCTTGTTCCTCCATCGTTTGTTCGTTTTACACATTGTTCGTTACATGGTGAGTTTCGTCTTTGTTCCAGTCCGATATCCAGGAATCAATTGAGATATTCCTCGATCAACGATACAGTCCTTAAACAACATTCCCGGTAACAAAAACTCAGTCTTCTTCCTTTTTCTCTGGCTTCAGGTCCACCATTGCGTGGAGCTCCTCTGGACTGTATCTGCAATCAAATCGGGTTCGTTCGTTTAGAATTTCTTTGTATAACATTAAATTTTATAAAAATATTCCTCCACATTAAACTTTGATGATAATTCCAGATCGAGAGCAGACTTACCCCAGCAGACTCTGCAGGTCGCAGACGAAACGGTAGACGTACCGCTTCCCAGAGGTCTTATGGATAATGTTCTTGTCGTAGTAGTAGCGGAGACCGCGGCTCAGCTTCTCATAATTCATTTTAGGCTTGTTCTTGCGGATCCCCCAGCGACGCGCAACCTCGTCCGGGTCGGTCAGCTTGAACTCCCAACCGTCCCCGGTCCACGAGATGAACCCTTGGCAGGATTTGTCTGTTAACAGCTCCAACAGGAACTGCCACAGCTGGATGGGACCAGAACCGGTGAAGCAGGGTCCGCTGTCTAGAAATTTACATCCAATTTCAACGTCTATCGATCATCTTAACCAACAGAGGTCGAATAACAGTGTCAATTCCAGATACTCACTTGTATAACCAGCGATCATCGCGCTCTGCAACAGAGGCTTCTGATCGGGGTTGTTGCCGATGGAGGAGGGATGATGGGGGTTAGAAGAGTCCCTGGGACCCAGACCCGCGAGGAACGCTGGATGATGGGACAGGTGTTCCCCGATGGGACCGACGCCCCATTGGTCCCCGCTGACGCCGCCAGCTCCACCGCCGCTTCCGCTTCCGGGAACCGTTTGGAATGGCGTCGCATCGTACTGTCCGTATCCACTCTCGCTGTACCCTTCGTGGTAACGACCTTTTCGACAAATCAACCAATCATTACGATTATTCTTCTGCCTCGGAGGAAGAACCAAAGGCAATTGCAAGACTAATATTATCGAGAAAAGAAGTAAATACGCAGCTTGCAAAAATAATACAAACAATTCTTATTTTATAGATACATTATTTTTGCTATGGGAAGTATCTTATTAACAGTTCTTACCGCGTGGATAGTTCTTGAACGGGGACGGCTGATACTTCGGCTCGAGCTGAATTCCACTGGTGCTGTAAAATTCTGGCGAGCCGTCTAGATTGTAGGGATGGGGCGGCTGATGATCCTGCGGCAGACTATGGTACTCGGAGGCCTCGTCGTATCCGGAATAGTGGGCCGGCGTCATGTAGCTCTCCGTGGCAGCTTGGCTGACCCTGAGCTCGCCCTCGCTGGTCCCTGTGCCCGCGAGATCATTGCCGCTCGTCAATGCTGCGCCACCCCCTTGCAGGTGCTCCGTTATATGGTGATTGCTGTAGTTCGCTGCAAAATTCATCCGCCGTTTCACAAAACGTTCTAATCGAATCCCAACGCAAGATGGGCTTCAACACTGCTTCGAATCTTGCTCGTTGACAATGTTACTTTGACCAACAGCAGAACAGAAAGTTAAATACAGTAGTGCTCGGTTAACACTTTATCTGCCGGAAGCCTATCAGTAGGCTTTTCAATAATTCTGTTGTAGCAAATGGAAGCTTAAAAATCTTATTTCGCAAAATAATCCCAAATTATTAGATCACGTTATTGAGAGTGCGTTGAACTATTCAAAAATTCATGGGCCATACTCTTCCGAAAATTATTCTGCCCCTAAAAATTGTGTTTATTCATATGATTAGGTTTAGTATAAATTCAACCGAGCACTGTTGTATACTTCGTTTGTTATGAACGCACGAGAACCAAGGACAACCAAGGTCTCCCAGATTCTTTCCGGTATACTTACACTCCGTTTTGAGTTGATTCAAGTTCCGTAGATGGATGTACGCGTTGTTCGCGGTGTTGTTGTTATTGTTATTGTTGTTGCTGTTCGGCGTACTGGAATGAGAGTTCGGGGCTTGAGTGCTATGGCTATGCGGTGGCGGCGGCGAGGTCTCGTCTCTCTGGTTCTCGTCTTGGCACACGGGACTGCGTAAGTGGTTGTACCCTCCTGCAAACCGAACATAATCATCCTTTAGCACCGCTTATTAAAACGAACAAGATCTTGGAAGCTGCGGTGTGCGCGCTCTATGGCCGTAATAGTTGTCCAATCAGGCACAGGCGGCTTTCAATTCATAATGCTATCGAATCAATTTATTTCATATTTTCCGTATAGCCCATTACGGGCGTAATAACTGTAATTTTTAAATAAATCGACCTGCCGTCGGTTTAATTTTTATATTCGTGTATAAGTACTGTAATTAGACGCCGGTTCGAGCGCCAATCTCTTCGCGGTCATGCGCGCTTTATGGGAATTCAATGGACATTTAGTAACGAGTCTTATGACGTTGCGACGCATGTCACGCTTTATCTATTGACAAACGGGGGAATAGTTTGCAAGTAGTACAGGGAGATAAAAAATTGGAAAACAGGAAATTTAGTGTTGGTCTCCTTTCTGACGCAAGGTTCCGAGGACCCTTATTTTCCTAATTGGAGCAAGAAATAAACGGATTAATCCATTGACCGGGTGACAAAGAAAGCGAGGAATTCAAAACTGAATTTGCTGGTACGCATTTCAACATTTCTTCTGTCAAAAATAGTGAATAGTTCGTGGGTACTGTGAAAAGTTGGAAGTCGAGACGTTACGGGGGGTAAATGGAAATTAACACTAGGTTTACGGGACGAGTTTCAGTATTCTTAATTTACGATTATTGAGATCGTAAAGACCATGAGGAATTCTTTAGATGCGTATTATAATAAAATAGTCATTTTTAGTGCACGGAGAATTTGGACGGTCCACGCACTGACATTATACTTAAATAGACGAATGATTCTACCGAGCTCGAGGTAACCTGTGATCTTCGTAGCTGCCGACGGTACAGACAGTACTGCTGTATTGTCTATCGACGCGTTAGGACGCTGCAGAGGTCTGCCACCATTTTAATTAAGGTGACATTTCCAATTTTAGGGATTCGAGGAGGGGAGGGGCGAGATCAGGAACGATCGGGCCGAGTATTGATCGTCGCCGGTGGACCAATGGCATCCGGAGGGTATCCATTGTGTTTCGGTGTCGGGGATTCAGGGAAAATCGTTCGGATGAAGTGCGGAGGATCGTGCGAGGCCACGGGAGGCCAACGGAGGCCACCGGAGGCCACGGGAGGCCACGGGAGGCACGGAGTCTGCAGGGAGGAACTGCTGACACGTGGGCGGCGCGCATCTCGACGATTGGCCCGAGCGAACTCCGCCTATCCTCGACTTCCTTTCCTCGAGCACGAGAAACAGCGTCGCGCAGCGTCGCGCCGACTCGCGCGTCCATTACGGAGGCTGTGATCGTTTCCTCCTCGATCGAGCAACAACCGAGCCACAACCGAGCCACAACCGTGCAACAACCGAGCAACAACCGAGCAACAACCGGGCAAAGCGATTTCCTGCGGCGACACGCTGCTCCGCACGCCTCGTCTCGATCGTTCCTCAAGAGTCTCTTCAACCCGAGCGATTCACCGCCTTCAGCCTCGTGTCAACAACCAAAATTTTCTACGACGCCCAACGACGTTACTTTAACACTAAACGCACCGAGCTGTAAATGTAACAGGTACATGTTGCCTTATAGAAATGACAAGATTTAATTTATTTCGACTTTGCGCGGTTCTTATTGCAATGGGTGCACTACCGAAGATATTTATTGAATCATTATTCATGAAAGCATCTTTATAATCTCAAAAATTGTCAAATAAAAAATCTGGAACCGGTCATTTGACCGGTGGTGGTACGTTTAGTATTAACCCTTTGCACCCGAAGGTATTTTAACTCCAAAACGAAACATGTCTTCCAACCTAGAATATTTCCACCCCAAACATTTTTTTTCATGCTGTACATATGAAAATGGTGCAACTTACTCATAACATATCGAAGTGTTTAGTAATTCATTAAATTTATTAAATACAGACAAATTTCATAATGGTAAAATATTTTGAATAATGATATTTTTAGTGACGCCTCACAGTCGCCATTCGAGTGCTAAGAGTTAATCGATTTAGCCACATAGATGAATCAATCTGCGCTCGCCAAACAAATGCGCATTGAAAATGTTTGTCGATTGTAACGAATAGAAGTCAGACAATAATTTCTTTCCTTCTCTAATGATTTTCGTGATAGTAAGGCTTTCATAAATTCTTTCGAATTGTCTGGCACTTTGAATTGTCCGTACACATTTTTGTCGTGATTGCGTGATATCCAGTCTAGCGAAAATCTACAATAATCTCTGACTGTAAGTCAACAAAAACAGGTTTGCGTTTAAACAGTGTTCGAACAGTGCGTGACATCGTAACGTGTCAACTTCGTAATTTTCCACTTAACTAGGAAAACCGATGATACATGGCAAAATCCACTTCAATTTGCGAACGAGCATTTCGATAACTCGCACGTTCACGTGCACGCTTTAATCGTTTCACACGGCAGCCTGCCAACCGGGAAGAACAAGCGGACTCGTCATTTGTATTCGACCTCCTTTTTCAACGGTATCCATATTTGCATAGCTTTTACTTGTTTTTCTAACTAGCCGCGCGTTAACGCGACGTAATAACGTGAATATCAATTATGTTTACACGAGCCTCCATAAATCATAATACCCACAAATCACGCGGCTAACAGGTTGTCGTCTGGTTACGGAAACCGTCTTTCGATCGATGAACGCTCGATCAAGATGTTTTCTTCGTTTTTCCTTGGAGAACTTTATAGGAGATTTTAGACATCGACCGGGAGGGACTGATAAAATATGTTTTACATTATTAACACAGTTATATTAACAGATATTAATAATTATTATTAGTACCTTGACAATGAAGTTTGAATCTTGCGCTTCAGTTAATTTCAGAACGAAGAAATTGATATTCAATTGCTAGATTCAAGAAATTGATATTCAACTGTTAGTTGCTTCAATGTTGCTATAACAAAACTAAACAATTGAATTTATATGAGCAGATTGCGTCAGTTCCATTTTATATATATATAAAATGAGAAAAAATTTAAATAAATATTCTGGGAAACATTCTAGGTCGGACGAAACGTTCGGTTTTCGAGTTAAACTAATTCCGAGTGCAAAGGGTTAAGTAACAACCGGTATTAAAACGCGAAGTTCGCAATCCTCGCGTATTACGTCGAAAGTCTTTAAATTTGAGATGATCACAGGATATCGATACCTTTGGATTACAGTCTGGACAAGCGATAGTCATCGCCGCTCATAATTCCGACAGATATTGCGCCAGGCCCCCCGCGAGTCCAAAGTTCGATAAAACCGGCTGCTCTTTCTGTAGATCGGTGATCGTGATCGATCGAGACGACACCATCGATCCGCGACTCCGTCGTAGACTGGCCCGAAGTTTCGTACACAAAAGCATATTAAAACGGCCTCCACGATCAAATCTACGGCGCGGAGATAAGCGAGCGTCTGCGCGCATCCTGTTTTGATTAGTCGCGGCAGATTTGTATTTTTGTCGAAAGCCGATAAGATGCGGTGGAGATCCAGCCGAAACCGCTTTCGAGGCTTACGCGAACGGAAGTCGACGGAAATCGCCTTAATCTTATCTGAAATTTCACCGTTAGCCGTCGCGAGGAAAAAAGAGTGCTCGCGAGAGGAGGAGGCCAATTATTCAAATTCAGGAGGCCGCGTTGCTTCCGTTCGAATCAATTTCCAACGCCTCGTTGGAAACACCCCTATGCGACAACCCGTTCTTTTCGCGCACAGCTGCGACGACCAGTCGAGTAACTTCGAATAACTTCACTTTAATCTTTAACTTCGCTCGGCAGTGGAATTAGTATCTTATCTCCTTCCGCTGCACAACATTCCAGCAACAATTTTACAGATGGTTGTGGGGTACCATCTTCTGGTAGTCAGCCATCTTGAGTGTTCTAAACACCGCAAATTTTCTTTGTTGTTACCGTTGCATTAAATCCCGCATGAAAATGAAAAACAACGACAAATATGATCCTTGGAAGGTACGGATGCTGCCATTTTATTACAGGTTTGTAAAAAGAAATACTTTTTATGAATATTTTGAACACAGGCTGCTTCACCGAACACTGTAGAAGAATACGTGTTTCAACGATCGGTACAGAACTAAAGGCAAAACAAATTCTTTGCAAATAATTGATTACCAACCCTAATATTTTCGAAATTTGTTATACCAGGACTCGAGGCTACACGTTGAAAGCTCATCGAAACTCTCTTAGCATCCCCAGCTAACGAAGCGCCCGGGACAACGGCTTCCGCGGATTACCATAATCCACCGGCCAAGCGTTGCGTTGGGTTGCGTTGCGTTGCGTTGCGTTGCGTGAACAGTCGGAATTATAACGTACGCGATATGTGTGACCAGCCGACGTTCCCACACTTATCCGTCTGAACGGCGAGGAAAACAGGTGGCCCGGCAAAAGACACGACCCGTAACGAGCCGGTATCGTTAGCCTGGCCCCGCGACGCCTCGCGAGCCGAGTCCTCGTTTAGGGACTTTCAACATGACGCAATCATGGCGAATCGGTCTCTTCTTTCCTGGAAAATTCTCTGTTCCGAGAGGTCGTTGCGTTGCCCGCTTTTAGACACAGGTATCGGCACCGTTAACAAAAGCACCGTTTATTAACAGCCTAAACTGTGCACGCGATTATCGATTAACGCGACGATCGCCATGCTAGTCGTTCATGCGAGTGGCGCAATTTTTATTAGTATGCTTCTATCGCGGTATATTCGAATAAGTCAATTTTTGTTAGAACTGTCGAAGGGGTGAGGAAGTAATTCGTAGATTAATTCACTAATTTTTTAGTTTCGATTTTGTGGACGCGATTATTTTGATCTTATGGGATATTTTCACATAATCGGGTGATTTGTATAATTGGAGTCCGTCGGTCCCCCATTATTGACTATGATTTTTGGTTTATTTGATGGAGTTCGCGTTCATACAAGGGGATTTCGCTCGGCTAGAGTCCAGTTAAAAACTGCTGAAATTTAGCTGAACCGAACTGAAGTAATTGAGACTCGATCGGTTCCCAAGAAAATGGAGACCACTCGATGTCGGAAGCAGTCATGCTCTATTGGAAGTCCTTTCGTTTTTCTTCCGAAGAAAGTCTTCTTCGTTGACGGCGAGCATTGTATACAAAAATGTATGTTACAGGCGAGAGAATCTGCGGAAAGACGACAGAATATTTTTCAATAAAATGAGCCACATGTTATATATCATATATGTTTTAAGAAGAATGGTCTAGCGAAGCGGAACTTCCCATTGTTTCGTTTAACCTCGGTTTCCAGAAGCTAAGGGAATCAGCGTATTTGTTCTAATTGTTACCCAGAATCAAGGCAAGCCTGACAAATCGGTCCGTTACCGAAACGTATTGTATTTGTTTCGCTCGTCTAGACTCGTTCGATCAGAGATTGCGCTCAAAGCAGACTGATAATGCCTCCCAGTTTTCGAGATAATGCCTCCAGCGAGGCGCAATTAACCACGCGTTTGCTCGCGCACCGTTCTCAAGAATAAGTTCGCACGCGTTTCTAATTCAGCGATTATCGTCGGAGCCCCGCGAGAGTTCCTTCCTTCGGCTGTGAAGGGTTGAAGAGTTAAGTGCGCGAGCTGCTCTCGTTGCTAGGCGCTGTTTGCTCGAACAATACCTAAATGTTAATTCCCCACGTGTTCGTCACCAACTTTTTAATTATACTCGACAAGAACAATTTCAAACGGCAAAAAGATATTTCACGGTATTCCAGTAATATGTATATATCGATGATGCAAATGGGTTAAAATAGTGAAAGGATTAAAAGAGTTAAAAAAAACATGCATCATTTTCATCTTGGTGGAACCATGAAGGAAATAATGACAATTTTGTTTAGCTCCTTTGGCAATTTTTGCAGAAAAATCTCCTGGGTTTAGTTGTTATTAGAGCAGATAAAATTTGAAATAGTAGGAAAATTGAAAAAATATCAACACACTATTTCTCATCTATTAAAACTAGCAAGCGAAGAAATAACATTCTACTTAGTTTCTATTTCTTGCAATCGATGCAGGCAATTTTTATTTTGCACAAAGATCCGCAGGATAGTTATTATTCAATGTCACCGTATAATTGTAAAAGAACGGGGGAATATTTAAATAGGTGATATTGATTGGATAAAGGTGTGTGGAGGGAATTGATTTCCGATACTTGGGTGACCGGCTACGAGAATACTGTGACGGCAAAGACGATAGTCCCGGAAACGGGAAAATTTAGTGAAAATGGAAATCGACAGAGGCCGGGCAAGACGCAAGGGTTCATCCGGTAGGATAAAAAGCGTGGTTCGAGGCAGATAGACCGAGGAGTGGGAACGATAAAGGTGGAACGGGCGCGGGTTCTCAATGTTCTCATACGGCCGGCTCGCGGCCCGTACGAGTTAATAGGGCCTAAGGGACGGACCCTTGCGCGTACACACCACCTACACCTGCTTGGGCCGATGTGTGGCTGCACCTCGCACCCCATTTCATGGACGGTGAGCGTGGGAGTGCAGCTTCGGGCAGGCCCTCACGCACAAACACACTCGCGCGGACACAGACAAACACGCACGAACAGAGGCGGCGAACACGCACGTTCTCGCGAGCAGGCGAGCATGCCAGCGAGCATATGCGCGCGGCTCCTCCGGGGGCTACCTAAATGCACCCTCTTCTCTCGGCCTCTGCGATCCGTCTCGCTTCTACTCGCCTCGCGTCGCGCGACTCCGAGACGACCGAGGCCGACAAACAACGCGGCCAAAAAGGAGAACGCGCGATCGCGGACAAACTATTCCGAAATTCCTGAGCATTCAGCCCACGCGTTTGTTCACACGGATGAACAATTGGACGCCGGACCAACCGGTCGAAACCCACCCCCCTCACCCCTCCCTCGTTCTACGCCCGCGACCCTTTCAAATCGGACCGGCTCCGGAATTTCGCGAGTCGGCCCTTTAAACGACCCCGCTCTCTCATAGGTCACTACCGACTCGCCCAGTTTTTCGAGAAGAGCCCTTCGGACACGCAACAGGGATCTTCGCTTTTTTATTCGCCCGTGGTAATCGATCAGGCTTCTATCGAGTTCTCATTGTTTCAAATCTATATCCGAACCGAATATCCTACTGAGTTGAAAAATTGTTGTCGGGGATTAAGAAGTTGGTGCGCGTTCGGACCTACCACGCCTACTTGGATCAATCCACACAGAAACGCGAATCAGAGTGGGATAATGTTCTGACGTTGCTTTTACTATGAAATATATTCGTCAGAGACAGTCGTAGATAGAGATTGCCCTGTGGAGCACTGCTCTGGCTCCGTTCGAGATGAGAGCGACATAGCCACGCCCATTCAGGGTGTTTCATTTTGATTTATTCTTGCCTCTCGGCTTTGAACAGACTTCCAGTTGTCCTATAACTATATGCTACCGATACATTACATTATCATATTATAGTATATCCATCTTTTTTCACTTCTACATTCTCCCCCTACTGTTTCACCAGTACCATTCAGGACATTTTACGTAAGGTAGGTAGTCTTCGATTTCTTCCGTTTATTATAAAGTATACCGACGTGGAAGTTCACGAGACAGAGATTACCCTGGAGAGCACAGCTCTGGCTGTGTCCGAACCGAGGGCAACAGAACCACGCCCACTAGGAGCAATCTACAAGCAAATTACAGAACCTTGGCAATTCCTATTTTGGGCTACTACTTTGCCTAGGAAGATCGCGAGGCAAAGACAGTCACAGATAGAAAATTCCCTGTGAATCAGCCGTGGCACTGCCGAAAGCTACGGGTGCAAGAAAACCACGCCCACTCAGAGCAATCTACAAGCAAATTACAGAACCTTGGCAATTCCTATTTTGGGCTACTATGTTGATAGAAAGATCTCGAGGCAAAGACGGTCACAGACAGAAAATTCCCTGTGAATCATAGCCGTGGCACTGCCGAAAGCTACGGGTGCAAGAAAACCACGCCCACTCAGAGCAATCTACAAGCAAATTACAGAACCTTGGCAATTCCTATTTTGAGCTACTATGTTGCATAGAAAGATCGCGAGGCAAAGACAGTCACAGATAGAAAATTCCCTGTGAATCATGGCCGTGGCACTACCCCGAAAGCTGCGGGTGCAAGAAAACCACGCCCACTCAGAGCAATCTACAAGCAAATTAGAGAACCTTGGCAATTCCTATTTTGGGCTACTACTTTGCCTAGGAAGATCGCGAGGCAAAGACAATCACAGATAGAAAATTCCCTGTGAATCATGGCCGTGGCACTGCCGAAAGCTGCGGGTGCAAGAAAACCAGGCCCAGTCGGAGAAGTCCATGTATAGCACAATCAGAGTAGGATAACGTTCCATCGAGAGTTCTATTGTAAAATCCATTGATAGTGAAAAATCGTGAAATATCTGAACACATCCTGAAACAGAAATTGCTCTGTAAGAGAGCAACGTAACCACGGCTACTTAGATCATTCCCGTCTCCTACCCTAACTGCTCCAGGAAGATTCGAACACGGTCCCAAAGCCAAAGATTATTCGCTCTTTACTTCAGTCTCGCCTCGAGACTGAGGTAAAGAATTTCAAGGAGTTCCTCGGAGACAAAAGGTGGCCCGGACACGGAGTTTCGGGGCGTCGACGTGGGCCGTCGATGTAACAGCAGGGGTATTAATTGGCGCGGCAGTTGCGGTCGCAATTAGAACACGATCCGTTGACCAAGTTGTTAACCGGGGGAAGTTGAGCGTGATCGACTCGAAAGGAACGTCGCTGGAACGCAGGCTGGAGAGTAAGAAGGTTTCGAGCGGGCAAAAGTAGCCAGCCGCGTATCAGCTGTGGAACAGGTGCCGGGTTCTCCGAGGAGTAACGGCGAAAGCGACCAACGAACGAAGGAACGGAACGAAACGAACACGACGAGAGAACCGGAGAGAGAGAGAGAGAGAGAGAGAGCGAGAGAGAGAGTAGAGAGAGGGAGAGAGAGAGTCGGAGACGATGCGGCCAGCAACGAGGCACGCGCCAAATCGAACGAAACACGCCAGTCGGCGTGCACAGCTGCTGCACAGGGCAACAGGAGCGGACCGACGGACCGGCGGCGGCCTCTTGAAAATTAAAACCTGCCCCACGAACACGCTTTCAACGCCGGAAGCCCATTATCCTTCTCTCTTTCTCCCTTTCTCCCTCTTTTACTCTCTTTCTTCCGCCGTTTCACCCGCCGCGCCGTCCCCGGCCGATCCTGCGAGCTCGCGGCGGCTTCCTCTCGCTCCTGGCCCGTATCGGAATCGGGGCGAACCGCTTCCTTCCGCGATCCATCGATCCAACGATCGCCGATCTTCCTTCCCATCCTCTCAACACGTTCCCGAACCGGTTCGCACGGCGCGCGAAGTTTCGAATCGGAGCTACGGTGCTCGTTCTTGATCGATCTGATCTACGTTCCTCGGTTAAAAATGGGACACAGAAGAATAGTAAATCCTGATCGGTTAACGGACGAACGTAGCGTTCGAGAACTACGAAGCTTTTCAATGGCGTTGATGTGGTTCTTGGTTCAGCTGCAAATCGACTAGAATCGTGTCACTTTACTTTGTACATTACTAGACTGTTTATGCATTTTTAAGTTAGTGGAACGAGATGAAATCCTGTTTTTAATGGGAACAGCCGTTGTAGATCCAAAACGAATAAAAATCGTACTAACACTAGAACTACTGAGCACTAAATGCCTTATAATAACAACAAAATTGCATTTCTTTAGATTTCGTGTCGGTCTTGCTTAACTATCTACTTGAATAGAGAAGTTTATTAAAAAAATTTCTCACGGAAACATATTTATAATTTCATTATTTCTAAAAGAAAGAATCAAGAGCTAATCATTTTGACTCATCCGGTGGTTCTAGCGTTAAATTCTCTCGAATTTTATATTCTAGAATTTGTTGGAAATTTCCATAAGCCATAAATGCATAAAAATCCGCTACTGATTACTCACTCGACAGTTTGACCCGTTTGAATTATTGCGTGACAGTCATACTAAATTGCAGAGTTAAATTAGTCGAGAAAGAGAAAGTACACGGTGCTGCAATCATGCATAGATCGATTACCGAAAAACGTTCGCTACCCTGTATTGTTTCGTCTATTAAGTAATTGCAGAACAACGAAAGTCTACAAGCTTGTTACTTCGGTTGATATGTTAGAAGCATCACTCGACATAGCTTATCAAAATGAAATATGCAAACCAAGTACCATCCTGTTAGAAACATCGCTTGACGTTGCAAGCTTATAAAAATTCAATTCCTGTCTACAACAGATAAAGGAATAAATGTTATCCCCAGAAGTACCGAGCACTCGATGACCATACAGCGAGCACGAAATGCCCGGTACAGTGAATTCTCGCTATAAGTCAGTTACGCGGTTCTGGCGGGAGATATTTAAACGAAATCTGAGGCTCTCGCCGAACGTTGCATTTGAAATACACAGTGCTCGTTGGAAATGTAAATGACCCTCGCGTCTATACGGCCAAAACCAGGAACACACAGACGGATCATAAACCTATGACATAGAGACGGATAGTGACAAGAAGGCTGAGAAAATGTCTTTCTCTGATACAATTGTTGCACGTAGAAACGGACAGCGAAGCTCGATGTATCGTATAGTCCGCGGTGGTGTGGGTAGTTCCGATGACTTTGAACCGCGAAGCTTGCACCGACTTACAACGGGAGAGTTCACTGTATGTCAAGAACGCGGGTCTCGTCAGAGTCGTATATCGTCCAGGAGACATACCCTGTGTTATGTTTACAATCGGCGTCCGAGGCCTCTCGAGCTTCGCGACCCCTCACGGGGTATATGTACTCCGCGGTGGTATGGGTAGTTCGGTAGTGGGTAGACTTACAACGGGAATTCACTGTAGCGTCTCACGAGAACTACAAAACTGTCTTCGTTGAGACTGTGGCGGCAGTTTTGGAGCACGGTGCTTATCAAGAATCATCTTTCGAGCGGAGGCAGGTGTTTACCGGTCGATCGGGCAACTTTCCCGAATCGCAGAGTAAGAGAATAGCGATGAGAAACGGTGTAATCGTAGAGGTCGTGGCTAATGAATTAGCGAATCTCCGAGGTCTATTACACTGGAATCGTTCCGGGGTAGCGGAGACAGACGACAATGGACAATCAGCCGTCGGTCTATCTGACGGAAAAGAATTTCATCGGTGCTCGGCCAGCAAGCAAGCAAGCAGAAGAAAAAGACGGGAGAAGAAGAAGAATAAGAAGAACAAGAAGAGTAAAAGACAATGTCGCGGGTAGAAGTGACGTCGTTGGAACGCGGCAATTGTGCGATGCTCGCCGGTAAAAAAGTCGTCCTCGACGGCAACGAAATCGCGCATTGTTCGGTAGACCGGTGACCTGCGAACTCTCCCACAGTCCACGGTCTGAGCGGATCGTTTCGATGGTAGGCTGTGTGCGTGTTCATTTCTTTTTTTTTTCCAACGAAAACGCGAGCGCACAAGCCAGCGCGCACGGCTCCGCTCGCCGACGCGACGACGCATCCATGGAAACGCGCGTGGAAAATTTATACGCACCGTTTTCTGTAACGACGACGCTCTGGCCGGCGCGATCCTCCGGCTGCCGATCATTTATTTAACACTCGACACATTTACGCAATCTATTTGACGCGGGAACGCGCGAACAAACGGAGACATTATACGTATGCCGGCGATCGATGCCATTTCTCCTCGAAACAGCTCGAAACCCTAAGTTTGCTAATCCTCGGGAAACAAACGCTTCCGACAGATGCGCCTTTTCGCCGGCTACTAGGCTCGTTCTGTTCTACAACGGTCTTTTTTTCTCTTCAGCAAGCTACGACGAATTCGTGTAATTAACTTCTGGCAGCACAAGTCCGTTCTTTAACACCAAACGCACCACCACAAAACGGTTCTAGATTTCAAACGACCGGTTCCAGATTTTTTATTTCACAATTTTTGAAATTATAAATATGCTTTCAAGAGCAAGGATTCAATAAATGTCTTTAGCACGGTACGCATTGCAATAAGAACCGCGCAAACTCCAAATAAATTAAATCTTGTCATTTTTATAAGGCAACATGTATCTTTTGTTTAGTGTTCACGAAGAACTTTTTGAAACGTGGATCGAACGGCTTGAATTCTGTTTCAGAAGTTAGAAAAATTAGTTTAGCGCCGGTCTGTGTACTTAATTGTGCAGTTCGACCCTCGGAAAAGAATTGTTTCTAACTCTGCACAGGTTGTGTTGCTTAGGGCTGTTTCTTAGGGGGAACCTTGTGTAAAATGAAATTTTTTAGCATTTTTTCTTTTGTTTAAATCAATAGGAATACGATAAAAAAGTTGGAAAGTGATCAGAAATGTTCTTGTACGTTATTTTCAAAATAAAGTGAACGCTGGCGTTACATTAACGATTAAAATTGATGAAAAATATTTTCGTTTTCTAATTACAACGTTAATAAATGATGAACAACCCATTACATCCTTCGAAAAAAAATCTTGAACAACAGGCCATTTACACAAGATTCCCTACTTGGATTCTTGATCATTACTAGACTGCGAATTTTATGCATTTGTAACGAATTGCTAAACGCAAGACAGTGAAAACATTTGAAGAATTTAAACACCTCGTGTTATATTGTTTCAAATTCGTGGAAAATATTAGCAAAAGAAGTGAAAGAAAAAGCCTTGATCTTCTCGTCGCTGATCCATACAGCATAGATCATTCGAAAAACGTTGTATGTCCGACAAGAAAATCGACTGTGTCTATTCAATGACGCTACTACTACGTTTATACGAAGCTGAATGATTTTCTCTGAGATAAGAATCTCGAGATTTACGAGTAAAATGGTTGTCGCGGTCGATCGATTTACTAAGGAAACGACGAATGATCGATCCTCGATCGTCGAGAGGCGGTTTCGATCGGACTCAGCTTTCCGGGAAAGGATGCGAAGCGGAATCACCAACCGGCAGAACTCGTTTCGCGCGGTAAGTATAATTATATTTGGCCGGTGTCGCGAATCAGAGACGTTTGACGGTTATGGCGATTCGCTGGTTCGCTGCCTCGTCGTCCGAAATCTATCTGGTTTCCGTAATCTGCTCGGTGGCGAGCTACAATGTGGTCATCCACGCGCGATTATTCGTAACGCGTGCTTATCATTTTCCCAAATCGCGCTTCCGCTCGCGATTTCTCGAGTTTCCTTGCTTCTACACCGCACAACGGCGGTCTCGGGACGCGACCAATTTCGAGTAAATCACGGAACATTTTATACCGAGGCCGGAGAAAAGAAACGCGGGTCTCCTGGGCCAGATTTCAGCGATTTCGAGACGCCTCGTCCGGGCATTAACAGTTCAAAAGGAAAAAAAGTCAACGGTCGACAATAGGCTGCGCTTTCGCACCGTTTAACACGAAAAAATTGGATCAATCTCTTCACTATTCCGCCGAAGCTTTCACTCGCATTATGCGTTATAGACTGAGGAGCTTCATGCAATATAAAATGCATCAATTGCAAGAAACGTAAATAAGGTCAACCCAGGCATACGATTCCTCGTCGTATTTCAACACTAAAACTACCGGAGTAACAAATACATCTGAACAATGTTTATTCTATATATGTCCCAAATATCTAGCCGATAAAAGTCACAGAACTATCCCCACTGTACACCCGCTTCGCTGTCCTTTTCTATGTTCAGCGTGGATGAAGGAATAGTATCTCCTGGACGATATATGACCCTGAGTAGACCCGTGTTTTGGACATACAACGAGTAGACACTGTATACTGCTTTGTAGTAAGACTGCTTCTATTCAAACCTCGGATCAATTTTAGTCCAACACGTGCTTCGATGAAGCAGTTCTTCAAAAATTTCCAATGAAAACATTCTTACAATTTCAGCAATTGTGAAAGAAGAAATCGGGGACCGGTCATTTTCATAGTGACAATTAAAAAATTGCAGGACCGAATATAACTGTTCTTTTCTATGAAATTGCCTGCTAGGTCAGTGCACAAGAGCCCGACTTCGTATTAGAAGAAGGAATTTTATAAATGTAACATATCAGGAATAAGGAAGATGTAATCGTTGCAGCTGCGAAGAAATTCTCACGGCATTAATTGGCACACATGTTTCGCGGAGCGAGAGGCTCGCCTAACATCATCCCGAGATCCAACAGATGGTCCTTCGCGACAGTCGAATCTGAAGCGAAGTAGAATGGTCCCGCGGTAGTCGGACCAGCGTTCGCGTGCGCTATTTAATGCGCAGACTAATTATCGGTGCGTCAACGACCGAAGCCGCCGTAGCGGTTTCGCTGTCGATCGGCGAGATCGGTATCGAGGGAAAAACCGGGCAGAGCCGCGATTCGAAGGATGCATCGGTGCACTCTGTCGGGCCCGACCTTGCACGGTACCATTTTATTGGCGATTTAGCGCGAAGCCACACCTTGCCGCGGGCGACGCGCATCGCGAACAAAAGGAGAGGTCCCCGCGTTAAAAGTAACGATGCGCGGTTACGGATCATTATGCGCGGCGGTGGCGAGAGGCCGGCGAGGGAGGAGGCGTTATTATCGAGCGGAGCGGTGCGGAGCGGAGAGGATCATAGAGAGAGAGAAAGAGAGAGAAAGAGAGGGGCGAAATTGCCAAGAGAAGCAAACCGTGTGGAACCGACCGGGGAACAAACCTAGACACGCCGATTTTCATGAAATTTATGTCGGAGCTGCTTCTTCGACAAATATTAGCCGTAGAAATACTTTCCACGCAGCTTCGTGCAGCACGAGGTGCGGTAAAAAGAATCCGGACTCTATCTAAAGATTTGGCTTTGTTCTCTGCACCGTTTGTCAATTCTATGAATGTCCAAGCGCGTTATAAACAATTTAATAGCGCTGGGTTCCCGTGGCTCTGCCAACTGTCTCCCGGCTTGAGAAAGCAAAGAGCAGGCACGACAATTTGAGCCGTTCGATTAACTCGACTTTTTGAAATATTTTAAATCTAAGTGGCAAAGCAGTTGGTTCGGTCATAACTTTTTCTATTTATAATAAATTTCCCAAATAATACAGATTAATACTGTTAAACGTCAAAATATTGTTGGTCGCCGAATAATGAATAATTCATTTCAGAAGCCACTCATTACACCAAGGCTATTCTATCGCATTCGTTCTACGTGTCTTTAACACTAAAGCTACCGAGCATTAAAATTGCCTAGTATGCGTTGTCTTATAAAATTAGTAATATTTAATTTGTGTAGATTTAGTGCCGTTTTTATTACAATATATGTTTGAATAAAGGAGTCGGTTGAATCAATTCCTACGAAGGCATCGTTATAATTTCAATGATTGTAAAATAAAAAATCTGAAACCGATTGTTTGATCGGCTTTGGTAAGTTTAGTGTTAATGAAAGCTACATCTGTATTTATACATTATACAATGTTTACTTGAATTTTTATTGTAAAGGGAATTTTGTAAAACAATGTATATTGTTTCTTAATATTTCTCCACTTTTTGTTTTATAGAGTTAACCGATTTGGCAAGTGAGAAGGTACCGACGTGAATACCTGAAGAAAATGATTTCCAACAATTAGTTAAGGGCCCGTGGAACTGTTGAAATCGCTATGTTAACGCAGAAGGGAATTACAATGAAAAAGATGGAAGCCCAATTGAAGCTGGCTGATTTGAATATAGTCTGTTTCCATTGTTGTGTAAATTGTCGAATCGCAGAGCGACGCGATTATAGTGCTACCACATTGCAAGTAGCAAAAATTCTTCGCAGCTGTGAATAGATTAATAGAGCTACCAGTGGGAATATAATTGGGAAATACAATATTAAGTTATAGCAAGTTCTGACTAGGCTAGTGAAGATCGCGAAGGTATAATAGTCGTCTATGGTCATAAAGAAAGGTGTGTATTGTTCGTGAGCACAGTTTTCTTTCACCAAAACTAGTACGTCCAAGTTCCCGCGAACTTCCCAACTTTCCAAAAAGGTATCAACGATTTGCAAAGATCGCAGAGATTGTGAAGATTGCGGAGGATCGAGGCGTAGGAGAGGCACGGCGCATAGATCCACACGATCCAGAGATCCCGACCCCTCGCCACCACGAAAAACGTTACGCCGCGTCGCTGGCTGCGTGCACACACCGGTGATGCACTTTAATGCAATCGTAGACGATTGACCTTGGTCGAACGGCCAATTAGGCGCGCAACGTAATGGCACGCGTGCCAGCCGGCAACGGCAGACGAAGCTCTGCCTCCACCCGCGAGAAAACTTTGATCCCTGACCGATCCAGACCCGGACCAGCTCCCTTCGTCTCCGTGATTTTCGCCGAGAACGACAACAATAGACCGATCTACCGATCTGCCGATCCGTGTCGCTCCATCTTTGCTGTTTCGTCTGCTAAATATTGTCTGTTCGTTCTTTATCTCGGTATCTCGGCTCGCGCAAATCTTTTTCACGCTTCAGGTGCCGCGACTGTACGCGATTTCTTTTCCTTAACAGTCTCGTTTCGATGGCAAAAAATTACAGGAAATCAGAGCGATTTATTTAGCGAAACGAAGACTAATAAATTGAGGGATCCTAAGAAAATTCTTCCAAGTCACACAGGGTACGAATACGTATCGATTCCCTTGAGATTTGCTCTGACCACGAGTCTTATAGTTTAGGTATAGCTCAAGGTATGTAATTATTCTTTATGAATTCTCCTAAACACACTACTAAATTTTCTAATAGCAATTCTTTTCAATCCTCATCAATCGGTCTCGCCATGAACGAGTCTGTAATAATAATATCTAGAAGCTTTTGTAGCGCACAATAAACACAGAGAGTAAAGTCATTGCCTACTGACAATTTTCGAGATTGTGCAACCACAATGCAAACAATTCGAGAACGCAGAATGACGTTTTGTTTCCCCAGATAATTGCTGAAGGCTCTACGATATAGAACAGATTGGACATTGGAAATGCGCACGGTAATTTTGACGAAACTTACGCGATACATCGAAGCATAGTTCTCAGATGAACGTAGGTACAACACGTACTTTTCTTATCGACGATTATTCGCGTTGTGGTGAAAATAACCCCCAAGGTTGTCTAGAGCCCTCATTCTAACGCCTAAATCGAATCGCGGATACTGTCGTTCCTACGGAACGAAATTGCAAAGGATGGAATCAGTTTCTCAACACACTACGAGTCAAAGATACTAACTTCCTCGTCCATGAATCAAGATTCATACCGTGGAGGTGAGTTGGACGGGTTTGGGGTTGACAGTATGCAGAAGACTGCAGCATCCGTTTAAAACTGAATACAAAATTGATCTTTTTAAGCATACCTGAAGCTAAGAAAAAATTTTTGTCGACAACCGAACATCAAATTCTGAAATCCAAGCACGCGTAAAACTTCCGAGCCTACTCTATCATCTGATTGAACGTATTAACCGAAGAGAATAAAATCGAGAACACAGAAACCCGAAGATTCAGCCCTTTCTTTGTCCTAAGTTCGACGAACAACGAAGATTCAAAACAGCCCGCAAAGTTTGAAATCGAGTTCGCGTATCAAGCCTACTCTAGCATCAAAATGAACGTGTGCTCCAAACAGAATCAAATTGCTGGAGCAAACATGATCGGTCAACAAAATCTATGTGCGAGAAGCTGGTACCCTAAGTCGGATGTATACAGGACGAGATTGTTCGCATCTAAATGGTCGTCCGACATAATACAATTTATTTTCAATGCGACTGATTGGTTCCCGGCGACACTCGAACGAATCGCATCGAAGAACGATTCGTGTTTGATCACGTACGCAGGTCGATCAATTTTCAAAGTGGGCGTACTAACAAAGGAAAAAACATTCAAGCTGCGCGAAACTATATGTCACAAAAATCTATTTTTTGCAAGAACCAGAGGTCGTAGACAAATTTTGAAAACAGATTTGAAATCAGCGTGAAAAAATCTATGGGAAATGACATATACAGCATGTTGAACAAAAAATGTTGTCCGCGTGCGTGGTATTGGAAAAACTAAAATTTTCTTGAAATTGTGCAAGTTCAACGAATTTTCTCAAGGTTAACCCTTTGCACTCCGCTCTCCCCTCTCGTGGGACATTAAAGTTGATTAGTGATTACGGGGAATTAATTTATTTCAGCGCAACTTTTTGAGACATGCGTGTTTCCCTGAAATGTTTTCTCTTGAAATGGCACGAGAAATCAAATCAAAATATAGTAAAATTACTAAGTTATATAAAAAATCATATCATTGTAATACGTTATTTGGTTCCAAAACTATACTAAATAATACGAGGGTTCGTAAATGCACGTTTCTGCCACGAAGTGGCGCTGAGTGGCAGCTGGTAGCTAACGTCCAGATTGGTTCGGTGTGCAAAGTTAAAAAACGGTTAAAGAACGTTCGTACCGTAATCTCCGTATTTTTCCTACATTCTGCAAAGCTTCAGCTTTCATTAAGAGAAAAAATTTCGTCGCTCTACCTTATGTCTATCGAAAGTTCTTTGATTTTGAATCCGATTTCGCCTAATTTGCGCGGCGCGGCGGCATGATCGAAATGGATGGCTAGCGGCGGCGGCGGCGGCTGCGGCTTCTGGTTGTCGCTGTCGCGAATCGCGATTGGGTGTACCTGGCGTGTGGGTGGTCGCGTCCAAGGAGACCGGTGGCATGCCGGTGTTCCTCGCGATCGCGTGCTGATGCGGATGCTGGTGGTGCGGATGCGTGATAGGCTCCGCCTCCTGGTACGAGGGGTAGTCGGCGTAGAACGGTTCGTGGCCTGTCATCAGCGTGTCCAGCATCTGGAGCACCATCTCCGAAGACGCAGCGGCGCCGCTACTCGTCGTCGTCGTCTGACCGATATCGTTTCCGTAGCTGCCGACTATTATGGCCGGCGCCTGCCCCGAAGGCCGCGACGACGTCTCGACGCCCGCGACGCCCGCCGTGACGTCGTCCCCCTGGCTCGACGCTGCTTCTGTCCGGTACCCGTTGCTCTCTTTCGATTCACCGGTTTTCGCGTTTTTCGGTCGCAAGCGGCGGCAGCGGCGGCTACTCGCGGCCGACTGTGCCGATGCACGAGCGCATCCGTGCACCCGGCGCCCTATGCCCGCCGCTACTATACTTTTCTACCCCGTGACACTCTTCTGCGTTGTCTTCCAAAATATGAGAGTGTCTCTCGAAACACGGGGATCGGACACGTTCACGACAGGCGCGAATGTTCTTTGCTGCAGGCGTCTCGCGTCGGTGTCCTCGACTCGACGATTCTCATAGCTGATCACACTCCGACTATAGATCGCGGACGGGCGGGCGGGCGGGCACGCGCGCGCGCGTTTCTTCAACCTCGACACCACCGATCGACACACTCTCAGCTGGAATCGAGGATCTTCGAGGACCGAGCCTCCATCGAGCACACTCTCGGGATCGGAGAACACACTTGGTTCACGGAGAGGAAGAGACAACCGAGTTCTCCGGAACAGAGTTCACTGATACGTTTCCATTCACTGTCGACACGGTGTTGTACCTCACAGATTTTCCGACGATAACCCACTAGAGAGACTCCACACCCCGAGAGAGCCAGGCTTCTTGTCGCGAGACGCAACAGGTGTGTGCTTGTGTGCGTGTCTCTGTATGTGTGTGTATGTGTGTGTGTGTACGTGTGAGGGTGTCGGACACCTTGCCGCGTTTCGAAGGGCTTCGGACCGGGTAGAGGTTTCCTCTGTTTCCGTACCCAGGACACGAACACTGTTCGGCCGACGCCGTGCCACTGTGTCGTTGTATTTCCACGAAAGTCACTACTCGATCGACGATCGAGGGAACCCCGTAGGTACGACAAAACACGGGGCGCGCGAACAGAGAAGAAAACCGAGCGAACGAGTATCGTGTATGCGTAGAAGAGAGCTTCCTCTCGCGTGCACTCTCCACTTGACGTGAGCGCGCGTGTCACTGTGACGAAGCGCCGCGCCGTTTCCGCTCTCCGGTCCTCCGGTTCCCTCCCTCTCTTCCGTCCCGGTCTGTCCCCCCACTCCGATCGCGTCACCGTTTCCCCTTCCTCGCCCCTCCCCGGCTACGATTCAACCAGCTGCGGGACTCGGCTCTCGTTCGCCGCCGACGTGGAGGTGGTAGGGGTCCGTGGTAGGGGAAACGGTTCCTCGGTGAGGGAACCGACCGCTGGTAGGGGCTAGAGCAACACCGTGGTGGGGGTGTTCACGCCGTCGGAGGGGAGACCGCGTTCCGAGAGGGGTTCACGAACGCCCCCTCGAACCTTCAACCACCTGCTGCCACCGAGACGATGCGTTTTATACGCGATTCAACGGCCGATCCATCGCCGCCGCGAGGATCCACGGATCTTCGTCGAGTGGCGACGAGTGTCTCGCCAGCCCTTAACGATCCTGTCACGACGCTACCCGAACCTCCTCGCGCGCCGACACTCGAGAAAAGATACTCGCGCGCGCGCGCCACGACGCGGACTGCGTAGATCTTTCAGCATGTTTCTGTGTATCATTCTGGATCGCTGGCGATACACAGCCCGCCTAAATGCTTCTCGGAGTCGTGCACCGTGGAATTCCAGTGCAGAGCTCTCGTTTCTATGACCGTGTCCTAACGCTGAACCTACTGAGCGTTAAAAGTGGCATGGATTGTCTTAAAAAGATAACGAGAATTTATATAGATGTGCGATCATTTTTTAATCTAACAATTCTGATGGAGGTGTCTTCACAATTTCGGTAATTGTAACACCAAAAACCTGAAATCTTTAGTAGGATTTTTTATTCGTTTCTGCCACGAAGAAGGTTTCAATTTGCTAAAAGATATGTTTCTCTTATTCCACAGGGAGTCGGAGTCAAGTTGTAGCTAGACATCTTTAGTCTCGTAAAAATGTCATAGAAAAGTTTAGGAACGACAAAAATGAGTATGCACAATTTAAAACAGTGGAGATTATTATAAAGATTTAAGGACCTCGGTGTATTAGTTTCAGTTTAACACGATAATGTTACATAGTATGCTGTTTAACATAGTGATGCTATTAACTAATTTGACGCATTACGCTGTTCAAAGTCGTAGCACGTCGGTTGATATTCTTTATAGCTTTCTTCTGTAAAATTGTGTTACCATTTCGCAAAGGTACGTTGACGAAATTTTTAGACAGCGAAACGAATGCTGGTAACGAACCAAGCGACTCAAGCTCGAGTAACGATGATAAATAGTATAGCGAAACCTCGATTATCCAAACGTCTGACGTCTCTATTAGCCGATGAATACAAGTTCCACGACGATTCGCTGTACATACAAATCCGCGAAGCACCGTAACCGAGTAACTGTTCCATTATCCCGACACTCTCTCGATTAGTCGGTTGCAGGGAGAAGTGCGTGTACCCGGTTCCCCTAATTACCGCAGCCGGTTCAGAGGTTGCAACGTGAAACGATTTGCAATCGAATCGAGACGGGTTGCGTCTCGATGGTCGTGCGTAATTGGATTACGTTTCGCTCGTTTGACGAGTGCAGAGGACGCACGATGTATCAGAGGCCGAGATGGAAAGCGTTGCATCATGGTCGGGCAAAAATAGCCTACGGTACCGTCCACTTTCAGGCTCTCGTTAGAACAATGTTCGACACGGTGACCGTTTCTCTGGAAAAGCGGGCGCACCTGCGCTCGCGAGCTGTTTAATGCATCTAGGAAGAGAGTGTGCGTGCCTGAGAGATAGATAGAGCGAGAAAGAGAGAAAGAAAGAAAGGAAAAAAGAAGGGGAGAGAGAGAGAGAGAGAGAGAGAGGGAGAAGCGGCACAGCGCGCAGGATTAGTGCAACCGTGTGCTGGCGGCGAAGGTGAACGCGCAAACATAATTATACCGTGCGCGGCGCAACGTTAGATAATTAAGCGGCGTGCAAAGAACACGGGGACGTTACCGGCGCCGCTCGTTGCCCCCGCTGTTCCTCCTAATGACAACAACAGAACAACAGCGCAACGGGCCACGTCGCGAGGAGCACACAAAGCCGAGAGAGCAGTCCCTTGGTCCTTTTTCCCGTCGGGGCCCGTTTAACGCCCGACTGTATGTATATATCTCTCTCTCTCTCTTGCTTTCTTGTGCCGGTGCACCGCACTACGCCTCTAATTACGCCGACCGGTTAATTGAATTTTAATCCCACGTTTCCTTGTTATTACCCTTTCCGCGGGAACGCCGGTTTAACGCGGGGCGACATGGGAAGCGTGAATTCAGGGACCGAGACCCGATCCCCTTTCCGGATCTGCGATTTTCGGAACCCTGAACTATGTATCATAATCGTCTTCTAATGAAGCGTCTACATTCATTGAACGCGTCACAAATGCTGTTCCACTTCTTCCTGTTCCTCAAGATCAACACATTATCTCATAATTTTTGTCCATGGTCTGTAGCTTTCGGACTTCTTAACACTGAACCTACCAAGCACAGAACTTGTAAAAGTGAAACGTCTTCTAGGAGGGAGAACATTGGATTTACTTGAACTTTGTAGGATTTTTATTATAACATGTGCTTAAATAGAGAAGTCAATTCAGTGATTTCCTATGAAAACGTATCTATAATTTATAATTTGTGTAATAGGCCCTTCAACAGCAACAGCGATCTTAATCGTGGACCTAAAAGTCACCCAACTATCGTGGCATAATTTACATTAAGTTGTTGAAACCTGGAGAAACAGTTACAGAAAAGGTGTAATACTGAAAATTGACAATGCCGGGCCCCACACAGCGAAACTCACTCAGGAAGAAATCAAATAATTGCAAGGGGAAGTTTTACCGCATCCCCTTACTCACCGGATATTGCTCCCTCTGACTATCATCGTTTCAGTTCTCTGGAGCATTATTTAAGAAATAAAACGTTCACTTCTGTAGAAGATGTAAGGAGGCACGTTGGAGTCATATTTTGCTTCACGAACTCTGGATTTCTATAAGAGGGGGATTGAAAATTTGCAACAAAGATGGCAAACTGTCCTTGATAATGATGGAGATTGTATTAGGTTGAGGAAAAAGAAATCCATTATTTTTACCTGAACTTCAAGACTTTATTTACTATGTTTCGGATTGTCCGATTTGGGTCAAATATGCACCGTTTTGTTCTATAATTTGTTGCCATTTTAAAGGTAGTTTCATAATGCCTCTCGCATAGAAGGCATGGTCCTTATTGGCGAAAAACTCTAGTAAACGATTTTCACAATCTTCTCTTGATGCCAATTTCTTATTACTAACGAAGTTTTGGAATGCAAGAAAAACATGGTAATCGCTTGGTGCCAGGTCCGGACTATATGGTGGATGCATCAAAACTTCCCAACCAAACTCCCGGAGTTTCTGGAGAGTCACTATAGACGTGTGTGGCCTGGCGTTGTCCTGATGGAACACAACACCTCTCCTGTTGGCCAATTCTGGCTGTTTCTGGTCAATCGCATTGATTGAAAATTGGAATTGAAAATTTTTTTAAATAAAAAAATTCAAAATTGCACATAATTGGCTGTTACAGTATCGGGACCATAAACACCATTCGCCATTCACGATTTCAGCCGCCTGGCTTCCATTTTCGCCTTTATCAAAGAAAAAACTGTAAAATGTACCGAATTTTCTCTTTGTTGACTTCCATTTTTAACACCCTGTGACTCACAACCGAAGAATGGACCAAACAAAAAACAGCAAAAGAATTTTTTTAGTGCAAAATGTCACCTTCCCAATGAGCATAAATCTGAAATTGTTTGATCGATACTTTACGAGATATCGGATCACTACAGCCATCCACCGGAAAAATAATGGATATCTTTTTCCCCAAACAAAGTTTGTTTTAGATTTCAAAATAATTGATTACTTATGGGTGCCCCTAATATTTAGCAGAATGTTCAGAGTGCGGTAGTGTTTCTTTTTTTTTTTTACTTGTGGAAAATTGGGAAGAAAGAAGCGGAACGATGCTCGCGCGTTCGCGGCACAGTCGGCTTATAATACTCGGTCGCAGCCTCGAAGGGCCTAGCCTATTTTTGAGAGGGGGCCGACTGGGGAGGCGCGGAGAGAGACCGGATGCGAAGAGAGGCGAGGCAACGGGGGTTTCTCTGTTCGGCGGGCTCGCACGTGATGCAGAGGGGACCGGAAGCGCTCACTCCCCTACGCCTCGTGCCTCTCTCGCTCGCCTCGTATAGTCCGCCGGCAATAGTAATGGGACTTACGAAGCGACGCACAATAAGGACACGAGTTCGATGCGCCTTCTGGCTGCCTGGCTCGCTGCCTTCGTTTCTTCGCGCACGCTTTTACCGTTCCACCGGTGCGGTCTGTCGTTGTTGCGTCGATCCTCGATTGCTCGCTTTTTCCCTCCGTGCAACTCCGGCCACCTCCCACTTTCATGCCGCCCTTCGCGAGCTGCCCGTTTCGCCTTGCGTCGCGACGCTGCCCTATTGTTCTCTCCCGAGATCGGGTCTCGATCCCGCAGTCGATCGCCTGCGAGATAGAGGCTCGCTCCTCCTCCTGGGAGAGGCCAGGCTCCGGCTATAGTTAACCCCGCTGGTGGAACCAGCTTCCACTGGGGTGGAACTTCGATAGCTCGCTCTGTCGTGCGCGATAGCAGACGCCATTTTTGCAGCTATTGTTAACTTTCGCGAGGAGTCCTTCGGTCCAGGATGCTTGGAAGCAATTGCGTTGAATCGATGGGACGACCGGTTATACAGTTTAATCTTTCTGGCAACCGGGCTACGAATCTTTATGCGAAATAAAAGTTGTCTCGAACCCATGAGACTGTAGCCAAGCAGGCATTTCATTCATGATAACTAGACTGCGGATGTTTAGGCAATTTCCAATCTTCGTGGTCAAATTTTAAGGAAATAGAATGAAATAAAGTCCTATTTTTCGTGGGAACAGCCTCTGTGGATCCAAGACAAATGAAAATCGTACTAAATTATATTGAATTTTGTGTTATAGCATTTTTGAAAATTTTCGTAAGCCATAAAGGCATGAAGATCCGGAGTTTATTAATAACTTGAACAAGCTGGAAGTAATAAATTTGCATTCTCAAATCGTTTCAGCCTTTCTACCGTTTCGTAAATGCGTAAGATTCGCAGTCTACCGACAACTAAACTGATAGTGCTTGCGCAACGTCATAGACGATTCTTGGAACCATTTACAACATATTTGTAATATACAATATATTTTTCTCCCAATAGAGTAGTGGTATAATCAGACTGTGGATCTTCATGCAAAATAAAAATTGGCAAAAAATAGTCATTTGCATCTCTCTGTACCAGTTTCACCAAGTTGCAAGAAGTCTGTTAAAATCTCCAAATTCTTTCAATCTCTCTAGGGTAAGGACCCAATTACTGTGGGGGTACCAGTTACTGTGCCTATATTAACTATTCAGATTTTTAAGGCATAATGAATATTAGATATTAGACTATGTTTATTAAAATCAGTTAAAATCTTTTTTAATATTCATACGCTACTATTCGAAACGACAGCCGACCATTTTTGTTGTAAATGTACAAAATCTACAGTTTATTAGCCAAGTCAAGAACCCAATCTCTTCACGGAACATGTCGGTCTACAGCTAACCGAAGCAACTAGCTGTTTAAATCGGATCCAACGAAGGGATCGATTTCGCAGAAGCTCGTTCGAGAGTATCGCAAAAGTAAGCTGCGAAACAAGAAGTATACTGCTACGAAATCGTCAGAATCGAGCCCGCCTTCCGAGGGTTGCTCCACGAAGAGAAAGTTGCATTCAGACCTCCGCACGTTCGCAGTCCGGATATCTAAGTTTGAACTTATAAGAAAGTCGTCTCAGAAACATTTCAATCGTCAATCGTGACGCGTCTACGTTTCGACAAGCCCATGACTTCCATGAAAATATACGTGGAACGCGGAGGGAGGAATGTCGCGGGTTTCGAGTTTTTTTGTTTTTTTTTGGGGAAGGAAAAATCGCGATGGAGGTCACCGTAACGTATTTCGGTTGGCAAAAGCGGTCGTGCAAGATCCGCTGGCGTCCGCATCTGTTCGCCAGTCTTCTCCACTGTCGGAGCAGTTTCGTCGAAGTGAGCAACAATACACGGTCACGGGCGAGTCTGCGAAGGGTGCATTTACGGGTGCATTAAGGGAGGAGCACTCGAGGACATTATAAAACTATCTTGCTCGCTCGAGGAATATTGGGGTAGGACTCCTCCCTCCCTTTTCTCCCGGCTGCCTCGGCTTCCGGTTGTAACGTGAGCTTCGACGGCGCTCTTTCTCTCTCTCTCTCTCTCTCTCTCTCTCTCTCTCGCTCTCGCTCTTCCACCTTTCCCTTCTTCGGCTCGTGCTCGTTTCCACCTATCTGCGGCGATCCTTTCGCTGATGAGCACCAATCACGAAAACCCGCGATAGGACTACGTCTCTGACGACGTCGACGACGATGTCGAGGGTCGACGTATGTACACGGACAGGAAGAAGGGACGAAAAAAAAACAGACAGACACACACACACACATACATACATACACGACGCGCGCGGTCGTGTCGTGAGTTCTGAATGAGCGAGAGGCTTTGTAGGCCCCCGAGGCGGTGTACGAACTATGAATGAACGAGTGAATGAATACAACCTGCGCCAACCGTACCCCCCTTCTCGTTTCTCCACCCCGTGTCCGCGGCAGCGTACGCCTTTTCCCTTCGAGGCCCTTTCCCCCGGGGTTTCATCCCCCGTACACGAGACCCCACCTTTCCAATCTTTCATCCCTCTTCACGGCGTTTGTTCCGCGAGCTTGCACAATCGTGCCAGCCACTCCTGCCTCCATATGTTCCTGTTTCTGTGCTTCAGATAGAAGATCCTCGCGCCGCTTTCTCCGATCGAGGCTTTCTACCCTGACAAACCCTCTAATTGTCGGGCTACCAGCCAGCGTCAACCCATTTCTCTCTATCGAACCGTTCGTTGTCTTCGAAGAGCTGTGGAAGCTGATTGGATGCTCTTTCGTCCCCTACCTTCGTGATCCTACATCTTTATACTTTTTTCTTTTTCGTTGGTTCATCTATTTCTCGGAGGATCTGTTGTCTTCGAAAAAGGACGACATTCGTGCTCTTTCGTTCTTCAGCTTTTCACTCCTTTTTATTGTCAGCAGGATTCTGGTCGATGAAAGTTTCTCTCTCTCTCTTTCTCGATCGAGCGATCCTTCATCTTCGAATCGGATGACGAGAGAAGGATGCTGGAAGAAGATCCTGAGAACTCGTCTTCATTCACGGTCGAGAAAAATCGTATTATCGACATTCGGCACGTTGTCCACTGGCATTTTCCAAGCGAGAGGCACGTGTATCTCTGAAAAAGGCTCGGAGAAGGACTCTCGAAAGGATCCCGAGGCCGAAAAAATCGTTGCCCGATCAGAATGCCGGGTGGCCAGCGACGGTTAGTTTATCGACGCGGCGGTTGCTTAACAAATGATCATTGTGCTCATTGTCGGCACGATTGACTAACCTTCCCATAAAGGTGGATCGAATGGCGTCACACGATGGCCGATCCTTTTTTGGCTGGTAAAACCGTAGGGACCCGCCGTCGGCTTTTGCGCACGCTGGATTCTGCCTCCTCTAATTTATGCACGCGACTCGTGCGGCCGTCTCGGCGCGGCTCCGCTCCGCTCGGCTCCGCTTCGGCGTCGGTTTGTGCACGCGCGACGAACATACGTGACGCCGGACAACCTCGCCGCCGATCGAACGTATCCTCGAGGCTGCCGATCGTGCCCGTTCACGAGCGAATCCACCGCGAATATTCAGTTACCATCGTTTATTCGGCATTCAGCCGACGTCCGGTTTCGAAAGACCGGCTCGCGGAAGTCGAGGATGTGGCTTCCACGCATGTGCCCCGCGGAAATCGGGAATCAGGAGTCTTTTGCACACCAGTTGTTGTCCGCCGTGCACCGGCAACGGCATCTTCCGTTCGACTTTCGATTGTTCCGAGCGGAAGAAATCGCAGCCGAAGAATCGCCGACAACCATCCGATCGAAAACAGTTGTTCGAGTGCTATGACCGGATTGCGGATTTTTGTGCGAAATAATAGGTTGCGGAAAAAGAAATCCATTATTTTTCCGGTGGATGGCTGTAACGATCGATATCTCGTATAGTATCGATCAAACAATTTCAGATTTATGCTCATTGGGAAGGTGACATTTCGCGATAAAAAAAATTCTTTTGCTGTTTTTTGTTTGCTCCATTCTTCGGTTGTGAGTTACAGGGTGTTAAAAATGGAAGTCAACAAAGAGAAAATTCGGTACATTTTACAGTTTTTCTTTGATAAAGGCGAAAATGGAAGCCAGGCGGCTGAAATCGTGAATGGCGAATGGTGTTTATGGTCCCGATACTGTAACAGCCAATTACGTGCAATTTTGAATTTTTTTATTTAAAAAAATTTTCAATTCCAATTTTCAATCAATGCGATTGACCAGAAACAGCCAGAATTGGCCAACAGGAGAGGTGTTGTGTTCCATCAGGACAACGCCAGGCCACACACGTCTATAGTGACTCGCCAGGAACTCCGGGAGTTTGGTTGGGAAGTTTTGATGCATCCACCATATAGTCCGGACCTGGCACCAAGCGATTACCATGTTTTTCTTGCATTCCAAAACTTCGTTAGTAATAAGAAATTGGCATCAAGAGAAGATTGTGAAAATCGTTTACTAGAGTTTTTCGCCAATAAGGACCAAGCAACAAATTATAGAACAAAACGGTGCATATTTGACCCAAATCGGACAATCCGAAACATGTTAAATAAAGTCTTGAAGTTCACGTAAAAATAATGGATTTCTTTTTCCCCAACCTAATGTAAACGAGTACACTAGTATACCGAGTTAGTTGCGTGGCACAGGAGCGCAACAAAAATGTACCCCTTCTGTCAATAGTCCCAGTACTTTGCACTCGGGAGATATTTTAACCCTTTCCTGTCGAAGCTATTTTAACTCCAAAACGAAATACTTCTTTCGACCTAGAATATTTTCTTTCATGTTATATGAAAATGGTGCAATTTATTCGTAAAATACTGAAGTGTTCAGTAATTTACTGAATACAAATAATTTCACCCAGTTTTCTCAACAATGCATCAAATCCGCCGTCTAACTATGATAATTCGAGTTTCAGTCGTTCGCGGTAGATTGTTTTGCCTGCGTCACGATGGTTGTTCGCGGAAGGAGTCGAAATAAAGACGGCCGTGTTTGCTGGAAACAATTAATCCGATCGGAAGAACTTGTGTTCGAGTGTTTGCTCGCGTTACGATGTCGCGGCGGAATTTTTATTGTTGTTCGTGGAAGAAATTGCCGGTGTACTCTATTTGCATCTATCTACCGGGGAAGCTAGTTAACACTTTGAGGACCAACTAACTCCACAAGTTCCAGAAATAATGAAATAAAAATTGAATTGATCCAAACACTTAAACTTTTGGATTCCTTGGGGAAAATGGGCTACCAACTATCCCTAAGTATAGATATGTTTATAGCAAAACCTAATATCAAGGCTTGCAATTATATTCTGTTGTACTATTAGGTTGTACCATATGAAATTTCCGTTGTGTTCATTTAAAGTTAATCTTAAGAATCGGACGTTTCATATGTTACAACCTAATACAAAGATTGTGAATTATCTATCTAAATTATAATTTTTTTTTTAGTTATAACTACACCCTGTAACATCGAAATACCGACTGGTAAAATTGTATCGCCATACTGTAAAGCGAAATGGACCCATTTAAGGGTATAAAGAGTTTCAACTGCCGAGTTGCAGATGCTCGGCACACGATCTCTGCGGAATACCGTTAGAATTTTGATCGTGTAAGAAATCGGCGAGCGCCAGAAGCGTTCGCAATTAATCTCGCTATCCCCCGTTCCGTAATTCTGTGGCGGTTGTGAAAATATTCCGGTGAGAATCGGGTCGATGGCGGTATTCGGCGGAGTCAGTCCACCGGCTGGAAAAGTTGGTGAGCGAGCCTAGCGCGTGCAGCACGGGAGCAACGTAACGCATCGGTTCCAAGAGGAGGAGGTCGAAAGCGAGGATAAGCGAGAGTCGAACCAGAGACCTCGAAGAGCCGCGATACATAACGTAACAGTGCTCCGGCAAGCAGAAATAATGAGTCTATTATACGGTCGTCTGTGTTGGTCGTCTTGCAACGACACGTTCTATGAGCGCACGAATCGTGATACAGTTCGCCAAGTCTTATGCAAAAGTCAAGCAAGATGGAAATTCGGACGTAGACTCGGAGCTGGAATTCCTCGATCCCTTGGCCCTTTTTTCCCTTGGACATTTATTTTACCGATAAAAGGATTGCAGCCTCCGAGTTGTTTAGAATTTCATTGAAGAACAGTTTTTCATTATTGCGTGCCTAGCGTTCGAAATCTTTGTCACGAGTCTGACCGGATATTACAAGTGGTTCAGTGTAAACTGCAATGGTTGAACTTCTAGGGGATTTTCAGGATTTCTATAATAATCGTAGAGGGATAAAAGATCGATAGGTAAGAGTCAAAGCATCCACTGTATCTGATTATCCCCTGCCATGACTGTGTTCCATAGCAGATGCTCGGGCGAGATTTTAGTTTTAGCGAGTATGCGAGATTTATGGTCGCATGGAAGGGATTGCTGGATGGCGACCCGGGCATCGCGCAAGTTTTTTCTCGAACTGAACGCGAGGATGCCGCGCGAGAGGCAACGGAGCCCGGCATCGTCTCCATTGTCCGCGGCGAAGCGTGCAGAGGGCCCGACTTTCCCTCGTTCACCCACGGTCACTGCTGCAATGACGTAAGGCCCCCGGCTAGGTAATTGTTACCTACGGCTACGAACGCTCGCTTCATAATGTTCTCCTCCGTTCCGTTCTATCCGAGCTGGCTCCGATCCGCTTGGCGACCGTTCGCGTGTGCCCGCACTCCCGTTTAGGGGATCGTGGCGTTCCCAGATCCCCGATCGCTACCATTTCCAACGGATCTCAGCTACCCCGAGCAACCATCAAAAGTCCAAGTTCACTTGTCGAACCAGATCTCGGACGGTTTCACGTCCCTTATCGAACCAAAAGCAATGAAGCCACGAAGGGTTGATAGATTTATCTTAGACTAAATTTAGATACACGGGAAGATTGAAGTGTCCCAATTCTCCAATGCCCGAACCAGATAGGATCGACAGTACTTGTAATTAGACTACGGATTTTATGCATTTATGATAGAAATGGGACATATTAAAAAGATTTAAGGACATCGGTGTATTAATTTGAGCTTAACCCATTAACTGATAAATTTTAGAATGGAAGAATGAAACTAAAATGTCAGGCGTAACAAATATATTTCTAGCTTATTAACCTATTGTTAATAAAATAATTGAGAGAAGAAAGATATTTCTGTTTGGCTCCACCGTCTTGCAATCAGTCCAAACATTTTTTTATTTTGCGTAAAGATCTGCAGTCTACTCGTAATTACCAAAAGGGGCAGAAGGGTGAAAAGGGACACTTTTAAAATTGTAAGAAAGCAATCTGTGTATGTAGATATGTCGGCGTTGGTGCCCTTAAGGTTTCAGGTTAGAATTTTAGAGATCGAGTCGAGGTTCGAGGATTTGGACGATTGTGACGTCAGGTTTAATGAAGTTGAGAGATCGATTAGATCGAGGTTTGAGGCTTCAGGTTTGGAGGACTCGAAACATTTGGGCGCCAGGGTTGGAGGCTCCGAAAGCTTCCACAGATTGAAAGGGTTTGTAGGTTTGAAAAGAGAGCCAATGTTTGAAGGCTTGGCAATATCATAGGGGTTTGAAGGCTTCGTAAGATCGTAGGGATTTCGAGGCTTCGGGAGAGAGTAGAGGTTTGGAGGCTTCCAAAGATTGGAGGGGTTTAAAGGTTTGGAAAGAGAGTAGATGTTTGAAGACCTGGCAAGATCGTAGGGGTTTGGAGACTTCGAAAGAGGGTACAGGTTCGAAGGCTTGGAAAGAAAGTAATGGTTCGAAGGCTTCCAAGATCGAAGGATATGAATGTTTGGAAAGAGAGTAGATGTTTGAAGGCTCGGCAAGGTCATAAGGGTTCGCGGTTTTCGAAACGTCATAGGTGTACGAAGGCTTGGAAAAATCGCAGGGGTTCGAGCGATCCCGAGGCGTCCGGTAGCTGGTTGCAGGATCGGTTCTCGGCTAAGCGTTTTCCCAGGGCCGGTGTAAACCGTGGCGATAAGCATCGGGCACCGGGGGGAAAAAAATCCAGGACAACAAATTGCTCGGCCGGATGAATGGGATGATCCACTCCCAGCGTGGCCCGCGTTTTCCATTGTTCGTCGCTGGAACGCCGGAGTCCTTCGGCTGAATGAGTTGCGTCACGGCGAGTTCAGCGATGAAAACGCCGCGGAATAAGGTGAACAAGGTGAATCACGGGGCACGGAATCGCGGCCGACCGAGAGATATTGCAACTCGAACTCGAGAGCTCTAGGCTTGGCGGGGTTTGGGGGCGGGCGATGATCCGTCCTCGTGATTCTCTTCGGCGATCGTCAGACCGGAGGACGCTCGATTTCTAGAGAAGGTGGGCTCCCGTGGAACAGTGAAATCGTGGATTGTCGTTCCCCGATGACGACGGAACGGTTAAACGAGAGAGGCGAGCCAGCGACGATAATGAGAGACCTGTGGCAACACGTGCAAACGCGCCGAGCCGAGAGATGCTATCAGCCTGCCGGGCCTGACGTAACAATGAGAAACTCCTCCGCCGCAACGCGACTCGCAACGCTTTCGTTCTGGCCGCGCGCGGCTGCAATCGGGGGAAATAAATAAACCGGCTTGTCGCGCCGTTTCGCCGCTAGAACACAGGCCCTTTGCCCTACGATCAGCGTCTCCCAACCTCTACGCCTTTCCCTTCCCAAACGCCACGACTCCGTGTCGCCCTCTTCGCATCTATACTTCGCCATCGATCGACAAGATATTAGCCTCTAAGCACATATTTTTATAGCATCCAGGTCATGTACTGTTCGGCCGCCAGATGATACCTACGCAAAGTGTTTACGTACTCACTCTACCCCTACCCCCCCCCCATCGCACGCGTTGTTGTTATTGGCCCAAGACGATGACGAAGAGGGTCATACCTAGTCGGAATGAAATGCATGCTATGCTATTTCATAGCACGTCACACGCTGTCGGTGTTTGTTATCGTCTTCAGCCAATAGCGACAATACGTGCGATGGGAGTTAGGATAGAGTGGGGACGCAAACACTTTGCCTAGCCATCGTCTGACGAACCTACAGTAGTACCATCCTCTTTCATAAAAAAGATACTTACTATGAAATTACATGTAAAATGTAGATTTTCACGCGAACTAAAACTTGTCCAACTAATGAACCAAAGTTGGCCTTACAATATCGAGTCAATCTCTTGATGAAGATTCTAAACAGAGCCTAATAAATATGTATGTTATCAATTTCCTTTAAAACGAAATAAAATTCTATTTCGTTGTAGTTGATATATATGTATATCCTCTGGAGAAAAGAATAATAAAGAATATATAAGATAAAGAATTTCTAATCACAAAATAAATGGTAGTGCAAGTGGTTAAAATGAAAATATATTTTCTCTTTCAATCATGGAAAGCTCTCTGACTTCAGAATATTGAGGATGACTCTCAACAGTGTCCACTCTGTTTTACTACTTTTCCAATGAACTCCCAGTTTAGGGCCGCAGTTTTAATTCTGAATGAAGATTTTAGTTTTCGAACGGGTTGGGAGACGCTGGGCGTCGCGTCGAGAGTCCGCGAGTAAGACGTCCACCTATCCCCCGGGTGCATTAATCCTTATCCACGGGTAGGCAGCAGGCGTTCGATCCGCTCTTTCGACACTATAATGTCGGGAGGTGTTTCGCGAGCAGGACAGACGCGGGACAGGGACGTCGCGGGCGTCCGGATTTATGTCTTGGCGAGGACGTCCGGAAGACGAGCGTGGGACCTGTATGCGGCCGAAGATCGTAGTAAACCATGCCTCGCCGAGGAAATTTGCATGGTTCGCTCCGACAGTTCATCGATCGCATTCCTCGAGCGAGAACGCGCTCGAGAGACAACGCGGCCGCTATCGGACAGTTAAACGACGCTGCTCACGCGGTCACTCTCGACACAGTGTCAACTCGTGAGAGTTTGTACCTGCTATCGAACGGAGACAGCTAGCCACGGAGAAGTAAGAACGGGTCCCGAAGCGGAAGCTCGACCCGGAGGGCTTCGATAGAGGGTCGAGGGAGGAACCGTCCAGGATAGTGAAAAGAGACACTTACCATCGTTATGATACTGTCTCGAGGGTAGAGAAACTGCGGCGGAGGGCGGTTGCAGCGTGGACGACGCCGGCTGAGTGTGAGTCCCGGTTCGAGGGCCCGAGGTGTTCGAGGTGACGGAACCCGAGGAGGGCGTCGCTGGGCTCTTGTGCTCCGGCGTAGCAGGCGGCTGGTATCCCAAGAAATCGCCTAAATCTGGCACGCATACGCTTTCGTACATGCTGCTCGGCGCGTTCTCCAGCGAGGCCTTCGCCGCGTCGACATCTGAATGGAAAATGCAACAGATCCTCAGTCGCGGGTCGATCCAGGTTCGAGAGTTTCGAGGCGGAAGCAGCCTCGAAGGGCAACTTGAAGAAGGGCAACCTCAATCGGCACCTAACTTGAACTCGGAGGATCCCCTATGTCAATTTCACCGCGTAATCTTCGGCACCAAGGCCGACGAAGTTCGCGTGGGGCTAGGGGAATCCTAACTTGACGTCAGAGGGTTCACTATTCAATGTTCACCGCAATGTTTGGCACTAAGGCTGAAGATAATCGCGTCGGAGGAGGAGAGTCCTAACTTGACCTCAGAGGGTTTCCTCTTTAATTTTCAACAAGAGAGTCCAATTTTTAGCAGTAAGCGTTAAGGTCGATGGAGTTCGCGAGGGAGTAGGGGAATCCTAACTTGACCTCAAAGGCTCCTCTATTTAAATTTCTGCAAGTGTCCGATTTTTAGCACTGAACGTTAAAGCCAATGAAGGTTACGGGGGATAAGGGGAATCCTAACTTGAACTCAGAGGATCCCCTATCTAAATATCACCGCGTAATTTTTGACACTAAAGCTGAAGAGAGTACCGGGGGAAGAGGAGAGTCCTAACTTGACCTTAGGGGGTCCCCTATTTAAATTTGATCCAAAATCCGATTTTTAGTACTGAGCGTTAGAGCCGATGAAGGTCGCGTGAGATTAGGGCAATCCTAACTTGAACTCGCAGGCTCCTCTATTTAAATTTCTGCAAGAGTCCGATTTTTAGCACCGAGCGTTAAGGCCGATGAAGGTCGCGGGGGACTAGGGGTACCTTAAATCGAATTCAGGGAGTCCCCTATTTAAATTTTACCGCGTAATTTTTGGCACCAATGCTGAAGAAACTCGTTTGCGAAGGGGAGAGTCCTAACATGACCTCAAAGGATCCCCTATTTAAATTTGATCGAGTGTCCGATTTTTAGCGCTAAGCGTTAGGGCCGATGAATGTTTTTGGCACCGAGGCTGAAGAGAGTCGCGTGTAAATGGGAGAATCCTAACTTGAATTCATAGGGTCCCCTATTTAAATTTCACCAGAATGATCGGCCCGAAGAATTACGACCGAAGAAGGTCGCCGCGGGGTAAATACGGGTTCGCGATGACGAGAGTCCAGCGTGGTCGTCGGAATGAAATTCAATTAGGTGGCTCGAACGCGAAGTCGGCCCGCGTTTCTGCCGCAACAATAGCACCGCCGCGGCCGTAATCGTGATCAACGATCTAGCCTAGGTGCTCCATTATTCCCGCCATTATTGCGAAGGAGACTGTGATTCATCGGCAACGACCGTTTCTGCGTCTGTTGCGAGGAGAGTTTGCGCGAAACGGAAGCCGACGCGGTCCCCGGACAAAAATTCCGTGACTCGTCCTAACGAACCCGAACACGTTCCGGGCTCGATTCCGATGTTCGAGGAACGTGTTGCCACGCGGTTGCGACAACGCCGTTGATAGGACAGGCGACAAAATTCGCGAGCGAGACCGTTGTTCGCGGATACACGCGGTAGTTTCACCTGTGATTCGATCGGTGCCGTGCCGGCGAACGGGAGGATGCAGCTTTTTAGTTTCTACTTTTTTCCTTTTTCTCTCTCTCTCTCTTTTTTCTTTTTTTTTTTTTACGGCGCAGCAGAGTTTCCTAATATCCGTTCTCGTTCGAGGAATCAAAGCGATTACCCACGCCATGTCGCGTACGAACACGCTAGGCTTCGGCCGCGCGGTGAATTACGATTCGTCCGGAGATCAGGAGCTCTCCATTGTTCCGCGATTAAACGGGCTTGGCCGCGGCAATTAACCGGCCAATCGGACGTCTCCGATACTTTCGACGGTCGAACCGATTTGCGTTTTTCCATGGAACACCCGCGATCCTTCCGCGTTGCCCTGGCTCGCTGGAAAAAAGGTGCGCTTTAGGTGCACGCCGGTCGCCGAAAAGTGGCGCAACACCTGCTCCCCTGGCTACGTACAGGTTGCGTTGCAAGTTTTATCGATCTGCTTCTTTGTTTGACGCACTTTGATCCGGTAAACCGATATCTCGGATTTCTCAGAAAAATTAACGAAGAACAATTTTATAATTTTATGCTCTCGTTGCGCACACGCTTTTCTATTGTAATAACGGAGAGTGGCCAATATGAACGCAAGCACCTGTTGGATACGATTTAAAACTCTTAATTAGATTGCAGATCCGTATGCAAAGTAAATACTGTTGAAGTCAATTGTATGGAACAAAAGTTCCTGTGTACCTATTTCTTCCATTGATAATTTTGACAAGTCGAAAACAATGCAGTAACATAGGTACGCATTTTATTATTTCAATTATTATTAGGTCGTCCCATAAGTTCGTGCCGTTTACTCTTGTACCATTTAAATTCTAAAAATAAAATATGTAGTCACCCTTTCGTTCCACAACCTCTTCTGACCTTTTTGGCAAAGACACCATACCGTCGCTAGAAAATTTCTGCGGTTTTTCATTAAATCAATCGTGAATAATATAAACATATCCACGGCACGAACTTATCGGACGACCTAATATTTAGTTTTCTTTCTTGCATCCATTTTATGTATTCTTCTTTCTCATATTCTAGGAAGAGCTACGAAAATGGCGGCTCTGTTTCGCAGGAGCGTCGGATTCACGTATCGAATCGGAGTCGATCGATCGAATCGCGGTTTCTCCGTTGCGAATAATCGATAGGGAAGTACGGGCTTTTTACTTAACGGGAGTTAAATCATGGGTGAACCTCCGCTTCCTGCCCGGATCATTTCATACCTTGTCTCACCCGTCTCTCTCTCTCTCTCTCTCTCTCTCTCTCTCTCTGTGTGTGTGTGTGTGTGTGTGTCTCTCCCTCATCCGCCCGTTTCTCTCGCTCGCTCGCCCTTCCTGTCTTCTCAGCCGAGCAAGTACAAGTTCCAGGGCAACTTCCTCCGGAGAATGATATACGATACGAGAGATGCACGCCTCGTAAATAATAAACCGGAGAACGGGCGCTCGATCAATGGGGTTCTCATCTAATTAGAAAATAATGTAACTACCGAGCGCCTCCGAACAACGCCGCTCAAAAAAATCCAATTCGCTCCATCGAGGGGAATCTGCGTTTCCACGGGGAAGAAAGCATGATTTTCCTCGTTAACGTCGCAGGCGTCAGTTTGGCCGACGAGACGTTGCCGGACGCTACTTCCTAGGTGATTAGGCTATGCCAACCGGAATATACATCAGTTTTCGTTTAGGCCTCGGTAGTTCTAATGGTAACAAGAGTGTTTCACGAAGAGGATCCGTGGCATTCGATACAACGATCAGCCAATGAATCTTCGAGCAAATATAAATTGCTACGACCTGATTAGTAGAAATTAAAAATCAAAATGTATGAAATTAAATTAATTATCTATTAGATTCTACGGAGGGTTCGATGATGTTTTAACACTTTGACTGCCAAACTAGAAACCTAAAAAATTCCATAACATCAAAGTAAGTTATTTAATGAAATAAAAATTGACAATAATTAAATGTATGATATTGAGCAGTCCTACAACTTACGTACAATGAACGTATTAACGTAAAAATTCATTTTAAAACCTGGAAAAATAATTCCGCCGTCCACATATGGGTAACATGGCAGTCAACGTGTTGAGGAAGTTAAGAATCTCTCTAAACTGTTCCAAACAGTTTTCCACGCCGGACTGTCGAGCCTCTCCGATTTGTTTTTCCGATAGTAAAGCGAACTGCTCTGGTTTCCCGAACGAGAACCGGCATCGATTCGGTGGGATCTATCTCGCTAAGGATCTCGTAATCGAAGTGGATATTGTCGGGGGTGGTAAACGGCCGAAAAACCGGCCTAAGTGGCCGAGGCAATGGCACGGGACCATTCTGGTGGCACAGGATATCCGGAGTGGGAGTTTCTATGGCGTGCGCGGTTACGGCTGCTCTCTTTTTCCCCCATTCTCTCCTTGGTTCGGAATAAAAAGTGCCGATTCACCGCTTCGAAACGCTGAAAACACGAGCCTCGGGGGCCAACGGGGGTACGGGGGGTCAAGGGGAGAGAGAGAGGAGAGGGAGGGAGAGAACGAGGCGTCTCGCCTCCTCGATCTCTCTTCATTGTTCGCTCGGTCTCGGTGTACCTGCCGTGACATCGCGATTTTACGGAAATTCGATATCTGTTTTTGTCGACACGCCGATTCGATGTCGCTGCGAAGCTACTCTTCCGGTGGCAACCTGCTTTTCCTCGCGAATCTCCTGGAAACAACCCTCCCCCCTCCCCTACACTACCTAGCCGATTGTCCGTCATCATCTTCGGCTCGTATGTCCGTCGAACTTGGAGCAACAGGTACACGAAGGCCGCGCCCACCGATCCACCGGAAATCGGCGAATTCTGGGCTGCTTCTCTGTTCTATTAATGGGGAGGCTTTCAACCCTGGAAGCGTCCTCGCTCAGAGCGCGATTGTCCGCTTAGAATGGGCACGGTTTTGTATTATCGAAGCCCGCGTCCAGATCGAATTCTCCCCCGAACGTAATTTCTCCGATCGAACGTTTCACCGAGAAACGATTGATCCCACAGAGCAGTGATCTCGTGCACCAATTTTTGCGTTCGATGAGTTGACAGATACAGTGATTTCTCCGGCAAGTTTTAAAATGTACACCCTGTGTATGTCGCCAAGGTCTGGATGATAAATGTCGCGGAATTATCCCCACTACCGCGGGGTATACCCCTAGCCGAGGAATGTAAACATACGGCTCAGTTATGTCTCCTGGACGATACACGACGCTGTCAAGACTCGTGTTGTTGAAATATGTATATCGAGAATTAACTGTATGTCAAATCTGATGAAATTCCCGAGCTCGTAGATCGTTCTGCGTTGACAAGGATCAAACAATTAGATTCGCCGAAAAATTGATGCCTTGTTCATTATGCTCAGAGATAAACCCTATAAACCTATATCTTTGCTTTATATCTTTATGCGTGTTCTCGTTGAATTTTTATGGAGAGGAATGTCAGCTCAGGAACTGCTTCGGAAAGTGTTCTCGTGTAACAGACAGGTATTTTAGTGTCTGTCTAATAAAACTTCCAATAAAACCGAGTCATTTCAAAATGGTTATTAGGTGCTCAATAAATCATAACTGTAACGATTATTAAATATTTTTTCCGATATCGTACAGGAAACGGTACTCGATATTTCTAGCGACAACTGGGTTTTAATACCGAAGCACGAAACCTGTCGTGTCTAGAGCAGAAAAATGTTAATTTTCATATTTTATAGGTCCTCTGCGGAGCTACGACTTTTACTTTCAAGAGCACACCGTTATCTGTTCTCATCGAAGCTTCTAATGTGAGAACGTCATTCTAAAAAGATTTCCACGGTTCATGTTTCAAATAGGGACTAACAGACTGCTAGACTTTTATTTACTCGTTGGCTGTTTTAATGCGAGTTCCTCGGCTGACGCAAGTGGCTCGGATCATTCATTTGCCCATAGTGCAAGATGGATCACGATACAAAACAATTGATCCAGTAGTCAGCTGTTTAAGGATTTTAAGCGTTGTTATTGTTATTGCGGACGGTACACGCGTACGAAATGCATAATTTTATGTGGATTATTTGGGAGTGAGAAGTAGGCTGACCATTGTACTCATTCAGATTTGTATCTTTAATTTTTAACCCTTCGGTGCAGGGGTCGAAAGATGCATGTCCTCGTCGATATATCTTTTAAAAGAGTATTTCCTTCACAATGCTGAATTCCAAGACAATTTCGAGAGAATCGAAACAGTACAAACACGATTGATGGATGCAATCCGTGCACGCAAGGCTCAACAGGTTAAGCGCACCCATCGGTCCCAGGGGACCGAAACTAGGCTTCTAGTTTAGGCGAGGCGTCGGTCAACTCGGAGAGGTGACCTCTGTTTATATAAAAACTTGCGATTACTTGCACCGTAAACGGAAAGTTCATACACTCCTGGACAAAAAGATAGCACAAGTGTGCTATCATTTAGTTTTCAAGGATAAATCAAGAATTCTCTAAATTTTACAAATGGTACGTAAATATCATCTTACGGTAATATATTAAATAGCGATAAACTGGAACAACGCTGTCCGTACTTGTATTTATTAACAACAATCTCGTAGCGGTGGTCGGCGAAATGATAGCACATGTTAATAAATGAAGCATTTATTTAACAAAAATTAAACATTTATGTAACAAAAATGACATAAGTTGAAACAAGTACTTTATTTCTCAGTAGTGTGTAGGACCTCCCTTATTTTCAATGACTTCGATCATTCTTTTTGGCAAAGAATTAAACAATTTACGAATATAATTTTGTGATAATTTACTCCATTCATCCTTAAGACACTGTTTTAATTCATTCATATTTTGAAATTGTCTGTTTTCCTTGTACACAAAACCTTACATTAGAAAATACTAATGTAAAGTGTACAGTGTGTGAGATGGAACATAATCGTGTGCGTGCCTCGAGACAAACGAAATTTGACACTAGGTTCACGGGGCCTGTCAAAATGACGGGATCTAATATTTATAATTTACAATTATTGACATTGTGAAGACGTATCTATGGGGAATTATTCAACAAAATTATTTTTTTGGGTATATATTATTTAAAAAATTGATACAAATGTGAATAGACACGTTCTTGTTATTTTTGTAAAATAATGTTAAGTAGTCAGTTTTAGTGCTTTGTAAATCTAGTGTTAAAGGGACATTGAAGTTGCAAAATATGAAAGAAAACCTTGCATGCAATATTCTACATACGAATAATAAAATAGAATACTAATGTACTACAAACTACATTATAAAATACTAATGTAAAGTGTACTTACTTCTGAATCTTCTGTACCTCTGTCGGATCCACAGCACACAATTATTCACTCACGAGAATAGGTCCGAATAATTGAACAACAATCGCTAAACTTTACACAACACACTTAACGAAATCGTGACAGCAGACGAGATGTTACTCCGACCACGAATAAAATAATACTGCGATTTTAACCGTTCCCCTCCCACGGACGTGTGATACGAAAACAGGGAATTCCGGGAAATAGGGTCGGCGCCCCGCCATAATTTGTTTACCTTGGTTTTGTATCTAATTTTAATAGACCCTTAGCGTCTAACCTGCCTAGGATAACCTGACCGTACCACCCCCGTGGAAGGGATCATTGTTAAAATCGCAGTATTATTTTGTTCGCGGTCGGAGTGACATCTTCTCGTTCGTTGTCACGATTTTATAAAATGTGTTGTGTGTGTGTGTGTCTTGTGTGTGCTGTTTAGTGATTGTTGTTAAATTATTCGGACCTATTCGCGGGAGTCAATAATTGTGTGCTGTGGATCCGACGGAGGTACAGAAGATTCAGAAGTAAGTACACTTTACATTAGTATTTTATAATGTAGGATTAGTATTCGTATGTGGAACATTGGTTTTCTATCACATTTTGCAACGTATATTAACGATCATTAATGATTTGGTATATAGTATAATTTAATGTGGTTCAAATAAGATACTACTTTAAATCAAATATTTTTATTTTGATAACCAGATAGATAAAATCAAATATTTCCTTACAATGAAAATAAGTTCCTCAAGTAGTTAATATTATAAATTATAATTTTTAACATGAGAAGCTATAATAGTTAGCAAAGTATTATTTGTAGTTTAATTACGAATATGTAACATGTTGATAAACAGACTACAATATCGTAATAACATTACAGGCAACAAAATATCATAAAAATATAAGTTACTGTCAACTATTTGAAATACTATTTTACACAGTCCTACACACACCTACTCCGATCACTTTTTGAGATGTTGAAACTTTTTTGCGAATATCTCGGAAACTAAAGCTGAGCGGCGGTAACATGTATAGGAAAAAGTTGTTCAGAATGATGACCTTGACAACATATTTCAAGGTCGTCAAAATCGGTGAGGAAACCCCTAATGTAAATAATTACCCTTAATTTCTTGCCGCGTCCCATTTTGTTCAATGAAGATTGGAAATTCTACCAAGACTGAGTGCCTACACAACGTTATGTTTATTTGACTCGAAACGTAGAAACAGTGAGAAATCCGAATAGAAAGTCAAATGTGCTATCATTTCGCCGACCTCTGTTACACGACTTTTGTTGATAAATACAAGTATGGACAGAGTAGTTCCAGTTTGTCGCTATATAATATACTACCGTGAGACGATGTTTATGTACCATTTGTAGAATTCAGAGAATTCTTGATTTTTCATTGAGAACTAAATGATAGCACACTTGTGCTATCTTTTTGTCCAGGAGTGTAGATACAAGCTCCGCGCTGAACACCTTGACTGCCTAAACTAGAAACCTCAAATTATCCATAAAATTAAAGTAAGTTATTCAATGAAATAAAAATTGGAAAAAATTAACTGTAGGATAATGAGTCCTCCAACTTTCTTGCATTTGATCTTACAGGATCTGTAAGATCCTGATCAAATTTGGTGCAATGAGTATATAACGTGAAAATTCATTTTAAAACCTGGACAAACAATTCCCACATATGGGTGACATGGCAGTCAACGTGTTAAGCAATTTATTATCGGTGGACTATCGGCTAGGGCCGAGATGAAGGCGCATTTACCCTAACCAGGGAAAATTGTTCAACGCCGAGAATGCAGGGGAGAGAGCGTTGTACAAAGAAACAAACCTGGCCGGTGTGGGAACGAGAAGAGAGTCACGTACCTTTCTGGAGTATCTCGAGGTGTTCCCAGAGGATGTCTCCCATGAAGGCGGGCGCGCGTGCCAAAAAGGACTCCTTGCCCATGGCACAAATCTGTTTGCCGGTCATGTGCTGCCAGGGCTGCATCGCCACACCCTCGAGCGAGAACTCGCCGATCGCCCAGTGCAGCCAGTGGGCGACAGCTGCTTCCGACCATTGCCTCGGGTCTGAAAAGTATAAAATCACCGTGAACGCCTTGAACCGTGTCGCGCGAACCATTGTCCTATCTCAATTAAATCCTCTCTCGCTGCTTTCCTTTTTTTCCGAAACTTTTGCGCGCTGTCGAACGGATAGCGTGCGAGCCCGCAAATAAACAAAAGATCGGTTCTCCCCGCCGCCGCGCCGGTTGCACGGTCCGACACGAGGCTCTCGATTTCTATAATTATCCGTCGGCTTAATAGCGGATTCGGTAGAGTGTGAAAATTGCATTTAATCTCCGCGATCCGGAGCGGCGATCCTCTTTCCGCGTTAAATTATCCTCCGCGCCACCATTAAAGCAATATTTTTCCGCTAATAACTGGTTTTCCCCGCGAGCGAACCAGAGGAGATGCAAAAAAAAAAAAGGAAAAAAGGAACGCGGCAGAGAGCGAAAAAATTGGATCGCGCGGGGTTTCCGTATATCACGCGATCGCCGAGCAAATGCTACGTTTGACACAACGGAGCGCATAATTGACCGCGTTAACGACTCCGCTCGGGCTCGGGCTCGGGCTCGCGACAAGTAAAAAACGACCGCGCCGACGGCGATTATTCAAATCGAATCGGTGACTAATAACGCTCCCGATGCTTTCCAGTGGGAAACGATCGGTATCTATTCTAATCTGCCGAACGGTGCTTCCCTAAATGATTCGCGATCCTTTTCAGCCCGGCGTGTCACGCTGAACTATTAGGGGTACCCATAAGTAATCAATTATTTGCAAAGAATTTGTTTTGCCTTTAGTTCTGTACCGATCGTTGATGAGGAAACACGTACACTCTTATATTTTAGCTATTTTAAGAAAGTGCTATTATTTTGACGCACCGATTTTTCGTTTAATGTTACACATTTTCCAATAAAATTGTTTTTTCACGTAATAAATGCGTTAAAACATATTGAAGTAATTGGTTATTCTTATTACACAGTATACAGGTCACAAACAATGTAATATACTACTTGAAAAGCTAAATACCATTTATTTGTATAATGTGCTATCTTTTTGTCGCGGAGTGTACAATATATCAAGAAATAAAAATTTGAATTTACTACAAAGTATGTTTTAGATTTTAAAATAATTGATTACTTATGGGTCCCCCTAATATATCAAACTATTTTCTCTGCGTCCCTCCATGCTTACCAGCATGTTGCAAGTACATTTAAGTATTCTTTTCATTCGTTTGAAAAATCTGTGGTCAAGGCTCATCGATAGTTCATTTCTACCGTTCCGTAACATGTAAAATGTTCCTCCCGCACCGTGGGAATGCATTTTTACAAGCATTTTTCACCAGCAAGTATATTTAATTATTCTTTTCATTCGTTCGAAATATCTGTGGTCAAGGCTCGTCGAAAGTTCATTTCTATCGTTCCATAAAATGAAAAATGTAATTGTAAATGTAAAATGAGCATTTTTTGCTAGCAAGTATATGTTCCGATTCCTCTCGTCCAATTTTTATTTCTGTGGACAAGGTTCACCGAAAAAGCTCATTTTTACTGTTCCGTAAAATCTTCTTCCTCGCGTCGCTCGTTTACGAATATATTTATTGCATCGGGAATGTACAGACGGAATTTCGTATCGCGGTCGCAAAAAGATCTTTCTTTCGTGCAGCTCGAATGAAACAATCTCGACGATAATCTCGAGCGAATAATGCATGAGAATTAGAGATAATTGCCAGCCTTTGGATCTTCATGCATACGACATCTGTGAATGCAGAAGATACAAGAAAACGCGTGTACGTTAACAAAAGTTAACAGTACCGTGGTCGTAAAACGGCCTATGAAAATCAGCATTTGCATAGAGATCCGCAGTCTAATCGTCGCATGCCTCGGAGATCTAATGATCGTCGAATATTAATCGCATGGAAATCGACGAGTGTCGGAAGGCAAAGAAAACTGGTTCGTGTAGGTTTCCATATAAATGAACATCAATCTAATAGGAAAAGTGCAGAGTACACTATCTGTTAGGTATTCTAATTATCTACCAACGAGAATTAATACCTCGCGAAAAACGGCGAACGTAACTTTCTTCGAATATTCTGACCGTAGGGCGAGACTCGAGTCGAATAATTTACAATCTGAATGGTAGCGTATCGAATACGTTCGATATTATATCGCAGAAAGGGTTCGAGCTAGAAGGACAGACGTCGAAAGGCACGAATGGCCGGGTGACGCAAGGCTTTTCGAAGCCGGGAGATATTGTGTCGGGTTGACGACATGATCGGTGCTCGTGCCCGGCCATCTTTGGTGGAAGCAATACCGAGAAACATTGGAATGTCCCATTTGAGGTGCGCGCCCATATTTGCACGCGTGTCTTGCATTGTTTCGCGGTATCTTCCCGCGTAAAAGTACAGTTCGGCTCATCATGCAAACAGAAATTACGAGCCGGCCTAACGAGGCTCTGCCCCCCATCGGGCGGCGAACGATTCTTTGAAACGCGCGCAAGCCGATCCTCCTCTCGAGAGTCCTAGGAACTTTCGGGGAAAATCCTGCGCGTACAACAAGTCCGTTTTCGCTTTTCACCTCGGGAGATCTCTCTCGAGTCAACGCGATTCGAGGTTCGAGGAAACGATCCTCGAGACGATTCCCTGCTCGATGAAAGTACAGCAAATATTCCTCGAAACGCACGCGAACCGTCCGCTCTCCAAACCCAAGTAAATTTTTCGGGAAAATCCCGCGAATTCGTTGCTTTCGATCTTCGTTTTGGTGGATCTTTGGTGAATCAATCTGGTTCGAGGAAACGCCTCGCCCGATGAAGGAGCAGGACAGGGGACGAAGGGAGGAAGAAACCGTCAGAGATCTCGAGGAACAGGTCGTAAACGTAAATAGGTTGTTGATCCGTTTCTAAAAGTTCATTATGCAAAACAGTTTGCGTGCTTCCCGATCGAGAGACGAGTCGGCCCGACTCGTCGACTCTCGGCCGCGGAAAAATCGAGAATGCAATTTGTTTCAACGCTAATCTGTTTTTCTGATTAAGTTGGATCGCGTGTCGCGCGCGGGACGGGGGAGTCGGAAAAAGGAAAGGAACTAATCGCTACCGACTCCTCTTGCTGGACTCCTTCTCTCTCTCTCTCTCTCTCTCACTCACTCTCTCTCTCTCTCACTCTCTCTCTATCGTTCTCCCGTCTCCGATAATCTGGTTCTGGAGGCGCATCGCGCAGCGATCTGCATATTTCTCTCTGCGGGCGATGATAATGCACGGAGGAGAGTAATCTAATGTAATACGGCACTTTTAACTCCCACCCGGCCGTTTCCACCTTATCTGGCCGGTTGATTACGTCGTAGGAAACTAATTGCCTAGATTAGCCTATTGCGGCGCGGTTGATTAAAAGCCGTGGCCAGCGAATCAGAGGCTGGCTCGTCCGGAGCAACGATAGCGAGCAACGATAACCGGCGAGATCGTGTTTCTGCGTTTTCTTCCCGCGTTTCCCTCGATTCGACACCTTTCTGATCTCTGAGCATGCATATTTTTTTTTATTGCTGATCTACTTAGTTGCCAACCTGGATAATCATCTCGATGCCAGCTGTGCTGCGCCAACCAATTAACATTTCATCGCAGAGATCGCCCGATATCTCGTCGATCGGACAATGCGGAAGAGAACGAAAGAGCAGCGATCGAGAAGCCGAAGAAGAGGATGAAGAGGCGAGAGAGAGACAGGGTTCACGCGTGCATAATCGAGTAGCCTCAAAGATGTATGATAAAAATAGCAAAGCCGAAAATCATCGTCGTCCAACACTCGTGGATAGAACAATGCTGGAGACGCTCGAAGAGAAGAGCAGCGATCAAGAAGGCGAAGAAGAAGATGAAGAGGCGAGAGTGAAAGGGTTCACGCGTGTATAATCGAGTAGAAAGACGCATGATAAAAATAGCAAAGCCGAAAATCATCGTCGTCCAACTCTCGTGGATAGAACAATGCTGGAGACGCTCGAAGGGAAAAGCAGCGATGAAGAAGGCGAAGAAGAAGAAGAAGAAGAGGCGTTGGAGGAGGAGTTCACGCGCCGCTGACAGCGAGAGCGAGAGCTCGGATCGAGAGAGGGAGAGCTGGCGAGTCTGTTAACAGTGCTGACAAGGAATAAGTTCGGCAAACATCGGCGCGATCCTCAAATATCGGCGGCCGCTTTGATCGTGCCGTGCCGTTAGACACTTCGTGTGGCGCGCTGTGTTGTCCTCTTTGCTCTCACCTTTTCTCTATTTATGCATTATCGCCGCGGAACGCGCCGCGCCGACGTCGATCCGCTCCGACAATACATGCGTGTATGCCGGTGCGTATGTGTTCCCGAGTTTCCACGAACGCGACGCCGTCCCCTTCATTCATAAAAAGGACCTTACTCTCGCGAGTCACGTAGCCGATGCGCGGCGACCATCGCGAGATCGGACTCCTGCCGATTTCGATATGCCCATTCAAGGACTCCGCTTTTTCAGCCTCTCAGGGATCCTGCTCTCTGCCAACTAAATCAATGTCCGCTGAAGAATCCTATCTCTTCGACACTCTGTCATTGGAAACACTGACACGTGGAACTATTGAAACGCTTGGATCTACCGCGTTTCCTCTATACATGTCGCCGAGACCTGGAGGATAAACGTCACGGATTTATACTACACTACCGCTACCATAATCGTGAGGGGCCACGAAGCTTGAAATAAATTGGAACACGAACAAGAAAGAAAATTAGACAACACTAGCGCGGAAAGCGAAAGATAACAGTGATTTCACTATATATGTCGCCAAGGTCTGTATGATAAACGTCGCGGAATTTCCCCCACTACCGCTAAAATTATCGTGGGTGGCCACGAAGCTTGAGAGGCCTCGAACGCCGAGGATTGTAAAAATAACACGACTCGGGTATGTCTCCTGGACGATTAACGACGCTGCGAAGATTGGTGTTGTTGACATATATCGAAAATTCACTGTAACTATAGGGCTGCTTAACAATAGATTCAATGATTAACCGCAGTCGTGCATTCTAGCGCCATTATACGCGGTGAAGTCAAATATTTGTTAACAAAAGAAGGGTGCATATAAATTCTAGCTTTTTAGTTGCCAGTTCAAATTATCAAATATTTGTGTTGGGTCCAATACGAAAATTATCGTGGCATATTCGAATGTAAAGTCGCCGTAAAGCAAAATCTGCGATGAACAACCTCAAAATAAAAATTGAAATGAGAAATAGGAACCAATAAGGAAATAAATAGTAGGGTAAGGGACCCAATTACTCTGGGGGTACCAATTACTCCGCGTATATTAATTATACTTCTTTTTAAAGCATAATGAATATTAAAACAGAGATATTAACCCTTTGCATTCAAAGCTATTTCAACTGCAAAACGAAACATTTCTTCCGACCTAGAATATTGTCCTTCTATATATATTTTTTCATGTTAACAATACGAAAATGGTGCCATTTATTCGTACAATACCGAAATGTTTAGTAATTAATTAAATACAAATAAATTTAATAATGCACAAAATATTTTAAATAATGACACAGCAATTTTTAGTGGTGCCTTACAGTGACCATTCGAGTGCTACGGGTTAAATTTTTTCATTAAAATGAGATAATATAGATGTTGTACATTTCTTTTCCAATATTCATTATGCTTTAAAAGTAAGTGTAATTAATATAGGCATAGTAATTGGTACCCCCACAGTAATGCGGAGCCTTGCCCTATATTCTTTCTTTCTCTAAAGATTTGAATGGATTTCAAAGAGTGCGTAATGCACCCTTAAATTTTTTAAAATTTGCAGCTTCTTTAAATTCCACCTACCCAATTTTGTCCTAAATGCATAAAATCCGTAACGTCTAAGTCACGAATTTTAAAAATGCATTTCCAAATGCATAACATCCACAGTCTAGTGACGAGTGATCGGGAACCAAGGCGGGCAGATTACCGACGTTTAGAACGCAATTGTGTACTGCCGTTAATAATTGCATATTTCCGTAAATAAAGTGTTGCAACAATAATTCGCAACAATACTTTACAAGAAATATGTACGCCTATAAATTCGATTATTCCCAGCCAGGGCTGCCATGAAATCAAAAGCGTCCGCCTCGCGAGGGTTAACAGGGAATCGCGGCGTGGCCAGCTCGGAAATTCTGCAACGGTGACAAAGGGAGAATTGTTATTGGTGATCGTGGAAGAATGTCCGAATATTACGAAGCAAGCGGATTACCGCTATCGGCACCGGTATCCTGCGAAGATCGCGCGCGTGCTGCAGCAGCGGAGAAGCACCTGCCGCAACAGAGGCGCGGCGTGCATTCGCGATCGCGCCGTAGGACGTCAGAACCCTCTGACGCATTCGTTATTATGATTTATTCAGAATCTACCTTTCTTATGAATAATAAGCGTCGCCAAGGATATGAAGAAGTTCTTTGTTGTGTCGCGGATAGGCGACGAGCACGCGCCAAACGTTGTCCCTCGAACTCGTCAGGCCTTTTCTATTACGAATCGGTGACCGATCGCTGCGACGAGAATAAAACTGAGTAGAATGGACTGCTATAACCAGGAAAAAAATTACGACGTCCCTCTTATAACGCGGTTTCTCTATAATAAAACTCGGTTAGTTTAAGACCAGGTAGATTCGTGATAAGGTAGAGTGACCAAGTTACCCAAGTTACCCAAGTTCGCCAAATAGGCGAAAAATGGTTTCACGTGCCTCAAGTTTTCGTCCTTATATGAGAATATTTTTCGCTGGGAAAGGGCTCGTTCGAAAGAGGAAGGGTCAATCTAGCGCGCACGGGTCATGAGCTGGCGAGATTACGCGGATATTTGGGTAGTATAAGCGTTCGAAGTAGGTTAACCCTCTTGGTGCCAGCGGGCCGATCTATCGTTCTTAAGTCTGATTCTGAAGGCTGTGAATGTAAACTATAGTTACCGACCTGCTGGCTCTGCAAAAGTTACGTGACTACCCTAAGCAGTCTCCGTGCGCCCTTGCAGTCTAATTCGCGGCAGAAGGAAAGCACGAGCAAAGCGGGATTTTCTTTTGATATTTCGTACACTTTCTCCGAGGAGGATCGGGAGAGGGAAAGTGGAGCGAGACGAAGCGATTCGTTGCGAACCTTGATCGCCGGTTCGTCGAGATCGTAAATCAATGCCGGAGGAACGAGGCGGTGGCACATGTTTCCTAGTCCCGAGTGATTTACACTGAATGGAGTTCGCATGCAACCGCGCGGAGAACGCTTCGTAACGTGGCAGCGCTTCGGTTGTAACGGGAGGAACATTTACACAGCTTTCGAACCCAAGGACTATTCATAATAAAACAGTTTCTCGCCTCGGCTGTGGCAACCACGTGGCGCGCGCTAGAGAGAGAGAGAGAGAGAGAGAGAGAGAGAGAGAGAGAGAGAGAGAGAGAGAGAGAGGGATAGCGAGTTTTCGTGGCGTTAAATAGAATGTCGAGAATAATTCATGTCGAAGTAATCTGATCTACCGAGTTACGCGGAAAGCGAAAGGATGCGCTGAATATTACACGCGAGACGAGGCAACCTCCTTTCCTGCGAAATCCTTCCCCACTGTTAGGAAAAACATTCAACGTCTCTCGGAGCCTCCGCAACTCGAAACCCTCTCGATGTTCATTCAGCATAATACAGTGAATTCCCGCTATAAGTCGGTTGCGCGGTACTGGCGAGAGACATTTAGACGAAATCTGAGACTTTCGCCGAACGTTGCATTTGAAATACACAGTGCATGCTGGAAACGCAAATGTCACTGTCCGTCTCTGTGTCACGAACCTATGAAAAAAAAAACATATAAACATATTGAGAAAGAAACTAAATTTCTATTCCACTTCGGATTGTCGCAATTCAGGTAAAAAATTTGAAGTTGGGAAAACGATGGACGAAAATTTATTTTTGCTTTCATTGTTGCGAGTCGCGTGCACATTTGAGAGAGAGAGAGAGAGAGAGAGCAATCGATCCCATCGCGAATCTTTTCTATCGGTTCCGAATTTTCCTGGTCAATGACTCGACAGCGTTAAATCATCTCCATCGGCGAAAGAAGGCTGTCCGCTAATTAAAAGGTCCGTCAGAACGCTCGACAATCGTAATCTTGACATCGACCGCCGCGCCGGCCGGGGCCGGCCGACCGGGCCTCCTGCAAAAACCGAGAGGAAGAAAGAAAGAAATTGGCCGTCCACCTGTGCAACGCGGCGAAATTTATCACTGGCCGGCAGGTACATCGTATCGCGGGCAAACCGCCTCGGCTCTCCTAAACCAACCGACCGACCGAAATCACGGTCGGCGTTTCGATTATTGCTTTGGAAAGGTTGGCTGCGCGTGGCACCTGCGGGGCCACCTACGTCTCTCTTTCATCCTCTCGCCCTCTGTTTGAGGATCGTTGGGGGCTCGATCGTCTTTATCGCCGCTTTTAGACACCTCTCGAACCTGTTGCCTCGATCTGTCGCCTTGGAACCGTACAAAAATTCGCTCTGGAACTACCTTCGCTTTTCGTTTTACGCTCTTTATTCTTCGATCATTCCCTCTTCGAACGCTTTACCACTCTGGAATCACTTGGTGTTACAATCTACAGTGAATTCTCGATATATGTCAACAACAGGGGTCGTCCAGGACACATACCCGAAGTGTGTGTTGTGTTTACACTCCGAGGCCTCCGAGGCCTCTCGAGTTTCTTGGCCCTTCACGAAAGTGGTAACGGTAGTGGGGATAATTCCGCGACGTTTATCATCCAGGCCTTGGCGACATATATAAAGAAATCACTGTTATCTTTCGCTTTCCTGTTGTCTCATTTTCTTTCTTGTTTCAATTTATTTTAACCTGTTACGCGATGTTGTCAAATTTTTTAGCGTGTAATATCCGAGGCAAGAAAAAATTTTTAGAAATTCATCTACCGGAAGCTTATTAACCCTTGCCACTCGAATGGCGACTGTAAGGCGCCACTAAAAACTCCTGTATCATTATTCACAATATTTTTTACATTATTAAATCTGTTTGAATTTAATGAATTACCAAACATTTCAGTATTGTACGAGTAAATTGTACCATTTTCGTATGTATAGCGTGAAAAAAAAAAAAAAAAAAATATATATATATATATATATAGAAGGGAAATATTCTAGGTCGGAAGAAATGTTTCGTTTTAGAGTTAAAATGCCTTCGAGTGTAAAGGGTTAATAGCATTCTCATTCGTCGTACTCGAGAATGAAAAGAATCGAGAAACGATTTAATTTCCCAAACGCAATTAGACTACTAATAACGAGTGATATTACAGGAGTGATATTACAAATGCCACGAGATGCTACATTTTATAAATCAGAATACAATAATTCTCTCTGTCTGCTAACGAGAAAAATTACAGAAGAAGGTGCTCGGTCGGGAAGGGTGCAAGGGGTTTGCCTACTCGAAGAGAGTATGGCACCGGGAGAGGTCCACGGTCCACCGATTCCACCTGGGTGACCGAGCCCGAACTCTGGCCGGTCGCGCCGCTAGAAACGAGTATGCGAGCGGAGACAATGGCGGGTGAGAAGGTCGAAGAGACAATAAAACGGGCGAGCGACCAACAGCCGGAGAAAAGAAGAAAGAGGGAAACAGGGACACAGATTAAATAGAGAGGGAATAGAGGGAGGGAGGGAGGGAGAGGGAGAGGGGGGTAAGAGAGGGAATAGAAGAGAATCGGCGCGAGACTCCTAGCCGGCTCCGAGCCGAGCTGAGCGGTGCGGAGCGGTGCGGAGCGCGCGAGGTTGCTCGTTAGGTTCACGGAGGTCAGACTGTAGGTGATCTGGCCCCGGAGGGTACGAACCCGGGGCATGTAGACCGGAAGTAACGTCACACCCGCGTGGCTCTGAATGCGCATACCGGATGCATGGCATCGGCTCCCCATCAGAGAACCATCAACATCACATTCACAATTCCTGCACATCGCCGCCTCGTCGCACATCACATCACATCGCATCGCATCGCATCGCGTATAACCCGCGTCTCCACGCTCGCGTACTCACGCACCCGTTTCTGTGCCCCCCTCCCCTCCCTCACACTCGAACCCCCTGGCCGAGAGAGAGAGAGAGAGAGAGAGAGAGCACCGTTCTCCTCTCGTCGCCGATTTTTCGACAAATTTCTCCTACCGAGACCGCTCGACCGTGCCCCGTGCGCAACCAGTCGAGAAGCTACCTCTCTGACCATCGAGATTTTGTTCTGCGATTCTCTTTTTTAACTGTTCCCTTTGTACGATAGATAGTTCTCGCCCCACTCCCGTTTCTTGCGTTTCTCGGTTATTTTTTAATTGGTGTACGTTGGATTTTTAAGTACGTTGCCCCGCGGGGCATTGTTCCAGAGACGTTGTCGCCGAGAACCACGCCTATTTAAAACATTCTGCGCAGCAGGAACGGGGTAAACAGCCTTTTTTTTTAGTTTAGTAGACATCTGTTGCTTTAAAGTGTTGCCTCTGGAGCAGAGACGGCTCTGTGGGGCATCGGGTCCGTCGAAGAGCCACGAAGCCACGCCTGCTTGAGCATTCTCTACAAACGAACGAGGCAATCGGTCTTCTACCTCTATGTCAAACGCCACGTATCTCAAAGCGTTGCTCTGGGAGCAGAGATTGTGGGGCAGCGCTCTGGCTCCGTCAAAGAGCCACGGAGCCACGCCTACTCGGAGCAAGCTGAACATTCAGACCAAGACAGACGGCATTGGCTTCAAAACAAAGAACGCTAGTTCCTCGTTCATATCAATGCTATTAAAACTTTCAACAGCGTAATATCTTCTATATTGCAAGCATCGTTAGTTCCTGTATCGTTAGATTGCTGATTGTATGCATTCAAGACAAGCATGAACATCCGAGTGATAAAAGAAAGAAATCACTAAAAAGTTATTAGGTGCGCAAATGAATTCGTGACCGTAACCATTAGTTGTGCCATTCTTTCAAATTTACGCTCGTTCCTCGACCTGTAGAATGGAGCGTACGTGCAAAAAATGACGAGGATTATTGTTAAATCCGTTCGCAAACGGACAAGAAACTCGCAAGGAACGGAGCACCGAACGTATTTGTACGCGTAACGCAATCGAACCTGCAGCTCTTTCGATTTCTTCAGAAAAACGGCCGGTAACGCGACATGGGTAATTATAATTTAAAGACCGGTGGCGGACTCGGAGATCGGCGCATTACGCTGGAAATGCGACGGGATTCGTAATCGGAGAATGCAACAAACTGGCAGTGGCTTTTCTCCGCAAAGCGGCGGTCGTTACTCTCTTATGCATTCTCTGGACGCATTAAGATCCTCGGACGCATCGAGAAAGCCCCTTCTCCCCCCATTCCTGCTCGCCCCTCCCCCCACGGTTCCCGGTTATAATTTCCGTGGCTGCGCGGTAACGAGTCGCGCCAGCGCAGCGCTAATAACTCTCGATAAAAGGAATCGAACGGTCGGCGTTACTCGTTACGCGCGATTATCGGGCGTCTCGTTATCATTAACACCGAGGACGAACGATCGCGAAGTAATGGAGCCGTTTCCTCGAGGACGATATCAAAACGTTAAGAACCCCGGTCGCAACGATGCGCACCGCCGCGCTGCGCCGCGCCGCGCCGCGCCGGGGCGTTCGTCCAGTCTTTCGAAGCCGCCGCGCATTCTCGAATCGCAATATCTCGATACTGTAATTAGAAGTCGTTGGAGACCTTGTACGATACGCGGGATGCGAACGGGGAAAGATAGGGACCGTGGATACGGTCTCCCGCGAGCAATTAGAGGAAAGGCGGCAAAACGTAGGTACTACCGACCTTTGGTGATGTTCAGGCGAACTCGTTCCTTCTCCCATGAGGCGAAAGAGGCCTCCAGGGCCTCGGTCATCTTCTTGTTGGTCCCAGGTGTTAACGGCGGCACTTGCGCCGGGATATCTGTAACAGCGAACGCGGAGAGTCTCGATTAGTCCCCCGAGTCGATTGCATCACAATTTCTTATCAGCGTTCGGGGCTTCTAATTCCCTAAGACTCGCTTCTACCTTCCTGCCGAGAACTTGGAACTATCGAGTATCGACAAGTTAAGGGCCCGGGATAGTCACCGTGACTTTTTAATTAATAATTTCCATTCACAGCCTTCGGACACAGACTTAAGATCCGACGGGTCTTAAGTCAGTGACTAAACTGTGTATGCTTTAAAAATAAAGTAAACTATTTACTATTTTCTATTTCAAATGCCATTTTGCCCAGCACCGGAATTAATTCGAAAATTTTCGGTGTCATAATACTCTTGCAAATACGTTATAAGTCTCGATATTTGAACTCTGAACCTTGTCTCCTAAACCCTGTGCCCCTTTTGAGAGGAAAGGTACCCAATTTCCTAAACTGCTGAAACTCGCTGCTATCCCTTCAAGAACTAAGAACTCTCGAGAAAGAATAACCGAGGCACGGAATACTCGAATCTGATCATTTCTCACACCCTTGCACCTCGCTGCTATCTCTTCGAGCTTGGAACTCTCAACGGCATGGAATACTCAAGGTAGCTAATTTCCTACGTCCCTGGAACTCGTCGTCATCCCTTCGTATAACTCGCAACGAAGTATAACCAGTTCATACCCAAGAAATACTGTAGTTTAGGTCTCTAAAGTCCGCTGGCATCCCTTGAGAGCTTCGCGGCGTTCGCCATAAAATTCCTGAAGCGAGGAGCCCCAAAATTCCTGCTCGTCGAGGCAGTCTGGTAGCCGGTAGGTGTCAGCAATCGACACGAAACGAGGTCTATCCGTAGAAACGGAGGGGCGGGTGGATGTGTGAGAAGGCAGGTTAATGGTACTTCTCACAAAGCGACGTACAGGCAGGGAGCACGCGCGCGCTAGCTTCGCTGTTACGAGAGAAGAGATAGAAAGGGAGAGAACAAGAGAGCTAGAGAAAGAGAGACAGAGAAAAAGGAGCGTCAGGTGTCGCGGCGGCGGCGGCGGTGTCGGCAGGAGCAGCGAAAGCGAACAGGCGAGGGGGGCATGCACACCATCCTAGATAGCATCGTCGTAAAGAGGGGTGCAACTGCCAGGCAGGTGCAGGTGCATCGTCGTTGTAGGTACGCTTGCTCTATGCCGTGCACACCGCGGCCCAACGCTCTCTCTCTCTCTCTGTACACCTTATGGCGTTCACGCGAAATGCTTCTCTCTTATTCTCCTCTCCTCCTTCTCTTCTTCTTCCCTATACCCCCTCCTTCCTAACCACCCCGTTCCCTTTTCTGGAACACTTTTTTACCCCAGCCGACCGTTTTACGATCGCATAATTCGAGGGAGATCGACGCGCACGTCCTACACGGAAAATCAACACTCTCCGCATTAGTTCAAGGATCTATCGCAATACTCTCAGCTTCAAAAAATTATGGAATAATTGCCGGTCGATAACTAAACATTTTCGATACAATGATTTCTCCGTAGCCTCACCGGCTACGAGAAATTGATCATCAAAGACGCTGCTCCATTAATGCGTGGTGTGGAATCATAGAGCAACAAATAATTGGGCCTTATTTCATTGACGGCACTTTTACTGGCCAAAAATATGATACGTTCTTAAGAAATACATTGGCAAATTTCTTAGAAAACGTGCCATTAACAGAACTTTCTTGTGGGGAACATTGGAAAATATTGTGTATCGAGAGATGCACCAACAACTCCGTAAGATACGAAACAACGAATTGTCGCAGCGTGTGCTACAATAGACGCTCCAACAATAAGACGTGTAAGAGACGCAACAGTTCAAAGACTACAACGTTGCATCGCTGCAAATGGCCGACATTTCGAAGATTCTTCATGAAAACAGTCAAATATCTCAGCAACGTAAGTAAGTTTTCGGGAAAATACACTTTAGTACTTTTATGCTCAGAATACGCCAATCTATCGAAATCGAGCATAAAAAATTGTACATTCCATTAAAAAAAAAAAAAAAAAACAAAGGCGGCCTCTATCTATATCTTCTCTACGCCTCCACTTGCAAGAATACTATTTATACCATATAGTTTCTTAAACCCTACAACTTCTGTACGTAACATTTTCTCGTATCGTTTGAAATAACTAAGATATTCGAGTGGACAGAGCTCGTGGGACACGCTGCATATAGAGAGATCACTGTACGTGGTTTTTCCGACAGCCCTGGAAAATTGAAAATCACGGAAGTTGGGGAACTTCCGGAAGGAGAAGGAACTGCAGATTGCGGAGGGGGTCGCCTGCAGTTGCGAAGACCTGCATAGAGCCAGTTATAAAGTCCTGCGTCGCAGTGGTCCTTTGTTTCCACACGCACAGCCGGCGCGGCGTATATCTTATCAAGCTCGCTGCCTCGCGTTTCTTCCGTTTACGATATAAACGGGAGCCACTTCGGGCAGACTGTTTTTCTCAGGGAGCCTGGCTTTTCAACGTTCGGCCGTCGAGGTTCGCGAACATTGCCAGAGAAACGGGAGCGAGCGGAATCGTTGTTCGCGGTGACTGCGAGGAGAATGCTCGTCGCGAAAGCGCATTAAAAAATTTATGGGCGTAGATTCGATGCGATCGTTACGGTGTCGAGGAACTTGGGTGTAGAGTGCTTGGCTCGAGGACGCCTTGACTCGATAAAAATCATGTGCCTCGGCGAACCGGGGGATGCCTGCACAGCTGGATTTGCACGGCCGTATCCAGCGATGGGTCCTGCGGGCTCCTGCGGGAACATTTCGCTCCCGAGGACCAAATTCGGTCCAATTTCAAAAATAACGCTCCAGAAAGTCTGGAAACCAAGGGAAACTTTTCTTTCGTCGATACAATGTTCGTCGGAACAATTGTACAACGTCCCCTATAACTATTTCAAGCAGCATGTCTCAGGGAACCGAAGACTTGCCAGCTGGCACGCATTCGATGCAAAAATATCGAACCGTGCCTTTCAGGGAGTTGCTAAGATGTATATGTCGCCAAGGCTTGGACGATAAACGTCGCGGAATTATCGCCACTATTGTATACCCCGTGAGGGGCCTCGTACAGTGTAAACGTAACACGACTCGTGTATGTCTCCTGGACGATATATCGAGAATCCTATTATCTGTCTATTCAAACAATTAGATTAATTGAATAATTTCCCTTCGCTGCATGTTTGCGGTCGGAATCAATTTCTACTTAAAATTTCATAAGGGGTCTGTTCGAAGAAGCGAAGTTTCAAGAAGCGAGTATTTTCCGAGCGGCTACCGCAGCACCGGGGTCTCACCTTGCGCGCGTTAATTGCTTCAGTGTCTGTGTCGGTGTTAATTTCGAAAATGACTGCGAGCCATCGCTAGTTGCCAGCGCACCTCGGACGACGCTCCGCCGAAAGTTCATTAAGTATGTATGGCGTGCACGCACGGTAAGTCTCCCGTAACCCATAAGCACCTTTGTCTCAACTCGCACGGCCACACACGCACACGCGCACGCACGCGCGCGCCACTGTAGGGCCACGCACTCACACGCACTCGCACGCAGCGAACACGCGCGAGACCGCGAATTTGCATACGAACCGAGCTGCACGGCTGCGAACGTATGTACAAAGTATCGATGCATCGTTCCGAACCGAAAACGACCTACCTGGCTGTCTCCAGGACGATCTATGCGAGAGGATTTAGGGCCAATTTCATCCACCAATGATCTTTATCCCTTTTTCTCCCTTTACAGTAAATCTACAGGAAATCTCTTTTGGGAACTATTTTTTTTTTTTGTTTTTTATTATAGAAAATCTCATATGAGATTTAATACAACACGATGAAGAATACAAAACAAAGATTACAAACTAGAGAAGAAGCGGGTGAAAAAGAGAAATTACAGGAAACTGAAGGTATATAAACGTTATAATGAAAACATTAATACTAGACGCAGTATAAACCAATCGCTTGTACACTAAGGCTACAGCTTTTAAAAAATGACAACATGTAATGACAAGCCATGATATTGGGTTTCGCTATGATCAATGAAACATCCATTGGTAGCTGAAAGTTAAGTGTACGGAAGCTTTTTAATTAATTCTACTCGTTCCTCATTGTACAAGTCACATTGCCATAATACATGGTTCAGAGACTCTTACTCTTTTGGGAACTAGATTGGCTTAACTGGTGTGTATGAATGTTCTAATCTTGGACTACGATAGTGGCGTTAATTGGACTGCGGATATTTATGCAAAATAATAATTTCAAGAAGTTCGAACCGTGTAGAGATTTCTTTCCTTCTTCAATAACTTCGGAAGGCTGAGAATAATACGTCCCTACTTTTGAATTATTTCCATCTTTGTACACTTTTAAATTCCACCTACCCATTTTTGCCATAAAGGCGTAAAATAAAGGCAGTTTCAATAGAATAACATTCTACATTGTTTAGACGCCAGGGATAAAGAGCAGTAAAAACATTCGAGGCGTCATAAATTGCACCTCCTCGAACCCAATCGGTATCCAGGGTATCAAAAGTTCATTTTCGTTGTGCCAGGTTATTTTATTGGGATACGTAAACTCGGAAAGAGTCGAAAGCCTCGGAATACCGCGATCAATTCGAACATTTCGGTTCCAGTTTCATTAACCGAATTAATTTAATCTTCCGAAACATTCCAGGATCGCGGTTCGGTAATGAACGCGCGTTAATTAAAGCGACCCGGTTGCTCGTTCCTGATAAGGGAGATCAGAATCGAGGCGGATCGACGCGGAACGCCGATCGTGTTCCGAAAACGAAAAGTCGCACGAAGAATCCGACGAAGAATCCGAGTCCGTCGAGTTTGAAGTCGCCTCAGGGAGGATTCCGCGGCGCGGGTGCGAAGTGTATCAGCGACGTTGCGGAATAATTCATCGCGGTCCGAGCGACGCGGAGGAGCGTGTAATTGCAGAAGGAACGGTGGAAAGGTGGATAGGAAGGAAGGAAGGAACGCCGGAGGCAGAAAGAACGAACGCGCAGTCCTCCTGTAGGAGTCGAATGGAAACCCCACGTGCCACGGCGCAACGCGTCGCCGTGGACGGAATCTCAATCGGCGTGCTTTTGCGGGAACGACGCCTGTGGTTCTGGCTCGTTGCGAATGCGCCGTACGATCGGTCGAGCCGAGGCGTGCGTAATATAAGCGATCCCGAGGATTTCGCGGACCGAGGATCGACCGTTTCGATCGCGGACTCGTCCCTCGGACCTCCCTGATCGAGGAATCCTCTGTGACACACGCGACGGTCTCCATTTGCCCCCTGGAACGACCTGAATCGCACCGCGGGGCATCTTCGCGGGAGACAAATGAATTATCAGCGACTGTACTCTCTCTCTCTCTAAATTGCCCGAGGAGGGCGTGGCTTCTTTGCCCTTGGCTTTGTCGGGACTGGGCCCTGGGCAATCCTTGCTCACGGGTGTATTCCTTTGCCTGGACATGTCTCACGACCTTCTACGTCTTTATATTTTAGAATAGGATTGCTGAAATACTATTTTGATTTTTTCGTATGAACATTGCCCCGAGTGGGCGTGGTCTTCTTGCGCTCGCGTTCGAAGGAGCCACGTTAGAGACCCAAAGAGGAAAAGGAAAATATTAGGGGTCCCCGTAAGTAATCAATTATTTAACAAAGAATTTGTTTTGCCTTTAGTTCTGTAAGTTTTGTTTTGGGTTTATGTAAGAGGGGGATTGAAAATTCGTAGGAAAGATGGCAAACTGTCCTTGATAATCATGGAGATTATAAAAAAACTTGAATTTGCTGCAAAGTTTGTTTTAGATTTCAAAATAATTGATTACTCACGGGTCAGGAAAAGAAACTGTTTTTGTTTTATTCTCTGCATGTTGCATGCTTTTAGCGGGCGTGGTCTAGTTGCTCTCGACCTCGACAACACCAGACCGGTGCTCGACAGAGTAATCTGGCCTCTGCAAATAACGAGATCGCCCTGGGGACGATGCTACGAAGCAAAAGATACCGGAGGAAAAGACAAAGGACTGTTTATTTCGTTCTCTCTGTGTTTGTGTAAGCATCGAGTGGGCGTGGCCTCGTAATTCCAGAGAGATTTCAATGCAGCAACTGCAGCGTCCCACGGGAGAACATGTGCTCTTACCTCGGGAAATACTTGCGGAAAATATGCAAATTTCCATCTCCGAAATAAATTGTAGAAGAGGGATCGAAAAAAGTAATAGAATTTGGCGTCGTCGAACTCCGGGACGAGGAGCGCAGGTGCTCGGAGCCGGTTGATTTTTTCTGTTGACAAAATTCGATATCAACCGATCGAAGCCTCGCCGTGAACGCGGCGGCCATTGCTTAATCGAATGGAAATGCAAATAGGCGACGACCCGCGACCCAGCCGACGACACTTGACCCGTCTCGTTCAACATAAATTTGCATAGACTGCGTTATTTGCGGCCTGCTTACCGTCCACCGTCTACCTACCCTCGTACCAATTGTGCACGTCCGACAGAGAAAAATATTCCCTTCGCCCGATAACCTTAATTGTCTTAAAAAACGCATTTCTATGCCGAAACAAGATCCATCCAGTTCGGTTCTTAAGTTCGGGCTTACATTATAACCTCTCTGGGCCGTGTCGTGTCGTGTCGTGTCGGGCCGCGTCTCGAATTCATTATCGTTTCCCGGCTGGGTCCTCCCTGGGAACTGGGACCGATTAAAGGCTGTTTACATTCGAGATCGTATCTGCGTAATTAGAATTTTCTTCGAGCCAGAAATTGGAACGCTCGCCGCCACGTGTAGGAATTCACCGAGAGTCGCGAAATGGTTTTCGGAGCGAAAAAGTCGATATACTGGTAGGAGCGTGTTCCCCCGGAACGATGGAACAATAGGAACGATTAAACGGGGCGTTTCGACGGGGAAGAACGTTCGTCGTTCGCCAATTATCCGCGATAGAAAGCTTGCTTCCGCGATTTCTTTCGCTCGAGAAATTAATGTCGGGGCGAGCGCGCCGGCGATTTGGTATGCTAAAAGGCCCCGGCGATCTGCATTTTTCGCCGGCCGGCCGGCCCGGCGCACACAATCATGCGGCGAGAAAATACAGCGGCTGTTTTCCATTGCAAAGTACGCCGTCATCGCCGCGAACGAGCATCGAGCGATCATCCTTCTTTCCGACGCGGAAAACAGCCGGAACGATTCACGTCGAGGCGGTTCGACCGACCGGTGGAAAAATCAACGGAGTTCGCTAGTCGACTGTTTAGGGAAGAACACGAGGAAAGAAATTTTCCTGGCGACACGCCTGCGCCGACGATCGCTGAAAAAAGAAAAAAAAAGAAGCGATCGAGCAGCTTCTCCGGCTGTGCTCACGGGGTCGTAATTTTTTTCCCTCCACGTGGAACACGCCGGAGAGGTTCGTTTGTAGATGAGTTTAACGGACACGGGGCACGTGCTGGCAACGTCTTCTGGCTTATCCCTCTTTCCACGGCGACTCTGGAATATACTCAGCAGCCAAACAACTGCGGCAGCTGTCCTGAACAAACTACTAGCCGGCGCGCCGCATCGCGTCGCCCTGCCTCGCGCACACCGTGCTTCAAAAATCTTCCGCTCCACCGTTTTTTTTTTTTTTTTTCGACGTTACAAACATTTTTCCGTGCGCGAGAAGATTAACTAGCTCGTTGTTTAGCCGTTAATCGGAAAAATCGCAGGGTCGAGGAGCTAGAACTCTCTTAGGAGACGCGACAATAATGCTTCCGAAAGAGTGTCTAATCGTTTACGAAATACACGACGGGATTTGTGTGGACAAATTGGGCAGGCAAATATTTATGCGAACTTTCATTTTAGGTAGATGAGAATAGGGTAAGGGACTCGATTACTGTGGGTGTACCAATCACTGGACCTATATTAATTATACTTATTTTTGAAGCACAATAAATATTGAAAAAGAGATGTATGACATTAACTGATTTGAATGGAAAAGAATTTAACGTCTCTTTTTATTTTGCATAGATGAGAATGGGGTAAGGGATCCGATTTCTGTGAGTGTACCAATCACTGGGTCTATATTAATTATACTTATTTTTGAGGCACAATAAATATTTAAAAAGAGATATATAACATTACCTGATTTTAATGAAAAGGAATTAATGTTTTTATAGAATAGCGAATGGGGGAATAATTTCTTTCGACGACTAGGAGGTTTTCTTGAGAGAACAGAGGAAGGAAATAACTACTTTTTATTCAGCCTTCATCCGTTTCTCATTTTTCCAGGATATAGATAATCGAAAATCAATATGCTGCGAGGGGATGAATAATTCTAACTCGTAAGTGACGCCTTTCGAATAAAATTGTCATGGAACCGTGTCTCGTCGTTAGGGAGGACAAATAAGAATCAATGGACACACTGTCCCGGCAGGTTACAATAAAATCGCCGCGTGTTCGAAAAACTTCCAACGGTCTAAATAAATCTTTCCGTGCGGTTTTCGTCTATGCAAGAATTTCCATAAGTAACCAAGGTACGGTAACAGCGTTTCGAGGACAATGACGGGGATCGTCTCGGAGGTCCCGGTTTCGCGCAAAGGGTTTACAGAAGCGGCACAATGGCTGGGAAAGCGTGCACGATGGAGTCTAACCTGACGCGGGTACACCTACAACCCCTTTCTTGGGTTCGACGGTGGAAAGAGAGAATGGTCGATCGCGTTTCGCACGCAAGAAATTCGCCGTCAGTCAGTCGTGGTTTCCTTCTCTTTTCCTCGTCGAGAGCCGATCACCGAGAAACGTTCGTGATCCGAACCGGCACTCACGGGCTCCCGATAATTAAGTTCGCAGCGTGTCGCAACTTCGGGGACAATTTTCTCCCGGGATTGGAAAGCCGATCGGCCGATTTTCCCCGGCCGGAGTAGAAAACCCGGAGCGTTTTTGCCGAGCGAGACGTGTCGATCGATCGCCGGGATCGATAGAGTTCAATGAAACGGACGCCGGTGTTTCGGGCGCGTGTGTCGGCCTGCACGTGACCGGTACACCTGTTGCTCTCGGCAGGCAGCGTTCCGTCGAGGGGGAGAACACCCTTAGGAAGGGAGGAGACCATTTACCCTGAACAGCGTGTAAATTCGGCCGGAACGAGGGATGGCCCGCCCCTCGACTATATTTAACCGCATCGAACACGTACCACCGGCAACCAGCAACCAGCAACAGACACAGCAAATCTCTCGGGAGCGTTTCCCCGAAAATAGTGGAAAACCGGTGGCTGCCGGGTATTCTCGGGTGGCCAGAACGGGAACGACAGATCCGTGGATATGTTTATCGTGCGTTCCCTAGACTTCCACGCGAACATCCTGTGCCCAGCGGTTTTCCCCGAAAGGAATGACCAGGACTATCCGGCTGCAGCAGATAAACCTTATCTAGCCGCCGAGCCACGCCACCAGCTTGTTTACCCGAGGCGCAATGCGATTCTAATGGGCTTCCCAGCCACGCCTCTCGCTTCAACGTCGCAGAACAATAACACTCCTCGAAACTCGTCGATCGGTCTCTTGGGGGGCTTGGTCGAGAGAGTTTTTAAGTAGCTCGTTCCCGCAGCAGTCCCGAGACTTCGGGACTTCAGAAACTCGGATGTTTTTGCTGCACGTTCATCGTCGAACACTCATCCCGCTAAAATTTCATCACGACATTGAATAGTTCTGATCAAAATCGAAGAGTTGAAGCTTATCACGGGGAATATTTCTGGATCTTTATTTTAGAAATTCAATTATCAAACGATAATGTATTCCCCATTCAATTTAATTATTATACATCTGTTCAACCGTATCAGGTATAAAATTAATTTTTGAAGCTGCTTTCAGAACATTTGTATTCTGAATTCGAATATTTCATGTACAACGACCTAATTGTAATTTCAGCTTGCAGAGTCCATTTATTCTTTAGAGTTACAGACCTTGTTCGCGAACGGATTTATTATATGTGGAATATTGTGTATAACGATGGCTAAAAAATCGAATGAGAGCCCAGGGACGTTTCCTCGAATGGAAGAAGTAAGGCTGTTGGAACAGTATCGTTGGCAGGAGCTCGGTTTGACCGTCGACCGGAAGCGGCCGCGAGATTTCGAATCGTCCGCGGAATCCCCGACCGCGATTTATTTATCTGATAGAGAATCGACGATGGTTTTCGAGTGAGAAAGAAAAGCCTAAGCTCGGAGGCCGGAGCAATCCCGGTTGCGGCGTCGCGGACGATCGGTCGGCCCGATAAGTACCCGTGAGGAGGAGCGAGCGATCCTTGCTCTACTACCGACTCGATAACGCGATGTTAACAAGCGACGGCAACATTGTCGAACCGTGATTATCGCGGAACCGCGTGTCTCGGCCAGATAAGGGCGGACACCGGGCACGTTGCGGTTAATTATTGCTCCCGTCCGATCGGCGAAAGTATGAGACTCGACGTGTTAATACGCTCTCGGCACGGTTCGGTTCAGTTCACTGTGGCGTGAGGAGGGGGGGGGGGGATCGGTGGCTTGCGCTCGTTAAATCGGCTGAATGGATACCGAGCGGAAACAAGGAAAAATACTATGATCCAGCCACCGTGGTGTACGTGGCTCCCTGGCCCGACCCGTACGAGACAGGAGCTGTGGGAAGTGTGCAAACAGCCGCTCGCATTCCTCTTATTGTGCTCTATATACATGCTCTCTGTACCAGATACAAATTACGACTGACTAATTTCTTCGAGTATCTCTCCTCTCCTTTCGGAACAGTATCAATTATTCGGGGACCACGTTAGGACACCGTACCGACTCTGGTGAATATTTAAAAAATGATTACGCGTGGTCAAATTATTAGACACGACACGCTTTCGTACTTCATCGTTTGCTTTCTAGAATTTAAATATGGCTATGAGAAATATTAAAAGGTTTAGAGCACCACATTACGATAATGTCCATAATATACAACGCCAATCGTACGTAGCGTGACCTTATAAAAATAGAAGTGGCAGAACAAGAATAAATCATTCCATCTCATAATTTCAGTGTGTTTCCTCTTTTGTATATGCCCTACCTTTTTGATACCGATCAATTTAAAAAAAAATGGTACTTCGTCTGTCCCATAATAATGGCAGCAATTGATGAATTTAATTTGTCCCGTGCAACATCTATTCTCAAAAAACTAGATTAAATTAAACAATAGATTAAAACTATTACTCCTAATTTTTTTTTTTCAGTGTTCAGATAGTTTCTGGATTGTATACGCGAGTGCCTAAAATTATTGGAACCATGATTTGACATTCAACTGAAATAAAACAGTTGATTTCGATCAGCGGATGAAAGTAGAAAAATAGTTGTAATTCGTAATAATTAGGTGAACCTAAAAATTGGAAGATGTGTCAAAAAGGAATGACAGATGTCATTCGAAACATTGATTTTACATCTTTTGTTTAAATCTTCACATGCTACTGTTATTATGGGACAGAAGGAGTATACACTGTCTACGATAAAGCGCTCATTCTTTCTACTTTCTGCTATCGAGAAGATGAAAATGAATGGTGAATTGCATGATCAATCATTTTGCTATGTCTTTTCGATTTAAGCAAGGGCGCAGACCAGCCTCGAATAAACAGCAAAATTGTTGACGAAATGGTACAACTATCCCGATTAAGCGAAACGCTACCATGGACATTGCAGATAGGATATCAACGTCGCGCAACAGTACAGAACCAGGAAGATTTTCAGCCGGGCTGTGTCAGCAACAAGTGGCAGCGGAGCATTGTTAGCCGGCGATTATCAAGGAGCCGCGTGTTTCACCGAGATAGCTTGCGAGCCGACGTGTGCGTCGCGCGATAATGTCGACGCATGCCTGCCCAACTTCCTGAGGCGTTGCGACCACGACGAATAGCTTCATCCAAACGAAAAACCAAACCGTTTCAATTCTGCTCGACAATCTAAGAAATCCAAGGTTCGTGAAGCAAACTATGACTCAAGGTGCCTCCTTGCTTCTTCTACAAAAGTGAATGTTTTATTTCTTAAATAATGTCACAGGGAGAGGGAGGTCAGAGAAGTGCAAATTGATCGACGAATATTCTTGTTGGTCTCAGATAATTGAACCCATATTCGTTGCCTATATGCCTTTCCCGTTTCGTGTAGGTGCCTTTGTATAGTTGGCCATGTGGACCCAAGGCTTCTCGATAATTCTTGTATACATAATTTTGGATCAGTATCCACTAGAGATTTTAGGGTGTCGTTATCAAATTCAACTGGTCGTCCACTTCGAGGCCTGTCAGAGATCATGATCACCAGCAGCAAACCTTCTGAACCAACGTTGACACTTGTAGACCTTCGATACATCTCCACAAACACCGGAAATTTTCTTTGTTGTCGTTGCATTAAATCTCGCATGCAAATGAAAAAGTATGCAATGACGAATACGATCCTCGGAAGGTACGGATGCCGCCATTTTATTACAGAGTTGTAAAAGAAAATTGTACTTTTTAGAATATTTTCAACAGGGGCTGCTTTACCGAAAACTGTAAAGGAATACGTGTTTCAACGATTACTTATGGGCACCCGTAATATTACCAAATATCTGCATAATCTCGTCAGCTCATGACCAGCGCGCGCTAGACTGAACCTTCCTCTTTCGAACGAGCACTTTCCCAGCGAAAAATATTCTCATATAAGGAGGCACGTAAAACCATTTTTCGTCTATTTTTGTCGATAACGTGGTTACTGTACCTTATCGCGAATCTACGTAGTCTTGGCCCTTAACAGCGCGTCGTACGGGCATAATCCGAGAAGGACTGTTTAAATTGTGGCGAGGTTTGCGCGGTTCGATAGGTTCGAGGTAAATCGAGGACGCCGACAGCGACGAGGCAGGAACGCGCGTCTCATGGTCCAATTATCGTACCGCGGCTGATTAGCCAGGGCTCTCTCTCTCTCTCACACACACACACACACACACACACACACAAACACACACACAGATAAAGCGACCGATTACGGTGAATCGGTTATCGTCCTGGCGCGATTCGTTGCAAGGCCGCGCCGCGGTTTTTCCACCGGGCGAAAACCCGCCGCCGCTGCTCGGAGAGCCTCGAATATTATTAAACGAACCGCTAATTAACGAAGACGATTGCCCCCCTCCCGCGTCGCGATCGTCGCGTACCCCGCGAAGATAACGAACCGATCGAGACGCGACCACCGTTTCACGGCTCGATTACGAGGCGGATTTCGAGAACGTTACGTTTCGGTGGGCGTGGTGGCTCGTAATTGGCCAAGATCGATCGCCGATAACAGATCGGTGCTCTCGATCCTCGAGCCAGAGCTCGCCTCGGCCCTGTTGGCTCTCGGCTTGGGTCGCGAACGGACCCCCTTTTATCGATCGGTCGTTCGATTTTTGTCGATTATTTGCGCACAATAAACCGATCTCTGCCGATTCGCGACGGCAGATCCGATTCCTCGAAAAAGTGGATTTCTACTGGTCTAACGAGTCGACTGCGGATTCTACAAATTTCGATCGGCCACTTTATTCGTTACAAGCGAAAATAAAATATTCCTTCTTGGGAAATGTAAAACGAGCGAGGTCAATGAGACGCTGGATTTTATGCGGTTATGAGAAAACTGAGTAGATGAAATGCAAGACAATGGTTGCGTTATTTACAACTCGTTAAGATTGTTAACACTTTTGCACCGGACGACGTGTTCATGCGTTCTTAGATTCTTAAAACTTTTAAAATAGATGGACAAAACGTTAGACACGGTTCCATTTATCTTCGAATATGTTATAATTGGTTAAAAAGTTGCGGCAGTTTCTTTGAAATAACATAAATTTGTGTTGCGAGTTCGGCTAGCAGCCGTGTGAAAATTAACCCGACGCGCATGTGTTAGGAAAAGAAATGAACGCCTATATGATTCCGGTATCTCGGAATCAATGCAGGCAGTTTTCATTGTGATGCGAATCCGTGATCTAGTTACAATAAAATCATGGACAGAGCGATCGGACGCAGTCAAAGTTCAAAGTTCCTCCATTGAAAAGAAGACAATAGAGCAAGGTAAACGAATGTCATCGAAGTTCCACGATAACCGACGATTCCCGAGCTTCCTCGATCGTTTCGTCGTCGCGATAAATAACGGAGTGACATTGACGGTCGGAGACGAATGTCAAAGAGATCTGGACCACGAGACCGATCTCTTTGGTAACGCAAGGCTCTCGAAATAGCGTCGCGGGTCTCGGACACTCGAGAACCGAGAGTTTCCACGAAAGAGATCGATCGATCGGTGCTACAGGACTCTTTGGTCCGACCGATCGATTTGATTGACCGACTTCGACGCCGTGCCGCAGCGATTATTAATAGAAAGCGGCGATACATATATTGTTCCTGGACCTCGCCCGGCTACCGCGCGCGACGGGAAAGGTGAAATTGCCGAGAGATTGTACGAACGTTCGATTTCTTCTAGCTGATCCACACGGTTCTCGATCCCGAGCAGCGCCGCGGCAATCAAAGCGAATCCACTCGACTTCTTCCGCGGGAGAATTATGACGAAATAAAAATCTGCGGACCGATGATTGCCGACCGACGGTTTCTCGCGAGGCATCTTCGCGATTCCAAGAAAAAAGAAAAACTGTAAAATTCGTTCCCAGTGCCGGACCAAGACCTTTAGAGACCACTTCGCTTGAAAGATTTTAAAACCGTAAAGCATCCTGGATCGTTTGATCAAAAAGTGTTGCAATACTTGGCAATCTTATAAAGGGTGTCCTAAAATCAGCTGACATTTTAATTTATTAATAAAATGTATTTTTTTTTTTTAAGTACGAATGTTTTTATTTTATTATAATCTACAAGCCTGGAGGTTATGTAATGGCCGCCTCGTCACTGTTAGCAAACGTTCACTCTTTCGACGAAACTTTCGATAACAGTTTGTCATAATTGCGGACTAATTTCAGTAATGCTGCGTCCAATTGCTTCCTTGAGCTCCGGAATGCTTTGTGGATCATTGGCATACGCTTTTTCTTTCAGAAACTCCCCAAGGAAAAAAGACCAATGGCGTCAATCTTGATGGGTAATTCACATCGCCGCGGCGCAAGATAACACGACCAGGAAACTTCGTCTGCAGTAACTGTATTGCTTCGCCCGCAGTGTGGCATCTTGTTGGAAGAATCTGTCTTCCAAGTCCGTGCGGTTCGATTGATTCCATAAAAAAGTTGGTTATCATGTCACGATAACGAACACCAGTGACGGTAACCGAATTTCATTCAGCATTCTCAAAAAAGTATGGCCCAATCACTCCTCCAATCCAAAATCCGCACCAAACAGTGACTCGTGGTAGATGCATGGGAAGCTGTTGGAGTCATTTGGTGATTTTCGGTCCCCCAAATTCATCGCTCATCGATGAAAATGATTTTGCGAGATGGTGCGGACTTTTCTCTGCAAAGTTTTCACCATTTCTGTAGCGAATTATCACAATTTCTATACGGTGCTAGATGGTGTAATTCTCTATGACTAAACCTCAACGATGCCAGTTGTCAAAGATTGGTTCGCCACAAAAAAATGGGGCGCACTTTAAAATGTTAGGTCATTTTGGGACAGCCTTTATTGCCACGTGAAAGATGTAAAATTCAGAAAATTCCTCCTTCTTCCGATGGCCTAAAAAACACGTGCTTCGCATATTATAATAGTACCGATCGATGACAGGAGAGAGAGAGAGAGAGAGAGAGTTTTAAAGGGCGTTGGCTCGAAAAATTTCAAGACGCGTTCGCAGAAGGCATCGGATGATCGGGAGCAGGGTAAAAAAGTCCGGAGTTATTAAAGATCGGGCAAGGGCGGCCGCTACCGGTTTCTCGAACTTACTTATCGAAATGGTACGTTGCTGTTGCCAGCTACGGGCAGTTGCACGCCGCTGTACCGCGCCGGGCAAGCATCGTCGCTCTCTCGTTTCGAGCTGTTATTAATTCGCGAGGTCGCCGGGGCGGTTTTCGTGGTCGGGAGACGGCGGTAATCGACCGAGGGGAATTACACGCGAGCACACACGTTCTCCCTCCCTCTCCTCTCTTCTCTCTTCTCCCCTCGACCCCCTCCCGGATCCCCGGTTTCTCCTTATCCGCGACCAGATCGAAATTGCTCGGGCCGAAACCGCAATTAGCGCGGGGAATTTCGACGCGAGAACGCCTTTCCCGAAAAATCGCAAATCTGGCCCGGCGAGGACACTGTGCGTCCCGTTGGTCTCTGTAATATCGCGGCCGATCGATCCCTTAGGTCGGGATCGAGATCGAATAGGATACTGTTGGATCGACTGCCGTCGATCGGGGAGAGTCTGGCCGGCTCCGGCTAGCCGAGACTCTCGGTTCAGGAAAGAGAGCTCGACGCGCGAATCACCCTTCGGCTCGGTGATATCTACATGAACAAAACGGATCGAGCCATTCGCTGGAACCGGTTGCCAGGAAGAGCCGCATCGTCGGATAGCTTCTCCGCTCGAGATATATCCCCTACTTAGGCCCGCGTATGCTTGCTCTCTATCTCTCTGTTGTCCTCTCTCTTTCTCTCTCTCACTCTCTCTCTCTCTCTCTCTCTCTCTCTCTCTCTCTCTCTTTCTCTCGTACCGCCTGTAATCCGCCCGTGAGATTTATCATTAACCCGCGTTTCAGCAGATGCACTCCGAGCAAAACTCGCGGTGGAAATAACCGGGCACGCACCGACCCGGTATCAACGATGCCGAGAAACGAATCGTGGATCTCTCGTTGATCGACCAGCAGAATTATTCAATTTGTGCGTTCCCTACGCGGCCATGATAAATACACCGGGCTTGTTAACGAATAAGCTACACCCTGCCTCGATCCGAAGGAAAAACGAGCTGTGATTCGGATCATTGTCCTAGGCCCAGGTTGCGCAATTCATAATACAGTGTGATCGCAAAAGTCCGATTTTCAAAGATATCTTTGAAGAAAATTCAGTTTCTACGAGAAAGGAGTCGACCAGATTTTTAAACGCTGAAAGGCTATAGTATGGTGGTAACCATATGTATAATTGTTTAATAAAACTGTTAGTTTAGAGTGCAACTGCTAGTGCCTGTATTTCGAACCGGGCACGATAGCATTGCGTTTGTCTTTTCAAAGATACATGGTTAACCCTTTGATTGCGGCATATCAGACTACTGACCAAAACGGTACCCGGAGATTTGAACCGAACAATATGAAGACAATTCACTGAACAATTTCCCATATTCAGTTGCTGTGTTACATAGAACGATAAATTCCACGTTCAAACAATTGGTAAAACGGTAAAGGCGTTACAGTAAGAAAAATGTTGACAGAGAGTGTATATATACGCCTTTCGTATATATTCATAGACCTGTGAGGACGTATATATACCGCTTTCGTAGTCAAAGGGTTAATACAGTCCCGAAGGATAATTCGTGATCGATCAATAGCATTAATGAAAGTTTGCAAGTATTTTTTTCCGGACACACTGTCCGATCTGAACGTACGTGTAAATAAACGGAGAATTAATGTTATCGTCGATGCATAGTAGACTGCGACTCAACTGCGACGGTCAATCGAACAAGTACAATAAACAGGGAACGTGGTACACGTTCGAACATGGATCACACGATTTTCACGGGCGCAGGGTTCTCTCCGGTCGACAAGCAATCATTACTGTGATCTTAATGAGCAGGCTACTTATCTGTACGCTAATTCCTACCTTCATAAATCAGTTTGTACAAATAAGAAAAATAGTAACAACTTCTTCCGTCGACTCGGAAACATCTTGCCGTAAAAATTGCAGTGAAAAGTTGTTCGTTCTCGCCAACGAACGTGCTCTCTTGCATATCGGCGCGCAGGTGTCGCAAACCGAAGAAGACTTAATGAACTAAGCTCAAAATCTTGAGAAGTAGTCGTTCAAGCAGAGGCTTCCGTTTTCTTTTCTTTTTTTTTCAGGAACCGTGTTTTCTAAAATCGAGAGAGCAGAGGGAGAGGAGCCGCCTGACGCCGAAGAACCGGGAGCGTGTCAGGGTCAGAGGTCGACCCCACCATCGGCCGAAGGGTCCCCGCAACTGCAGGAAGCGCGCGTGCAGCAAGGTTGCCGTTGCACTCCTGTGGCGTCGACGACATCTGCCGCGATCTTCCAACGTCCGAGTCACATAAATTGGTCCTCGGCCTAATCCGCGGATACTAGAAGTCAGGGTGAGTACTTTGGCGAGAAGCGTGCCACGGGGATTGGTGATTCATCGAGGAAATCCTCGCGACCGCTCCGGGACCGTGAACCAAAAATGTGTTCTAATTAACAACTGTCACATGGCGACAGAATCGTCGAAAGAGACAAACGCAGCGCTCTCTGCGGTCACTGGATATCGAGGGTCTGTAGCGAGATCTCGAAGAACAAGGATTCAGGGACTGAATTATACACTTCGGACCGCCGCGACGGAGAGAGTCGAGCAATTAACGCGTTAAGTGCGAAAAATCAATCTTAGATATTCTCACAAAATCAGTGTAATTTAATTAATGAAGTCGTAACTAGAAATTTAAAATGTATTATAGGTGATGCTGTCTCAGCCCTTCTGAATTCTATAGATCCCAGTAAAATCCTAGAAAAATGAGTTTCCAAACCTAGTCAAAGATCACTGTCGGTCACATGCGACTGACGTGGCAATTAACGTGTTAAAAATTCTCGTGATTATCGCGTGGACTGACGGACGCAGAAACCTCAAAAAATGAAAACACGACCGAAAGTTGAAGGGTATCTTAAAGCTTGTAGCATCTAGTTCGGTACACCAATTAATTACAGCAGTGGGAAAAACGATTCTAACAGCCGCATACGAAAGATCGCCGTGTATCCGGAGCATCCGAGGTATCCGGAACACGTCGGCGATTCTCGCGTTCGATGAATTCGAGCCGTGCGATAAAGTATTTCTCGAAGTAGAGGCGTTGCGACGCTCGCGAGAACGAAGAAGGGAGTCGCGTACTACCGTTCCTCCTAGCATCGGACAAAAGGTGACTGGTGTCGTCGCGGTAACACGCTCGGGTCGGGTCGGGCCGAGAAAGAAAGAAAGAAAGGGGACACACGGTGCGGTGGTGCGAGGTGGGCTGTTCCGTACCTCTGGGCCTGGCAAAGGACTTCATGGCCTTGATTCCCATTCCGGCATAAGCGTCGCCGCCGTAGTCAACGTACATGAGTGCTGTCCTCGCGTGCTCGCTGTACATGCACGACGGGTTGCTGTCATTCGCTCGATCCCGCGCACAGGTCGCGCGTCACTGTGGTCGCGGTCGCGGGACGGGTGAATCTCGTGTCGCGTGGATCCGCGATGGTGGCGGCTCCGGTCGTCAGGACATCGCGGGAGGACATCCAGGTGAGTATCCGGCAGCGAGCGTACGATCTTCTATCCCATGCTGCGGGTCAAGGATGCCGGGAAGACGTCTGTCCTGCCATCGAGCCGAATTCGACGACACACCGACCGAAGCACTGATCGTTCCGACGTTACGGAAGACGACGAGGACAAAGGATCACGATCTACGACACACTGACTTCCGGCGCGTACGGTCCAGAGTATAATCCGCGACACTGTCGATCCGCGTTCTCCGCGAGACGATCGACGCTCGCCTATCGACGCTTCGACGGTCGAGGAACGGTTCCGGAGAGGAGCAGGTGAAACGATCCGCGAAGAAACTGGTCCGGGAGTCCGGGCTGGACGCGAGGGAGAGCACGAGGCCGAGAGGCGCGTGTTGCCGCGAGAGAGGAAGCCGGTCCCCGCGCGCGCCGTGTCCACCATGTGTTTGCTATCAATTCATAACCGCGACCCGCGGGCTATTTCCGAATACCTGCTTGCGCAACCGGCGCGCAAACGGCGCATACGGTGAGGGAGGACAGGGAGGCGGCGAGAGGAGCGAGAGAAGAGAGGCGAAGAGGAGGGCACCGTCGAGGATGATGACGAAGAGCCGCGGCAGAGGGGTGGGGAGGAGAGAGAGGAGAAGTTTCACGCGGGTGTAATAACGCGGCCGAGCTCCGAAAATACGAGGACGCGTCGCGCTCCGGGATACGCTCCAGTTTATCCGCTACGAGAGGGCCGATTTTCCTCGCTTTTGCCCGCTTCGGTCCGTCACGTCGTTTCTACGGATACGTCCTTTTAAAACGAGTGTACGAGGGATCTCGGGCCGGCACTGGCACCACACGCTGCTCTGCACGCACGTATACACACAAACCAGAAAGGAAACCCGAAAAACGGAGCACACGCGCGTCAATCGAGAGAAAAGACTCTCGCGCCTCGGCTCTCGGCTCGGGCCGAGAGAGGTTCGCGCCGGTGGATTTTTCGGAGCGGTTCGGATCGAAGGATCGAACGATCGAGAGCGAGAGAGAGTCAGCTTCTTCGGGCGAAGCGCCACCGTCGAGCACGTACGACCGCGTTCCGCAGGTAAGTGCGTACGCAAGGAGAGAGGAGACGAAGGGCAGGAACCCGCGGGAAGCAAGAAGAGGTAGCCGAGCGAGAGAGTAAGAGAGAAAGGAGAGGTAGTAGAGGAAGAGTTCGCGAACGCGAGCCTGTCTCTCTCTCTTTCTCTCTCTCCCTCTCGGTCTTTCTCGACGAACGAGGAGGAGGAGGATCGGCCGATCGCGTGGTGGAGGAAAAGAACAAGAGAGGAAGACGCGCGACGCCGCGGCGCACGAGAGGGGAGCGAGCAGAGTTTACTCGAGCCGACGAGGTGGGGCACTCACGCCCGGCGGAGGTGGACGCGCACTTATTTCTCTCGTCCTTCGTCGAGCTGAATCAACCAGATTCCCCGCGTGATTCCCCTGTCCGACCGAAACGACACGGACAATTCCCCGCGAACAAAGATGCTTTCTCTCTCCCTCGAAGACAAGATCGTTCGGTAAGAAGCGGTGCCCCGATCGCAAGATCGCGCCGGATGGATCCTCGGAAGGAGCTCGAACGATTCCAAAAAGTCGGCGAAATCGAAAGACAGCAGCACCACCGGGCACCGGTCGAAGACAAAGAGGCGATCGGTTGAATCGAAAGGGTGAACGCCGAGCTGGGAGGAAACAGAAAGAAGAGGAGAGAAGAGAGAAGAGAGAAGAGAGCGGCGAGAGCCACGGCCGTCTCTCGAATCCCCACCAATCGCGGTGCACGCTCGCCTAGCCTCGCTCCTCGCTTAGTTTTATGAATGAATACTCTCCCGTCGACGCGGCAAACTCACACTGGCGTCGTCGGCACGCTGGCGCGCGACTCTTCTCTCTCTCCTACCATGATCGGCCGGTCTCTTTCTCTCGCTCTGATCTCTCTCCTCCTCGTCGGTCGTCTTTCCTCGTTCCGCGAGGTGCTCGCGTCTCTATCGATCGCTCGCCCGCTCCGCACCGCTCCGTTCCCGTTCTGCCGCTCGCCGATATAAGTCTGTCCTCGTCGCGGCTCTCCTTCGCTCGTTGGCTCCGCGATATCGCGCGCATACGTCGTCTGTCGTCGTCCAACCGCCTACCCGGCCATTCATCTTGTTCGCTCGGTCGCAGAGAAAGAGCAACCGGCAGAAAACACACGAGAGAGAGAGAGAGAGAGAGAGAGAGACAGGCCTCTCCGTTCTCGCCGTGTCTCGTCTCCGTCCGCTTCCACCCGCTTGCACCCGCTTCCACCCGCTCGCGGAACACGGTTGTGTGTGTACGAGGTCTCTCGCACGCACGCGCCACACTCGCGCACCATAGCCCGCCCGTTCCTTCATTCGGTCCGCTCTCGGTTCATTCATGCCGCGCGTCTCAACCGGCTAACCTCCTCTCACCCTCTCTCTCACTCTCTCTCTCTGTCTCTCTTACTTCCTCTAGCCGCCGCGCCGCCGCCGCTGACGTCGCGACGTCCGCCGAAAACTACTGCAACCCGACGGACAAATCGCGACACCCATTTTCCGCGATGACTTACCTTGGAAATGGTGCTCCTCGGTGCGATCTGTAGTGTGAGACTGCTTTCGGCTGTTATGCGTTTTTACCGATAGTAACCTGATATACCGCTCAAAACACTCGATGGTGGATACGTCGATGAATCTCTTATCTAGTTTTAGTATAATTTTTAGTTTACCCTCTATGGGCGGAATTTTGTTCCGTTGTTTCTATTTGCAGACAGCTTGCAAGGCATTTACTTTGATATTTCAAGTTGATTGTGCTGACCGTCATCAACATTGTTAAATACCTCATAGACAATATATAATTGAGACGTATACGTCATCTTGTGAAAAAACTGAAATTATTTGGTAAAATGTCGATATATTATCGTGCGACCTGAAAGTTACACAAAAGTTACAACTTTTATGCAATGCTAATACATACTTCGCGTTCGGATACTTTTAAGCGGTAGTGTGAATCGAGAGAGACATTGAATGTACTCTGTTCGCCTTGTTTGCAAATGTTTCCTCGGACAGAGATCGTTTGTAACCACTTTTCGATCTCTTCATAGGGTTCTTACGGTATTTTCAGCGGAAGTTTCAAGGAGATCGATCGAGAACCATCGTAAACGTCCTGGGGCAAGATTTCTACCTGCACAGCTTTACCTGACGAGTCTAAATAGCGGGCTCCGGACGAAACGATCCTAAGATTAAAATAATATAAGATTTTCTCCTGATTTATTTTCACTGTAATTCTTCAAAAATTTCATTTATACTTGAAAATACCCTGAAATTCACTCAAATATTAATACCGTTGTGTTGTCATATCGAGACTCACTTTCTAACAGTGTCCTACACCGAAAAAATCGTCGTAAAAAAAAATTGTCCAAAATCGTCGCACCGGATCAATTCGGACGAGACCGTAGAATGTTTGCCGGTTTTGTCGATCTATCCGTTGAACAACAATGATATTCTCGATGCTACGTTCAACGAATGTTATCTATTTTTCCAAGATAAAATGTTGTACTATCTTCTGCTAATACTGATTTAACATTTTCAGTTCCAATCCGGCACCAAGAAAAATATATGGAACCAAGTAAAAATTAAAATGCCGAGCTATACGATGCTGAGAATACTCTTTCAACTTCCCTACAGTTTTGGCAAATCTACCACACTCGATAAAAGTTCATTTACAGACCTAGACAAAAATAATTCCGCCTTCCATTTCTGGAAGACGTGGGCACGCAACGGTGTTAACACTAGAACTACCGAGCCATAAACGTGACTTAGACTTGTCCCTTTATAATAACAGCAAGATTGAATTTTCTCAGGTTTCGTACGATTTTTATGATAACATGTACTCCAGAAAAGAAATATATTAAAAAATTTCTCGTGAGAACGTTTTCATAGTTTCAATAATCGTGATAGAAGAAATCATCCGCCAGTCAAATTTACTGGTTTCTCGGTTTTTCGTAGGAGAACGTTGAAGACGAAATGAATCGCAAGGAAAAGTGTTAAACAAACCGGCACGGTAGTTTTTTTTGCGGAGGAGCATAGATACGCGTGGAACACGAAGGGTTTTATTAACGGCGGGTCACGCTCGAGCGACGAGCAAGTTTTCCAGCAGCGTGGCCAGCGGATTACGCAACGAGCGTTATTTCGCGTCTCGTTGCGGACCGTTTTCCCAAGAGAGCGGCCCGATAGAGATCGTTGGAAGAAGTTTCATTCAGGTTTCCGAGCGGAGTGCACGGAAGTGGCCGCGTAATATCACGCAGCCCCGTTTCAGCGGGAATAATCGACGAGAACACGTAGCATTCGGCGGAGAGGCAGCGAGACGTAATTACGTGCAACGCTCGAACGCAAACACTATTTAACAACGTCGGTAATTCCTGGCTGTCCCTACTCCCGTTCGTTTCTCTCTCTCTCTCTTTCTCTCCGTCTCTCTCCTCCCCCTACCTCTGTCTCTCTTGGTTCTCCTCCCACTCTCCCTCTCTCTCTCTCTCTCTCCCTCTCTCTCTCTCTGTCTCCCGCCTGGCGGCGTTGAAACGCGCCGGGGCCGAGGATGCTGCCGGCCGAGTGTGATTAATGTGAAACTTCTTGCTCCCAGGCAAGGCTAAAAATTTCTTACGGGACGCGTTTCCGGCAGACCGGAGGACCATTCATAAACTCGCCTCGATAACGCCTGCCGGCTGCTCGATCCTCCTAGGCTACTGCTACTCACCGAGAGACTCGCGATTTGATCGGCGATATCGATCCTCTCGCCACCGATATACCCGTCGCATTCAAATTTCTCGCGAAATCGTCACCGGTAGGCTTCTCTAAACATCTCGAAAATTCATCGAACGTCCGCAGGCGTGATCGGAAAGTGCTCTGTGTGCGTAGATTGGCTCCGTTCAAATCGAGAGCACCGAGGCCACGCCCACTCGGAGCGTTCCACGCAAAGAAAGCATGACAAAACATTTTCTATCACTATTTTCTGTACCGTAACATGTAGAAACGATGGGAATAGAAAAGGTACACTGAAGCATAGACAAACATTTCCTCTTGTGATACATTTGTTTACCTCCAAGAGCAACAATGCCACGCCCTCAACGAGGGAAACGTCCTTCTCTCATTTTTTCCGACCTTGTTCGATTTACAGTAAATACGGGCACGATTTGCCCCGCGGGGCGCTCTTCCGGCTCCGTTAAAGTCGCGAGCGCAGAAGCCACGCCCACTCGAAGCACATTTCTTGCGCACCAACGACAGCGTTCGCTCGAGAAGCTTCGGAGTTGAAACATTGACGCAAAGTTCGTGGAGTCCTCCGTATTTGCATAGATAAAGAACGATTTCGCCGGGTCGACGCTCGCGGAAGGTTTCCGCGAAGGGGGCGTGGCGTTATCGCGTGAAGCGTCCAATTAACGAACCGCGACGATCGCCTCCCGTCAGACAAATACGATTAAAAAGCGACGCTGTCCGATTATCGTCGCAGTCATATTTTACCGCGTTCCAAAAAGTTGTGTTACAGTCCGAATCACGGTTCTGGAGCGTCTGCTCCCATGCTTATTCTAGCAACCGGTTACGCGGCGTTCGCATCGATAAATTTAATAGTAAGTTTGTCCAAGCTCTGGATCCCGCTTCCTAATCACGGGGCAACAGGTGCGACTCGCTCCGAGGACGATAAATTCGCGGCTCGGTGGCAAGTGTACGATAAGACGGAGCAACTGAGCTCTCGGATCGGTCTCCGCGAACGATCTTCCCCGAAGAGACGCGAATTTGGTGGCTCGCGGCTCGTAAATCGTCGTCGGGCCTCGGCTCGGGCCGCACAGTGGGGTATTTGGCCAGTTCAGCGCGCCAAAAGTCAAAATTTTTAGTTTGTTCAAAATGACTGAAACTTTTTTCTCGTGTACCTGAATATATATGCGAGTAATATACAATAATATTTTTCTATAAACAGTATTATTTAGTAACATATAGACACTTGAATGTGACATATTCTCGTGACCAAGAGAAGGGTCGAAAAACATGTGTTAAAGAAATGATTCTTTTCACAAGTTTGGTGTATGGAATCGGGATAAAAACATATCTAGGATGTAAAGGAAGGTATATAAAGTAATTTTACAGCTTTTTGTTCTAAACGCTTCGGTGGTTTTGATAGAATAAACAATCGAAAATGGTACAATTTTTTTCAGAAAATTAAAATGTATTATGTAATAACTTTTTTTCTCCGCAAAACACCTCTCTAATTTTTTTTTGAGGTTATTCAGTAGACATTGCTTTACAGAATCCTGAAGAGTTTAGGTGCATCATAGAGCCACACATGGAGAAATTTAACTTTTTGTGCGATACATATCAGTATGGCATGAATCGACCGTATAACATATGACTGATAATGATGAAATAATTGATCTGTAGGATATAGATACTTGGAGGTAAATGAAGGAGACTGAATGTTACTATTGCTAGAATATTTAGTTTATATTATTGGAAAAATGTAATCGTGGTTAAACAATCGAGTGTCAGTCTTTCTTTGAATACTGTGGTGAGCATGAGCAAGCATCCTTGCTAGTAAAGTAATCAGAGGTCAGACATATATCAGTGCCTTATTTTATATTCCTTTCCTATTGTCCTCCGTCCTGCGCGGGTCTGGTCAGTGCCGGTTCACGCAGTCCTAATCCTCGCTCCTGGCTTTTCCAGGTTCTCGCTTGGAGTCTGTTCAAGCCTACGGCCAGGCTTTCCGAAATTATAGAGAAGACCATAGTAGAAAATTTTCAAGGAAGGAGTGTAATTGCGATGTGCTCAATCGATTGTTACTGAGTTCTGATCCTCTCATAACAAGCAATAGAAAATTGCATAAAAAAGCGAAAAAGAAATTATCACCAGAGGTTATAGATATGCTTGTACCCTCCGCTGAAATTAATTACGACAGTAATGACTCATCTAACACATCCATACAGTCCGAAGATTCGAATTTAGAATATTCGTTATAATTTATTTTATAAATATTGTATAGTTGTTGTAATATTGTATATTGTATAGTTGTGTTTCGTTGTCGGTAAACTATGATTTTGATATTTAGACTGTGTTTAAATTTTTACCACGGCTACGCGTGAAATTTGTTTGTAATAGCAATTTCTCTAAATCTGACAAAAAAATGTTTCAAATAAAAGTTTAACAGTATTAATAAACGTATAAATTGCAATACAAAAAACATTAAAAAAATTTGTTTAAAAGAAAAAAAACAAGATCGCTTCGATTTTTTAAACATTAAACTGTATTTTTGATTTGATAATGTTGTAGCTGGTATTAAGACGAATTCAACGATATATAATATTATGATCTTCACATTATTAATAACGTCGTAATAGTTTTGGCGCGCTAAACTGGCCAAATACCCCACTGTGGGCCGGTCGAGAGCCCGCTCGACTTTTGCGGAGAGACAGCCGCCGCCGATGCCGTATTATTAAATGTACGGCGACAAGTTGATCCGATTTCTTTTATTCCCCGATCGAACTGGTTCTATGTTTACACTGTCGGCCGTGGGAACGAATTCGACCGCGATACTTACTACCCACGCGGAATTTCTTCCAGAATGCTAATCTATCGCGGTACTGTGAAACACGATTAAAAACGAACGACTACTTTCCGCTCGACTTTACTCGCGAATTTAGTCAACCGGGGACCATAAGCTCGGTATACTTGGCGTTCTATGTGGACATTCTAGGGAGCTTCAAGCAGAGGGTATAACATTTGCAAGGCGCAAAATTTTACGACACTGCTACAAATTAACAAAAATGTGACGGTGATGCTTCAGGTAGACTTTTGCGAATTTAGTCAACCGGGAACCATAAGCTCCCGTACATTTGGCGTTCAGTATGTGCATTCTGGGGAGTCTGAAGTACCTTACAGAATTTTTACAAGATCCGACGCTTCGCGAGTAAAAATAAGAAAAATGGAGACGCATGAAGGAAAAATGACCCGTAGGTAACAGTTATGCTTCTGGAAAACTTTTGCGAATTTATTCAACGGGAACCATAAGCTCCGTACATTTTTGGCGTTCAGTGTGTGCATTCTGGGGAGTCTGAAGTATGTTGGTATTTATTTCATAAATATGGAATAAAATTAATCTATTATTTCTTTAGAAGGAGCATCGTTTGAATCGGCTCTTGACGTTAATATACATTGTACGTTGTTCCCCGCAATGGAACCCTCGATCCTCAGTTTTTCATATTGGACTGTTGCTACTCTGGTTTCGATCTCTCGTGTTTCATTCCCGACGTTTCTTTCGAAGTGTAAAGACGTGTCTTACAACGTGCTTTTAGAGAAGCTATTAAAATATAAATTCCATTTCGTGTTCTATAATAGAGTGTGGTTTCATTATATACCCATATTCCAATAAAGTAGCTCGCAAAATTTTTGCAAGACCCAATCCTTCGCGAGCAAAATTAAGAACAGGAGGCGCACGAAGGAAAAAAGGCCTCGCAGATGCTTGTAAATGGTACCTCGATTTTCTGAAGGTAACACTGCGATAATTGGTGGGAAACTTGGATCTCTAGAGCTCTGATGGTTACGAATTCAGTGACAACGGGCCCCGAGTGAACGCTCACGATTCAGAGCTAGGAGGAAATGCGGGGAATTCGAGTTTTCGAGCCGTCGGCGGGAATGCCCCGTTAAAGTTCCCCGCGGAAATAGCCTGCCGGTGCGAGTTCCGGCGGGTTGTTCGAGAAGGCCGCGTGTACCTGGTCCGGAGCGGTGGCGCGGATATATTATTCGCCCGCGGATGACCGAGAACCCGGAAGGCAGCGCGCGAGAAAATCGTAACCGTCGATCAAGAGCCGTGGATATTAATAAAGGCGGAAGGGCGAGGAACGAGAGCGAGCGAGCAAGAGAGAGAGAGAGAGAGAGAGAGAGAGAGAGGGAGAGCAGAAGAGGAGCAACAAGAAAGATCAACGGCTAGCCGGCCCCGACTTCTCTACGGAGAAACACCGGGATTACCGAGAATAATAAGTCGGGAGGTGTACGAACAGGGAAGAAACGACACCGGATGATAAAGAAGGACAAGCGGGGGGAACTTCGAGATTCGCGAGAGGTACTCGAGTAAAGAGAGAAAGGAGAGGAGAGGAGAGAGAAAGAGAGGGGATGGCCGCGAGGAGGAAGGAAGCTGCGCTTGCCACCAGGCTTGTCCGGCCAACACCTATGCTGATCGAGAGAAAGGAGAGAGAAAGAGAGCGAGAGAGAAGGGAGACCGCGAGAGGGAAACATTCTGCGCTCGGATGGAAGCGCTGATACAGAGCAGAAGCTGCTGCTGTTGCTGCTGCTGTTGCTCTCGGTGCTGTACGCTTCGCCGAAGGCTGGGCAGGTTTTTGCCCCGTTTTTTACGCCGTTTATTATAACTAGGAAGCTGCTATCGGACAAGATACGCTCCGGATCCGCTCGGCCCGTAATCCTTCGCGCGGTTGCTCCCGATTTTCGGCGGCCTACTATCCAGGTGTCCCGCGACATTTGTAACAGCAAGCAGGACCTAGCCGGTTCAGCCTCTTGACCCCCAACAGGACTGTCGAGAACAAGATATAAGGCAAATGCACCAGTAGTTGACCACCATGTACCAGTAGTTGACCATTTTATAGAAAAACAAAAAATAAGGTTTAAAATGTTCTTATTGTTTTGAAATTTAAACAACAAACGGCATGGCATCCGAGGTTCACTTTCATCAAAAGTGAACTTATAAGTGCGCTTATAAAAACCTTATTTTTTATGTTTTTCTATAAAATGGTCAACTACTGGTACATGATCAACTACTGGTGCCTTTACCTTATTGTCTCAGAGTACAGTGAATTCCCGTTGTTAGTCAGCGCAAGCTTCGGGGTTCAAAGTCATTGGAACTACCCACACCACCGCGGGGTATACCCCGTGAGGGGTCACGACGCTCGAGAGACCTCGGACGCCGACTGTAAACATAACACAGGGTATGTCTCCTACACGATACACGACGAGCTGGCAAGACCTGTGTTGTTGACATACAGTGAACTCTCCCGTTGTAAGTCAGTGCAAGTTTCGCGGTTCGAAGTCATCGGAACTACTCACACCACCGCGGGCTATATACGATACATCGAGCTTCGCTGTCCGTTTCTACGAGCAACATTGTATCAGAGAAAGACATTTTCTCAGCCTTCTTGTCATTACATATAGACGCGAGGGTCATTTACATTTCCAGCGTGCACTGCGTATTTCAAATGCAACGTTCGGCGAGAGCCTCAGATTTCGTCTAAATGTCTCTCGCCAGAACCACGCAACCGGCTTATAGCGGGAGTTCGCTGTGTACTGGGCATTTCGTGGTCGTTGTGTGGTCATCGAGTGCTCGGTACTTCTGGGGATAACATTTATTCGTTTATCTGTTGTAGACAGGATGGCACTTGTTTTACTGTACATATTCAATTTTTATAAGCTCTTAGTCTTCTTGTCGCTATCCGTCTCTGTGTCATAGGTTCATCTAGTCTCTGTGTCAGGCACACTTGCGTGTGCACCGTGCACTGTGCATTTTAAATGCAACATTCGGCGAAGGCCTCAGATTTCGTCTAAATGTACCAAATTCATTTTCCCGGATCGATTCCGGTACGAATCGAGATTGAACAGAATGAACGAGGTGTGCTACATTTTAATTGCACTCTGAAAGCCCACTCGAGGTCGCCGCTTGAAGAGTCGCGATTGATTCGCAGAGGCGTTGGAGAGCCGGGTGTCCGTTCCTGTCGTTTCGCGAGAGAAAAAAATGGGTAATAATTCTAGGGGAAGGTGAGGGAAAGCAAAAGGACGATAAGAGAAGGAAACGAGGAGGAACGACGGAAGACGCCTCCCAGCGAGGCACAGCTATCGCGTTACGAGCCCGTGAAAAAAGGCAGACGAGTGTTTGAAAGAGGCGCGCGACCGAGAGCGGAGCGTGCAGTTAACGGAGGCGGGATGGATAGCGTGAGAACGCATAAACTTATAAGGCACGAAAGAGAGACCGAGGACGGGAGTATACACCGAGGGAAGAAGGAAAGGAGGGAGGAGAGAGGCGTGCTGGCTCCTTTCCTCGCCGGTGGAAACTGCTCCTTAGGTGAACCGTAGGATAGCCGCCTATCCGTAACACGCCGCTTCCTCCCGTAGAGAGCCTTTATACCTATCTTTTTCGCTCATTAATCTCGCGTTTTTGGTTTTGTTCTTTTTCGAACAGTCGCGCCCCGATCGGCCTTTTCCCGAAGACCCGGCTGCCGGAGCTGCTCGACCGAGAACAGAAATCATCCCAGAATTTAATAACGTTCCACGCAACCTGGAATTAATCCTTAAGTCGTTTTTCACGGACCCGAGGAATCTCGAACGTGTGTGTTCAGCCGCGATTTAGCCTGGTCAACTTCCGTGTTCCATGCAGCAATATCGTTGCAACTCGTCTGTCACAGCCTTGCAAGTTTGGAACAATTGTGTCTTCTGCTCTATTCTTCGGTTGTTCCTCGCGGAAGATCAAGATATCGACGAATAGATCGGCGAACGCAGTATAAAAAATCGGCGGCGGTAAATGATCGATAGCCTACGAGTTATACTTGCATCTAGCGAGGAGAATGAGTGTTGAAACGTTAGGCTTTTTATTCGTGTCAGTAGCGGCCTTCGCGGTTACGGTATTTTATCAAACGCACTTTTTCCTCTCGCAAGTGCGAAGATAATTTATCAATGACGATTCACGGGTTTCCGGAATATGTACATTCATATAAATAACATTCGTCTGTATCGATTACAATCAACAGGAGCCGAGAGGAAATTCCAGTTTTAATCGTTTCAACCGGCTGATGCGTGTACTCGTGTTGATCGTAAATGCATGAAATCTAGTGTCAGCGATGAAAAATTATTCGCAGGAGTAAATTTTGAGTTTGTCGAAAACTGAAACGAGTAAGACGATCGTAAAGCTCCGGAAGAAGGAAATGGGAGGGCAGGTTGGCTCGAAAGCGAGAGGAGAAAAGAAAATTCGTTAGCGAGTCGAGCGACTGGTTTCTAGAAGAGTAAACGGACCGAGCGGTGTAATTTCGGGCCCGAGTCGGTTACGGTCGAGTTCGGGCCTTTCGGATTAATTAAAAGAAGAAGAAGCGACGACCGAAAGCTCGGTCGGTTCGTGAGCCGGAGAGTTTGGCCGGGCAGAAATCACGGTCCCCACGAAATCGTGCAGAAAACCGGAGCGGAAGCATTAACGAGAAGAAGTCACGGTTACGTGGCCGTGGGCCATGCGCTCTCGCGCTCGGGGTTACCGGAAGTCGAGTGACCGTAGCGGGGCAGGTGAGCTGCTCGATCCCTCGATCCTCCTCCCGTCATTCTCTCTTTCTCTCACTCTCTTTCTCTCTTTCTCTAACTCTCTGGTTGTGTGCGCGCTGCGAAAGAAAGAAAAATGGAAGGAGAACCCGTAAAGGAAGTGACGTCGCAGCGAGCGAGCGAGCGAACAAGCGAGAGAGAAGCGAGACTCGTTCACGCTGCAACGGGAGAAGGTGGTGCGGTGCGCGCTCCACCTTCTATCACCTAGGAAAACAGGCCATAACTCTTTCCTGTACCGCCGCTTCTCGCGTCCGACAATAGAGACTGCGCGCGTATCGATGGGATCCACCGTGCTCCACTTCGAACCAGATACCGTCTCGATTCTTAGCGGAATATCGATCTTCTCGCTGGCGGACTCTTCCGCGCGTTCCGATCGACGATCGGGACAAAGTCTCCTGTAGCTGAGAGCTGAAGGTTTTCCCTACAATGTTTCGCAATGTAATAACAAATCCGCCAATTTATCATCTTTATGTACGATCAGAATTTTGCAAATCTTATCTCTTCTGCGTACAAAATTCTCAGGCCCTGTGCCTCGATCGAGTAGCGACTTTTGCTTCGCCGATGTCAATCTTTCCGCGTCAAGTTTGTTGAGCGGAAGTTCAGAGCCGGCTCTATTTCGAAAAATTGTGCCTCGGTAAATATTGCAGGTATCAACGCGGGATAAACACCATTTTATCGGCGAAACTCTGAAGTTTAAATGAATAAAAAAACTGCACGTAGTTGCTAATCTATTTTGCTAGAAAATTACTCACCACAGCTGAGAATTTGAAGAAGACGCAAAGTTCATTCGAGAAAGATTTCATTTCGGAAGAGAGATTGTTTCGGCAAAGGCGGTGGATCGCAGGGACCGTTGAAGAAGCGCGAAACATTCGCGAAACGGTCGCGCAACGTTCGCGGGGAGGTGTAACGCGTGAAATCACCGAAGGACGCTCGCTTTCTCGCCGAGACTTTCGGCGGGATTGTGCGAGGGACGACCGGGGCTCGGGCTCGGGCGCAGTCAAACGATTGTCCTAACGACAACGACAGTTTTCTCTCGCAACTCAGCCGATTATTGCGGCACATCGGTACGCGGATCGTTGCGTGAAAGTCCACCGTCCGTCCGTCCGTGCAAACGAAAGAGAACGAGAGAGAGAGAGAGAGAGAGAGAGAGAGAGAGAGAGAGAGAGAGAGAGAGTACTGTGAGTAGAGGAGTCGGGGAACGAGGGGGAGGAAAGAGAGGGAGAAGGTGGAGAAGGAAAGGGAGAACGCCGAGGGAGAGGAAAGGAGAGAAGAGGCGACAGTTTCCGGTCTCCCTGAACGCTCGTTCAATCCGTGGCCTCTATCCTCGTGTGCTCGCCGCGAGCATTTGGCAAGCCACTTTTCCAATGCCCTTTCCGATCGACCGACCATCCGTGATTAGTCTGTCGCGCCGTCCTCGGCGACGACGCTTCCAAATTCGCTTGAAATTGGATCAACGTTATTAGAAATTGTCTTAAAATTATTTCCGGAACCCATAAGTAATTATATATAATTATTTTGAAATCTGAAACAAACTTTGTAGGAAATTCAAGTTTTTATTTCTAAATTTATTAGATAATTTTGCTCCGACGTTTAATCCCTTGCACCACGATTCATTGTCCGGTTACAGTGACCAGAACTTCTCAGTCGTTCGAAATTTCTTCTGCGTTACATTTTATAAGTTCTAATTTGGGACAGAACTTTCAAGGTAGACGTCACCGTATTATTCTAGTAGCTTCAAGAAGACCCCAAGTAGAGTCATTATTTCATAACAGTACCGTGGCTCGATTCTCGTCACGCGACAAAAAAAAAAAAAAAGAGAGACAGTTCCCCGCATTGATTTTCACAAAACGACGGACTTAATTATAAAACTCGTCAAGAGAAAATTCCTCTAGGAGATATATTTTCCGGTTTTATTCCTAGTTTTGCAATTAAGGCCTGCTAATTTTCGTCGATGCACGGGCATCTTCGTGTTTGTAAATATTCCGCGAGCGCAGTCTATTAATAATGTTCGCTGGGAGTAATAGGAACGATGCTCGTGCAAAATGCGGTAATGAAAATTAAAGTGACCCGTTCCCGATCGTTAAGCGTAAACCGCGGAGGGAGTAGTAAGGTAGGTAAGCCGTAAAGAAGGTATTCGAACGAATTAGACGGGGAATATATGATTCCGCGATTACGCTCGTTTCCTGGAACCCTTCTCGCCGATGTTCCCGCTGAAATACCGCTGCGGTGCAGCCCGGTGCTGCGCCCGGTGCATCGCGGTGCATCGCGGTGCAGGCCGACAAAACGAAGAGGTGTTCGAATTGCCGCAGTCCAGAGAGTTAGTGTGCGCAGAGTCGCGCGATGAATAATGCACAGAAGCGGATTATCCTCGAAACGAGTTCTCCGCTTAACTCCCACGCGGCCCGACTACCTTGAGACAGGTGTTCTATGCGTGCGCCCGATAACCGATAAAGCTCGTTGCTCCGCGGCTATCGCCACGAATACGAGAAAGGTGTCACGGGGCGCTCCCACGGACGCTTCTTCGAGTTCCGACTTCCGGTTCCGAAATCGATCGATTTCGCAAGGAGAAAACGAACAGGGTGGGGGTTAGGAGACGGAGGGAATTGCGTAGGATGATATTGCGGGTTTCGAAAGCGGGAAAGGGCGACGAAGAGGGCCCCGCTAAATGCCACGAGCAATTAAACCATTCTGTCGATTAATTACCGCCGATTGGATTCGACGAACCCGCATGATTGATCGACTTTATCGGCGCGCGACAAATGAGTCGACGCTTTGTCCCTGTGTCCCAGGATCCTCTCCACCCAGGATGAATCCCTTCTTCTTCTTCTTCTTCTTCTTCTTCTCCCTTATCTCTCTTGTCGATCGTCGAAAGCGAGATCCGCCGGGCCGGACAATCGCGCCGCGTCTTTATTCGTTTCTTGCACCGACGCGGAACGTCGCCGTCGCGTCGCCGGCCACCATTTCCTAATCGAATCCGACGCGAATTTCGTGCGATTAAACGTTGCGCAACCTTCAGCAACACGCGAAAGTAATAGCGACCCGTCGATTCGCCATCGGGACGATCCTGTCGATTTCAGAAATTTTCTGACAGAGCACCGATAATTTTTTAACACTAAACCTGCCACGGTCAAGCGACCCATTTTACATTGCTTAAGGTTTCATAAATGAAGTACGTTGCGTTGAACAGAAATTGTTAACGAAAAGTAAACGCCGGTGGGGAAAGTGTTTAATAACTATCAAGGTTAAATAATTGTAAAGTTTGGAAGACATTTATTCTAGTTTGATTGTGTTGTCGCCCAAAATCTGACGAGATATTACAAGGTAAAATATTTCTAGGACTAATAATAGGACTTATTATTGTTGAAATCTTATTTCTTCTATTGGGTCATTAATTGCTTTTAACGGAATAATTTTATTCATTTTTATTATCTTAGAAAGGCTGATTATAAAACGATTAGTTTATATTTAAATATTTTCAAGATTAACCGGTGAATAATATTGTTCGAACATCGTCCGTCCTACTGTGTCATTTTGATAGACGTACCATGCTATTGTTACTCCTTTCAACAAGGGGGTGAGAACGCCTGTGTTCGATCAATGTATTTTCTGAATATTGCTGAATGCTCTGCAGAATTTTGATGGACAAACGACGCCGTTGTTCTCCCTTTTTGTGACGAGGGGATGAGAACCATCAGCGAACACATTTTCTAAATACCGTTCATCGTTCCACATATACTATTACGACGGACAAACGATGCCATTCTCCCTTTTTTTGAATAAGGGCTTGAGAACGCGTACGACCAGTTAATATATTTTCTAAATACCGTTCATCATTGTATGTGATTACTAGACTGCGGATTTTATGCATTTATGACAAAAATGGATAAGCACAATTTAAAGCAGTGGACATATTAAAAAGATTTAAGAGCACCCGTATATTGGTTTTAGCTTAATAAAATAATTAAAAGATGAAAGAAACTTTTATTTCACCCCTGGGTCTTACAATCAATGCAAATATTTTTTATTTTGCATAAAGATTCACAGTCTAGCGATTACGTTGGACGAACGATGCCAATTTCCTTCTTAACACTAAACTTACCAAGCATTAACAGTATCTGGTAAATGTTGCCTTCTAAAAATGGCGATCTTAAATTTATTGAGATTGTAAATAATTCTCAATATAATAAATGCTCGGACAATGAAATTTATTCCACTATTTTGCATACGTGAATTTTTATAGTTTCAATAATTGTAAGTTATAAAACCGATCACTTTGACCGGTATAAGTATCATGTTCTAAATATCGTTCGTTGTTCCGCTTTAAACGTGTGACAAACTCCTAGACCTTTATGCAAAATAAAACTTGTTTGCATTAATTTCAAGCCACGGGAGCCACATAGGCATTCCTCTTTCGAATAGAAAACAATAATATTTTGAAATCCTTCAAATATTTTTATCCTTTTGCATTCGATCTACTCATTTTTCCTCGTGAACGCAAAAAACGCGTAGTATATTCAACGGCGATTTTGTTGATGCTTTTTTACGGAGAGGGGTAACAGTTCCCACGATCCACCTGAAAATCTCGTCGCCGAGGGATCTCGATCTTTTCGAATCTTGTAAATTAGTACGAGGAATCGACGGGCCAGCGAGCCAAACGGCGCCGTCTCGTTTTAATTTCGGGACCGAAGTCTCGAGAGAACGAGCCAAGAAAAAGAAAGAGGCGAGTGAGAGAGAGAGAAAGAGGCGCAGCAAGAGGGAGAGGGTCAGAGAACGAAAGAGAAAGAGAGGGGGAGAGAAGAGGGAACCGCAGAAGGGGGAAGGGACGGGACACGTAGTAAGCGTAGTAAGACACGACCGGAAGTTCGAAAGGGGAAGCCCCTCGTGGAGGCCGGGGAACCGGAAACGGCCGAATGCTCGTCACGAGCCCCGCCGGCCGGCCCGAAGAAAACCAGCCAGAAAGAAAGAGCAGCCAAAGGGAGAGCAACCGAGAGACGGAGAAAGAGAGAGAGAGAGAAAGAGAGAGAAGAGGATCGGCCTCGGAGCGGTGCTCGAGGGAGAGAAAAAGAGCAAACGAGAAAACGAAAGGATTTTACGGGCAGAGGCTGCTAAACGAGCTGCGGATCAAAGGGCGGCGTATTAATTGATATTAATTGCTGCTCGGCCTCTCTGCTCTGCTCGTCAAGCCTCTTCTCCACTCTCTCCCTCTCTCTCTCTCTCTTGATCTTCTGCTTTTCTGGAAAGATTGTGGATCGTCTTCGTCGGAAATAACTCCTGCAACGACCCACATACATCGATCTCCGATCGTTCGGGGGATCGTCGTAAGTTCGCGGAACGCGCGGATCGTTTTCGATTCTCCGAGCGGATCGTACACCTCGGGGAAATAATAGACGATCGATGTTCCCCGGCCAGGGGTCCGGGCGATAAATCGTGGAGGACTCGCGCGCGTGTCCGCCGGCAACACGAATACGGGCCGTGTACGACACGATCAATTAACAATCCTTGGACACGGTCCGCCATGGAAAAAAAGGCAAGCACAAAAGAGGAAAAAGACGAGGGAGACGGAGGAGGAAGAAAAAATCCTGCACGCCTCCGAAATATGTAACCGACACTTCGGGAAGACGTTGTGTTCCGCAGCGGCGACGACGACGACGACACTGTACACCGACCAAGCTCACACGAACACACGGACACACATACCCGGTCGTGTAGACGCGTCGTTTGACAAAAGCCCGCGGAGAGAACACGATCGTGTGGCCAACACGGTGGGAGTATGTCCAAGAATGAGTAATACGGAGCCAGCAGAACAGAGAGAGAGAGAGAGAGAGAGAGAGAGAGAGAGAGAGAGAAAGAGAGATAGAAAGGGAGGGACACAAAGGGCCCAGGGACCGAGGGAGAAGGAGCACTAATGAATGACTACAAAAGGAACAGGTACGGAAAGAGAGAAAGAGAAAGAGAGCGAGAGAGAAAGACAGCTGCGGAGAGAGACGGAAGCAGTGAATGAACGCCGAGGAAAGAGAGAGAGAGAGAGAGAGAGAGAGAGAGAGAGAGAGAGAGAACCCCGTCGAGGAGAGACAGAGAGAGGGAATGCCGACGGTAGCACGCACGCCAAGGGGATAAGGGACGTCACACGAGGGTGAGCCAGCACGGAGAGGAGAGTTATTTTGGTGCGTGTATCGAAATCAGAATGCAACAAGTGACACATGCGTGCCTCTACTGCCGTGGCCAGAAACATTGCTTAAATCTCCAGCCCGTTTCTCCCCTACGCCCCGTGCAGCGAACATACGCTTCTAACTTTAGATCCGCCATCGGGAACTTGACAGACCCGGTGGAAGCTTTGACACGCTCCCGTACGCGCCCTCCAGAGTTGCTAACGAGATTTCTGGGAACGAACGAAACGTCGATCGCGATCCATTCTCGATCGTCCGCGGTCTTTGCCACGTTTCGATCAACCTATTAAAAATCTACAGTGACTCCAACTAATATTCGCGCACTCTTAAAAATCGCATAACTTTGTCAATATTAGGACTATACTACTAGAATTTTTTTTTTGAGAAGTTAGAACAATTGGATCGTTACGTAACGTGAGAAAAATGTTTGATTAAAATTGCAATTGGTCGAAAGTACAGAGAAAGTACTAAAAGTTGTATCTTGCAATTTTGTAAGAATTTTTATTCACGTCGTGTAACTTCTCAAAAAAATTCAAGCAGTATAATCCAATATTGGGATTATTGAATATTGGTTGGAGTCACTGTATACATGATAATATGATTTTTCTGCGCTCTGTGCTTGCTTAAAAATCTATCCAGTACTGTTTTAAAAAATATAGTCTATTCAATATGTAACAATTGTGATTCTAGGATTTGCTGAGCAGCGAGAAGGATGGATACGAATTAATGATTGATTTTAAGATGTATAAACAATGTACTTTTGAACCTAGCGATAAGCGAGTCTGGAATTTGTGTTCAGTCGGAATCGAAACTCCGAGGACGGGCAGTGAATGATAAGGATCGAATAATCGGCAGCGATTCGCCGGGATTCCGAGAAGAATTCCGGATCGTGTGCAGCGATTGAAATGCGACGGAAGGATGGCATAAACCCGGGAGAGGATGATCGATTGCCGTGGAGGTGTTCCCCGTCCCCGAAACGCGATGTTCCACGAAGACGAGGCACAGTTAGCGAGAACGAGGCATTCGTATGCAGCGTGTCGGCCGTGTAGACGGATAGGCGATCGTGCCTCGCCTGGCCGGTTCGTCCCGTTCATTCACTAACTCGCTTCGTACTCCAGTACATTATTGTTAGACAACTGCCCGTTTCCGGCGCTATCACTTCTACGTGTTTGTCATATTTTCGTCGGCCATTATGAGACGGCCGGCGCGAACGAGACGCGGCTCTTTCCTTTTTCTCCTCTTTCCTCTTCCCTTCTCGCGAATTTTCGAAACACGCTGCACGCCATTCTGCCTATGTACTCTTCGCGAAAAGAAGTTGCGTCTACCGATTTTCTGAAAGAACTTTTCCGGAGTTTCTACTTTCGATTTTTCATTGATTTACGCACCCGTGATAGAATTGTTGGAATAATTTTGTTGAGATAATTTTGCGATCAGATCGATATCTGGCAATTTGATCATTTCGTTTGGAACGATTCTTTTCGATCCAGCTTGGCAGCCGGAAAGCCGTCTATTAATAGGTTTATTCCAGATTGAGTTCCGCGCAATAGTCGAGCGTAAAAAGTTTGTCTATCGTTTACGCCTTTCATAATTATTCAATGACAAACGCAGAACCAGTTCATTATCTCTTATTCGAAGCTTGAGAGCGGCACCTAACGCAGGTAACGAATATATCCACGGTGGCTCGCAGTGTTCGCCGATATTCAATTAATTCCTTCCCTTTGAATTTCTTTCGTAATTGTGTCGATCAGAAATGATTACACTCTCGATAATTCGCTAGATAAAACGCGGACATTATAGGCGTACGTTTGCTCCGATTTGCAGACAGCATTTCTTTCAACTCTACAAATGCTAGTTCTACGTTAGAACAGGTTACCAACGGTGTTTAATTGCATTAATTACTGCGAACGCTTAGTGCCATGCGAGTTTCAAAAATACAAAAACAATTACTAAAACGGGCTATGGCGTTACGAGGCAAGGAAATGGACATACCGTAAATGTATTTAACATCGCATAAAAATCCAGCAAACTCAAAGCGATATAATCATTGTAATCAAAGTTGAAGAGTTCAAGTTGATCGGAGAGATTGCTTGTTGAACTGTAATACATCTCTAATAGAAAATTGATTTTTAGCGATACACGACGAATCGTGTCACCCGCGTACGACCGACGTGGCAGTCAACGTGTTAAGCTTGTTACGGTGACCAAACTTGGACCGGAAGTGGACAACCGCTTGGGTAAAAGCTCGAAGCTGGGGGGTATCGCGTACGAATCGGTACGTGACCGTTCTAGTTGGTAGACGATCGGCTCCGCGTTAAATTCGCCCGGGATCGGGATACGGGATCGCGGGGACCCTGATTTTCGCGATCCACGAAGCTCGACATTACGATGTCGATCTCACACCTGAGCAGGAGAGCGTGCCTTTCGTGTCGCGCGGTAACAGATCGTTTCCGGCGCGCGCGGAGCCTCCACGCCGGAAGAATTATTCAATGGCGTACTCGCTAACTGCGACTACTCGATAGATCGCTCTGCGCCGATACCGGCCGAGCCGAGCAGAGCCGAGCCGAGCCGAGCCGAGCAAAGCTGAGTGAGCAAAGCTGAGCCGATGAGACACCGTCTAACGGAACGGAACCACGCGAGCCGAAAACCTCCGATGCAAATGAAATCGCGAGGAATTCGTCTATTCAAATTTCCTCCGTTCCGCGAGCATGGACTTTCGAACGACTATAGTTGGCTTTAAACTGTACTATAGTTGGCACAACTTTCTCACGATTGTCCCTTCTTTCTCTGTTCGATCACCCTTCGGTGTAGAAGAATTTTTGCTGCTCGGATTTTGTAAACGCGTAGACAGAGCATTACTCGATTTACATTACTGGTTTTATAATTGTTAATGACATCGATTCGTTTATGCACACAGTGCAGTAACACTCGGTTGGAATCTAGATAACTTCATTTTTAATAATTCATGTAACAATATCAAATTGCCTTGATCCCTCCGGTGCCTCATAGAAATCCGCCCCGCTCCAACATTATCAGCATTGTGCGGCGCGACGTTCGCACGGCAACTTTCGCAGTAGGTTAAAACAGTTCACGGATTGTAGGAAAAATCGATATTCTGTTGGGTCGAAATGTATCGTCTCGTTAACAATCGATTTGCAATTTAAAGCGAGACTGGATCTACTCGGCCGTGCGAAACACGAGGTTACAATGGCGACACACGACTGTCGTGGTTACAACGGAACAAAATAATTAGAAAACTATTGGACGTACGCGACAGCGAGTTTAGGCGTCGTCACGCGGAGGGCGGAAAATTAAAGGGGCTGTCATCGGTATCTGGTGTTCCATCGTCTCGTCGAAACTTTCGTCCGGCGGCGTATTAATTAAACTCTCGTTAGCACATAATCTTCGACGCGGGATCTCCGCGCGAGCGTTTAGCGCCTGGGAATCGCACGAATTCGAGGAATCGTTACACAACGAGAGAGATACCGAAGATGGAAATAGAGTGTTGTCTAATTTCGGTTTCTCCGAAGATGGCTATAAAGTCGTCGGATTTGCATAAGCTTCCGCAGTCTGGCGGCCGGTGATGCATATCGGGCAGCATCGGACGATCCGACGATCTATCTCGGATCTCCTTCGGGAATCGATCGGGTCTCGGCGGGGAGGGTTCGAAATGTTCCGGAAGGGTGCGTTCTTCTTTTTCTCGGCAGGTTGAGGGTCGTACGAAGCCACGAAGGAAGGCTCGAAGGTTTGTTGAAGTATCGTGGCACGGCAACGCGTGTGTCTCTCCTCGGCTAGCAAGCACACACAGTTCGAAGGACTCTCTCTCTCTCTCTCTCTCTCTCTCTCTCTCTCTCTCTCTCTCTCTTGCTCCTCTCCCCAAGGGAAGAAGAAACGTGGTCACAGAACACAACAAGGTGGAGGCAGGAGGCGGTGAACAACCACGAGGAGGAGGTGGAGGTGGAGGAGGACGAAGAGGAGAAGGAGAGGGAGAGGCAGGGAACGAGGAGGCACGGAGGGAGTTCGCAGAGTTCTGGCTGGGTGAGCACACGTCCGGTCATTATCGGAGCTTATCTACATGAGCACACCTCAAACGTACCCAACCAAACCCGACCGTTCTCTCGCTCGTTTCGTTTCGTTTGCTCGCTCGCGAGTACGTACCGAGACTCGCGCGTTACCATTGTGCCCGTGTTTAGAAACCGCGTCTCTGTCTCCTTTCTGGCCCAACGGAAAAATTACGTTTGTCGGACCGGCCCCGAACGCCTATACTCCTCGTGCGAGCGAGGATCGCTCGTCCGTAGTCGAAGTATGTCCAAGGAACACTTACCTGGAACAGAAAGAGAAAAATTTTGTTAGAAAATGACGTTGCCTCGAGATTCCAGAGATTCTCTCTTTTAATATTCTTATCTTATTACTGTCCGCACCTAGTTTTACAGTCAATTCTTCGATCTGTGAGAGCATTATCATTAAGCAGAGTATAGTCCTTTTTTTATGAGAAAATTGGGAATGTAGAACGGAAGAAAAGTTAACAGCGATTAAGTATACCACGGTCTCGAACTTGTTAAAATATTTGATATAAATCTCGTGGAATATCAAAAGCGATTCGATAACGCGTGATCCAGGGAACTGATTTCCAGCGTGCGGAGTCTCTGACCTAAACCCGCCGCTTTCGCGGCGTTTCCGCTCGGTTTCGGAATAATATTTCACCGTGCGATGAGAAGAAGGCGAGAGGTCCGGGGAATAATGGAGAGCCTCGGTGGACAAAAGAGAGGATGCAAGGTCTAATTTCGGCGAGAGACGGGAGATTTCGTCATCGCGACGGGTTAGGTCGCGTCGGGGCGAGGGGGCACAGTGTCCGCGAGCAAGTGGAACGACGACGATCCGTTTTCGAGGCTCGGAGGCACAGAGGTCAGCGACGACCTGTGCGAAGAGGGCAGCAGCGAGAGGTGGAAGCACGCTTCGGTGCTCCCGGCCGTAGCGACGAGTCGCGTCGAGCCGAGTCGAGTAGAATCGAGTAGGATCGAGAGTAGGATCGAGCCGAGAGACAGACCTCGGCGACTCTTCTGCCCGAGGACTGGACGGGGGGGGGGGGGGGGATTAATTCGGTGTCTCGATTATCGGCGATCTCCCGTACCGATACGAACGCTTATTACGAGACAAAAGGGCTGCTCGAACCCTCCTCCCATTTAATCGGTTCGCTTTGATATTTGTAGATACTGCTTGCACCCGGAACGAATCTACCGCCGCGATCGTCCAACTTAATTGCACCTTGGCAACTGTGTTTCGTTGCAGTTACACCGTCGTGTGTCGGCTTTACGCTCTTTCCGCGCAGAAATCTCTCTCTCTCCCCTTCGAATCTATTATGTACAGGGGTTGGACAAATATAACGAGGCACCTGGCATATATTAAGAAGAGCTGATCAGCGGCGCGCGGAAATACCTTTGGCATTGCTTGTACTCTCGCAATCTGTACTTCGCGATCTCGAAAAATTAATCGACTCTTGTACGGTCGAAAAGATTCCCATTTCATTTGAGACCAGGTCCTGAATAAAAAGCTGAAGTTACCGGTTAATCGAAGTTACCGTAAAAGAGCTGGCTCGCTACTAGACTTAAGAGCCAAGGGAAGTCACGTGACTTTTGCAGACTCAGCAGATCGGTAACTGCTATATAATTTCCGTTCATAGCCTATTTTGACTCCAAAGCGAAACATTTCTTCCGACCTAAAATATTTTCCTTCTATATTCTTTCGAAAAATATTCTCATGGACGAAAATGTGAGGCACTTAAAACGATTTTTCGCCTATTTTTGTCCGGTAACCTGGTCACTCTAGCTTATCGCGAATCTACGGAGTCTTGGCTCTCAATTCATCAAGAAAATCGGATCGATGTTTAGCAAAAAGGGATCGGCCAAAGCGTGCCATCCGCCGAACGAAAAGTTTCGACGGTTCGGGCATCGGGATCGGTCTAAAAACGCAACGAGCAGTCTCGTCACGCAACAGAGTAGCAATTTGCGATAGGTACAGTGTGTATGCTCGACGCAAATGGGCCTTTTTATCTTGGATCGCGGCCGAGGGCTGGTGAAAAATCGCCGGTGGCCGGCGATGCGTGAACTCGAAACGGCCAGGGAACACGGGCAAAAGAGGACGAAGCTCCGCAACCTCGCCGAAATGCACGAGCCGTGTTTGCTATCCGGCATTGTCTTCCACCTCCACCTTTTACCTCCTCCTCCTCCTCCTTCTCTTCGTCCTACTACTCCTCGTCCTCCTGCCACTATTCCCTCGTCACGATGCTCGGTGTACTCTCGGCTACGCTCGCCGGAGACGCTCCTCGCGCGCTTTAATTAACGATCGATCTTTGTCCCTCTTTGTCGTGCTCGCTTATTTGACTGATCCCCGGCTTTGATGTCCTCTACTGCCTATTTCCCCGCTCGTCGCAAGACTCGAACGCATGCAAATACGCTGATTAACGTTCCTTGTACGACGGCGACGACGAGGTTTCCATTTTTCTGACAGACCACCGCAGAAATCAAGGTAGAAAACGTCGTTCGAGGTTGCCTCGGCTCGCCACCGATGCCTGTTAATTATTACTAGTCCGTGGATTGTGTCCGTTCGCCACACGTTCGTATAAAACGGTAGAAACTTCGGAATTCAAGAATTCTGTTACACTGTCCTCAACTTCTTCGGATCGCCACGATTTTATGGCAAAAATGTATCGGAGAAGCACAAAACAGTACAGGGATAAGAACTTTGAGTCAACCTATTGAAACCCCTCGCACTATAACGTCGAGCTATGATGATGATTTCGAACAGAATGTACTGAATACGCGTATTCTTAATTTCCTGCGAATCGAAATCAAATTCTACAATCTCGTTGTCGAGGCCTGGATGATAAACGTCGCGGAATTATCCCCACTATTGTGGGGTATACCCAGTCAAGGGCCGCGAAGCTCGAGAGGCCGAAAAGTGTAAACACGGGAAAGACCCGTGTTGTTGACATATATCGAGAATTCACTGTATTGAGTCATTGTGACGTCCACAATCTCGCAGATAGTCAAATTCATTTGACACACTTTGCCATTTAAGATCGTAGTCGTGATATTTAGGGACTGCATCATCGTCTTCTGTTAAATCGTTTTAGTATTTTGTAAAGCTGGTGCATTGTATTTACTAAAACATTTTAATAGCAAAGCTAAGCACGAAATAAATGTTGATAGGTGTTCATGCGACGTGTAACGCGTTAACATTAAGCCTACCGAGCATTAAAAGTGACTAATATGTATATGGTATCTTATAAAAATGACGAGATTGAATTTATTCGGATTTTATCTCTCCTAAATATATATGTATTTAATCATTTCTCACGAAAGAATCTTTACAATTTCAGTAATTGCAAAATAGAAAATCTGGAACGGTCATTTTAACCAGTGGTGGGTTCAGTGTTAAATGCTGTGTACGATGCAACGGCTCCTCGGTGCCATGTAGAAATGGTTTCCGATGTTGCATCTGTTGTACAACGTCACAGCAACGTAAGAACGAGTATTACAGATCCTGCGATAGAACGATTAGGTATCAAAGAATTCTGTGGCTGTCTCGATGGAAAGACGCCGAATGGATTCGAACGTCCGGTGATGCCGGATCGAGAGCAACGAAGATAAGAAGGATCGAGCTGGGGATAAGGAGGCCGGATCCTTCCGATCTGGCGAGTCGAAGGAAATCTTTCCCTTTCGACGCAACGACTCATTGAAATCTCCGGGTAACGAGCACGCGACAAAAAGCGGCCGGAAAGTCGACCTTAATCGTTTCTCCCGCGATCGAGCGTTGCTTCCGGCGCCATCGATCATCCCGCGACTTTCCTCTGGACTTGAGGAGAGGAAAGGGGTACGACTGGGTACGACTGTCTCTCTGCTCGGTCGGAGCGCGTTCGTCAGTAGGTCTGGCGTGGTTTTTCTGCGGCGAAGCGGCGCGGCGCGGCGTGGCGGAGAGGAAACAAGCGTACGCGGCCGCGAATTAAAAAGCTAATGGCCGTTCGCGGTGTTGCTGTTGCTGTTACTCGCTCTGTGCCGAACGGTGAATTGGATCGGCTCGGCGTGGCTCGGCTTGGCGGTGTGAAAAGGGAAACGGGGCTTTTGCTCGCTCGGCTCAATGAAATCGCGCGAGCGCGCTTACGCTCGCGCGCGCTTGCACAACGATTCTAGCGGATAAAAACCGGAACGCTTGCAGATAAGATTCATGATAACTGAAAATGCATTAACACCGTCCGACGCGATAAAGAGAGCACAAACATAGAGGAGAGAGAGAGAGAGAGCTCTCGTTTTTCCCTTGATACAGGTTCTCCGGACTGGAAACCGTGAGATCGTGCGTCGGCGGCTCAGCGGCGTGACGCACGAAAAATCGACGATCGATCCCCGGTCTCGCGAAACCGTGTCACGATCGAGCCCGAGAAACGAGATCATTAATGGAGCGTGAATATGAAAGGATCGACCTTACGTTTCATTGACGTTAAACGAGATACCGGCTCGCCGAACACCGGGGGAATAGGTTGAATCCGTCGTCGAGCGGGAAAACGTCGTCGTCGCGGTTCTGCGACCGATCAAAAGGGATTTGAAACACGGATCGACGCGCGCGCGGGCGGGTGCGATCGAGGGGATCGAGAGAGGACCCGGTGGCTGCGCCTCGAAGAAGGAGCAGACTATCTCTCGCGCGCGCCACCAACGCCAATAAACGAGCAGCGAACACGGGAGACAGGGCGAAACCGGGGACTAATGATAGCTTCGGGCGACGATTAGCGCCTCCGTCGATCCCGGGACCGACTGTCTTCGATGCCTGACGGCGACGAACCTTCTAAAGGCTTATTTGCTTCGGTTTAATTAATTGCCCCTCGGCCTATCCTTTCTGCGAGCGAGCTGCCGCCCGTTTCGTTCCGTTCCGTTCCGTTCTCTGCTCTTCCCATACACGTCGAACACACACCGAAAATCGGCTCCTGCGAACCCACCTATCGCGAGGAACGAGTTTCTCGTTTATTTCGTGTAGAGACGTCCGCGAATCTTGGTTCATCGGCTTCACGATGCCACGAACCTCTCTCTGTCTCTCTCTCTCTCTCTCTCTCTCTCTCTCTCTCTCTCTCTGGCTCTTTCCTTTTCTCGTTCAATCGATATCTTAATCGCGTAGCCGAAGCGTCGTGAATTCTGCCGCTAATTATCATTCTTCCGATACTCTTATCTAGAAGCAGCCGCTTTAAAACGCTCGGAACGCTTTATTGCTGGTCAGAAACGGGCACAGTTTTAATTGGCCGATTACGACCGATCATTGGCCGATCAGCCTCGTACGTTCCTCGGGTGTAGATTCACCCGTTTTGTGGTTTCAGATACTGTTAAACGTCTCGTTCCTCTCCGACGGTGTTGTAGCTCGGTGTACCGGCTGACATCGAATTAAAATAATCACAGTTTCTGCCGCAGACTAGTCCAAACATCTTCCCACAAGACGTGCAATTTTAATCAAACGCCAATGTTCGAATTTCCAATATGAAATCAGGCGAATGCGAAGCGAGAACGTATGAACAATCTCTCGAGCAACTATTCCCACACTGTGAAATTAATCGTCCATATTTGTAAACGAATTAATTCATTGGTGTATCGAGCGTGGCAAACACGATTGCAGTGAGCAAAATGCCGGAAGGCCGGAAGAATACTCTCAGAATTTTCCTCTAGCTTTGCTATTTTGATTCTGTTCGATAACCTTTATGGAATTTTTGCTAGCTACCATCTTGAAGCATCACATTATCCTGCAAACAGATGCTCCCGTTTCGAGTTTCAGCCTGTCTGAGAAACGCGACGAGAGATTTTTGTGCACCGACACCTGGAGAGGCTCCGTAGATCGCGCGGATCGTCGGGATCGACAGGCTCGGGGCAGGGTGTGCGAAGCGAGGAGGCTCGAGAAAGGGGTTAAAGCACGGAAAATTGTTGCGAGGGCGACGCCGGGCGCGAAAGAACGAAGCCAGACCGGTAGGTAGGTAGGTAAATGACGTATAGATGCGTATCACGCACAATGCAGGCTCGTGGGAGCCTGCGTGCGCTCGCTCCCACGCCGGTTTTGTCTGGACGACCGACCCAGACCAGCCCTCTGTCGCTCCTCGAACTGCTACAAAGGATTCTCATCGCTCACCTGCGAGAGCCGTTCGCCAATCTAGTTTCTCGCGGTCGAGCGAGACAGTTTAACCTGTCAACTAGGAGGACGAGCTAGCATCGCCGCCTTTTCTGCACACCGCTGTATTTACACACCTTGGCCGCAAATCGTCGGGTTTCCCAATTTCCATTCGATCCTGACACAGTTTCACGATGGGAACGCGGAAATTGCACTGGGGCGCGGATTTAATGCGTTTGTCAGAAAAATGGGTGGTTGGAATTCAAAACGTTAAACCCCCTCGTCCTACAATATCGAGTCAGGCACGTGATGGAGATTCCGAACAAAGTCTAATAAGTATGTACACTCCTGCTCATTATCGATGTTGTTTTAACCCTTTGCACTCGAAGCTATTTTAATTCAAAAACGAAACATTTCTTCCGACCTAGAATATTTCCCTTCTATATATATTTCTTTTATGTTATAAATACGAAAATGGTGCAATTTATTCGTACAATACTGAAATGTTTAGTAATCTATTAAATTCAAACAAACTTAATAATGTAAAAAATATTTTGAAAAATGATACATCAATTTTTAGTGGCGCCTTACAGTCGCCATTCGAGTGCTAAGGGTTAACAGTTTGACTGCCAAACTAGAAACCTCAAAAATTCCATAAAATCAAGGTAAGTTATTTAATGAAATAAAAATTGAAAAAAATTAAATACGTACGATATTGACTAATCAAATTCGGTACAATGAATGCGTTAACGTAAGAATTCATTATAAAACCTAGACAAATGGACTCACGTATGGCTGACGTGGCGGTGAACGTGTTAAACCGAAATAAAATTCTATTTTGTTGTAGTTGATACATATCCTTTGGAAAAAACTTTGACATACGATATATATATAAGCTATCTTTTTTGAAGAATTTCGAATCATTATAGTCACAAAATAAATAGTGGTGCAAGTGGTTAAAGGAATGAAAAGAATTTAAGAATCTAGATGTATAATTTTCACCTTGTTGAAATTGTTCGAGAAGGAATGACAATTTCATTTGGCTGCTGTTTCTTACAATCGAGGCGAGGATGATTGAGACGATATCGGTGCCTAAATCGGGGATCAGGGATTTAGCGCAAGCGATCGAGGCCCCATAAAACGCGATTCTCCGGGCGAAGTGTTTCGCGGTGACGCGAGGAGACGGATCGAGCCGATTGCGAAATCGTTAACTGCAAAAGGTCGGCGATCAGACGGTTTTTCGCCGGCCTTCGGCGAGTTTGGAACCGCGCGCGGCGGAACGCGCCTTTTCGATCGAGCAGAAACGCTACCGGCAATAAAACGGTCCGCGCGGTCGTCCCGACACGCAAGCCATTAATTAATCCATTAGGCCAGTTACGTTGGCCACAGTCTTCTCTCCCGTTTCGCGTGCAAATCCTCTCACTCCCTTTCTCTCCACCGTGTTTCTCTCTCCCTCCCGCGGGCGTTCCGAAGACCGCGGCGCGGTGCGGCGGCACACCGTTCGGATAATTAATCCCTGTGAAATAAGAAACGAATATTGCGTTGCGAATTCCAGTTTATTGTCGGTGCACGCCGGCTATTCTTCGGTTTCGTGGCCATCCAGAGAGAACCGGCGCGGCGGCTACCGTGCTCCGCCGTTCTCCTCTTTTATATTTTTAACCCTGCCGCGACGAGCCTCGACGTTTATGCCCTCTGTAAACCACCCGGACAGACCGAGCCCCGTTCTTTCCAATACCTCTCCTCTGCCTCTAAATCCGCTCCGAGGGCCCCTCCGCGATATTTCGCTTTCGAAACTTTCGACGATGCTCGATTCGCAGCCATTCACATCCGTCCCGTCGCCACAGTGCGGAAAAATGGCCTTTTTTTCGGCACTTCTCGTAATTTGGGTATCAATGTATGTACAGGAAATTTTTTACAGAAGATTAAATTTACCAATATAATTCATTTAACGAAAAATTAACAATTTTTATAAAAAAAGAAATTGATTTTTGAAAACTAACAAATTTAAAACGAAATTAATAATAAATGAACAAAAGTTCACAATAATGTGAACTCTTATATGTATGCAGTTAATAAAAAAAATCGCCGTTGAAAATTTGTACAAAAAATAAATCTACTTTATTAAATATAAAAAGAATGCATATACCTTGGTAGGCACTTTCCATTACACAGAATTATTATTGCAACACTCGTTTACAGTTAATGTAATATTTTTCGATTTTTGGCACTCTAGAGAGTGCGGTCATGGCAAAATTATTTTACAAAAATTTTAATTTGATTACTAATGCATATCTAACGGCAATTATTCGCAAAAAAATGAAATTTAACAATAATATTAATGAAATGAAAAAATTGAACAATATTTACGCATAAATATAATTGTTAAATGATTTTTAAATGAATAATAACATCAATTTCCTCCTAATATGCAGTTTTACCAAAGGAATGTTTCGTACATCGTGATATGAACGTGTAGTGAGTTATGACCCACTTGTCCGCACTGTCACGCCGAAAACACGTCTCTAATTAGGCTAATAACTGTTTCTCTCATTCCGCAATTCAGCCGAAAGGTTTTAGATTCTCCTGAAAATTTCTCTGCTGACATGGATATTTAACACTTCGAGTTCCACGTTGGTCGTGTACGCAGATATTTATGCGAAATGAAAATTTTCTGAGCCAATTTGAAAAGGCAGAAATTAAATAAAACTATACCTTTTCTCCTAATAATGTGAATAAATCGGGAACAGCGTAATAATTTTGTAGTTTTTCGATTCAGTTTTGTCTTGAACGCATAAAATCCACGGTGTAGTCATGTACTACGACCGACACCACTTTCTCACCAAACTTGGAAATCAATTTTTAGTAGAATCTATTAGCCAGTTAATTGTTTCGACCTCTTTGAAAAATATGTACCTAAAGTGAGTCGTAAAAAAGAATCGCATAGCTGTTTTGACGAGTATACTCGTCATGACACAAAATATTGCCATTCCTTCATGACGAGTATACTCGTCAAAAACAGCGTACATTCGTCAATTTTGAAATATTCTTTAGAGTCGGTATGTGGTACACATGCAGTCTCCGAAGGGTTTCGGAATTAAACTTTAATGCTTGTGCGAGATATACGCAATATGGGAGTTCCGTCATTCTCGAGAACTCGCATATTCGAGGAGAAAGAATTAACCGAGACGGCGGTTTCGCACGAATCTACTGTATAACCATCTGTTACTTTCTCATACCACTAGAACTGTTGGATCCTCATTCGCTCTATCTCTCGAATGTGAATCACGTAAAAAGTATCGATTCGATGCAAAAGTAATGGGCATTTCTGCCAGACACGCCCGAGACTCTCCTTGTACACGGGGAACCTATTAAAAACCGTGCAACGATGACGCGTTTAACACTTTGACTGCCAAACTAGAAACCTAAAGAATTCCATGAAATCAAAGTAAGTATTTAATTGAATTCTTGAATTGTACAGATCCTAATCAAATTTAGTACAATAAACATATTAACGTAAAAATTCATTTTAAAACCTGGACAAATAATTCCGTCACCCATATATGGGTAACATGGCAGTCAACGTGTTAAAATTCCGGACGGTGTTTCTCTGAACTTAGAAATGTTTAATATTACATAATATATTTTTACGATAATTATAACAGTTTTTCACGGAAAAAACGCCGCAAAAAGTGGTTTTTATTTTTTCCTACTATGACGCAAGAAACACAGGAATTTGAAAAAAATTGAGTATAATACGCTACGAAATTACAACAAACAAGCTCGTCGCTGTCCAGGGAAACGGTTGAAATATTGACTTTTCACATGCGCGCTCGATTTAATGTGTAATTATTGTATCGCGCGCGTTGCGCTGAATTTCTCTTTTCATTGGCCTCGGGATTGCGAAACGAAACTTCCAACGATCTTGAAATCTCGTAAATGAAGCGACCTTGAGGAAAAATTCTTTACACGAGCCCCATAAAACACTGTAACCGAGCCGGCTTCGTAGGATTATGGCCGAGAGAGAGAGAGAGAGAGAGAGAGAGAGAGAAAGAGAGAGAGACAAAGAGAGAAAGAGAAAGAGAGAGAGAGAGAGATATACGTTCGATTTGCATCGCGGACGAGATCGAGGTCACCGACGAAGATCGAGAAGAGGGCCTGGATCGTCGAAGGGCGAAGGTTCGATCGGTTCCGATTCGATTGGTCGGGTCGTTTACCCTAGGATCGTAGGACGGCGATGCTCGAGGGCAAGGTAAACGGGGTTCCGAAATTAATTTCCAGCCGACCGTTGGCGCAATCGACACCCTTCTGCGCGAACCGCGCTCCATTATTAAAAAGCAGGCCGGGTCGTGTGGGAAATTGGAAACGTTGGGGTTGGCTCCTGGCCGGTACGGGCCGGCGTTACAGGTGTTCGACGTACGAACACGTGAGAATGTGTCGCAGGTGCTGCGCCGGCCCCGCGCGCTCTACTCGAAAGGCCGGTTGTCCCTTATACTATTTTTTCGCATCGTAAATGGTTATTATAGTTCTGCGGGGCAGTTTAGAAGGTCGGGGGTGTTGGTTGCGTGCCCTCGTCGAGCCTACCCCGCGCTTCGAATCGTTGATTGCCGAGAGACAATCGCGTGACACTCGCAACACACACACAATATACGAATATTATTCGCGTCACAATTGTCGATTCCGCTTCGAAACTTCCCCGAAGGATTCCCCCAAGAAACGTTTGTCCGCGAGTCAAATGTCGTCTGAGGAAAAATTTTGTCTTTTTCTCGTGAAAACAACGTTATCGTCGAGCAGAGATGGGTTCGCGTTTTTTTTTTGCTGTTGCGTTGGCACCGCGTATTCGGAACAAAGCGACGTTGCCCCTTCAGCGAAGCGTGACACCTAGAGGGGGACAAAGGGGCCAGGTCGGGGGCCTCGAGAGGCAACGTCTGCCGAAATGCCGTTCGAATGGCGGCCATGTTAATGCGCCAGGCGAAAGACAATTGCGTTCCCGTGTTCCCTGGAAAGTGCGTTCTCTTTCTGCGCCGGAGAGCCGCGCCATGAATTCCTCGCGGCAACGTTTCTCGCAGATAACAGCCGCAGGCTAACGTTAATGGCGGAACAGGTGGCCGCCGAGGCGTGACACGGTGACGTCATTGGTCCCCTCGTGCCACCGACTCCTCCGCCGTCCGATACGATACGAAACTCCTCGGCCATAACGTCGGCCTCCTCTCGTACTCTCCTCGTCTACCCTCGCCACCTGAATACATTTTCGGCCGCTCTGGCCCGTGACATTCTGCGAAACCACCGCGCCACGAGTATCGCCGAATCTTCTTCACCCTTTGTTAATATTCGCATAATTACACCGCCTACAACACGAGCGCGAGCAACACGAAATTCCACTCGATCCTATAAAAATCTCCGTATGAAACAAAAAACTGTCTGCTCTGCTTTCTTTGTGCACCGGGGGCGTGGCTCGGTTACCCTTGGGATTTACAGAGCCGAGACGCTGCCCCAGAGAGCAGTCTGGTCTCAAAGGATGCTCTCCGTTAATTTGGTGGAATAATGTCGGGCAGAACGTGCCAAATAAAAGTTAGAAGATTGTCGATCTTGTCCTTCCTCTGTACAACACTCTGACAGGGCGTGGCCCAATTGCTCTCAATTTCGACGGAGCCAGAACAATGTCCGACCTAGACTCTGCGAGCTCTGAAAATTGAACGCTGAAGGCCACGACAACTGTCTGTTTTGAATTCTCTTCCTTTCCTTAAGATACTCTTGTTCCCATGGGTAAGATGCACCGAGTGGGCGTGGCCTAGTTTCTCTCAATTTCGACAGGGCTATTAACAGTATCTCAGATTGTACGTACACTCTGCATTCTTTAAAAATTCAACGCTGAAGACCATGACACAACTGCCTGCTTTGAATTCTCCTCCTTTCCTTAAGATACTCTAGCTCCCCTGCGTAAAATGCATCGAGTGGGCGTGGTCTAACTGTTCTCAATTTCGACAGGGCTATTAACAGTATCTCAAATTGTACGTACACTCTGCATTCTTTAAAAATTCAACGCTGAAGGTCATGACACAACTCTCCTTCTTTGAATTCTCCTCCTTTCCTTAAGATACTCTAGCTCCTCTACGTAAAATGCACCGAGTAGGCGTGGTCTAACTGCTCCCAATTTCGACAGGGCTACAACAGTACCTCGGATTGTACCCACATTCCATAACAACCTTTCCATGAAAATAGTTCCACTCCTCTATGCAAAGTGCACCGAGGGGCGTGGCCAAATGGCTCCCGACTTCGGAACAGTGCTCCAAAAGACAACTTTCCATCTTCGACGAACAAGTTACCGGAAGCAGAACGCTGCGGGGAATTAGCGAGCAGTGTCGAGGAATTGTGGGTCGGCCGATTCGATATTCCCATCGTTCATCGTGTAAAAGCGTAGCGGCGCGGCGGCTTCCTCGACTGGAAAGCGTATCGCGCGAGGAACGATACCGACAGCGGCGATAAAGCGGTCCCCGTCGAGCCGCCGCTCGACGAACACAGCCGAGAGGCTATCCCGTGCTAATTGTTTTTCATAAATTTTCCTTTTACATGCTCCGTTGGACGCGACAAGCGTGGCGTGCGGTATCGCGGCGCTCGCTCGGAGCCGCTCGGAGCCGTTTCGAGCCGTTGCAACAGCCGCCGCGCCGCCAGCAGCGGCGGCGCAGTTCCATCCAGTCGTTTGCTAATCTCCGCGTGAATTTACTAGGTGTCCGTCATCGTTACTCAACAGCCGAATGGCACGCGAACGGAACACGATACGGTGGAAAACGCGTCCCGATAACTTTCACGATAGCTATCTCGAAAATCGTTTAATCGCGCTGAAAGCCGCGCATAGCTTCGGGACACGAAACACTGTGCGACTTGGCTAATCGATTGTGCTCGAGGGAAATCGAATCCAAGATTCGTTGAACAGGTGCTCGAATCGAGGACAGATCACGGTCGCGTGAAAAGCTCCGGGGCCTGTTATGTCTAATCTCTAGTCCTAGGCGATTGCGAGGACCGTTTACATCTGCGACAGGTGCAATTTCGGCGGGGAGCGAACGACAATCGCGGGGGCCTTGCCGACAACGGTCCCTTTGTAAGTGACAACGGCTCGTTACGTATTCCGGACGGAGATCTGCAGGGATAAGGTCCCGCGATATCGAGCCGTTATCTCGGCGATCGAGGAGACCTGCCGCGCGCAAAAGTGCCGTCGCGTTTTTCGAGATAATCGACCGCGAGCACGGCGGTGCTTCTGGCCGCGCGTCCAGCGATCTAGTCGGACCCAAGGTCGCCTCCAGATCCCCTTCGCGAAGTCAAGAAACGAGAAGAGAAGAGAAGAGAAGAAAAGAGGAGCGAGAGCGCGCACAGAATTCTTTTTGCGCGGCGAACGAGCCTCGCCGGGACGAAAAACGCGAGCGGAGGAGCGGGGAGCGAGTGCGGAGAGTCCGGAGCCGAACAGAGAGAAATAGACGGAAAGAGAGACGGACAGACAGTGAGAGAGAGAGAGAGAGAGAGAGAGAGAGAGAGAGAGAGAGAGAGAGAGAGAGAGTGGAGAAGGGCAAACAGCGAAGGAGAGAAGCACGGAGACCAGAGAGAAAGAGAGGAACAGGATCATCGAGGATTGGACAAACGAAACTCCTCCCGCGTTATCTGCGTCCAACCTGCACCCACGCATCAATTCACCGCGACAACGGACAAAGACAGAGAGAGGATAGCCCGCGAAAGAACGAGAGAGACGTAGAGCAGAGCTCGAGAGAGGGAAAAACCGATCCTCCACCATGCCCGCCGATATTTGCTACCGCTACCATCGCTACCATCGCTACCATCGGGCCACGCCGGCAGCCATGACCTCGTGCCAACAGGCTCAGGCTACTCGGCCCGCGAATTCGTCGCCGCCAATCACCTGGACGATCGCTTTTCGACTATTATTTCCTCCGGCTCCTCCTATCCCTGCTCTCCGAATCCTCTTGCCGCTCGGTGACGGTCGACTCGACAAAAGCCAGCTTAAACTGCTGCGAGACTGCAACCGTAATTTAGCTAGACTAAAGGAAAACCATGTTTTCCTATTAGGGATCTGTGGGTCTTTATACGTTCATAAATTTCAATTAACACATTCGCGACGGGCAAATTTTTTCCGTTTCTAATACCGAGTACCGGCGAAAATAATGAAATTCCGAAGCTGATTGCCGCAAACTTGTATCACTAAAGCAAGGATAAAAATGATAAAATTTGTTTTGAAATATCAATGTTGCGATTATGTGTTGTTTGAAATAAAAAAATTTGTGTACTTGCTTTATAGGTAGATTATAATTATATCATAATTCACGTCAGCGGCAATCAGGAATAGAATTTCAAATGACGTGAATTCACGTCAGCGGTCGCGAACGTGTTAATAGTATGTACTATCAATTCCAATTAACAGTAGGTCTGCCACAAGAGACAATGATACTATGTCGTTTCCTAATCTCGGGAATCTATACAGGGTGATCCACACAATTCCTTCAGACCATAACTCCATTATCAATGCATTTACGAAAAAATATCGAAAGAGAAAGATAAATGGTTCGAAGAGCGCTACATTCGTAGGCCCTTAGATTTTTTGTGCAACAAACAATTGCATCATTTCTTTAAATAGAAATTCATATTTTCTGTTGCACTAATCGATTTCTCTGTTCATTCTACGTAAAAGATCATTACATGATGATGTTCAAGCGCATCACGACAATGTAGTAAACACCGTTTCGACATTGTTGTCATAACAGAGACAGGTCTTGAAAATATCTCGAGAAGTAATAATAATGTTTTTGCCGTGGCACCCTAATAATTTTTTACGTACAATGAACAGAGATCGGTGCAACAAAAAATATGCATTTTTACTTAAAGAAATGATGCAACTGTTAATTGCACGTGCACAGTTGCACCTAAAAAAGATCTAAGCGTCTACGAATTCGCTCTTCGAGCCACTTATCTCTTTTGATATTTCTCCGTAAATGCCTTTTTCCTCACCTGCCTTTTTCATCAGAGCACGGGAACGTAACAGAGGAATTTCGCTGCCTTCTTAATGCTTGCTCGTAAAAATTGATTTTTAAAAAAATTGTTCGTACACGAACAACGTGGCAAGCGTTGAAGCAACCGCTCGTAGATCTACAAGAAACAGTAGATTAACTATAGCCAGTTGATGGATCGTTACAAGAGGAATGTTTGCAACCGAAATTGCGATTTCCTGGGACGCACCGATCTCGAGAAAACCGGCGGGACGTTACGGTCGCCGGAATTTTCTATAAATTCCGTGGAATCGGACAGCGACGATCGCGCGCCGCGGTAGGGACACAAATCCCGTCGGAATAAGATTCAGCAGGCCTGGCCGAGAGAGTTAACAAGGATGATTCGAGGTTGCCCACGTTAAAAGCCGGCTAATTGATTGAATTTATGTGAGCGGCGGATAGAGAGCTGCTACCAAGAGAGGACGACGACGACGGGCCGGCCGCTCGGCCAGCTTCCGTAAATTCAATAAATCCTACCCCGTGCTCCCCGCCCCAGCCGCTTTTATTTGCTGTCTCGCGTCGCGAAATTGACAGGGCCTGGTCGCCGAGCCTTTTTGCTAGAGGCTAACGCGATTTCTCCGACCTTCTTATAAACCGAAACCCTCTTCCTCGCGTGTATGTTCAATACCGCGTTTTTCGTCGCTTTGACTTGATCCTTTCTGCATGGAAAACGAAAAAAAATATCTACAGACAAAATATTCCTACCGAATCCTATTCAACTATAAATGAACAAGATTATCATTTGCAGCTCGGAAGTTGACACAGAAAAATACAGAAGTTCAAAATTTGCCTTCTGTCCATATGTTTCAGTAATTTCAACTGTTTTATAATTCGTAATTTAAAAAAGAGAAAATTTATATCTATTGTATGCCTATATGTTTTTTCGATAGCTGTACATTAACAGCGCCAAAATGAAATTTTATTTCGGTTTGAAGGAAATTAGTAACGTATGTACATATTTATTAAATTCTGTTCAGAATCTTCATCCACGAGTATGACCCGATATTGAAAGGGGTTAAGATTTTGGACCATAATCGTAGACCACACCAAACCCCCTAAGTTCCTAACAATGCTTTTTTTTTATCCAAATTCGATCGACCGCCCGAGCAGTCAGTTTCCCTGTTCGATTCTCCGGTGGAAGGAATTTCCGATCGGAAAGAATTGCTCGAGGTGGCTGGTAGAGCGATGGCGACGGTGCATTGAATGCAGATGAACGCGGAGCGGAAGAGTAGTGGGTGTCCAGAAAATCAGGGGTCGATTTATGGCTCATTGAACGATACTTTTCCAAGGGGGGCATCCTTGCGCGGCCGATCCGAGGCGAACGGAAAAGTCGAGAGACTCGGTCTTGATGGCAAACATCGTGTGCCGGTACCGTTACACGTGCCCCCGGGCAATCGGCTACAATCCGATTGTGCCTCTTGTTTTTCCTGCTCGTTGCTCGCTGCTCGGCCAGTTCCTCGGCAACCTCGAACCTGTTCCACGAGTGCTTCTGCCTGCATACAACCTCTCCGACGAGCCTAGCCGCGATCCTGCGAGGCCTCGCCTCGCACTCATCTTGCCTCATCGAGGCGTTTTCACCAAGAATCCGACGACTTTGCCGCTCCGTGCTCCGCCAGGAATTTCTGCTCCGTTTCTTTTCCTTTGCACTCCGCCCCACCCCGAATAAACCACCACTTTCGATCCAAATTTACTATCTTCCGTATGGCGAGACCAGATTCGAGATCCGAGCGACTCTTATTTATATATAGAACGCGTTCGTTGATATTCTTCTAGGCAATTAGGTGTCAGCATTGATGGATCACGCCTATTCGTTCGTTCTGCAGTCGCTTACAGCCTTGATCTATCTACTGGTTCTACCTAATTTACGTATAGTCTATTAATACCGCTAATAACGCTACGAATATTTCTCTTATACGGGCCGCGTAGCTAAACCTGTTCCAGAGCAAGGTTCACAGTCAATTAACACATTAGCTGCCAGGATTTTTCGATAGCCAGTAGAAAAATCGGTCCGAAAGACGATTTTCTTATAGTGTATATAGATATTTTATTTCATTATATATTCTCCATTTTGGTCCAATACCAATGTAACCGTTTGCCCAATTACCAAATTTTGTCTTTATCAGCTTCAACTGGGCTTCCAGAACGCAGTGCGTTTTCAACACCAAAATTGCCGGAACGAAATTTTGCAAACCAGTTTTGGCACTGACGTGCTATCGATACCTCTTCTCCGTGCACATAATTTTTTTCTCGCTTGAACAGCATTTTTACCTTTTCGATAGTAATAAAGCAAAATATGCCGAAAATGCTGCTTTCGACTTTCCATATTTATTGGGGCACCAAACAAAAATTATTTCGCAGAATCAAACAAACTTAGACACAAACAAGCCTTGCTATGTCAGCTCTCAAAATACTGACAACCCGATATAATACGATCATTGAAAACTCTATTAGGCTCCGTGCACTGTTCAGAACATTTGAACGGTTGTATCATCGGAAGGAATCAGTGTAAAGTGTAAAGTATCATGTCGACCTTCCTCCCTATTTTTGGTAATTTTTGACAAAGTATTAGGTCGTCCCATAAGTTCGTGCTGTTTACTACTTGTACCATTTAAATTCAACAAGCTCTTCTGACCTTTTTGGCAAAGACATACCGTCGCTATAAAATTTCTAGTGTTTTTCGTTAAAATACTTTTCATTGGTGAATAATATAAACAATATCCACAGCACGAACTTATAGGACGACCTAACAACTTGAAAATTTTAATAACACGAGTAATTAAAATTAAATAAAAACCGGAACCGAGGCGGCTCGCGAACGGTGGAAGATGTCGAGATTATTCGCGTGTTCTTGTCGCGCTCCACCACTGCGTGCCTAATCGGCCGAATCCTAATCCCGGGGTCCACGGCGAGCAGAAACCCATCGACGAGTTCTCGTGGCTCTGCTCGCCCTCTGCCTCGCCTCGCCTCGCCTCGAGATTCTAGTCGAGGCCGCAGTCCACCTGGATTATTGCACCACTAAATTGCGCGTAACTGTATCGACCGCGCACCACCCAGATTATACGCATTAAGATCCTCCGTATTAGATTACCCGGCGAGCGTATCTCGAGAACAAGATCAAGGTTGCTGTTATATTCCTCGGAAAAACGTAATTGCGAGCCAGCCGCATAACTCATCGGGTCCCGCAACCCTTTTTCTCCTTTCCTCTCCTATTATTATTTTTTTTCTACCGATGCTCAAATAACGTTCTCGAATGATTTTTCGGTCGAAAACGCGACGACCTTCGATCGTCAAGGACCACGAACTGCTGCGCGATCGTCGTTACATTCAGGACCGAGTCGAACCGATTCCTTGAACCGGTCGAACTTCGACGTTGGATTTCCGAGAAGGAACCGTGGACATTTTCGAAACACCTTCTACCGGCCAAGCGGTAATTACCCGGCACCGGGGCAAGAACGATCGGGGTAGCGAATCGTTGATGAGGCACCAAAACCGCGGCCGCCGCCGATCCTTCGGTTTTAATTAGCTTTTCTCGAAATCGAGCGTCCTTAAGGGAGCGCAGACACGCGAGCCCTCGCGTGGCCCCGGCGGGATCTCGCCCCGAAACTCGTAAACAAAATCCATCGACGGCCAATCCGCTTCTCTTGCCAGTTTTTATCGACGACAAAGCCCACGTGATCGTTTAATCGTAACGCTCTCTGTCTCGATGATTCGTTACGAGATGATCGGTGCAGAACCGGTCCGGATCGCAACCGGTGTCGAACGAAATGGCCCACTAACTAGAGGCTTGCATAGATCTCGTGGATCGGTAATAATTGGACTGCGGAGTTTATGCGTTTATCGCATGAATTAGAAACACGTTAGAAACACGAAATACAAGAAACGGATCAATTTAGTATCACTGGTGTACGGCCAGGCGTTATTTACAGCCTATTCAAATCATTATTTATTATTCAAAACTCTATTGCGGTGCGGTTAACGTTAATGAATTGTTAATTTCTTATCGAATAAAAATATAATTCTTTCTCATTTTGCTTCACCTTTTTCGTAAAATTTATAATAGCGGCATTTGGCCTGTGTTCTATGTGTATATTCAACATTGCTTGATTTTAATTCCGCGCCCCGTGAAGGATTTTCAAAACTAAACTCCGCAGTTAACTTCAACTTCAGTCAACTTTCCTGCAATCGACGCGGATAATTTTTCTTTTCTCAAAGATCCGCTGCCTGGTAATAATTTCCATGCTCATGGACGGTTCTATAAACGGAAAAATCAGTACGAAATTTCCAAACATGTCTAATTATTTTACGAATAGTTATAGACTGCGGGTCTTTATGCGAAATGAAACTTATTTGCATCAATTACGTGACACAGGAGCCAAGTAGAACTTCTTTTCTATCTTAAATGATTTTATTGAACTGAAACTAATACATTATATTGATGGTGTTAAATGATTTTACCGTGCTGGAACTAATGCGTCGATGTCGTTAAATGATTTTATCTCGCATTAATTAATTTTTCAATCGCACCTATTCGCTTCCGCTATAAACACATAAAATCGGCGATCTGGTTATACACGCAAGAGACCGGCACACAGTGATCCGGATCGGAAAATTAAGTGACATCTAGTCCAAAAATATTATTATATTTAATATTATTTCTTAAATGTCCATGGATCTCGAAAACGGCGAAATTAGTACAATTTAATAAATATTGAAACTTGGACGTTTTAAGAACAGTATTTTTCATCAGAAAAATTGTTTCTCTTTAATGTGATGTCCTAACGATCCTGTTTAATATTTTCTCCCTTTTTTTCCAAAATGAGGAGCAGACTTTTGCGATGGAAATGATATCGTTTCACAATGATTACTGTGAATAACCTATTTAATAGTTGTAACCTACGTGCCTAAGGATTTTCGATTTTTATACTGTAACCAATATTTTTGTTATACCATACAATATACTTACTATACTTACTAATAATACTCTGTACTAAGAATTATGTTGTAATAAATCTCATATGAGATTTCCAATAAAAAAAAAAAAAAAATAACCTATTTAAAATATAATATTGAACGCAGAAGGGAACATTTGTCAAATTTTTTACACTCGGAAAGACATATTTTCAAAGTTCCAGACAGTTCCATATCCGGACAAATCGGATCATTTTCAGTATATTTTCCCTATATGATTATGCAAGAATCATTTCACACTTCAAACTACATATGCGTTAAATTTTCAACTATATGACAATTTTTTCTAGTTACTAAACTACATTTTGATGGAACATTCGAGTGTGAGCCACCGGTGCGGTGGTGCAGATGGGAGACTCGAGCGTGAGCCACCGCGTCGGCGTGAACGTGTTCAGTTTGACTCCCACCCCACCCTTCGCCTTCTACGATGCTATTCCCCCACGTTACCGCCACGGCCCGGTCCCGTGACGCGTTCCGTCTCTGTCGTGCATACTCCGGTACTGGCAGAGAGAGGGGGGGGGGGAGAGAGAGAGGGAGAGAGTGAGAAATTTTTCCTCTCATCACTGGCCCTGGGCGAAAAAGTCGCTGCCCGTACGGGCATTCGCGTGCAACCGTAAAACAAGTCGCGCAGGGAGTTGATCCGAAGAACTGAATTAAAAATAGAATTTATAGAAATAAAAATATAATATGACAAATTATATTCAAACAATTTTTCATTTCATCAGACATTAATGAAAATAAATTAAAAATTATTGTTTAACAAATGCAAAACATATTTAATTATCAACCATTAAAACCATTATCACCATTATCATTATCAACCATTAAAAATGATTGTTTAACAAAATGCAAAACATATTTTAATTATCAACCATTAAGACCATTGTTACCAGTATCAGATCCGAACCACTACTGTGCGGCAGTCCGTTCATAGCATCCTGTTAAAACGCATCGTTGTCTCTGCAAAGCGGAGAACCCTCAGGGACGACAGCGAACGTGTTAACGGAGATGTAACTCGCGATCGAATCGACACACTGCATTTCAATCGAGTTCGGTACCGTGTAATCGGATTACACTCCGCCCAGCTGCGATTGTAACGTTAACCGGTAAGAAATTGCGCGAAGAAAAAGAAGAGATATCGGTGGTGGGCAAAAGAGGGAGAGAGAGAGAGAGAGAGCCGTTCCGTGCACGGCGAAGCCAGCACGAAGCCTGCAGGAAACAAGGAACGCGTTAACAGCCGGTGTTGGAGCAGTCCCCGAGAGCGCGAGCGCAAGGGAATAAACAAGGTGGTAGTGTCGTCCGCGGTTGTATTTTATAATGCGAGCGGGACGCGAGTTTTCGTGTTACACGTGTTGCACGCGGAATAAACACAGACACGTAGGGTGCGTGAGGCCCCACGAAGTCCCACAAGGCCCCACGGGGGGCCGGGGGCCTGGTGAATGGCCTAGAACGCTCTGCTCCGCTGCTCCTACGATAAATTTCCACCCGTGCCGATTTCCGGTTTCGACCGGGAAACCAACGACTCCGTGGGACCCGGACCACCGACCGTTTAGCAACAGGTTGCCGGAGGACACAAGCTTACACCTTCGTTTCTCGTTCTCGAGCTGCTTGGTCGTCGCCGCTGAAATGATCTATGGTGATCGAGCTTTCGAAGCAGATTCGAAGTCACCGGAATGCACTGGTACAGTGAATTTCCGATACATGTCAACGACACGGGTCTTTCCAACATCATGTATCGTCCAGCAGTGTTATGTTTACGCGCCTCGGCGTCCGAAGAGTCTCGCGGGGTACACTCCGCGGTAGTGGGGATAATTCCGCGACGCTTATCGTCCACGCCTCAGCGACATATATAGAGAGAAGTCACTGTAATTGCCGCGGGGTCTTTTGAATGAAGATACACCTGCGTCGGGAAGAGATTTGGTTGTCTATTGAGGATTCTTCGACGCGTATCAAAGGCGACCAGCAATGTTCCCGAGCAAATTGGGCTTTCCTTTTCTTCCGGACAGCGACGTCTCTGTATCTGTTTTCTGCGTCTCTCGTAGTAGCAGTGCGAGTATGGGACACATGGGGGACGTAAGGTATCGCGGACAGGAGAATCGAAGCATAAAGCCGCGGTGTTCTAGGACACGTTGACGATCGCGGCGCAGCGCTCGCCTCGATCGCAAACAGGCTGCTCCGCTCTGCTCCGTTTTGCTCTGCTCTGCGCTCCGTGCGTCGTGCGTCAGGTGCTAAAAATCGACCACATTCTTGGGGAGTCTGCGAGCGGTGGTTGGTGCAGTTGGTGCAGTTGGTGCAGCGGCTGCGGACAACTGCACGCGGCGGCGGTGGCGGCGGCAACGGCTGCAGTCGAGAGTGCAGCCTCTCTCTCCCTCTCTCTCGCTTCCAGCCTCTGACGCAATACAGTCCGAGAGCGACTTTTCGATATCCCGGTATCCGCGGTGGTATGCGAGACCGAGGGACTAGAACGACGTAGATACTCGCCGTTCCGCGCGGCAATCGTCCAATGAATGGCGCTTCTAGCAGAGCGGAGCGGAGCAGAGCAGAGCAGAGCGGAGCGGAGCAGAGCCAAGCCGGCAACGATTCAGTCAACACTCGACAACGCGATATTTAATCGCGATATATACGCCCGGTTCCGTGAATAAGAGGAGAGCGATCCCCCCGCGCGATACCGCGCCAGGTCTCTCCCTCTACCAACCTTCTAATTGATTCTACTTACCGGCCGATTTCTACTTATTCCGATCGTACGATCTCTCGGGAATCGGATCGTTCGACCGTCGATCGAACGAGCTACCGCTCCAACAAATCCACGATTCGCGGTGTCCTAATGCCCGTAACCAGCTGCTACACAACTCGAATCGCACGGTACCAGAAATACTACACGCTGTCCCGTCGAGTTTCTCGCGACAGACGTGTTTCTCTTCGGAAAAGTACGAAGAGTCTCCAAAACTACATGCACCACAAGCGAGCCCCGATCTGCACACGATTATATTATACAGGTGAAACCACCTAACACGGCTAACTTTACATTATTTCGTTCTTAATCCCTCGATTTGCAATCTCATCGCAACTTCGACTCGGTGTAATAGAGGAGCCGGGGACCGGTTGGTAAGCAAATTTTCTTTTACCGAGCAACAGTGTTCAGATCTTCGAGATTGCGTTTGCCAAGTTATCCAGACCACCTCCATTTTTTTTTTTTTTTTTTTAAGACGAACCTATAATCTTACGTCGTAATTCATGTTCCTAGGTTAGGCTGGGGTATTAGAACTTGCAGAAGGAAATAAAACAACTTGAAAATGTAATTTTTGTTTACGGAGTTGCAATAAATTGACCAATCGATTGCAATCGAGAATCGCGAGGATCAAGCGCTCGGTTCTCGCGTCTTGAAAAAGCATTAAAACTTGCACAAAGATTCTCGAAATAAAACAACATGAAAAGCGAGGGTGGGGGCACCGCAGGAAGGTCTCCGTGCAATTTTTGTTTACGGAGTTGCAATAGCTTGACCAATCGATCGCAATCGCGAAGATCAAGCGCTCGGTTCTCGCGCGTCTTAATATAAATCACGAACGCTTTGTGGTTCGAGTCGCGTTTGCGGGCGAGTTGCGCAACCTCTCGATAAAATTTCCAAAGCTCTGGCAGCGGGCACCGTGGCTGGGTCCCACCCCGTTTGGCAACCGGCCGCTGCCAAATTGACGTCTGGCAGCGCGCGAACAAAATAATCGACCGCGACCACCGATGGACCGGGACGTATGGCGGGTCGGGGGGATGGCATCTGGCACGCTTCTATTTATAATTGTCATTCATACGGTCCGAGCCCGCTCTATGAAGTCCTGCGAAGTATTAATAAAGTGCCGAGGAGGCGGAATATACGATGACGGGACAGGAAGAAGATTATTCCGTGTCACCGAGAGGAATCCAACGTCAGAAATTCACCCCTTAAGTGGTCCATCGAGGCTGCCGCAACCTTGGTCGAGTCTGTGCGGATAATTCGACTTCATCCTGCTGTGTTAATCCAAAATTTATTACTAAAATTAGTGTGTGCAATTTAAAAAACTATAAAGATTAAAACAATTCCAAGTCATCGATGAATCAGCTGATTGAAACTATTAAAGAAAGAGTGAAATTTCCACTTTAATTGATGTGGCAATTTTTTATTTTCCATAAAGAACCGCAGTCTATTTACTAGACGTCAGTCTTCTCTGTAAACAATTGCGTTACGTAATCCGTGACACCATGGAGCAGGATGCAGTCTCTAATATATGTGATACGTTTCGCGTACAATTTCCGTGCGAGAAAGAAATTCCGTCTTCAAACACGAGGATTACAAATCACCGACCCAGTATAAAATACATAATAGTTGCAGGATCTGTTCTAATCAAAGTGTCCGTGGAATCGACGAATGAAGAACCATTTTCCCCGCGTTCTGCATTGGTATTACCGTGCAACCGTCTTTTAGCCGCGCGCAATAACATGTAATTCCGATAAAGAAACGAAGCAACAGGTAGACAAACTTTTACCAGCCGCAAAGCAAAACCGATGTCCATTTACTCCTCGAGTCCACTTACGGGTTAACAGATAGCGGCGGTCGCGGCGTTTCTTTTTTCCGTCGACAAATTGCCGGCGACAAAGTATCGCGAATCGGCTGCGATCTTTCTTATTCCCGAGCTACCTGAACGATTACCTGGCTAACAGCGTGAACATCGCGGGTTTCGGAACGATCGTTGAGAAAATCGGTGAAAAAGTCGAGGAAGAAGCAAGATAGCCGAGACGGAGTATTAGAATTAGCGAGGACGGCGCGGAGCGGAGCGGCGCGGCGAAGCGGTAAAGCGGCAACGAGAGGAACCAGCTCTCGGTGAAGGTGGCCCGGCAGATGCGGAGGCGCCGAGGAGCAAGCAGATAACAAGCAGATAGCAAGGCGGAGAGCGAGCGGAGAGAGCAGAGAGCAACGGGGGAACCAGTAGGAAGAGGTTTCGCGGTAGGGAGGCGAGGAGGAGGTCGCGAGTGAGCCTAAGCTCGTCGACTTATAAATAAATCTCGATCGCGTGGCTCTCCCCTCCAGGCGGCTCTCCTCCGTACTCGCTCTCTCTTACCTCCCTCTGTCCCCCGTCCTTCTCTCTCATTTCTATTCCCCTTCCCCGTCGTTCTACCCTTTTTCCTGCTCCTTTTTCTCCCCTTTCTGCATCCCTCGCGCGCCACGAAGCCCGCTCTCGCCCCGCTCCTCCCGCTCGTTCCTGCTCTCGCCGCTTTTTGCCCTTCCAGGCCTCTTTCTCTCTTTCCCTCTTCTCTTCTTCTCCGTCTCGCCCCCGTCGTTGTTCCGCGCCGCGATCTCGTTCCTTGTCCTACCTTAACGCCCGGATGACGGGGCCGCTTCTCGACATTGGGATCGGGATCGGGATCAGCCCGCGCGCCTCTATACCATTATTTCCGTGTGCCACGCATGCGAACAGGGTCGCAAAGTCCGCCGTGTTTCCGCGTTTCGACGCACCTGGACACCGCGGAATACCTGTTCTCTGATCGCGTTTCGAACGCCCCTGTACCTTCGCGAGGAGCCTGCCCCCGATAACCCGTCTCGCATGAAATCGAACTGTTTTCGGAAGTATGACCATGTGGCTCGCAAATCACCTTTCATGAAATAAACAAGCTACGGTCAAAGATTTCAGCTTCGAGGTCGAAGCTGCTGTTTCCATTTCCGAAAAATAAGAAAATGGGACATTTTGTATAAAGATATACAGGGTAAGAGACTCAATTACTGTGGGGGGTACCAATTACAGTGCCTATATTAATTATACATATTTTTAAAGCATAATGAATATTAAAAAATAGATATACATATATTAACTGATTTTAATGAAAAAAATTTAATATCTCTTCTTTAACCCTTAGCACTCGAATGGCGACTGTAAGACGCCACTAAACATTCCTGTACATTATTAAATTTGTTTGTATTTAATAAATTACTAAACATTTCAGCACTTTACGAGTAAATTACACCATGTTTGTATGCATAGCATGAAAAAATATGTATATAGAAGGGAAGTATTCTAGGTCGGATGAAATGTTTCGTTTCAGAGTTAAAATAGCTTCGAGTGCAAAGGGTTAATATTCATTATGCTTTAAAATATGTAGGCACCGTGGGCACTGTAATTGGTACCCCCATAGCGATTGGGTCCCCTACCCTATAAAGAGTTTCTGTCCCTAATTGTGACCGGAGAACGATCTAATCCGTAGCATTTGTTGAGTAGAACCTCGGCAGCATGGGACCGAAGGAAACATGGAACTGTAGAGGACTCAAAGACCAGTGTAAATCCAGCAGGGTCATAGCTTTAGCGGCTGGAGGTAGTTTATCGTGCTCGTTCGCGGGGCGTAAACAGTGCCATAAGCGCTCGGTCCCGAGGAACGAAACGAGCCGGAGGAGTTTGTTCGCGCGAGAGTCCTCGTGTTCGAGATCGATCATCGGTCGTTTCTATTACTCGGCCGGCGATAATTGGAGACCTTGGAGGGGGGAGGGAGGAAAGAGAGAAGGGGAGAAAGCCAGAAGAAAGACGAACGGCCGGTTGGCAGCCGCGGGGACAGGCGACAAAGCGTTACAAGCGGCCCGACGAATAAATTGAAAGCGCCTCTCTGTTGAGGCCGATAACGAATCGCGAGATGCTCTGGTATCGGTGGCCCTCGGAGAGTTCACTCGGCGCAACACCTTAAGCACAATCATTTGCATCCTGCCGTTATCGCAACAAATCGCCGCGAAAAACCCGTTCCCGTGGCGCGCGGTTCGCGATGCGCGTTTCAGAGCTCGAGAAGAAGAAGAAGAAGAAGAAGAAGATGAAGAAGTGGAAGAAGAGGAGAGTATCCCGCTCGCGTTCTCTCCGTCTCCGTCCGCGCACCGGGACGACCTTACAACGCTTCTTCGGGCAGAAACCTGTTCGGCTTCCTCTGTGCTCGTTGCGACGCCTCCCGGCCGAATCAATTATTTATTTCGTTGTTTTATTTGTTTAACGTTGTTCGCGTTGCGCGCTAATCAACGCCGTTCCTCCCGTTCTACCGAGCGCGCTCGGGGATCGGGACCGATCTCTCGCGGCGCCACAATGACACAACCGGGCCAATCATCTTCTTCTTCGTCTTCCTCCTCTTCCTCCTCCTCCTTCGGCTGCTGATCTTTCTTTGTCCTTTTTCTTCTGCTCCTCTCTTCCCGTTGCTCCGTTGATCCCTCGCTTAAATACACGAGCACCACCCCCCGACGCGATTTATTTCCGGCTACCGGGAGCACGGCCCGCGCAAATTGCCGACACGACGCTCCTGCATCGCCCCTATTCCCATTCGAATTAATGGCGAACCGTTCAACGATCCTCCGGTTCTTTACCTTTTGCACCGGGATACATATACACAACGCGGGGCATCCCTCTGTCTTCACCGCCCCATGAGTTATCGCTACTGTTATCTCTTCCCAGATGAAAGCGTAAAGACTCCCTTAAGGTCGTCCTCCCTTTCTTCGTGAACGGCGGGTCGCGGAGGCGCGAACCACAACAAGGATTACGCGTGCAACGCGATTTTCTGCGCTCTTCCCAGAAAGCTTATGCTAGCTCGTTTACCGACGCGACGCTCCGAGGAGGAGGCCCGCTCGTAGTCTCGTTTCCCTTGACTTTCTCCCCGAACTTTCATCCCGAGGTGTTGTAAACATTTCGTACCTGGCCCCGCCTCTCTCTGTCCCCTAACGATTTCGGAAAGTGTAAGTGACATGTCTCCCTTTGTCAATTGACGCGATGTAATCTACTTGCACGCTCGCACCACAATTTCACGGTTACAGTGATTACAACTTCCTTGCCTTTCATAATTTTTTCAAAGAAATTTATATTTCGAGGAATGTATAGATATCGAGTGTCTTACGTCTGTAATGTCTTATATTTCTTTATATGCCTATGAATTGTCCAGTGACCATTTATCGACAACAAGATAAAATTTGATTTAGGTATATGTACTGCCGATTTTATTTACGACAAAAATAACCAAGTTCAATTTAAAGCGGTAGACAGATTAAAAGAATTCAAAAGTATCAATGTGTATTCGTTTCGAAAGAATAACATTTGCGTCTGACAGTTTACGCAAACAATGTTTATCTTGCATAATGATCCGCAGTCTATTTCGAACCTGCTCGAAATCGTCATGACGAGTTCGACTTAACGTTACAGTGCGTGGGGCTGACGCAGTTTCGAGAAAAAGTCACCGTATTCCTTTAGACTCTTGTGTACAATAAACATCTTGAGGAACGAAGCGTACCGACACCGTTGCGGATATGCTAATCGAATGACAACAGGTGGTTTGCTCGGAGAAAGAGCCTTCTGGAAAACATGGGACTCGGCAGGGGAACAAGACCAGGGGTGCGGGGGTACTAGCTCGCTAATCAAGCGTGTGTGAACACTCGGTTTCTTTTTGGTATCGCCTCTCACTCGCGGAGTGTCTCGAGTCCTTGGCCCACGGTGTCGAGGAGCGAGGCGAGGAGGAAACGCGCAGGAGATCGCCTAGAAGAGGCCAGGAGGGTCGTCGAAGAATCCTCGCGAGGAAAAGGGACGAGTACGGGACCAGCTGGCGGAGGACGATAGCCGGAGCGGGAGCGGAAGGGAGAAGAAAAGGACGAGTCCGAGGAGAAAGAGAAAGAGAAGGAGATGGAGAGAGAGGGAGGGAGATGGAGAGTGGGGGTAAAAAAGGAAACGACTGGTCCAGAGCGGCTTCGAGAACGACCTGAGGCTAACTGGTGCGTGCCGGTCGTGTGGCTCGGCCGAGCAAAACCTGGTGGCAGAGGGGAAACGCGAAGAGAAGTGGACGGATGGGTACTCGAGCCGCTGTCAACTGGTTTACTCGGCCACTCCTACGCATCAGCTGTCCGGCCGATCTCCTCGAAACAGCCTCTTCTCTTACATAAGAGAAGATCCGTGAGGATCGCACCGATCCCCTCGCGACTCCCGGACCTCCTTTTCCTATTCCCGTCCTCTTTCTCCGTGAAATTTATCGCCCCAGAGAAGACTCCTTTGATCTGTTCACGCTCGAGTTTCCGCCCGCGGTCCTCTTCTGCTCTAGCTTCCGATCTATCTGGTCTTTCGGGGGGACGGAGATCGAGGATTTCCGCCGAGATTCCCCGGACAGCCGATCGACGCGATCGACGTGGAGCCCTGGTTCATCGTTTCTGCGGAGTAACTCGCGATAATAAAGCAGGAAGTCCCCGTTGTACAAAGAATCGGTGGATCGGACAATTAAAACGATAGTCACGGCCGTGTTCCGTGTTTTTCCGAACGGCGACTAATGAAGAGCGCCTCTAAACTTGATGACTTGTTGGCCGTTTTGCCGATAACGAAGTAGAAAGCTGGTTTACGAACGAGGCCGAAACCGGCCCGGCTAAAAAGAATAATTGCGAGCCATTCCGCGCGCGCGGAAGGATTAAGAAACATCGCGCTGTCGACAAGAAACGACTCTCTGCCGGCCGTGTCTCGTCTCATCGGGAGGAGACACATTAACCCTCTCTCTCTCTCTCGCGCGCGCACGCAAAAACCGACGCGCCGGCGCTGCGCACGAAGAACGTCCATTAGGCAGGAAACGGAATTATCGCAAAAACCACGATTCCCCGAGGATTCCGGAAAAAATAGGAAGATGACTAGCGGAGAGAGTCGTGTGGATGCAAGGATCGACCGATCGGTTCTTCGGGCGAGAGAGCAAGAGAGAGAGAGAGAGAGAGAGAGAGAGAGAGAGAGAGAGAGAGAGAGAGAGTTTAACGAACTTTTCCGAGAAACTCAGAAGGTACCCGGCGAGATGAATCGCATAATCGCGCGGACGTGAGTGTCTCGCGCCCGTCAACCAAACGGAAACAGCCCGGCAAATTCATCATCGTCCTGTTCGAGGAGGCGAGATTCATCGCGCCCCGCCAAACGGATGCGGTTTCGCGAACGAGTTCCAGAAATCACCGCGATTTCCGTCGATCCGAGACCGCGCTCTTATCTCTGCCGATAACGATCGACCGCAAAGGAAATGCTACGCTCGGAAAGGAAGACGGTTAAAGACAACATTATCTTAGAACACTCGTTGAAGAATATGATTGATCCTTAGCACTCGAAAGACGACTGTGAGGAGCCGCTAAAAATCGCCGTGTCATTATTAAATTAAATGTTTTGACATTATTAAATTTGTTTGTCTTTCATAAATTATTAAAAACTTCGGTATTGTAACATTGCACCATTTTCGTATGTATAACATGAAAAACAAAATATATGTAGAAGGGAAATATTCTAAGGTCAGAAGAATTGTTTCGTTTTGGAGTTAAAATAGCTTCGAGTGCAAAGGGTTAACGGTTAAACATTACGTTCAATTCGGGTTCTTTTAGGACTCATGACGCTTAGGAAATTCATCAATATGACTGTCGTGATCCTTCGCATTTCTAAGATACCTTAGTGTTCTTGTATGGATTAGAGTGCCGAATTCTGCTACTCTTCACGGGACCTTCCACGTTCATAGGGCCCCTGGAATTTTCGCCCGTTGCATTCTTAAGGCCCTTGTAATTGATTCTCTGAATTATGTAATGTACCCCTTTTACTTGACACTGATAACCCTTGATTCTTGGGAATTGTCACCCCTTGCACTTGCTAATATTCTCTACGATATTTGTAGCTCTTTGTGTTCCCTAATGTCCCTGGAATTGTTGTCTTTTGAGTTCCCTAATTTTCCTTGGAATTCTCGCCCTCTGCATTCCAACATTGTCCATCATTATCACACTCTGCACTCCGTAATGTCCTTATCACCCCCTTTTGCATTCCCTGAATACTCTGGGGAATTGTAGTCCTTTAAAAGAACCCTTAGAGAATTCGCATGGCCCTGACCCTCGCAACCGTGACCCTTTCTACGCCCAAAGAGCACCCTTGGATATTTGCCGCCCTTTGTACCCTCCCAATAACCCTTGAAAATGGTGCCCCTCGTTCTCAAAGCGTTTGTTTACTTGTTGCCCTTTATATTCGAGAGTGACCTTGGAACCTTGATCTTGAAAAAAAGATCCTAAAGGTAACCATGGCCTTCGACCATTAATCTTCCACCACGATAGCGCCACGGAAATGAAGTGTGATAATTGTAGGTATTAACTATTGAGAAAATCTCGCGGTCATCCCCATCCTAATCGGTAACCGCGAGATTCGTTGCTTAACCTGAATTACCAATCAGTGAACTCGCTTCTGAAATTACCCGTGGACTATTACAACGATAGTAGGACAACTTTCGGTATACCTACGACAACTTCCTGTATTCTCAGCTATTATTTATTGGCATTTTTGTTTCTGTTAATTGCAATCCTCGGTTCGTTTACAAGCAGATTTCCTGTCGATTTGTTTCGAGTATGTTTTCGTAGCACGAGGCGGGAGGAGATGGAATTCTATCATCGAACGAGACCCGGAACACAGTGATTCGCTGACAAGCGGTATTAATTTATGCAAATCGAATGGTGGCCTGCTATCGATCCGCGATCGACGCGAACACGTCAACGACTCTTCGCCGCGCCGTTCCCGTCCCCCGTCGATTCCTCTTCCTTCCACGATGCATGTTCCACCCTGTTCGAGGCCTACGCGTTTATGATATTGGAAACTCGACGCACCGCATACCAATTTGTTCCGACAGCCGGGAAAGAGCACGGACGCGACGGGCAAACGAGCTCGACGCGCCGACTCGGAGAGCCTAACCGAGTAGTCGAACGACGTCTTATCGATTTCGAAATTCCAGCCATTTCGTCAGCCCCGATAGAATTAGTTTCAACGAGTGGAAAACACGTACCCTCGCGTACGCAAGTTGCCTGTGTCAACCTCGCCGCACGGCCAACGGTAATCAAACATTTTCACCGCGGAGAAAATCGGTTCACGGAACAAATCGTTACACGCTGGTCGATAGCGGTCGAACGGCAAGCATTTCTCACGCACGAAATTATCCTCGACGAAGAGTGCGTAATCTGCGCGCGCGCCGTTTTCTCCCTCCGGATGAACGATTGCACGCCGGAAACAAAAAAAATTCGAGACCCGCCAACGGAAAAGCCTGGCTAATGGCGACTCCCCGATGAAAAAGATCCGCAAGATTAAGCGTGATTGCCGCTCGAACGAAACGAGTCCGTCGATTTTTCTCCGCTCGTCCTCACTCTTTCTCTCTCTCTCTCTCTCTCTCTCCGCGCGAGAAGCGCGTTCAGCTTCCCGCTCGATAAATTTAACGCGACGACGAGCACGACGAACCGGCAGAATCTGTTTCGAGGAATCGAAACGCGCCAGAAATCGTGGCAAACACGTTTTCGAGGGTCCGCCGATCGAATAACAATTCCCAGGAGCATGCTCGCGGAAGAAACATCATGGTTCTTCCACTTTCACCCCCCCCCCCCCTTTCGCGTTCTTCTCCCGCGAAGATCGCACGAAAAATCGCGGCAAAAAGACTAACCGAGCAATTATCGTGATCACCCCTATATATCTGACCGGGCGAAATTATCCGGAGCGTGTAATTTTCTGTGTCGAGGAGCCAGCGCGAGGATCGGCGCCGGTAGCGATGGCCTTTCCATTCTCTTCGTTGCGAGAAATTCAATTAGACAATCCCTGGATCCTCCAGCGAGTCGCGAGACTCGATAAAATAAAATTTATTAACCCCCTGCGGTCCAGCGTGTTATTACTTCAGAACTCATCACAAAATTATGCGGCAATCGACTTGAACAATTTTCATTTTCGCATAATGATCCCGAAATCTAGACTTTTCAGATTTTTGTCCACCATATTTGTGCTTCGAACTGTTAGATAACGCGTGTCTAGCTCGTAAACAATAGGAATAATAAATCTTCGAACCAATTTTCAGCTGGGGATTCTTTTTAACCGGACTATAGTTTGTCGAAATGGTGCACGAGGATTAGCAGTGTGATAATCACTGGAACGTGCCAAAAAATAGGACGAATGCAGGTAAAACGTAGAAGCAGACGCTAGACGGAAAGGAATGTTATTTTGGTACGATGCTTTCGGCGCATCGGTGCATTTATGTGTTCGGAGCTCCGGTACTGTTGGAACTGTGGCCCTAGCAAGGTTTGCTATAGTTCTCTTTAGACGGTGATCGAAGACTGATCGAAGCAAAGCGACGGGTCAGGCAGTTAGGCAGATATTTCTCGAGCTGAGAGCGATTCGTGGCCATCGCTAGCGCTGGGCGATCGGGCGAGCGCGTGAAATAAAGGAGCCGGCTCGTTTCAGGAGCAGCTGAAAATTAATACGTAATTACAGTCGTGGCCGCGAGAAGGGGTACAGGAGGAGATCGTTACTGGGAAACGCCGCGTGAATTCCAAAGAAATATCGAGCGCCAGCCCGGCTCCGGTAACAGATACACGAGCAGAAACAGGAACGGGAACGGGAACGGAACTGGTTCGCCGGGGGCCAGGGAAAAATTCGTGGCGCGACTCTAATCGCGCGTTAGTCAGCCCGAGTAATATGGAAATTATCGGGCTCGGCGATACGTGAATCATTCTACTCGCCTCGATTCCCGAACGCGGAGAAACACACGCGCCGAGAGAAACAAGCTCGAACCGTGAATGAAGCCCCAATTTCGCAGAGAGAATTTTCCCGCAAGAACGACCGGTTATTAGCGTTCGACCGTGCGATATGCCCGTGGAACGAGAACGAGACCGCGATCGAACCGGCCGATTGCGCCGAGGCCGATCCGAATCACCGACAAGGTATTTAAACGGCTGAGAACCTGCCTACCAGATCGGCCACAAAGCCGCGCGCGTTTCAACAACCCTATCCACCAGATCCAGCGGAAAAAGCTTCGCCCTGAAGCCTTGATCCTCGTGCAATCCTTGCTCGACGCTGCATAGGCGAAAGTTGCTCGCGAGCATAAGCTTCGGATACAAATTTTTCAAGTCGACTATGAGAAACTCGGGTGAGCATGCATTTCCCCTTTTAATAATTTCAATAAGCTGAGAATGATATAATACAGTGATTTCTCTGTATATGTTGCCAAGACCTGGATGATAAACGTCGCGAATTATCCCCACTACCGTGGAGTATACCCCGTGTGGGCCCCGAAGCTCGAAAAGCCTTCACTGTAATTCGATTCTTCTAATGTCTTCACAGTTTTGTACTCAAGCAATCCATTTTTGGCATAAAATCCATAATCTAATTATTCAATTCAATTCAATTTTTTATTATTGTTCCACTCAGGGTTACATCCTCTATAGGTTCACACACCTATGGGCGGTCACCCATCTTTCGATGAGCCCCAACCAACATCGCTTAACCTCAACGATCACCATTCCCACAACACCACCGGTCGAGCCACCACTCGCCGGCCCATAATCTAATTATTACTGGACTAAATCAAAATAGAAACTGAGTTTCTTTTGTTCACAGGTGTAACCAGTGGATAAGGAGGTAGCAGTATTCCTTAATTGTTTTATGTTTGTTCAGCTCGTGCTTTCTAGTCATTCTAAACATTTGCATTAGATATATGTAAAAGAAACACAGCAACAGGACAATGTGTCGCCACGGCGCACAGTGGGCAATTCCAAGCGAGGAATAATACAAAACTTAAGTATCCTTATTAGGGCCGTATTAATTATAAGCTCTAACTTTTTCGGAACACTACGGAGCATCAATATTTCTGAACCTCATCTCCTAAATTTTCAGTTTTCTAGTGGCTAAACCACGGATTCTGGGAAAAACATGTTTCGAACAAATGTTAATCGATAGGTTAATCAAATGTTAGTCGTCTATAAACTCCGAGAGAAAAAAATTAAAAAACATTTTCTTTGGATAAAAAATTATGGTCACCTTAATTTTTTAATTGCAACTATGTATTTTTTGTTGTAACTGACCTCAAGACCAATCCAATGACCTATTTTACTATGACTTTAAGTCTTAAATTAATACTGAAATAATTTTGTCCGCCTAGATCGGCATTTTCTCCCGCTGTGCGGCGGAAATATAAACAACGTCGTCTCCGAGCAATCAATTCAAGGAACCAAGGAATTCAAGGATCCAAGGAATCCGCTCGATTTCGAGCTATTTCGTGTTTGTAATTGCCGGAAAAATGGTAACATCTCTGTAGCTTATTCTTGGAAGAATTTTTCCGGAGCTGGCGACGATATTCCGTTTGAGAGAAGATCAGCAGAGAGGCGAGAGGTCAAACGCCGCACAGGTGGCTGCGAAACGAAATCATTGCCGGTCGAGATTAATTTCTACGAGCGATCGAGTCGATCCGGTCCCGACTCACCGGTCGTTCCTTCTGGACGATCCGCGCGAGAGGATGCGAGGCAAAGAGACACGATGGATCGAGAAGGAGAGAAAGACGGTGAGGGAGAGGGAGAGGGAGAGGGAGAGAGAGAGAGAGAGAGAGAGAGAGAGAGAAGCGGACGGCGCACTTCCGAGCTGGCTCGCGAGAGTCGGTGAGGTTTTATACGGTGTGTATCTGCCTTATGGGATACGGTGCCGGTATATTATGGTTAAGTTGTTGCCGGTCGAGGCTTCTATTGGAGCGCAGCTTCTGGTCTCGCGAGAGATTATAGAGATAATGGGGCCCGGATAGCAGCATTGCTCGGTCCTCGCTCCCAACAAATTGCGGGGTTCATTCATCCTCCGCGATAGAGAGAAAAACTAGCCGCGCTGCCTCTCCGCGTTGCTCCGCTTGCTCTCGCACCATCGCGCACAGGATACTCCCTTCTCCTTCGCCTTCCTCGTCCTCTTCTTCTTCTTCTTCTTCTCCTCGTTCCTTTTCCTCTCCTCCTTGTTTGTTGCTCCTTGCTCTCCTTCCTTCTCCGTGAACGCGGATCTGCTGCTCGCTCGTTCACGCGCGCGCGCGCGCGCCCGCGTACATGCGTGGAACTCGCCTTTCCTCGCGTGCCCGTCCTTACGTGGTCTCGAGAGAACGTTCCCCGGCTACCCTGAAATTACCATTTTGCCGGACGATGCTCGTCGCCGTGTCCTTGGAGCCCCGATCCTCGAGCGACGCGCTCCCTGACGCACCGTTCGTCGGCACTCTCTCCTCCGTCGATACTCTATCAACCGGGCTCTCTCTCTCTCTCTTTTTCTCTTTCTTAGTGCACCGACTCGTACAATAAACGGGACGCGTTCCGTCCGATGCAAATGGCCTCGAACGACCCAACAACTCGGAAGGCGTATTCCGGCCTCGACATGGAATCAGTGAAGTCAGATCATGACTTTTCTGTCACTCCTATCCCCTCCTCCGCCAACAATCCCCGCTTCCGCCGCAAACCGGTCACGTGACGCGTTTCGTCTTCGTCGCGCACGTGTCACAATGTCACGTGACCAATCCGGTAATGACAGAGAGCGGGCAACTCTGTTCCCCTCAATTTCTCCTGTCTGGCTAGGCCAAAGGCGTTGAAGAGAGCAACGATACGTTCGGGTTCACTCCGAGAGCAGAGGAGATCCTCTCTTCCTCTGGGTCTTCTTCTGGCCCTTCGATATTCTTTACAAGCGCTCGCGGAGAGCACGCTAAGCGAGGCCACGGCGTATAGCGGAGAGAAAAAAGAGGGGAAAAGGAGCACCCGATTCCGCCGTATAATTTGCGGGTATAGAGAAACGCAACGAGCCGCGCGCGGGCTTAGATCGCCACGGATGGATTTAAGAGGATAGGCCAGCAGGCTCGTAACGTATAAAGGGGCGCAAGATAATCAATTACCCCAGCTACCGACTTCCCGCGAGAGCAATAACATCGGCCGGCCGCTGCCGGAGAGAGCAGGTCGTGTACCTGTTGCAACCGCGTATATTTAATGGCACCCCTAATCGTCCACGCCCGGTCGTTCCGAGGCCTCTTTATACTTTTCCAGGAGGGGCTGGCGTGCTCTCCTCGTTCCTCCAACCCCGCCGAACGCCGCACCGAACCACCGGGAACCACAGGGAACCACGGGGAACCGCAGGGAGCCCCATAAAAATTCACCGCTTCTCCCATACCCTACGCAACCACCCTTTAAGCACCTTTTTTTCCAAGATTCTATTAACCATTCGGAAACGATGACCGATGCCCTCTTTACTGTCGCAATTTGTCAATGATTCGAACCTTTTGCTAGTTTTTCTGTTCTCAGCCTTTCACGACCAGCGCCACCGTCGAATCATTTGTCAAAGATCGGTGCTTTTTTCTTGCTGAAATGTTAGGTCAGTCCAAAAGTCCGCACGCGTAATCGGAATTCTTTTGTTTGGCGACGGTAGGACTTGTTCGCATCATTTCGCGACGCCTACGTGGTGTCACCGTAGTTTGGTCGATTATTTTCACGGGGCCCCAACGTGGTGTCACCGGACGGCATAGTGTTATTGTTAGACTGCGGATTTCATGCATTTGTAGCAAAAATCGGTAAGTACAATTTAAAGCAGTGGACATATTTAAAAGATTTAAAAGCACCAGCGTATTGGTTTGAGCTTAATGAAATAATTAAAACAAGAAAGAAATTTTTCCTGGGTCTTGCAATCAATGCAAATATTTTTTACTTTGCATAAAGATCAGCAGTCTAGTTATTATAGGAAGGGGGTACAAACTTTTGCACTGACCTAGTACCTACATAAACTGATTGAACATCGATGGTTTGTACGCCAACATTTTAGTTGGCGGTCATTTTTGTAAGTCTTGTTGCCACAGTCGAGAGTTTTTCAATAAATTGTTCGAAAGCAACTTGATTCACAATTAAACTTTTACAATTTATTCAACTAGCTTTTGTGAAACTATTATTTGAGAGAACATTACTCTCACGTACAACAATTTATTCCTGGTTTCCGAAATTTTGAAGTGTTTTTAAAAAATTCCCCGCTGCGAAGGAATTCGTTCTTCAATTCTAGAAAATGGACAATTGTGCAAGTGCTGCTCGAATGTTCGAAATTCTCTTCACAACGATCCAGATTTTCCATCGAAAATTACCTCAAGACTTTAAACGAGGACAACCTTGGAAACGTCCTCCTGTTTTCTAAATCTATCGATACATATATAAATTGTTATAAATTTGTTTTTTTTTGTTGTACCCCATCACAATGTAAATGTTAATCGTAAACCTCTCTTCTATATTCGATTGTAAACCATGTGGTCGCTAATGACCTAGCTGTTAATGCGACCACGTTAATCCTTTGCACTCCGGAATTTTGTAAACACCTGTTGAATGTCGCCTCAGCGGCGACAAAGGAGTGCAAAGGGTTAAAATGAACGACACAAAAATTAACCGAATTAACTCGTTGCCCGATCGAAACGAGTGGCCTGTCCCTCGGGAGTTCCTCGAAGGGTTCTGTCGATGTTGAAGCGTCGGTACGCGCGGCTTCAGAAGAGGATAGGCTAGCGTCCCGACATATTGAGGGCTGATACTGCTCGGCGGACGTTAAGAGGCTCGAAATGGTGAATAAACGTTCGCTCGTAAAACGCGCGGCGAGCCGTATCTTCTAGGAGTAATGGCGCGTATGATACGCACCGCGTAGAGAGCCTTCGTCCCGTCCCGTCCCGTCCCGACCTTACTCTCGTCCTCGTTCGTTCTAGCCTGTTTCTCCTCCGCTCGGAGCCGATCCTGTCCGGGAGCTGTTCTTTTCTGCCGAGGGATCTTTCGCTCCACTCGCTCTGGTCGCTTTAATGCGTTCGATTTGTTAATTGAGAAAAAGTCCGCAGGTACGAGCAGAGGCAGCTTTGTCGGTCGTCTTCTGCGCGCGAACAAACGAGACCAGACCGACGCGACGGCCACTCCGCGAAGTTTTTACAAGGTGGACGCGACGCCGATTCCGTGCCTACCTTTTACCTCAGCCGAGGGGGATCCTCCCACCCTTTTTTACGCCGCTCGATTTCCTTCGGCCATCTTCCACCGGGGGCATCGTTAGCGTCGCCCGTTGATAGACAGCCTTGAGCATCGGGGCACGCTCCGCTTAATTGCAAATCGATTTCAATTAATCCCCCATCGGAACCGGTGGTTTTCGATCGCCTCGTGTCGCGAATCGTGTCCCAATCATCTCCCGTGCGGGAACACGCGCAGGAACGCTTCCGAGGAAGAGGAAAGGAAGAGAACTACTCGAGGAGGGTTTGCAGAGAAGGGAGAGGACACAGAGGGAGAGACGAATCTCGTCGGCAGGGCACGATGACGAGCCGCAATTATGTCTCCGCCGGCTGCCGACCGTGTAGAGGTCGTCGGGTACAGTAGTCCACGAAAGTTCCCATTTGTCACTGATCTCCATCGCGCGACTCGACACCTGGCTGTCCCGGGACCACCGCTTTCTCGATTAAACAATCGACTTTTATCGCCGCTCTCTCAGCTGCGCAACCGGCACACGTTCCCCGATTCGCAAATGGGAACGTTCTCGTGCCTAGACGAACCTAAATCAATTCCACCCTCCTCTTGCGATCGACTCGTCCCGATCAACCAAAATCGCAAGGAGATTCACAGATAGACAGTGGCACGAACCACTGCTAAGAGGGACTTTGACTCGCTCGATTAAAATGATCAAACTGTCGATGTTAAGTTGAATGAGTAGGTACTGAAAGTTGCTAAACATGGTGGCAGAAACACAGGGTATTTTTCCGGCAGAACTACGGCAGCATATTCTACAAGGAGAAATAAGAAATAAATGTTATTGGAAGTTCGGTTAGAAACGCTTCGTTGCAAAGTTGCAAACAAATGAAATTGAATTTGACAACGGCGGACTTTACTTCGTAGAGTATGAAAGGTCGAACATGTTTATCTTACTCGTCGATAGTTATCATGTTTACTATCTTGAAGTGATTCAACATCAGTGTCGCTTTTACCGCAACACCTGTTAGATCAAGAGATCGTGGCGAAAATGCCAAGTGTTTTCAGACTAGGAATACATTCGTTTCATTTATTCAAAATCAATTTCATTTAAAACATTTTTTTCTTATTTTTTACTTGTACAATATGCTCCCGTAGTTTTGCCGGTTAAACCCGGGACACCTTGTATTTTAATTGTGCGAAATGGTCCCCATTATTGCATTTCTTCCAAATGTTTCAATCAACCTTCACGGTGGACATCGGTACACCATACCGAATCGCTTATAATTTTAACCCTTTGCACTCCGAACCATTCTGGCAGAAATTTACAAATCCTCGTATTATTTAGTATAATTTTGGAACCAAGTAACGTATTATAATGATATTGGACCTATATGAATTGGTTGACATCGAGGAATATATATTTGCAGAAAAATCAATATTTTATTTAAAGTTGCGCTGGAATAAATTAATTCCCCGTAATCGCTAATAAACTTTAATGTCCCATGAGAGGGGACAGCGGAGTGCCAAGGGTTAACAAGCTGAAGATAAATTGGTATTCTTAAATCATTTTGTCTTATCTACCGTTTTAACTTACACCTACTCATTTTTGCCGTAAATGCATAAAATCTAGTGATCAGTAGAATTGATGGGAATTGTCGGGATTCGCAAGCTCTTGGAATCCTCCGTGATGTCAGAAGATTTCGCGTGGAACGGTACAGCGAGTTATCAATAATTTGCATATTTCCACGGTTCGTAAAGTAACGAGCGGTCGCCTCGACACCGAATTCCGTTCTCCGGCTGTCACTGACCTATAATACCGATCGGAGCATCGGTGTCGTCGATAACTCACTTTCACGGTCCAGGAGCTGTATCACGGATCGAAACGAAGCGACCCGGTGATTATCTTTCGATAGGTTCCTCTCTCCGTCCTTTCGTGCCCCCCCCTCACTCCTCTCTGTCTTTTTTTTCTCGAGACGATCGAGAGAGCCGAATCTCCGATCGGAATCTTTCTATTTGCATCGTTAATGGCCCGGCCCGGGAGCTAAATCATTTTTCTTCGACACACAATGCCCAACCTCGCAACCTGGCGAGTTACGCCGAGTGGTAACGCAACACCTGGCCGGCAGCAGCGCCGAGATACGGATCTGCTCTTTCTGCGTGGACGTCGGGGCCCTATAAACGAGCAGTTAACGTCGAACTCGGTTGTTACCGCGTAACAACGACGGTACGCTAACCGGCCGTCATTTCTCCAATTTATTCCCGTTCGCGAGCAACGGATCTCGGACGTCCGGAGCGAGCGAGAGAACCAGACTGGATCGAAACTGTCCCGCCAACATGGACATCTATAAGTACTCGATCCAACGGTACGGTGCAACGCGTCAAGGTGGTATAATGATTTCTCTGTATACGTCGCCGAGGCCAGAATGATAAACGTCGCGAAATTATTCCCACTATCGAGGGGCTCCGAAGCTCGAAAGGCCTCGGACGCCGAGGAGTGTAAACATAACGCGGCTCGGGTATATTATCTCCTGCACGATACACGACGCTGGCCCAAGACCCGTATTGTTGACAAATATCGTGAATTCACTGTACTTGGGCCAAAAATGAATTCTGAGATTTTTCTGACCTAACTCCCATAAATTGTGACACCTGGTGAGAAGATGCGCACCACATTTGGACAACTGAAGCCCGTATCGCATTTGCGGGAAAGTTTAACAATTCTAATGATTTCTAATGAGTTATTTTCGAAATTTCCTCAAACGTTTTTCAGCAAAAAACCGTATCTCGGATGAATAATGACGAGATTTCTGGGTTACCGCAAAATATTTCAATCTGATTTCCCATTGGATGCGTCCTTTGCTCGCTATATGAGAAATGTAACTTCGACTCGGCCGCGCTCGAGAGGTTCCTGCGTGTATTCGTTTAACTTTACAGACTTGAGTCATTGGACGAAGTATAGCTTTCGAAGTCCCGAAGAGCCTGACGAACGGTATCCGCCTCGATAGCCGCGGTTAACAGCGCCGATCCAAGCAGATCCATTTCCACGGCTGCATTGTAGCCTGCGAGCAACTCGAAGGCGCTATCCTGTTGCAAGCTGCGCTGGAAACTAGTTTCTGGATCTAGTTTGAGCGTCGTTTATTTTCGAGCCTCTAAACCCCTATTAACTGGGTGGTTAACCAGAAACGATCCTACGAGGAAAAAAAAACCTACGACGCGATTTATCCTCTGGTGAGGATAGTTAGAATGTTGCCGAGCATCAGCACCCGGCTAGCTACTCGTTTTACTCGACGAAACCGTTTGCTGCCACGTCGTACGTATGTGGGTGACCTTCGTCCATCTTCTATCTCCATATCTATTGTAACATATTCGTTCTTCTGGTCGGAATTTTTGCTAGATTTGTTTGTATCGTAACACGTCTGTGTGTGCCGAGTTTCGTTGCGATTTGTTCTTTAGGATCCGAGTGGTTTAATCCTAATATGATCGGCTCTGATTGGCTTGGTCTATGCGTTACGAACGACGTCGGAAATTTTTATTACATCTATCAACAGTATCCATACGTAATCAATAATTTGAAAATAATTTGTTTTTCGTTTTAGTTCTGTGCCGAACGATGAAGAGGAAACACGCATTCTTTTACAGTTTTCGGTAAAGCAGCCTGTGTTCAAAATATTCTGAAAAGTATAATTTTCTTTTTACAACACTGTAATAAAATGGCGGCGTCCGCACCTTCCGACGATCATATTCGTCGTTGCATACTTTTTCATTTTCATGCGGGTCTTAATGCAACGGGAACTTGACTGTCCTTGATAATGATGGTGATTAATATAATAAATTAAGAAATAAAAACTTGAATTTACTACAAAGTTTGTTTCAGATTTCAAAATAATTTATTACTTATGGGACCCCCTATTAGTTTTGTCGCGGAGTGTAGGCTTGCAGTAGATATCAGTTTTGTTTCTTCTAGGAAATGATGAAAACTACAAAGAAGTTGGCTGCAACCGTAAAATAAATAGTAGAATTCAATTCAGTCATTTCCTATAAAAGCGTTTTTATAATTCCAAAAATTGTGAAAGGGTTGATTAATATTCTCACTCGAATTTTCCATTCGGAATGGCAGGAGGAGAGAGAAAGGGCTGCAGGTTTGTTCGAGGAAGACCTTTTCAGGTTTCCTGTGTCGTTCCACGGGAGGCAGAGCTCTCTCCAGCCATCAGAAATCCATTTACCATCCGCAAAATATCGACAGAGTTTGTTTTAGATTTCAAAATAATTTCTTATTTATGGGTCGCCCTAATATAACGTGTGTACTAAAATTTACCAGGCTGCAGAAGGTGCAAGAGGGTCACGAAATTGCTATAACAAATCTGGTCTTTCCCGGCTACCGGTGTCGGATGAAACGATTTCTGCGGGTGAACGCGACCCGATGTGCGAGGAACGGGTGTTTAACGTAAAAGTCTGGCGACCGACGCTCGGAAATTCGGCGGGCCGGAGGTGACAGCAGCGCAAAGCAGAAAATTACAAGGCCGTCCGCGTGGAATCGGGCCGATTTGTGGCGCCGGTCCCGCAATCGAGGGGGGTGTCGCAGGAAGCGTCGAGGCTCGTTCGCAACCGGATTACGAAACAAGCGTCCCAGGTAAGCAAGCGAGCAAGCGAGCAAGCAAGCTGGCTGGCGAGGCAGGCAGGCAGGCAGTCAGTCAGGCTCCGATCGAGCCTTTCTTTCACCATTTCCTTCCTCGTCGTGCGTCACTGCGTGAACGCGTTAACCTTTTCCGAAATTTCGCAATGCGGGAGGAAGTCATCGGTAGGCGATCGATCCGATGGAAAATCGGGGACGAGGATCGTTCGATGATCTCGGGCAACGGACGAGCTCGGTGTGAGGTAACTTGGGGAGCTAAGTATGTTCATAGGCATCCTTGTGAAACAGCCGCCTGGATCCTGCTGCCTCAGCGAGTCCTTCAGTTACAACGATGAGAGGCAACCTGTGGAGCTAAACATGTCTAGACATTGCGAGGCGGTGCGAACTCTTCTGTAGCCAACCAAAATATTCATAGAGATAGTTTCAAAACTTTGCTGTTCCACATTTTTCGCGTACAAATTCTTCTCTCGAGACTGTTGTACATTGACAAGATAGTAACCAAAGAATTATTCTTCGGTATTGGTATTGCAAGGATGCTGGGCAGTAGGAGGCACCACCAGTTGCTGTGGGGGTATCGCAATGTTTGCACCCGGCACAAATGTAGCGAGAAACAGACAGCGAGGCACCCACGACGTCAAAAAACCTGTAACCTTGTGCAGGATAATATCTCGCGGAGGATGGTTCGCAACGTCTGGACACAGGTTGCCCCGGGGGGATCCACGGAGAAGGGTGAAACGAGGCGGAGGAGACCGAAGGCGACGGCTAGCTGTTTATCCGGCGAGAAACAGAGTAACAAGGAGGAACCAAAAGTGCCCGGCGGAAGAGGGAACAAGCTCTAATGGGAGATGATGAGGCGAGCCGAGGGAAAAACGCAGGAAGAGACGATCGCGGACCGCTCGAGGTACCGTTCCCAGGTGGATATTCCGGGGGAACTGTAAATTAATCGGCGCGTCTTATCGAGCCCTGTACGCGTCTCGATCAATGCCAGATAAATAGAGAGCTGGCCTGTCGGATGGCAAACAAGAGAGAAGGGTGGGGGGGGGGGAGGATCCGGACGTTCGCGATAAACGAAATCAAGTCTCCGCGGGGCGACGAAACATCGCGGCCGGCAAAAGGTAGAGCGGACCGGAGAGGCAAATACAAAAACCAGGCTACAAGGCGAACGTATCAAAGACCCGACATAGACGAGGAGAACGAGGCGCGAGACGGACACCGGCGAGAAACAGAGAGAGAGAGAGAGAGAGAGAGAGAGAAAGAGAGAGAAAGACGGCCGAGGACGGCGAAGAGAAAGCAGCGAGGTGCACAGAGGGGTAAGAGGGAGGCCGAAGGAGCCGGAGGATGGGGTAAAACGGACCCACCGTGAGCCACGTTCCCACGATCTCATGAATGAACTCGCGTGGCTGCGAGCCACGTGGTGGGGAGAGTACTCTCCTTTCCCCACTTTACCTCCCCCTCCTCCTTTCCCCTCCGGGCACCCTTGTTCGTTCCCTTCACCATTCCCCTCCGTTTCCTCGACGAGCCGACAGTGCTTCTCTTTCTACGGCGAACTAAGCGGCTCCCGTCCTCGGGGGTAAGGAACTCGGGGTCATCCTGGACCTCGAAAGGATACGTAATAATAATTTGTCTTGATTGCACGCTCGTCGTCGGAACACCGGTACCAACGCCGATGAAAAATAACAACAGTTCTGCTGTACTGCAGATCTAACGTTCTAACCAACAGAATCGCACTGCTGCTTAATCCTAAATCTTTCTCGAATGTCGCAAGTCTTGTATTAGAGATCTAGATAGATCTCTATGCAAATTCCCATTCGCGTGGTCTATACATTGCAAAAACCAGAATGAATCGATAGCTAAGCTGTCCGCGAGTACACGTTGCCACCAAGCATTCGAGAAAATGTCTATAGGAACATAATTGAATTTGTTCCGTTCGTTCTCGTCTTTTATCAGAACCTCAAAAGCCGAACGAACTTTCTCGATAGAAATTTCTACAGCAGTGTTATATTGTGGCTTTCGCAGCTCGAACCGCAAAAATTTAGCTGTCTTGTGCCAGAAGATTGAGAGCTCAGACTCGCGGCTTTGAATTGCAGTGAGCCAACAAAAGGTGGGCATTGTTTGCGAGATTGAAATGAGCGAGCAGCCATTCAAAACGAGAGGAAGAAAGGACCAGCGGCTAATTTCATGGGAAATTGTCAAAGATTGCCCGAGAAGGTGACCTCCCAGGGAAATTCTGGGGCAATTCGATTACTATAGAGAGGCTAGGATATCGAGCGCGATTCAAACGGTTGATTCATGGAGCCTAGAGATAACTGGACCGGTCCTCCTATACTACTCTGTCTTTCTGGCCGGGAACAGTTTATCCGGTGGATAGAAAGTTGGTTAATGGACGAACACGAACAGAAGCTTGTCGTTGGTCGGCAACGGGCTGGCTCGAGATCTCTCGGGCCCGTTGAATGGAGCAATATTTCCTTTTCAATGAGGAAGTCTTGGCTTTCAATGGATCTCGCGAGTATATTGTAACATTTTTATCGACGGGTTAATATCACGGTACCGGCACGAGACCACCGGAAATAGTTGAGAACGATAAACTGTCGGGTAAACGAGCCGGCGTATCGATTGCCGTCGATCGATGGGCTCCGGGAGGAGCTTTCGAAATTTCGATCGTTTCGCGGGATCGGATCGTTTCGACGATTAAGCTAGCGAAGATGTGGACGGTAGCTGAACGGCCGTGCTCGTGTGTAATCTCGATTAAATGCCCCCGGCGGAAGAAACCGAGCAGGTTTTATCTAACTGCCTGTTGGAAATTATAAACGCGGAGTCGCGCAGCGCGCGGAGGGAAACAGCGTAATTTAACGCGGCAACGTTCGCCTATCCGAGGAACCGAGATATTTATTTCGAAATTATCGAGAAACTGGACCCGCGACGCCACACGCTCGATTCCACGGATCCGGATAGGAAATCCTCGATTGCTTCCTTATAAATTAAACAACCGCGATGCGTTCGTCGATAGAACACGGTTTTTCTTTTCTTCCTCCCCGGGACACAAAAAAGGAGACTTTTCAAAGCGGAGATAAACGCGTCCTGTGGCTGGAGGAGCCTCCCAACACTTTCATCCGCGAGAGTTACCAACGTTTCCTGCATTCTACAGGTGACCACGGTTTTAATAGTAAAAATGCCGCGTTCCTCGACAACTCTAATTAAGTTTTACTTGCTGAAAATTCGATTGTCCGACGTCGCGTTCGTTTCGCCATTCGTCTCGTGTGCATCGAAAGAGACAGAGTCTCGGCAAGAACCCCAGAACAACGATTCTCGAAAAAAACAATAACGACCGTCCGATCGCGGAAAACGGTGTTGTAACGAGAAGATTAAAAAGCGACCGGTATTCTAGTTAAGTTAACGAACCCCGGGCGTATTGAAAACGTTCTCCCGAGCGGATCGAATCGGGCCACGGAGTGATTTACCCGAGCCGAATCACCGTGAAACCATACAGCGTTGAACCAGAGGGCGTGCCTCGTATATCGTCGGATGCGCGAAAAAGGGTTACAATGACCGGTGGAGGCTCGCCGATGCGAGGAAAGAGGAGAGGAGAGAACGCGAGAGGAGGGAGCCGCGAATAACGGAGCAAGAAAAGGCAGGATGAATTTCGCGGAATGATATACGACCGTTCCGGTCGGAATCCTCGAAGGGATTCGGGAGCGAAAACACGTCGGGAATCGGTCTTCGAATTAAGAACTGTTCGATCCGAGACGAGGAGCAGGTTGGGGCGGACCCCGCCGGTGCCTGCCGCGGAAGAGCTCTCGTTTTAACGACATCCGTAATAACGCGCGACGATCGCGGTTAATGCTCGCCCCGCGTATCGATCCGGAGATCGGGGATCGGGGACCGGGCTCGGATTCGAGGCGAATTAAACCGTTACGGGCTACTAATTGCCGGGCCGGGTCGTTTCGTGGCCGTCCGGCAGATAAACCGGCTTGTCGAATCACGTGAGAAAACACGAACGAGAAGGCACCGCGGAGCGGCGGCGTTATTAGTTCCTGGTCCACCCTCCTGCAGCCTGCAGCATGCAGCCTGACTGCAGCCTGTTGCTTGTCTTCCTCTCTTTCTCTCTCTATCGTTCCCTCTCTCACTCTCTCCACCTTTATATCCCTGTTCGCCGGCACTCGGAGCAGAACCGAGTTGCGCCGCACCGCGGTGAATGAAGCTGAGTCGCGTGGCGCCTGGTGACGTCACAACCTGTTGCTACCTGTTTCTCTCCTTCTCCCTTTATTCCCTTCGTCCTCCTATCTGCTCCTTATCGGACGCGGCCTGTGTCGCGGCAGTCGCCTTTCAGCTGCCCCGCGGCTCTTCGACAACGATTTCCGGAGACCGCGCTATTTTCCAGTTCAATTACGATACCCGATACCACAATTCCCCCTCCGCCCCCCCCCGTTGTTTTCCCATTCATTCAATCCAGAAAAATCCCTGCCGATTTCTGGCTTTATCGGTCTACCTCTTCGGGCGACAGCTTTCTGTTATCTAGAGAACCGACCGACAAGCTATCCTGCGCCATTATGGATGTAGCCTGCCTTTAGCAAGTAGCTACGACCGCCTATGGACTGATAAAGTTTCAATATCCGGATCGGGGCGGATTAGATTGCCATTATGCGCGAACCTAGATCTTCTGTCACGAAACGCACAGGTTGCTCTATTATCGACGAGGAAGAACGTTCTAGGGGACAAAAACAAAACTACTCTAGCGAAAAAGAACATATTCAAAGCGAAAAAGCCACTGTGACCTTTGATTTTGAGGGTTGTAGGATCTAGGCCAGCCTCAGTGGTGCCAATTGCATTTAGGAATGCTATTCTAGCTCCGAGTAGTTTCTCAGCAACGAAGCTACGCCTCCTTTCATGCAGAGAAAACGAGACTATTTCACTGAAACGAAAAAAAAATTCAGAGTCATTGCGTTCTTCAGAGCTACATTTATAAGGGATGCATAATCTATGCCAGACTGTGAAGCGTCATTAACCTTGGGATTACTAGTCTGGCTCCGAAAAAATCCAGAGCAACGAAGCCACGCCTACTCGAAGCGCTCTACGCAGAGGAACCAGAACAAGCGTACATAGTGACTTCTCCATATATGTCGCCAAAACCTGGATGATCAATGTCTCGGAATTACCCTCACTACCGCGGGGTATGCCGCGCGAGGGGCCAAGAAGCTTCAGAGGCCTCGGACGCCGAAGAGTATAAACATAACACGGCTCGTGTATGTCCCCTGGACGATACACGACGCTGGCAAGACCCGTGTTATTGAAAATAAAGAGTATTCACTGTATTGGGTACATCGCAGTAGTTTGTAAGTGAGGAATCCACGAGGGAAGCTCTTAAACGAGTCAATGCCGTTTGATTGCGCATCTCGAACCTGTCGGAACTTTCTCTCCGCGGATATCCCACCTCGCGGCTCCACGACTCGCGGTTCAATTCCACGAAATGAATGGGAGAGCCTATCTGAAAGAACGACTCTATGAATGGAAGCACACACCGGTACTAGATCGGAACTGAATCGAGCGGCCGTTCATTCAAGGTAACGCGCGCGTTGCTCGCGATTTTCAAGGACCCTCGTGAACGAAGAGGATTCCTACTTTACCGGTGGCGGGTACTCTTGACGAGGTTCGCGCCACCTGCGAGAAAACGGTCGAAGCTGGTCGAAAGCTAGGACGGGAACGGAGACCGTCAGAGGTAGACACTCTCCGGTCCCGATCCGTTAGCCGGTCGCCGTAGATCGGCGACGCGCGACGTGCCGGGGCGACACGCGGTTGCATTTTTCACGAGCTAAACTATCTTTAAATCCCGCTGAATAAGGCAACGAAGAGAAAGGTTCGTTTCTATCGAACGCCTCCGACCGATGCCCCTGGCAACGACTATTTAAGGCGACACAACGCGTCGCGACGCGACGCCTCGCTCGTAGCTCGCGTTCTCGTTCTCTCGCGACTTCAGCGAGAGATCGGCATCGTCGTTCGGCTTCTATCGCTCGGACGCTTATCGGCCGACAACAATCTACCGAGAACGGGCCCGGTGATCTCGTTCCTCGAATCGAATTGCGCAACAGACACACGCCGCGAGAACGAAGCGGGATTTTTCGGAGCGATCCGGAATAGCGTGGTGCGATCGATCCGATCAGTCGCGTCGCCGAGGATGCAATCGACGAGACGAACCTTCGCGACAAGCTGAATCGCCGCTTTAAGAATTCACAGCTCCCCGAGAATAGATTTATCGATGCGTCGGATTACTCGGTTCGAAGAACCAGCCATCGCATAAATTAGTCGAGTGGCAGCTGTCACTTGCCGACAGTACAATAACCGCTTCGAGAGAGGTCGTCAATTATTAAGCGAACAAGGTAAACGGCCAAGCCTGAAAATAAGCGGAGGTCGTGATCCTTTCGTTACAATACATTGTCTTCCTTCGAAAACATTCAAAACGACCAAGATATAATATTAGGGGTACTCATAAGTAATCAATAATTTGTAAATAATTTGTTTTCCCTTTAGTTCTGTACCGAACGATGAAGAGGAAACACGCATTCTTTTAAAGTTTTCGGTAAATCAGCCTGTGTTCAAAATATTCTGAAAAGTATAATTTTTTTTTTTACAACACTGTAATAAAATGGCGGCGTCCGTACCTTCCGACGATCATATTCGTCGTTGCATACTTTTTCATTTTCATGCGGGACTTAATGCAACGGGAACTTGACTGTCCTTGATAATGATGGTGATTATATAATAAATTAAGAAATAAAAACTTGAATTTACTACAAAGTTTGTTTCAGATTTCAAAATAATTGATTACTTATGGGTCGAAAATCAACAAAATCTACTAAACCGTCCACAGAGTACAATTGCTGTTACGAAAATGTAACGAATGTTCTTAGCGGACAGATTGGGATGATTCTAGAAAAATAAAACGACGAATCGCGAGAGGAACGGCTTGTTGTCCCTTCGAACGATTCGCCCAGCTGATCGGAGACTTGAACGACGAGCCTGAGAACGCGGAGCTCTCCGAAGCGTGCAGGCTACGGGCCGGGACGATTCGAAAATCTTCAAATTTCTTTTCTCGGACGCAGCATCTGTCCGAGCGAAGAGGAGGAACGAGCTGGGCGGGAGGGGGGAGGGGTGGTTAACAGAGGGCCGATGAGAAGAAGAGGAGAGAAAGAGAAGAAAGAGGAGGCGGAGGGTTTGTTTGAAACTGTAAATCGTCGTCTCCGGGGATCGAGGACGTGAGAACTGTATCTGCGTCTGGTCGCCGGTAAGTAAGCAAACCGGGCTGAAGGAGGGACAGTGAGAGAGCCGTGGAGGAGAGCGAGAGCAGAGAACGAGAGAGGACCGTCGAGAGGTGACGCGTGGAGGAGAAAGGGGAGGTTTCTCGACCGCACGTACAGCTGCGGTTACGCATTTCGCGCAATGCTGCGTGCACCGCCTCGCCTCGCCTCGCCTTGCCTCACCTCGCCTCGCCTCGCTTCGCCTCCGAGAGAACGGTCCACGCCTGAGATCGATTCCCATCGATGATAAACGCCCGTTTCGTTCGAGTGGGAACTAACACGAAAAATCTCGTCGCTCAAGTATAATTACGCGGGAAGGTATTTCCAGACACCGGTTACCCTTGCTTTCTTCCCGAGACAATGATCGGGAACACTTGTTCGTGCGAACCACCGCGGATGGCCTCCGAAAAATCACTAGCTATGTACCGATGAGACGTCAATCTACCTGCGAATTCAGATTTTTCAGGACTCGATTCTAGAAAGTTCAATTTAAACCTCTTCGCTCGGTAGAGCATCAAAATTTTAAAGGCTCGTACACTTTTCAAGGTCAAAATTTATCCACTTTGACCGCCACGTATACAGACACGGGAGACGGAACTGTATGTCCGAATTTGTGAATGAATTTTTGCGTTCATGTATCTATTGGGATCTAAAAAATGTTAGACTAAGAAATGCTTCTTTAACTTTTTGATTTTTACTTCGTTCGATGAACGACAGATTTGATTTTATGGAATTTCCTACGCTGTTGATTTCTCTCAGATTGTTTCGTAAGTTGGGGTGTTTGTTTAAATCGTTTCCGAGGAACGCGCGATTCTACGGTAGAACAGTCCTGTTATCAGATAAGAATGTTGCTGGTTCGTTCGCAAGTCCAACGGTCGTTTGCAGCGGCTTTTGCAGCGAGCGAGAACGGCAAAATGATTGCGTTACCGATAGTTCGGTTCGGTAATTTTGCAGGGGAAGCAGATCCTTTTCTCATCGCGTCGGACAGTGGGCGAAACCACATTTTGAATAGTTTTGTAAATATATTATCGAAAGGTAAGTAAATACATTACTGTATTTGCTTTTAAAATTCCTTCCGTCAGTTTTTAGTACTAAGAACTTCACTTTCATTAGACTATTACATTGATTCTAGTTATACTATTGAAACAGGAAGTTCTCGCAATTCTCAAATCCGAACGAATCTGCTTTAGACTGTCTTGAATAGTTTTTATGTGTAGTCATCTGCAAAGGTCTCCAAGCAATTAAGCTAACTTCAGAAATCGATGTAGAAGTTTTCATTCTTTCCTGACGAAAATCTCCTTCCAGTTGAGCAAGAAACAATCGCAACAATAATATTATATTCATACCAGAATCGCGGTATTAATTATAAGCTCTAACATTTTTGGAATACTACGGAGCATCGACATTTCTGAACCTTGTCTCCTACATTTTCAGTTTTCTAGTGTCTAAAACTAAAAAATGTTCGGAACAAAAGTTAATCGATATTCAGTCGTTTATAAACCCGCAGAGAAAAAAAAATTAAAAAACATTTTCTGTTAATAAAAAATTATGGTCACCTTAATTTTTTAATTGCCACTATGTATTTTTTACTACATATTATTGTAGCTGAAGTCAAGACGAATCCAATGACCTATTTTACTATGACTTTGAGTCTCAAAATAATACTGAAATAATTTTGTCCATCTAGATTGGCATTTTCGCCCACCGTGCGTCGGACAAGTTTCCGTGGAATTTCCATGGAAAGAGCGACAGAGGGATCTCGAAAAATGAACGATATCGAAGCGTGGGACCGGTGGACGCGGCCCATCGGTTCACGTTTCCCTTCCATGGTCGTCCGACGAGCGTGCGCGCACTGCACCCTCTCCCAGAGTCCAGAGCTCGTCCCCACGGTCCCATAACGCATTCTCATGCACTCGTCGGGCTTCGACCGCATTTTTTTTTCGCCGTTTTCCCATCCCGTTGCAGTATCCCATCGCGGTGTCCCGCCGCACATCGGCCTCTACACGTCCTCTCTGATTTTCAGCGAAGCCTTTGATCTCGAGCGATTCGAGGAATCGCGGCTCGCGAACAGAATTAACTGCCGCCAATCTACACCCCCGACCCGTCGTCCACCGTTCCTAAAACCGTCCTTGGTCGCCTTGCACCGATCCTCGTCGAATCGGACACTTTCTGCAACTAGACACTGCCTCCGTAAGCATCCTCCTATCAAGTACAATTCTGCCCCTCTGTTCCTTGTTTCTGTCTCAAATGATTCTATGAGATATCTCGCTATTTCCCCGCTATGCGTCAACTATGTTAAAAATTGGAGACCGAGTGAACACTTACATATTTGGTTCTATATGACTGAAACCAATACTGAGCACTACACTAAGAGCTTCTTCTCCCTCGACATCAGAGCAACGGAGATTTCAAGTTAACACGTTAACTGCCACGTCAGTCACATATGACTGACAGTTATTTTTTATTAGGTTTAGAAATTCATTTCTATTGTGACATATCCAGATAAACCGACTTTTATTAGGATGTATAGAATTCAGAAGGATTAAAACAGCATCCCCTATAATACATTTTAAATTTCTAGTTTCGGTTTCACTAATTAAATTACACTGATTTTGTGAGAATATCTGGGATTGATTTTTGGCACTTAAAGTGTTAAGCTAAGCCATTACATTTTTTAAAGGTAGATACAGAATTATGTCTCCCATGCATCACCGACGCGGCATTCGCCGTGTTAACGACAGAGATGATACATAAATTGGTTCCTCATTGCAACAAGTGCCTGCAGACGAAGGTGCTGCGTCGATGAAATAAGTTAGCAATTTGATGGAACGAAGCAGACCGGTGTCCAAATCAATTTGTCTCGACCGCGATACGTAAATACAGTGAATTCTGGGTATTGAGAAATCTCGTCATTATTCATCCGAGATATGGTTTTTAAATAACTCATTAGAAATCATTAGAATTGTTAAACTTCCCGGAAATGCGGTACGGGCTTCAGTTGTCCAACTGTGGTGCGCATCTTCTCACCAGGTGTCACAATTTATGGGAGTTAGGTCAGAAAAATCTCAGAATTCATTTTTGGCCCAAGTACAGTGAATTCACGATATTTGTCAACAATACGGGTCGTGCCAGCGTCGTGTATCGTGCAGGGGACAATATACCCGAGCCGCGTTATGTTTATACTCCTCGGCGTCCGAAGCCTTTCGAGCTTCGGAGCCCCTCACAGTGTATACCCCGCGGTAGTGGGGACAATTCCACGACGTTTATCATCCAGCCTTATCATCCAGGCCTTGGCGACATATACATAGAAGTCACTGTAATTACAACCGATTCTTTAACAGGTTATTTCTCCAAGCAAGTGTCGTGCCTCGTGCTCAAACACAATATCCGACGATCGTTTTCCTCGCGATAAAGAGGGGCCTTCGAGAAACAGATCACGATTCGTGGAAACACAGTGCTCGTTTCCCGTCGACTTCCGGCCGCGAGCCAGGGTTGAAAGAAACGCGAATTTCGTGGTACGAAACGTCGGCGAATAAATTTGCTTCTGGCCGGGAGACATCCACGGCCGGAATCGTTCGTCGATATGCAGAATCGTCTGCACCCGGTTGTCGCCGCGTCGAATAAAATGCAAAAAAGATCTGTGATCGAGTGTCTCGCCATCTCGGGACTTCGGTGTATGTATCTTTCTATGCCTCGCTACTTTGCCGTGCAGATACGTGACTCGACTGTCGTCCGGTCGGCTACCGGCGAATCTTCTGTCAATCACTCGGAAACGCAGACGCATATTTCTCTATCGGATTCTCGTTGGAATGGCGGTCCTCTCTCGCCTCGCGAGACACGCGACACCGTCCCGTGCGCGCCATCTTAAAAATTTTAATCGTCCGACCGTCGACATCCTTCGACAATGCCAACGCCTTCCCTCTTGGCTACCGTTTTGTTCGCTGTCTTGGATTCATGTAGATTTACTTTCATTGAGTTGTCCGGAAAGTTCGTGCTGTTTTGCTGTAGGTGGCATTAGGATAGGTCTGAACACGTCAGAATGATTGAAAACAAATGGTAGTCCGAGGCCTCACGAGACGTACCCAGCGGTAGTGGGGATAATTCTGCGACGTTTATCATCCAGGCCTTGGCGACATATATTGATAAATCACTGTAAATAGACAACTTCTGCTGGCAGATGAAAGATCTGCAAATGCAGAGACGTAAAGAACGAGGGTTTCTATGTACATCGGAGTTTTCTGGCAACCGATGCGGAAATATTCGATTTCGCCTAAAGGTCCGCGGTAAAAATGTGTTTCGTGCGCAGTACAAGGTAAAGTGGAACGGTACAATTGAACCCTGGCTACCTCGCACCTCGAGCGAGATAGGATCAGGGAGACCCAAAAGAAAACAAAACAGTTAGTTTCTCTGCAGCACATGTTGCCTGAAATTAACAGCTGCGGAACTCCGGTGAAACTTATGTAAAATTCTAGGACCCTGTGCACATGGGCCGAGCCTGCAAGATCTATAGACCCTAAATTATGCGATCTTCTTTTTTCGAGGGAACTGGGCATCGGCTCGGGGCAATCTTTCGGGCCCATTCTCGGGGCCCAGTCGGATCCGCAGGTATTGCTAATCCTATAGAACGGGCAATAGACCTTTCGGACAGACTGCAGAGGCAAGTGTGCGCCACGCGGGCTCGAGGATAGGTGGCCCATGGGTTATGGGTGGCGAAAGGGCCACGTGACCAGCAGACCTCGCAGAATTCTGCCCGAGGATGCCGGAAGTCGCAAGGGGACCGGATACGTTCGGACGCGAACAGCCTGATCGATCTCAGGGCTTTCTTTTTGCTGGATTGCGTGAAAGGGACGTGTCGCAAACGCAGCCTGCACGAAACGGGCCCCACGTCCTTCGGGGTACCGTAACGCGATTGTCCACGGGTGGGGCCCCGTTGCGCTGCCAGCGAAACGGCCCGTTTTCTCCGCAAAACTGCCTGACGTTTATTGTGTTTACGATAATCGCGCGCGATAAACGTTTTCATGAAAATATGTTTCTATTTTACATTCCTCGTCGACAGCCTCCAAAGTTGCATTTGATGGGCAATAAAGAAAAATATAAACATTGTGACATCGTGAGACGACAGACGAATTAATATTCCGATGCATTTTACTAGAAGGAGTCTAAAATATATATAGGCGATTATTTTACGAGATATGATACGTATAAAAAATATAAAGCCTACAATTTTATTCTGTTTTCGTAAAGCACGTATCGATAAAGCCTCGGACCCAATTTTGCTTTGAATAACATTATTTCCAACGCTGTACAACTTTGTATGAAACGATGCGTTACTCTTTACTTCATGGACAAGTGTCTTTAAATGGCTGGCATGTGATCCGAGAAAAGTCCCCGAGTGCAAAGGGGTTAACCATATTATTAGATCGATCTTAACCCTTCCTGGCCCTATGTCAAGCTTGACTCGACATTGACCTTTACATCAATGGTTATTTATTTTACTGGCTTGCATTACGTTCATCGGAAATGGTGTTGTAAGAACAATTACAGCATTTTCCGACTGCTCCAAATAGGTTGCTAAAGTTGTACAGTCTATGAGAGTACAATTGAATTAACCCTTGAGAGTCGGACCATAATATACTGAGGACTGTACAGTATTCTTTAGAAATTAATTAAGACAGTTTTAACACAGACATTTGAAAGACATTTCGTATTTCCAATTATCGTGCGATACAGTGTTTACTCGATATACATCCACAACACGGGTTTACCCAGAGCTAGAAGATACTATTCTTTGATACACTTTGACACTATTCTTTGATAGTAACTGGGTATGTGTACTCCTCGGCAGTGGGGATAGTTCTGGGACTTTTATCGACTAATTATTCGGGACATATATCGAGTAAATACTGTACACTAGCGAAAAGTGTACAGAAATTTTGATGGGGCCCCAGAATAACAGGGTTGAATGATGCAGCAATTTCTGTAATATAAAGTAGAAGGAATACTTTGAACCTCGAGGGTTAAAGAATGATTTTTTCGATTTGCTGCATTGATGCGTTTCACGCCCCTTCCACTCGCCAGGCTAACAAAGGGTAGTGGAAGCGAAGAGAGTGAGTGAGTGAGTGAGTGAGTGAGAGAGAGAGAGAGAGGGGGGAGAGAACGAAAGCAAAAGCGAAAGATAAAGAGAGCAGGGTCCGAGATTGCACGTTGGACAGCAGCAGACGGCGTCACGCTCGGTGTCTCGGTTTCCTCGAGGACGGAGACCGAGAGAGCAAGGGAAGCTCCCAATTTACTCGCGAGCAGAGCTCGGACAGCAGAACGACAACACATGGCCGAGGCATGGTGAAACGACGAGTCTCTGGGCCTGGGCCCATGGTCCGGTCCCCGAGCCCTTCGTCACGCAGGGCACGTAAGCCACTCCGACAGCCATGCTCATCCGGTGCGAGCTACCTGGCTGCGGAATAAATTGGATATATATAAACACGTAGACCCGTGACTCTCTCGACATCGCTTCTCGGAATGACAAATTGACTGCGCGATCGACAGGCCGCCACCTTACCCCGGATCCTCCCAGCTTTCGAAACAGGCGTCGAGCCGGTCACGATAACAACAACACCGTTTCCGACACAAACAACAGCTTCCGAGCCGATCGCCCTGCCCAACAACCTTTCGAAATACATTCGTCGTACGCTAGGTCACCCCGTAACGCGATCAAAAAAACAGTCGTCGTGCCGTTCACGATACCCACAACATCGTTTCCGACACGAACAAAAGCTTCCGAGCCGATTGCCCTACCCAACAACCTTCCGAAATCTTCGTGGTACGCTAGATCGCGATAAAAAAAAAGGTTTAATCCCTTGCGCTGCGATTTACTTTACGGTTTCAGTCATTAGAACTGCTTTATAATTCGTCATTTATACAGGAGGTAATTTATATCTATTGTATGCCTATATATATGTTCTTCAATAGCTGCACATTAACAACGCCAAAATAAAATTTTATTTCGGTTTAGAGAAAACTAATAACGTAGGGTAAGGCACCCAATTACTGTGTCAATGTTAATTATACTTATTTTTAAAGCATAATGAATGTTAAAAGAGAGATATCCGACATATAGATTAACTGATTTTAATGAAAATAAATATTAAATCAAACTATTTTGCCTTTCATTTTAATAAGTAAATTCCTGCAGGGCCTCCACAAGGAATGTTAGCCGAGAGGAGTAGATTAGTATCGTTCGGACTCTTTGTGTTCGAGATCAGCGGAACAAGCGTCGCGGAAATCGATATAGATCGGACGATGGAACGGTCAAGAGAGCCATTACGGATGCAACCGCTCGGAAAAGGAACCTGCACGCGTGTTCCGTATCGCGGAGTGGATCTCGATGCAGGTGAGGGGCAGATTTAGCGGCTCGAAACACGGGTATGTATCGTGTTCGTCTTCGAAACTCCGAAGCTAAACTAGAGAATTAGCTGGAGCAATTGCGGCCAGCTCCGGGATTAGTCGCGAGACTAATCCCGTGTAAGAAACAGCCTCGGTTAATTAACTCGAAAGCCCGGAGTCGCGATTGCAACGGTGGCGAGGTGACGAGTTCGTACGCAATTTTCTCATTAGAGACAGACGAGAGCTGGAACGACCACTGTTGTACAGCACACGGCTTGCGCACATTTCTTTTCTGCTTTTTTTTGTCGCGGGAGGAAACGCGAAAGAAACAAATTTTCTCGCGATCGTGCGCGCCGGGCAACGTCGCCGAGGACAATGGCTATTTGCATAAAACATTCCGGCCACCGGCTGTCATCGGCGTCTCCTATCAGGTGGCAGGGGGTGCGAAGGGGATCGAGTAACAATGGCGCGCGCGCGGACGGTTGTTACGGCAAAGTCGAAGGAAGCCTGCATTATTCAATGGCTTCCCGCGATCGTCGGGAAAATGCGAACGAGCGATCGCTTCTCTAGTTTTCCGTATAGAAACGCGCGACGGAAGTAGGTCGGTTATGCAGCTCGGTTTTCGTCGACGTGCTGCAAAAATTAGAACGAGATTCTCCGTGATCCTCTAAGGAGGTAACAGGACTGCGTTAAACGAGTTAGTGTGTCCCGGGGATCGCCGGCTTTCGAGAAATTCGAGGAAAAATATTCGATCCACGGTCGATTTACCAATCCGCGATCTCGACTCTTGCGGCAACCCGCTTCGACGAACAATGAGCCACTGTTAATAGACCGGTTGCCCAACGGACCTGTTTATTTTCTTCGCAATTTGAGCTCTGAAGCGGGCGGATTCGATTGGCCGCCCGGCTCGATTAACACGTTCTCAACAATGTCAAACTAATTCTGCGCGTGTTTTTACTTTGAGCTGCAACGCATGGTGCCGTATCTTTAAACGTAAAGGAAGACGTCTAATTATTTATTTTCAAGAACTGCTAAACAACTGCTGGTAAGTACAGGGTTAATATTGCGAAGATGTTCCTTATTCGTTGCTTTCAGGCATCATAAAACCGATTTTCATGTAAAATGAATGTTTTCCGCGTTAACTGCAAGAAATAGAAAGTTTGTTCTTTCTTTAATAATCGCGATAGATTCAACGTAACATATCCTTGAATTTGTTTAGTCTACTATTAGTCTACTATATACTATTTCGTTCTACTATTCTAAACTTCGTCGAGTCGATTTTATTATAAATCCGTCGAATCCGCAGTCTAATTTTACTCATTCAAAGTGGACGGACCATACTATCTCAGAATAGTGTTTGCGATTATTTGCGATGATCGATTAGCCTGTTGAATAATCAACAGAACCGAACATGGCTCTCCAATCCTGGATCCTATTTGTTTTCGTCATTTTGATGGGTTATAATATTTTGAATTTACAATTGTTAAGATTCTAAAGATACATCCATGAGGAATTCTTCAACAAATTCAATTCTTTGGGTATATATTCTAGAAAAAATTAATAAAAATTTGGAAAGCACATTCTTGTTATATTTATAAATGTAAAATAGCCACTTTTAGTGACCACGATAACAACCAGGAAATGCTATATCGGTTCGGGGGAAAATTTAGCCGGTTTATCCGATAACCTTGATCGATGGAATAGAATTGTTAATGGAGAGCCGAGTTCGGGAAAAATTAGTGAAGTCCCGAATGGCGAGATAGCTGGTTCGATGTGCTGGAGGTTAGCTAACATAAGTGGGTGGACACGTCGTCGGAACGACGGCTATACCACTCGCAGCAGTCGCATAGAGGATCGTGCGTTGCGCTGCGTACACGCGCACGTACACACGCCACTGAAGGAGAATGGAAGGCGGGGGCGTTCAGTGGGGGGGCCTTAATGAGGATGCTGCTGATTATCCAATTCGTAAATTCTCGCTACATTTTGATCGTGCCGAGCCGAACCGCGAGTAACAAGAATTACTGCCTCCGATTTCTATGCCGGCCGATCTAGCCCTGTTCTGTGCCGATTTATCGGTCGATCGAGATACTTTGTGCCCCTTCGAAAAGAACCCAACTAGCTCGCTATAATTCTGCAATTCTAATTCGAATCGGTACTTGCCTCGCGGAGTATCGGAGTGCCGAAAATACTCGGCTTCTTCCGATGCTCTTTCGAGATTCGAAATACTTGACCATGGCTGTTTGCTTAGTATTTTTATTTGCACTGTTAGTAATAGCTTTGAAACCTTCTTAACGTTGTGACCAGAGTTTTACGAAAAGTGGCAAATAAAACTTGTTACACGGGAACTTGTTACGGGAATGGGTGGTTGGGTCAATACGACTTGTTCCCGATTTCTTTTTGCAACAGTTACAAAAATGTTCTCGCCCATTAAAATAAAAATCTCAGGAAATCTGCATGAATTCGTTATTATAGTAGTACATGGATCCCTCGATTTACGGGACGAATATGATTGCAATACCCTTAGCACTCGAATGGCGACTGTAAGGCGCCACTAATAATTTTTTACATTATTAAATTTGTTTGTGTTTAATAAATTACTAAACACTTCAGTATTGTACGAGTAAATCGCACCATTTTCGTATGCACAACACAAAAAAAAAATACATAGAAGGAAAATATTCTAGGTCGCAAGAAATGTTTCGTTTTGGAGTTAAAATGGCTTCGATTACAAAGGGTTAAAAATGATAAGCGCTTCATTGACCGTCGTGCAGACACCAGAGTATTTGTGTAGTGACAGAAACTGTCGTGCGGAGAGGAAGATTTACCTGTGACGGAGGCGAAGGGATCGTAAATCGATATTTTCGCGAACAATTTCGAAGAGGAAGCCCGAGTGCACGGTGCATATTAATTGCCGGCCCGACGACGCGTGCATTGACGCAATTGCACCACCGTCCAAGTGCTCATTGCCAAGGTGAACGCCGTGTTCCTTTCTTCGACCGGTGCTGCATCGCCTTCGTCGTGTCGCGTCGCGTCTCGTCTCGTCTCGTCTCGTCGCGCGTTGGGTCGAGACAATAGCGGTGTGGTATAATAAAATACTGCAAACGTGGGCTGCCTGTGCAACCCATCTCGCATCGGAATCCTTTTTAACGCGACGGGCGTCACCTTGCCCACATACGGGCACCGCGGCCACCTTCTCGCAAGGACGTAATTTTACGTCGGTGGACGGCGAACGCGTTTATCGATCATTGCGGCCGCATAAATCTCTCGACTGCACAGCTCTTGCTTAACCCGCATCTCTTTCGATAATTGAGTCGTTCGCACCGGAGCGATTAAAATGCTTCGAGGACGTTCGACCTTTTCAAAACGAGTGTGCATTAAAGTCGGTGCAATAGTATTTGCCTGACATTAAAATACAACGTGGAATTCCAGCTCAAATTTTTCCACTAACCTGGTACTATTTTCCATCTATTTTCTCTGCTTTTTATTTTTATTGTCTGGAACTAATCGATTTGGGAAATTGCGTCAGATGAAGTTAATATAAACGGTGTAATATTTTTCAATTTTCCGTAGATATTTCTCAGTCAACAATTTACTAGTGGCCGTTGTAGAGGAGATACATACTGTGCGGAATAAGTCAGCCAGTCAACAGGTTAAGGGATCGACGATCCCGTGCGTCCGAGATCCGCCCAAGTCGCGGCCCACAACTAATTGTCACCGGTGGAAAGGCGTTAATTAGCGGCAACAGAGTCTGGTACGCGCGTCGGGTCCAATTAGAGTGGACGACGGTTCGCGACGAGTCGCGTTTCCACGTCGCGGAACCTCGAGCGAGATCGGATAGCACGTGGACATAGGTTGGCATAGGTTACCTTCGGAACGATTCCGACTCGATCGTACTTCTTGTTCCTTGTCTCTATAGGTCACCGTACAAAAGCTGGCGCCCATGGAATTTCTTCTCGCCGTCTCTCTCTCTTTCTCTCTCATTCTCTCTGTTTCTGTTCGGAGGAGCGTCTCGAGTTTCGAGAGAATTGTATGCAAATCGACCGGAGCAATTTTTCGCGAGTCTTTATGCGGTCCGGATCGATTACCGTCTGGTAATTTACGATCGATCGACTATTCGGAACTTTCAGGAAGATTGTACGCTACAGTTTCTCGTGCGAAACGCTCAAATTTTCACCCTTCCCACTCTAAGACTGTTCCCTCTAATAAGGCAAAGCTTGCAAAAATTATTCTATCATTTGAAACAATTCCTACGTTGCGTCTTTCCGAAAATGTCTGAATTGTAGAATTCCATAATGAAACAGCTTCGAGTGCAAAGTGTTAAAATTGCGGCTGCAGCACCGCAACGCCCTGTGCAAGCCCGGCTAGCCTGCCTGCCCGATCTAATCGGACAAGTTATACACGAGTAAGTGCTTATGCAGCCAGCGCTCATATTATGCAAGCGTCACTCGATGTAAGTGCACTTTTTAGTGTCACAATCCCAACGGTTAACAGGACGCTACATCGGCCGCGACGCGCGCGCGCCGTGGATCGATCGTGTTTCAACCGTGCTCGCGAAAAGCTGATACTAGAATTTTTTCCGAGTCGTCGTTTCTTTGCCGCGATGAAGAACTCGCTTCTAAAGTATTATAGAAATTTCTGGCATAAACATGCTATTCCTTCAACGCATTGTTGTCGGGACACGGGCAAAACCTACTTTTTTTTAAACTGACGGTGGTTTGCGGGACGCGTGAAAATCCGTTTTTCATTGTGTGCTGTTGGAAGTCGGGTCGCGTATTTATACGGGCTTTTTTAACGACGGATTATGTCACCATCGTCTTTGAGACAGTTCCACAACAACTTGTTATATTGACATACTACTTTTGGTAGGGTAAGGAACTCGATTACTGCGGGGGTACCAGTAACTGTACTTATATTAATTATACTTATTTTTACAGCATAATGAATCTTAACAAAAAGACATTAAATTTTTTCATTAAAATCAGTAATAGTTCTGTTTTAATATTGATTTATTTTAATATTCACTGTGGATCCTTCTGCATTTATGGCATATGGAAATTTTCAAAAAATGCCACAATATAAAATTCGAGAGAATTTAATACGATTTTTGTTTTGCATCTACAAAGGCTGTTCCTATTAAAAATAGGATTTCATTTCATTCCACATTCTTAAAATTTGTCCATAAAAATTGGAAATTGCATAAACGTCCGCAGTCTATTCATTATACTTTAAAATAAGTGTAATTAATATAGGCACAGTAATTGGTACCCCCGCAGTAATTGGGTCCCTTACCCTATTTATAGCGTTATTTTAAAGTTATACCAATTTCTAAAAGTTTCTAATTTCAGGCTCAAGGCCACGCGCGAAATATCCCGTAAACAATGCGTTAACCTAAAATATTTCCACGAATTCTGTCCTGTTCTTGCTTGTCCATGTTGGTATGTGCATTCTTATGCGAGGCTCAAACCTTGAAACATAGTCGTTACAAGTTATACAAACCGAAAAGTCCGTTTGGAACTCGTAGACAAACACAATATAGCTTAACACTTATGTCAATAACCCAGCTCCTGGGTACCCACTTTCCATTTCTTTGTATAACTTCTTTAATATGTTTGTCGACAAATAGCAAAATTATTGTAGATTCTCGTGTTGTCGCGGATTTTTATAGAAAATAAAAATTTTTTGAGTCCTCAGACTCTCTTAACTTCTTTACTGTTTTAAATTCCACCAACACGTTTCTGCCATAAATCTTCGTCTAAAATTATGCATTGAAACTACGAAGTGCAACATCGTTGAATATCGTGGAAAGCTTGGTTTATTGACGCAACGGTTAAACGAAGCAACTTAACAGCTAAAGCATACAATCAATGCAATTCATACACAGTTCACAAATAAAGCGAGAGTGACGCACGACTCGAGAGAGCTAGAAGCGTCAGATTTATTTCCTCGAAAAGGACTTCCTTTCCTCGGAGATCGTGTTCGTCAAACATTGCTGCCCCGAAAAATGAGAGGGGAACATTCTACGGGGCGTTTTACACTAATAAACAGAGAGATTAGAATTACGCGGTGTCGCCCGGAAATCTGTTACGTGTTCGTGGCGCGTAATCAGCCCGGGACAAGGGTAAAAACGGTAGACGGGCTGCAGCGGGAAATTCAGCGGGCTTCGTCGGGCCATGGTGTGCGTTGTCCCCCCCTTCTCTGCCTCGGTGGTAAAACGCGCGATGAATTAAAGCAATCGAAAGCGAACGAGTGTGGCGAGCGGGTGTAAGAGGGAACAGGAGGGGGCACAGGCCTCGAAACGAGCCCCCTCGCCGCTCACAATAGGTATCTCGCAGCGCGCTAAAACTACAATGGCCGCGAACGCGGCTAATTGAAACATTTGCCTCGGCGATTGCTAGACCCCGGCCGGGCCGGGTAAACACACGCGGGACCATGCAATTTTCTCACGCCAACACTCGGTGCCGCGGCCAATGGCAACGTTGCCATCTACCAGCCGAGCTGTTTCGATAAACATGCGATCCTCGGGGCCTAGACGCTTCGCAAGCTCGCGGAAAACAGCTGGAAATCACCGACGGAACGTTCTATTTCTGTGACCCGAAACTGCGTCTAGATTCAACTATAGGCACCGGTAAAATAATGCTAACCCTGCTTAAAAGTCGCGTGTACCAGCGAAATAGTTCACTCCTGGTTGTTTCAATCCGAGTAGAACATGTTCGATGATCCGCAATCTTAACGTGATCATTAGACTGTGGATTTTATTTGTATGGTTTGGAAGAAATAAATTTTGATTTGTCTAGTTGATCATAGAACGTGATTACTAGTTACTTAGACATATTGAAATGAGCCGACACCGCGTACAATAAAACGTATACCGAATTTGAGCAATCGGTTCGTAGAAAAATTCAGACTGATACGCGTGTGTATGCTAGCACTCTTTAAAAAGTTAAAGGAATGTAATATCGCTGTTCTGGAAGCTCACCCTTTTCTTATCAGTTCAAGATAAAGATCTTCCATTAAACGCCACTCGGTCTGGAACGATCTTACTCTCTAAGGAGCGTTCAAGCTGCGATTAAAGGTGTCGGTGCTTTAATAAAGAATTTTCTGAACGGCGCGTTTCGCAAGCGAGGTCGCAAGAAAGATTGAAATCGAAGTCGAAGGAAAAGAATACTGCGGAACGAAAGGACGCGTCGCAAGAAGAGATCGATAGCGCGGATCGAGGGTCTAACGAGCAAGAACACCGGGATCGACACTTAGGAAATTTACGAGTGGTGATCTTCAACGAACCGTTCGCTCGCGACGCGCCTCGGCCACGTTCCCGAACAACCAAAGTCGTAAGTCGAATAAAAACTCACCCAGGGAGCTCTCGGGATCGGACAGGTCGGAGAGAGAGGGCACCTTCCGCATCGAGGTGAACCTGCCGGAGAGGGCAGGCACCAGGCCCTCTTCCTCCGCGTCGGAGGCCAGCTCCTGTTTCATCAGCTTCGCCATAACCGTCAACATGCCGCCGCCGTCGTTAATGCCGCCGCCTCCCAGATAGCTGCCCACGCCTCTAGCATCGCGCTGAAACAAAACCACCAACTTTTAATCCGGTCCTTTTCTCCTTCGCATCGGGGAACGAAAACCTTCGCGACTATGTCCGGTCAACGGTCAACTCGGGTAAACGCGCTGTAATCATTCCTCTGGCCCCGGGACACCTGCTATTGGCTTTCAAATGTTTCCATACAACCGAATACCAATAGCTTGGCCAATTTGCAACTTGGTGAATTTTTTATTTGAGTAATTTGCAACTTGGTGAACTCGTAGCTTGATCAACTTGCAACTCGGGGAACTTGCAGCTTGGTCACTTGTTGAATTTCTGATTCGATCAATTTGGAACTTGATCATCAGCTCGTAGCTTAGTTAATTTGTACTTGGTCAATTTATTTGTAGGGATAAACCACACTTTTTCGATGACGTTTCTAACCAAAAAGTCTATGCTGACGACTTGTATAGAACAATACCTACCGCATCACTTGTTCTCGATATTCAACTGTATCCTCTTGTGACGGTACATTCTTTGGGTAGCTGTTCCCGTGCAAGTGAACGAACAACTCAAATTCCACAAATCCTGATTTACCCAGAAATTGTCGAAGGGAGCTCAGCAGCATGCTTCTATCGTGAGAACGGAACCGACCGACAATTAGAAAAGAATTGTCGACAATTCTTCATCGATCGGTCGCGAAGACATCGCTCGTCGAAAATAGATTTTCTCGTTGGCGAAACCGAGCAGCCAGTGGCAACAAGATCGCGTCAATCGAGCGGATCACGGAGTCCACCGGTTCGAATACCGGGGGCAGATAAAGATCGGTGGATCGGTGGATCGAAGCCGAGAGAGAAGGTCGCGATCTCACCGAGTGCTAGATCAAAGAGTCGCGAGGAGGACGCGGTCTCTGCGGAGGCATGAATGGACGGTGAACCTGTTGAAGTTGACGTGCCGGAAGGGGAGAACAGCGGAAAAAGAGCAGCGAGGGGAACGAGGAGAATGGCCACTGGAGCGACAAAGGGGGTGAACCCTGGTGGACGTGAAAGAGTCGAGCGAGACCGAGGACGAGAGAAGGCGGAGGTGGGACAAGGAGGAACGAAATCGGTGAATAAGAAACGGAGAACGACAGACAAGGCGAGAGAGAGAGAGAGAGAGAGAGAGAGAGAGAACGAGAGAAAGAGGTTCGTCGAGCAGGATAGAGACAGAGGAAAGCCGTGACGGATGACCGGTGGGATGTCGGAGGAAGGGGACAGGCTGCTGGGTACAAAGACAGGCTGAAGAAAGCGGACGGCGGAGAACGGAGAGCAGAGAAACCGCAAACGCGATCGAGACGAAATCAAAGTCGAGCGAGCGGCGCAGGCTCCCTTCGAAAATGGTGTACCATCGAAAATTGCTCGAGAAATCGAAATGCCTCTGCGGAGAGAGGCGATAATTTCCACGGACGAGTTTGGCGCAACGGTGCAACGAAAAGGGAAAAGAAAGGGGGAGAAGCTAATCGCAGAACGCACCGAGCCGGCGGCGCAGAGCGACAGGCAACGACGACCGCTTGACCTTCGCGCGACGGACTCCAAGTTGAATGAAACGCTGCACAAGAGTGACGCAACGGTACGCAATGCAACGACAGCGCAGCGACGCGATGTAACGTTCTAACCTCGCCGTACCTACGCTCTACTCTCCTCTCGCCGCCTCGACGACTCGCACTATCGTTCTTTCTCTCTCTCTCTCTCTCTCTCTCTCTCTCTCTCTTGCTCTTTCTTTCCGACTGATTTTCTTTCTCTCCCACACAAGTTCTGGTGCCGTCCCTTTTTACGCACTCGTCTCTCCTGCTCTTTCTCGTCCCGCTGTTTCCCCTCTAATTCATTCCATTCTACGGTCGCCCCGCTGCCTAACCAGTCCACCCTTCCTCCTCCGCCAACCTAACCAAGAGACACTCGTGAATCGGAGATAGACGACTCCGTATCCGTCACTTTACGACCCCGACGTGGAATCTGGAAGACAGCGAAATCCTCGATCGACGGATCGAGGCACTCGATGTCCCGCGGGCACGGATAGAACCATTTTAATTGTCGATCTTTCGTGTTATTCATCGATAATATTTTGATTAGATTGCGCGATTTAAAATAACGATTGCCTGTATTCGTTGCATGATACAAAATGTACATTTGTTTCTTTTCTTAGCACGGTAAGTGCCAAATATCAACCCGAGAGATTAATTGAATTAATGAAACCTTAACCCTTTTGAATTCGAAAGACTACAATAATTTATCTGGATATCTTATAATAAAAATGAACTTCTAAACCCAGTCAAAAATTACTGTGAGTCATATGTGACTGACGTGGCAGTTAACGTGTTAACTCCTTTCGGAAATTATTTCATAATTTTTCAAAGCCGTCCGTGGATGAAGAATTTTTAGCGGATCCATCAACAATTTCAATTGTGCACCAACAAGTCATCTACGGTAACGTTATCCGAGAATTTCATTTCAGATTATAATGTAAAAGAAAATTTGGAAATAGTACAATTTGGTTCTCTAGATTCTTGATATGATTTTACTGTTTTGCATTCGATCTGCTCACTTTTATCATAGACACATAAAACTTCGCAATCTATTGATCATGCGTTCGCTAGTACATATTTGCAACGTGTTGCCGTTTGTTGTCGGTGGCTCGAGAGCGATGAGTCATTGAGATGATAAACGCATCACCGCTAGTTGCTTCTCGGAAAAAATTATTTCTGACTCGATCTAGTATATTTGATCGACGATTCTTTTCGTTTTCTCGTGTGATACATGTAACGGGTCCTTTTTTTTTGCCTATTTAACACTAAACCTACCGACACTTCTTGTACACCTGTTCCTACCGTGCGTGGTCAAAATGACCGGTCCTTAAAAAAAGTTATTGTTAATATAATTAAACGTAGATAATAGTCAATTTGTTGCAGAATGAATTAGTAGATGAACAACTTCCATAAAATGGCAATACAAATTTATTTTCATGCAATTTCAATTATACAAAAAATACTGCGATGCACTCTCCTCAATTTACAAAATTGTACTGTGTCGTCCACCTTTTTTAATAATGACGACGTCCTTTTTTAATATCCATTATACTTAAAAAATAAGTATAATTAATATAGGCACAGTGATTGGCTCCCCCGCAGTAATGGGGTCCCTTACCCTATTAACTCACTTCCACCGTCAACTAATTCCTATCGGATTAACCGTGAAGATCGATTTCGCGTTCGAAGCGCAACGATTCGAGTAACTTTCCGGAGCCGTCGAGGATCGAGATCGGCAAGATCGTTACACAGATTCGAAGCGGTCGATCGGCCGATAAGCGCGAGCAATTCTGAATGAATCGTGCCATTCGATTCTGTAATTACCCGGCACGATCGTTCGCAGAACTATATGTATTAGCGTAAGCTCGTGGCTCCGTAAAGTAGACGGAAGAAATTCGCGAGAGACCAAAAGCGGCAAAATAAAAGCGATTTCTCGGCGAACTGGGCGGAGAAGGCGTAGGGCCGATTAAATCTCCTGGCGAACAACGGCCCCTCTGTGTTCCACGATAATTATTTTCCCCTCCGTGGTTGCTACACCAGCGTACTGCATGCAACACGTGTATGCAGATAACCGGGCCGGGCCGGGTCGCGATGCTTGTCACGCGTTCGCTCGCCGTCTTTCTCCTCGCGCATCTAATCTGTTTACCTATCTCTTCCTCTTTCATCATCGGCATTCGAACGATACAACACGGCCGAGAGAGGCGGTTCTTCGTTCCGAGGCGCAGAGCGTTCGGCTACGTGATCGAACGTCCGAGAGTTCGCTACCCGAGGGACGCAATCGATGCACGAAAACTACGATGAAACATAAGGATGAAAAATAGTCGACACGCGTTCCTCCGTTCGCCCACGTCCAACAGGTGAAAAAATAAGCGACACGAAAACCGTGTCTCACGGTTCGTTGCAGAATTCATTCAACTCCAGGTTTCGTTCTTGAAACTGGGCCCGAAGAAATTGCGAAATATTAGGGGCACCCAAAAGTAATCGATTCAATTCAATTTTAATCAGTTGAAGAGTAAACACTAGGGTTGTGCGAGTACCCGAGCCTCGGGTCAAGTCGGGGTTCCGAAAGTTTGCAATATTCGGGCACCCGACGTTAAAGTTGTATTTATATATGTAAGTATAATGCTGTTTTATGATTTTTCAGTTTAATCTTTTATTGTCAATGGCAGGTTCGGAATGATTTTTGAATCCTGGATTTCTATAAGAGGGGGATGGAAAGTTTGCAGGAAAGATGGCAAACTGTCCTTGATAATGATGGAGATTATACAATAAATTAAGAAATAAAAACTTGAATTTACTACAAAGTTTGTTTTAGATTTGAAAATAATTGATCACTTATTGGATCCCCTAATAGTTTTTGAGTTTGAATATTTTACACTCCTGGACAAAAAGATAGCACAAGTGTGCTATCATTTAGTTTTCAAGGATAAATCAAGAATTTTCTAAATTTTACAAATGGTACGTAAATATCATCTTACGGTAATATATTAAATAGCGATAAACTGGAACTACGCTGTCCGTACTTGTATTTATTAACAACAATCTCGTAGCGGTGGTCGGCGAAATGATAGCACATGTTAATAAATGAAGCATTTATTTAACAAAAATTAAACATTTATGTAACAAAAATGACATAAGTTGAAACAAGTACTTTATTTCTCAGTAGTGTGTAGGACCTCCCTTATTTTCAATTACTTCGATCATTCTTTTTGGCAAAGAACTAAACAATTTACGAATATAATTTTGTGATAATTTACTCCATTCATCCTTAAGACACTGTTTTAACTCATTCATATTTTGAAATTGTCTGTTTTCCTTGTACACAAAACCTTGCATTAGAAAATACTAATGTAAAGTGTACAGTGTGTGAGATGGAACATAATCGTGTGCGTGCCTCGAGAGAAACGAAATTTGACACTAGGTTCACGGAGCCTGTCAAAATGACGGGATCTAATATTTATAATTTACAATTATTGACATTGTGAAGACGTATCCATGGGGAATTATTCAACATAATTTTTTTTTGGGGTATATATTATTTAAAAAATTGATACAAATGTGGATAGACACGTTCTTGTTATTTTTGTAAAATAATATTAAGTAGTCAGTTTTAGTGCTTTGTAAATCTAGTGTTAAAGAGACATTGAAGTTGTAAAATATGAAAGAAAACCTTGCATCCAATATTCTACATACGAATAATAAAATATAATACTAATGTACTACAAACTACATTATAAAATACTAATGAAAAGTGTACTTACTTCTGAATCTTCTGTACCTCCGTCGGATCCACAGCACACAATTATTCACTCACGAGAATAGGTCCGAATAATTGAACAACAATCGCTAAACTTTACACAACACACTTAACGAAATCGTGACAGCAGACGAGAAGATGTTACTCCGACCACGAATAAAATAATACTGCGATTTTAACCGTTCCCCTCCCACGGACGTGTGATACGAAAACAGGGAATTCCGGGAAATAGGGTCGGCGCCCCGCCATAATTTGTTTACCTTGGTTTTGTATCTAGTTTTTATAGACCCTTAGCGTCTAACCTGCCTAGGATAACCTGACCGTACCACCTCCGTGGAAGGGATCATTGTTAAAATCGCAGTATTATTTTGTTCGTGGTCGGAGTGACATCTTCTCGTTCGTTGTCACGATTTTATAAAATGTGTTATGTGTGTGTGTTGTGAGTGTTGTTTAGTGATTGTTGTTCAATTATTCGGACCTATTATCGTGAGTCAATAATTGTGTGCTGTGGATCCGACGGAGGTACAGAAGATTCAGAAGTAAGTACACTTTACATTAGTATTTTATAATGTAGGATTAGTATTTGTATGTGGAACATTGGTTTTCTATCATATTTTGCAACGTATATTAACGATCATTAATGATTTGGTATATAGTATAATTTAATGTGGTTCAAATAAGATACTACTTTAATCAAATATTTTTATTTTGATAACCAGATAGATAAAATCAAATATTTCCTTACAATGAAAATAAGTTCCTCAAGTAGTTAATATTATAAATTATAATTTTTAACATGAGAAGCTATAATAGTTAGCAAAGTATTATGTGTAGTTTAATTACGAATATGTAACATGTTGATAAACAGACTACAATATCGTAATAACATTACAGGCAACAAAATATCATAAAAATATAAGTTACTGTCAACTATTTGAAATACTATTTTACACAGTCCTACACACACCTACTCCGATTACTTTTTGAAATGTTGAAACTTTTTTGCGAATATCTCGGAAACTAAAGCTGAGCGGCAGTAACATGTATAGGAAAAAGTTGTTCAGAATGATGACCTTGATAACATATTTCAAGGTCGTCAAAATCGGTGAGGAAGCCCCTAATGTAAATAATTACCCTTAATTTCTTGCCGCGTCCCATTTTGTTCAATGATGATTGGAAATTCTACCAAGTCTGAGTACCTACACAACGTTATGTTTATATGACTCAAAACGTAGAAACAGTGAGAAATCCGAATAGAAAGTCAAGTGTGCTATCGTTTCGCCGACCTCTGTTACACGACTTTTGTTGATAAATACAAGTACGGACAGAGTAGTTCCAGTTTGTCGCTATATAATATACTACCGTGAGACGATGTTTATGTACCATTTCTAGAATTCAGAGAATTCTTGATTTTTCATTGAGAACTAAATGATAGCACACTTGTGCTATCTTTTTATCCAGGAGTGTAGACGAGCCTCGTAGCGATCGAGGATTGTACGCGAAAAAATCGAAAAGAGGACCGCCCACGCGGCCGGGAACGGCGGCGGATTCAGCTCGACGACGATCGATTACGGTGCATCGTGTGCACGCAACTCGCGCCTATATAAATTAATCGTCGTACGAATTGCCAGTGATGCAACCCGGTAATGATTTCTCGGAAAGCCAAGCTACTAGCCGGTTTCGTTTCGTTTCTCGCTCACCTTCTTCGTATTCTTCCTCCTCCTCGCGGGAGAGCCGGGACTCTCGAAATAGCCCGGTTCTGCTCTTTTGTCCTTACGCGCTAGCACTTTGGAATGGATATCGAAGTGTCTGCACGAGAGACCGGATTTCATGAAACTCGACGCGACACGGGAACGTTGCGCGCCGGAAAACTCGCGGAGAGACCACGGGAACACGCCTCTATCTTTAGCTGTCGCGAACACATCGTCGCGGAAAGGATCGATCGCTGTTCAATTTTATCTCCGCGCAACACAGAGCATTCTTGTGTACGATCCTAGAAACGGCGCCGCTCGGCCGTGATCCAGGTACGGTTAAAAGAGGAACGAGCCTCGCGGAGCCGTTCCCCTAACTCCCGCTTTCCCAAACTTGTTCTGCAATGGTATACTTCGCAAACCCGGAAATTTCAACGGAACACTTGGCTCATTTTTTAGGTTGGGTTATTCCTACCAGTAAAAATTAAAGAAAAATGTTATTAAAACACATTATTTGTACAAGCGTATAAAACCGTTCCAAACACCAGTGTTCCGTGGAACATAATTTTGGGAAACCGTGCCCTAACCGAATCAGAAACATCAATTTCTCTTTTCGCTGTGAATGAATGGTACATTCGGTGAATGCGTTCTCCAAGTTGCGAGGCGAAAATTCGTGTACTTTGTAAAATATAACCAGACCACGAATTTTTATGAAAAATGAAAGTTTTCTGCATCGCTCGTAAAAAGCAATGTACTTCCTCATTTAATAGTTTGAACAATTTTAAACAACGCAGCAATATTCTTAAATTCTTCTTTTTCTCGTGTTTGCCGTAAATGCATACAATCCGGGACACATCGTACACAAGCATCGATTTTTCAAAAAACTCCTCAAAATGTTGCGGTTCGCACCTTTATGTGTTCGATATAACAGATAGCAAGAACATCATGGTCGATAAGGTATGATTGATTGCGGACCTCCACGAAAAATAAAAATTGTCTACACCAGATCAACAAAGATTAGATTAAAATAGAAAGAATATTCTTGTAACAATTGTAGCCAGTTAATGTTAAGATAACATTTCAAGATATACTTCGTATTCACGCTCAATGCATAAAGCCAATATGAGTCTTCTCCGATATCCAATATGAATATTCTTGAATTTTAGGGAACAATGTGCTCGATATTCGTTTTTGTGCTCAATGCACGAGGTATGTACATTAGTCTCTGATTTATGGCTCGGTAATTCTAGCGTTAATATTCGTGCATGAAACGAACAGTCCAGTAATTAACGACTAAGTGGAACATTCGATCGGATCATTTCATACGTAGTCGAAATGACTGAACGCTGAGCACTATAGCGCTCGAGACAAATTGTAGACGCGTTCCAGAGAAGCGTAGGCTCGCTGACGAATGATCCGAGCAGAGAAAAAATTGAAATCGAGATTAAATTCGATCCGATCGCGCACTGCCGTCTCGAAGAAGACACACCCGGAGGAATCGAATCTGCTTCTTCAAGATTTCACGGCTAGCGCTTTCTCGATAGGTTCCAGATAAGACTCTCTCGGTATTCACCGAAGCCAGGAATAACTTTGCCTTCCGCGCGAAGGAAGGAGCTCTCGGGATCGCTCGCTGCCTCGATATGCAACGGACGATTAATGCCAAAAACGCGAGAGAGAGAGAGAGAGAGAGAGAGAGAGAGTGCGAGAACGTCGAGGTCCCATTTATTATTCGTCGAGTCGAGACATCGACGACTCGATTCGTATAAGAACCGGCATTATGCTCGTTCGAAACGGACTCGGCTCTCTTGCGAGTCGGCCCCGAGAGCCGCTTCTCTGAATGAATGAGTAACAGGCCCGCCGAGGAGAAGGGGAGAGGAGAGAAGAGAGAATCGTCAAAAGAGACGAGAGAACAGAGAGAAGGATAGACGGAGCAACGTGCGACCGAGAGAGAAAGTGAGACAGAGAGAGAGAGAGCATCCTCGAAAACGCCCTTGAAAGGAAGAAACGAAAAGAAGCTATTAGCACGTTTTCTCATGGCCGGCACAATTCGTTGCTATTTTTACCCCCGTTCTTTTCTAAGGACCCCTCGATTATGCTCGTTCTGCCCCGGAGCACCTTATCTCACCGCGATTCCGTTCCCGGTAGCCCACAATCTCGCCGGCGACTTTCCATTCCACCAAATCGGCCAAACGCTATTCAGAAACCCTTTATCTCTCGTGTGTTCGCTATAGTTAGCCAACTCCTACGGGATTTTATTTTGAAACGTTCGACAAAGCAATGTCGTTAGTTACTTACATTGGCGTCCATATACTTACGTACAATTAATAAAATTAAATATTATTTCCTGTACCCTTATGCGTTACACAAGTATACGAAAATCAATAATATTTTTTATAAGTTTTCAATATATATAATAAGATATCAAAATACCTTTCCTTAATTTACTAAAAGTTTTTTATATTTTTAGACTGGTGTCAAATTTTCTGCGGGCACATAGTTAAGTACCCATCGAAACACCTATATTTTCACATGTTTCTATAACTCATAATTATAATACATTAATATTTCGTATGTAGATCCTTATTTTTGATAACTGCAGCACACCTTCGCGGTATGGATTCGATAAGTGTAGCACATCTGCTAGCAGATATCGAATTCCATGCTTCCTATAATATTTTTCGGTTTTTGATTGTTATATGTTTGTCGACATCAATCCACAGCATCTCGATTGGATTCAGATCCGGAGATTATGTCGGCCACTTCATTAAGTGAATATTATTGTCACTCAAGAATGTCTTGACGACTTTTGCGGAATGTTCCGGATCATTATTCGCTTGATAGATCCATTCTTTTGGCATGTTTTCTTCGGCGAATGGTAGCAATACATTTTTTACAATATCCAGTTACACGTATCTGTCCATGATTCCAGTTATTCGATGAATAAGACCTGTACCTTTCACTGTCGTAATAATCGGTACCAGTTTATCAGAATTAATAATGGAAGAAATTTCTGTTTCGCTGATGTTCGAACAATTTTTATTTCGCATAAAAATTCGCAGTCTAGTCTTCAGAAATTTTAATCGACACAAATTAATTAACGATGTTAACGACGCGATTGCACAGAACACACTATGACTGGCCAGAATGGCGAAATATCGAGAAGCAATCGTATATCAATCACCTAGAGTGAACGACCCAACACTTGCGACAACCCACAGCTGAATGAAACGAATATCATATTCAAGCTATAAATTAACTGTACCCTTACTCGACTGCTGCGAATCTTTACTTCGGATCCTCGAATAGTAATCGGGTCTATATCTGATGTTCGTACAGAATCAGAGACCATATCGAGTCTTATTAATAGACAGGATTTGATGAATTTATGTTAAAAAAGATTTGGTACAATTTAAAACAGGAGAAAGGTACTATTTTCAATTTGACACTGAGGCACCATTAAAAATTGCTACACCATCATTCAAAAGATTGTTGACATTGCCACATTTATAAGAAATTACTAAACATTTATCTATCATATGAGATTATTATATCGGTTTTATACGCACACGAGGAAAAATCATATAGATATATTGTAGGTCCGAGGAAATGTTTGGTTTTTTCGTTAAAATAGCTTCGAGCGCAAAGGATGGAAGGGGTACAGTCATTTCTCGGTATATATCGCAAATATTTGGCTGATAAAAGTCTTTGAACTATCCCCACTACCGTGACCTCGGAAACCGAGGAGTGTAAACATAATACGAGTCGGGTATGACGTTGACGTGGACGAAAGAATAGTAGTTTCTCCTGAACGATATACATATGTCGCTGACAAAACAAAGGTATTCAAGAAAGAATTAAATGTGTGTAGGTATCAGGCTCCAGAATTCCATAATTGATGCAGAGAATTTTGATTTTGCACAAAGATCCGCAGTCTACTTATTAAATATCATATAGAAATAAAGATCGCAGATTCCAGAACCGTAATTACAAATTGAAGAAACGGTAACGTTGTCGATCGGCAGGAAACGATTGATCTAGAATTCGAATAGGTGTCTGTTCCTCGCGGAAAAAAGCGAGGAGCAGCTCTCGAGTGTCTTCGAGGTTGACGGCGCGATATCGATCGCGGATGATCGATTTTCCGATAGCGGTTCGCGCGTCGGAGCATGCGGGATTGGTTTTAACGCTTAGAACCATGAATGAACGTAAAGCCGATGTTTTCTTAGACCGAATGTCGCCCGATGCACGTGCGCATGTACGAAGAAATGCCTCATCGATAAGATAAATCTGACGAGGAGGAGGAGGAGTAGGATGAACGGGAGGGGGTGAATATATATATACTGATCGTTGCAATTCTCGCGATCGCCGGAACACGCTCGACGAGCCGATTAATCGGCGTGTTTATCGGGCGCAGCGTGTGTCCCGAGCTTGTAACGTTGTCGACAGAAAATCACGAGACAACCGTCATCGGGAAAACGAACGTCGTTTCATATCAACAAACCGGCGACGGAACGTGGATCTGTTCTGACCCACAGCATCAAAAGCGTCATTTAACCCCGTTTCAATTTCTGTGACCCATTTGAGGCACAAACATATACGGTCAAACTGTAAAGTGCAGCATCACTGAGAGTATCGTAGAAAACTTTGGTCATTGAAATAAGGATTAACCCACTTGCATCATAAGGAAATATGAAAAGAAGGTCTTTACCACCAAAACTTTTTTTTAATTATATTTAAGTACAACAATGACTACAAGTAAAAGAACTTCGTCATTGCATGCACATCGTCAATTGTTGGCCTACTTCTAACGCTTATATTACCAAATATCCGCATAATGACCAGTGCACGCTAGATTGGACCTTCCTCTTTCGAACGAGCCCTAAGGACGAAAAGTTTAGACACGTAAAACCATTTTTCGTCTATTTTTGTCGGTAACGTGGTCACTCTACCTTATCGCGAATCTAGGAAGTCTTGGCTTTCAACTGCTCAGGTTCTGGTTATTGAATCAAGTGAACAGTTTTCGCATTAGGTAGAGCAGAAAGAATTACCTCCGAAAATATGTTTCATAGAATTGATAAATACAGCAGCGAATAATCCCAAATATCATCAATTAATACGTAAGAATGGTCTGTCGTCCAGGTGTTAATAAATCGGCGGAGCGTTATCCGTTTCCGATGGGACACGAATATTTCACCGTTCAGACGACTCCTTTAATATTCGAGAACGTCTGTGCGCGTTTGCACGCTCGCCGATCAATTCTGCAACGATTCCCGGTTAGCTCTCGTCGTTCACCGTTTTGCTCGAGGGATCCATTCTGTCGTAGATCCACGAAGGAAACCGACGAACTTCCCTGGCGACGCAACAACTGATCGATGGACAAGGCTATGAATACGCGATCGCCGCCATTCATCGCTCCCCGACTATTTATACGCCGGATCATTTTTATCCCCGAATGAATGACAGAAGACACGCGCGATTAAAAATTTTTCCGCTACATCGGCCGGCCCAAGATATAAATACCCGGCGGATTTATTGGACACTCGGTGAGGACGGAAAGGTTATCAACGCGGGGCCTCGTTTACTCGCAAGCCTCGTGAACCGCATTCCTTCGGGATCAATGGATCGATCGATCGCCTGACAAAAATACGAGCCTGCAAAAAACTCGAGAAGCGCCGATGTCGATGAGTTCTCGAGACAGAAACGGAGAAATTAAATCACTCTTCGAGAACCAAGACAGTTCTCTAATGTTCTTTCCACTCGCTCGACTTTCGAAAGACAATTCGAGCAGAATTGTCTTTCAGTGCCGATCTATTCCAATCACGAACCATCCAATTAATTACTGGAAGGTAGATTGAAAAATGTTCTTAGTTGCTTCGGAACATATTCTAATTTTATCAAGCACAAAAATGCCAAAAAGATGGAGGTATCTTTTTGGTTGAAAAGCTTCAGAGAGAGAAAAATTGTACAAATGAATGAATTTTCTATTTTGGAATAAATTCGTCGTTAGTTTACTTCCTCGCAGTACAAGTCCCCACTAAAAACGTTTTGCAATATTGCAAAACTGTCGATCGTACGAAACAAGGTTTATTCACCGAGTTAGTTATTCGTGGAAGAGTTTTACGAAACTTCGAACAAATAAAAATCTCGGTAAAGAATGCTACCGGCGAAAAAGATGGCAACGGTGGAGCCGATTTTCGAAATAATGGAAGAGAATGCATCTCCGGAGGAAATCAAAGAGACCTGGATATCCCGGGCGAAGAAGGGATCGTTTTTCGGCGAGTTCTGCGGAGGACTTCCGGTGGAGGAACGACCGGCCAAGTGGCCAGTTCCTGCTCGCGGCGAACAACAGCTGCCCTGCTTTCCTCTTATTAATATTCATCGACAGATGGCCGGGAGAAAAGCAAAGAGGCTGGTCTTACGGTAAAGTTCGTTAAAATTCGGCAACTAGTCGTCGGAGCTCGCGTGAACGTTCGTACTCGAATCAACGCACTGTGAGCCCGAAGCACGATCAATGATCAACGATCCCGCGATCAACAGATCCCTTTACCAAACAGTCCCGATAACAACAAATTCTACAGAACTATAAAGCACCACTCCTGTCTCACCAATTAATCTCTTCCTGTTTTGCCAACCGAAACCAATCACGGACAGCGAGTTCAACACTTCAGCTAGAAAATACTATTTTCGTTTCGCAAATTATTCTTCCTCCGTTTCGTCGACTGAAGCAAATCACAGACAGCTCAATATTTGATCTACAAAGTATCATTCGTGTTTTTCCAATTATTCTTTTCCTGTTTTGTCCGCCGCAGCAGATCACAGTCGGTTCAACACTTGAGCTGTAAATTTCTATTTTTATTGGCCAGTTTATTCTTTTGACGTTTTGTCGACCGAAGCAAATCTGGATGAAATCGATTCTAGTGTGTTGGTATGTAAATATAGAGGCCTGCAGACGTGAAAAAACCGCGGAAGAACAAAAAATATATTCCTTAATGTTCCAGCCATGTGTAAAGCTTCGTTAAAATCTGCGCACGATATGCAACAATAAATCCATGAACATTAAGTTAAAAATAAATGTTTTATAGATCACTCTGTGTCAAGACCACAGAAATACACGACGTGACAGAATCCGGAGAAATATGCAATTACAAGTGTAAAATGTTCTTTTCCTTGCCGTTGGTCTGCAGTGCACCGGCGCGAAGTGGACCCAAACGATTGCATCGCGTGCACGTGGAATTTTACGAGCCAAGACACGGAGAGAGAAAGAGAGAAAGAGTGAGAGAGAGGGGGGGGACTCGTCCGCGACGACGGCGACTAATTTGTAAATCGATCGCGAACACTCTCGAAGACGATCCGATAAATCGATGGTGGTCACGGCGATCAAATCGACGAACGACGACCACGGTCACGGGAAAACGAGCGTGATCGGTATGCCGCGGGAACCTAGGAAAGGAAACGGATGCACCACGCCCGAATCGTTTAATCCTGAATCGATGTTCAACCAAGCCGCCATTTCAATCCCTAATTGCTTCGGACTTGGCCCCCCTCTGTCATCAATCAGCTTCGAAATTGCTTCTATTACTCCCACCTGCCTACCACTCGTACAGCTTTTCTACAAACAGGTAATGTTCTTCTAATATTTCAATCCTCCTTCGCGACGAATTCAATCTCTTCCTTCGGTCTCATAATTGCATCGCAGTTTGAAACACCACAATCACAAAAATCTGACATACATTTACAATCAGACTGCGGATTTCATGCATTTACAACACAAATGGACTGGTCAAATACAAAACTATAAAGCCATTAGATGATTCGAAATTATTAAAAGAGAAAATGCATATTCAACTTCTGTTTCGTAGAATTGACTTGGACAACTTTTATCTTGCGCACAAAGACCCGCAGACTATTTATAAATAGTCCAATGTATGAGAGCACGTCTCTATGTGAACAATGTTGCGTACATGCATACGTACATCTTACGTAATAGAGTTATTCACACAGATATTATGACGTGGAACGAAATTTACATTTCACGGAGTATTATTAGACTAACAAACGAAATGAATCATCGTTCGTTTTTAGTGAAATTAGTTTCTTCTATACATAGATTATAATAGAAAATGGATAAGTGTCATTTTCTATGGGAACTTTGTTTAACCAGTTAACTGCGGAGTTTAATTTCAAAGATCCCTCACGGGGCGCGGAATTAAAATCAAGTAATGACGAGTATACACGTCGAACGCAGGCCGAATGCTGCTATTCTAAATTTTACGAATGAAGTAAAGCAAAATGAGAAAGAATTACATTTTTACTCGATAAGAAATTAACAATTCATTAACATGAACCGCGCCGCAATAGAGTTTTAACTAAATAGTGAACTCACTCACTAAATAGTGAAATTATGTCCCCATAAATTCCCGCATTCGTCGTAATAGATCAAAATTTTGAGGCTAAACATGTAAACTGACTCGAGGCGAATGTAATAACGTTTTAGAAAGAAAACGAAGGGGAGCACCTTGCTCGAAATGGATCATAGTGTTCGACTTTCGACGGAGCATCGTCTCCAAGAAGCATGGTTCATTTAATAACGCGTAACGCAATCTGCGGCGTGCTTCTTCCGCAATTTCGCCAAGTTCCAACGTGAACGTCGGAAGGAATGATAGCCTGGCTGGTATACGAGGGGCCTAAAAACTCGATTTTGTCGGGCAACGTTCGAGGTCCTTTAGTTCAATTAACGCATACGCATCGGCGATCGCATGCTAGATTATATAACGACGTTACTCCCCGTCAACCCTCCCGGTTAATGAAAAGAAGCGAAGCGAGTCGTAAAGAGAGATAGAAGGGAAGGAGAAGAGAGAAGCGGTGGTCGGTAGAGTGCGTGTGACGTAGGTGAGGCAACGGTGCATCCGACTAGAACGAGCGACGCATGCAGAAGCTCCGGGACCGCTTCACGCGAGAAGGGATGCTATTTCTGGCGACTTAGATTTCTCCTTTCTCTCCTCCCCCGAGCCGTCCGAACCAACGGCTGCCGTGCACACGCGTGCTCCCTTCTTCTCCTCCCTGCTGATGCTGATGCTGCTACCGCTGCTGCTCTCTCCTCTCCTCCGGGGCTCTCTGCTGCTGCTACTGCATCCCGTTCCTCTTTAACGAGCCTCGACTTTCCGTTTCTCTTCAATGTCCCTTTCGCTTTCGAACAATATCGCGCGTTATACCTTCCCTTTTATTACATTCACCGACCGACGGTTCTACGTGCTTGCGTTACACTTGTTCGAATCCAGACCCGTTTTGCTAATCTTCAAACCCTCTGTACAATGTCTTCACTTTAAAGAACGTCCCGAAATTGATTGCAGGAGGCCCAATTATCGGTTACGGGTACACTTTTTGTCCATTACTGCTTACTTTCTCGTCGCGGAGAGTGGATATGAAAAACATGAAAGACAGTAACAATTTTTTTGCGTTTCATGTGCTTGAAGACTTCGGCGAGGAGATCCTATTTGCAAGTCGACGATTAAAGGCGCGAGGAACCCTTGGAGGGAAGATGGCACCGATCCGGGCCACGAAGGGTGAGACAATCGATCCGATGATCTTCGTGGAGGCTCAAAATCGAGACGAGATATCCTTCGTCCGATCGCAGAGTTGCGTGTCGGCCGAGTTGTTAGACGTTATCGTCGCTGGTCGTTTCTATCCGTTATCTATTACGATTAGAGGAGCGTTTCGCTGTTCCCCGGAGCGAAAGAGTCACGGAATCGCGGGAGGAAGGGGCCGCGTACAGCAACAAGAACGGAGACGAGGGAAGGAGGAGAGAGAGAGAGAGAAAGAGAGAAAGAGAAAGAGAGAGCGAGTGAAGCGAACAAAGAGGAGAAACGGATGGACCGAGGCGAGGGAGTGAAACCAAAAGGAACGAGAGGACACGCACGGAGGAGCGTGCGAGAAAGAAGGTTGAGAACGAAAGAAAGAGAAACGGAGGGAGAGAGAGAAAGAGGGAGGGAGAAGGCGTTAGGAGCGTTAGACAAGTTAGGTGACCACGCGAGGTCAGAGGGGAATCGAGGGGACGGTGAATGAGCCGCTGGCTCTACGTTCATTCATGAGGCAAAGTCGGAGAGCACCGAGCAGAACGAATTGTTACTGGCACTCGTACAATCCGAGCGCTGCCAACGGCGGCGGCGGCGGCTGCCAACGTCAACTATCACCGCGAAAATAGAGAAGGATTGGCCTATTTCGAACGGAACGGACCACACCAGACCGTACCGGCTTCCCTCGCTAACGGATCGCCGCACCGCGCCGGTCAGGGTTAATTAACGATTTCTAAAACGAAATGATATACCGAGCGGTAACCCTGATTCGACCGTCTTCCGGCAATTCGAAATACACTGGCGTGCAAAGTTAATGGACCTCGAAATTTTCGTGTAAAAATTGCCCACGTTCAAAGTATTAGGAGTACACATAAGTAATCAAGTATTTGCAAAGAATTTGTTTTGCCTTTAATGCTGTGCCGATCGCTGAAGAAGAAACACGTATTCTTCTTCTAGTCTCTCTAAAAAGTATAATTTTTTTTTTTACAACTTGAATTTACTACAAAGTTTGTTTTAGATTTCAAAATAATTGTGTGATTACTTATGGGTCTCCTTAATATTTCGACCTCGTGAGAAAACGTCGTAGAATATTCTGGTCTCGTTCTAACAAAGTTTTTTGAAAGTAAACAAGACTTTCTTGCATTTCTTTTTTAAACATTTTTTTCTCGTGACTGACACCGATTAGATTCAAAGATCTGTGAGACTGTTTTTGGCCAAGTTATTCAACGAAAATTTAATGATCCTTGAATCGTTCACGTCAGTCTAGAAGCTCTCGATTCGCTTCTAGAGAAACGTTCTCGAACACAATCGAACAGGCTGCTCGCGGTCGAAATGTCACAAAGTAACGAGCCGCGAATATCCAATTATAAATAGTTGTTCTTTGTTTACGAACACCGACTGTACACTCTCGAGCACTGGACGCTTTCGGGCGATTCACGTTGATTCGCACCTCGTGAATATCTAAGAATATATGAAACCGTTTAGCGAGTTCTAAAACAAACGTTCCGGCCGGCCAAAAATTGCCGGTCGTCTGCCGATTGTCGTTCTCGCTGAAATCGTATCGCGTGAGACGAACTCGAAATAAATAAACGATATCGAAAGCTGGCAGAAGGAACTCCGGCGGGGACGGGCTCTTTTCGCCCGAGAAAACTGCTGTTTCGAAATGGCCCGAACCCGCTTTAAAATTAGAGCCCGTGTGAATTACGCTTCACCTGTGGGAACGATTAAATTTAACTTCGGACGATCGAGCGCGTCTTCCTTCCGCCTGCTCCGCGCGAGGACCGATTAAAGGGTGTCTAACCACTGACCTTGATGGATCTGTGATCGATCGGGTAGCCCTTCCTGGTGCCGGGACTCTCCTCGTAGAAGTCCTGTTCCTCGTCCCCGTAGTCGTACAGGGATTCCATATCCATTTCGGCTGCAACGGAAGCGAGGCGGTCAGTCGAAAAATTCAAAAATCGGCCAAGCTTGAACTTATGCCGAGACGAATCCAAAACCTTGCTGCAGAAACCGGGCAAGTCCATTTTTTCATACTGCACTTCTTGAAGCTTTATATACTTTTATCGCGGACTGTTGGGAGAATATATTAAATAACTTTCAAAATCTAGACTTAACCCGATTTTTGCAAGGTCTTCAATTACACTCCCTCTGTCCCATATTATGGTATACATTTCACGCTTATTTTTATCCCTGATCTTAATTCCACGCGATTCGCGGTACTTTGACGACAGCCTAATGTATTTTACATTCGATACTGCCAGTTTATGAAGCAACATGGGCCATATCAACCTTGTACTTGCCAACGTCTTTCTACACAATACAACTGAATTCTTTTTATCTAACAAAGATTTGAATAATCTCGGAAATGCGTACCATAACATAGAACTCGATCTGTTTAAAAGAAAAGCTTGCCGCAGGGCAATTCGGAAGCCGCGGACGAAGGCCAGCTAGATCTCGATTTGGCAATGAACGCGTCAAGAATTGAATCCCCTGCCAATTAGGCTTCCCCGTGCTGGTACCCGCCCCGTTCCTAAATAAATTCCCTTATGCCCGATCGTGAGAGCTGGTTTATTGCGCGCGGCTCGGTTCGCGATTCGGACAATTCGTTCGGACTGGCTCGTGTAAATTTCTTATTTAGGCGATGGCCGCACGTGAAAAGCATAACTTTCCATGCGGACGGTTAACTGGGGTCGCTTTAAAAACAGACGTTCAACGAACCGCGCTTCTGAGCAGGTCTGGAGATGCTAAATCACCGGCGTTTCCTTTTTATTTGCAACCTGCACACTAAATTCTCCGGCACATGACGTCGAACGAGCGTCTCCCCCTCTTTTTCGAAACGCGTGAAACATCGTGATCCTCAATTTCTCCAAATGGACAAGAGAAAAGCCTAAAATCCCCTCGCTGCATTAACATTCCCGAAAAACATTAATAATTCCTCCTTCTCGCAATTGATTCTGCATAAACATCCTTGGTCTACTGACAAACTACGAATAGTCGTGCGATTGTCTGTTTGATCATTGTACTCTGTACTATGCTGTATTTTTGGAAAATTTTTATAAGTCATAAACAGATTGTGGATTATAAGGGACCCAATTGCTGTGGGGGTACCAATCACTGTGCCTATATTATTTATACTTATTTTTAAAGCACAATGAACATTAAACAAGAGATATGTATTCAGTCATTTTAATGAAAAAAATTGTAATATCTATTTTTTAATATCCATTTATGCTTTAAAAATACATATAATTAATATAGGCACAGTAATTGGGTCCCTTACCCTGCGCACTTATGACATTGAAAACATTCAACGGATTTGGAACTGCTGTTGGATTATTCGCAGCTCGTTAAAATTGTTAAGAGAAGATATAAACGTCAATGTGGATCCTGTAATTTGCAAATAATTCGGACGATTCTTATATTGCATCCGCAGTTTAATCATAAATACATAAAGATTCATACATTGTACTGAAAATAGTCGTTACTTCTGACTTCCAGTTAAATTATTGTCTGCATAGAAACGCATTTCAAATAAACTGATGAACTGGGTCGTCTGAATAATCAATTTTCCATTTTTCGTGAGCAATGCAGATTAAATTGTAGTAGTTTTCGGCGTAGAAGAGCACGGTAATTTTGCAACGAAAAGGAATCGACCGTGGCAAATATTATATTCACGGGACGCGCAGGCGCGATTTTGCGAAGGTTCACGTGTAAGGGGATGCGAACCGCAGGCACCATAGCGTACGTAGGAGGTTTTCGAACCCTGGTTTCTACCAAGATCAGGTTACTCCGGCTGGAGAAGCCCGAACGACAGATGGTAGGTGGAAAAGTGCTCGAGCACCGTGCCATCGACTCTCACGGCTCTTTAGACGCGGGCAAAATCTGCCTCTCCTGTATACAAAGCGTTTCAAAATTCTGGTTTTTAACCCTGTCGGTCGGCGTAAGGTGTCCGTGTCTATGAGAAACCGATATAGCCCTATTCTATCGACTGGATTCAATGGAGGTTCTCGAACCGAATGCACCGGCGAACCTCGTCGAGAAATAACGGGCCGCGTCCGTAATTCTTCGATTCGGAAGAGCGCGATAAACTTTCGATTCCCGGGAATCGTATGTATCGATAATCATCGAATATTTCCAATCGAAAACACAAAGCCAGAGATCGCTCCCCCGTGGCTCCGTCGTCTTTTTTTTTTGGCCGGAGAGAATTAATAATAAATGAAGCTCAACGCGATAACAATCCTTATCGGCGAGCTGGCGGCGGCGGCAGCGGATATCGATCGGTCGCGACAAAGGAGTCGCGATTCGCTTATCTGACGGATTTTGTAAAGTGCGAGTCGCAGTGGCCCGGCGAAAAAACGAACACACCGATGAATCGGTTTCCCGGGCTTTCCCGACGATGAAAAATAATGCAGACGCAACCTCTCGACCGATTACGATATCGCGATACCCGTCTCCGTGACCGCAACGACACGGTTTATCGATCGTCGCAATCTCGAGACCGTTAAACCGATTTTATTGCGCCGGAAAATCCCGGCAACGGGCGGTTTCGTAGGTGACTGACGCGTATTACGAATACATGTATCACACCGATTCGACCCTCCGCGTTTCTTTTATCGACGAGCAATCGAGATGATAAAGCGTTTCTCGCTCGCCAACAACTGTAACGCGTACTCGAACAAGCTCGTTTATCTAGCAACAAACACGTGTTCGAGGTAAACCGTACTAATATACATATTATAATAGCTCTCGACAACAAGAATCGCCAGCGATAAGACAAGAAAGCGAAAAGCTACCGGGATACGGGAACGTAACGATGCTCGGGCTCTCTCGTTAACCCTTTCAAGGCGGTATCTTTTTAGAAAGTTATTATTAAACTGCGGATCTTTGTGCAAAGTTAGCGTAGGATATCGATCCCGAGTTGCGAGGCTTCTGCAGAAATTAATTTCTGCTTACTTTAATACGATGAATATAATAAATAAAATCCGCAGTGTAGACTGCTTAGTATTAAATAAATTGTGCTTGTACGTCGAAGATGCATTGCATGCGGGTAACAGTAGCATTTGCACATGGTTCGAACATGCATCAAATTTTAACCCTCTGTACTTGAAGCTATTTAGACCTTGGAACCAAGGACATTGAAATTTTCAGCAGTTTGTGGAACATAGTATGTAGAACCTCGATTATCCTCGAAATCATTATTGAATTGTGCAGTAAATCGTGTAGTCGGATAGTAAAAAATTCAGACATCAGAGAGGCACGGATGCACATCCAAAAAGTCTCGGAAGAGTTAACTCCTTACACTACGATTTATTTTACGGTTTCAATAATTAAAACTTTTTTGTAATTCGTAATTTCCTACAAAAACTAAAGGAAAAAATTGATATCTATCTATCTTGCCTATATGTTCCTCAATAGCTGTACATTAAGAACGTCAAAATAGAATTTCATTTCGGTTTAACACTAAACGTACCGAGCTATAAATGTAACAGGTACATGCTGCCTTACAAAAATGACAAGATTTAATTTATTTAGACTTTGCGCGGTTCTAATTGCAATGCGTGCTCTACTAAAGATATTTATAGAATCATTGCTCATGAAAGCATCTTTATAATTTCAAAAATTGTCGAATAAAAAATCTAGAACCGGTCATTTGACCGGTGGTGGTACGTTTAGTGTTAAAGGAAATTAATGACATATTTATTAGACTCTGTTCAGAGTCTACTTCACGAGTATGACTCTATAGTGTAGTGCAAGGGGTTAAGGGACGGGAAAAGTCGGCGATTAAGGTGTTGTTTTCGGCGGGTCGGTTTTCACGCGTGTTTCCGCTCTATCTTGGAATCTGTAGGCTGTAGAGGTCAGGCGGGACACGATCGGCGTTTAAAGTGTCCGTTCGGCTTCCGCGCAAACACAACGATGCGATTTCCACTCGGATGCGTCTACCTGCGCGTTCCGGGGCAGCAACGAAAGCGAAAGAAAAGATCGCTCGATACGGTGGGTAAAGTCGGTAACACGCTCCTGATTTTGTTTCACTCGGCGTAGCTTTCCCGGCAGGAATACCGAGGACACGGCTGCAACTAGACGCACAACATTAGACGAGTTAGTGGCCCCGAAAGATTTTACATTTTCCGACCATAAATTCGAGGGTCGAGACAGGCCCCGGGACCGAGCAGGAGACGCGCAAGAAAGCACAGATGTCTCGTGCACATACATACTCTGTGCATGCAGAACAAAAACATTGACATCCAACCTTTCGTCATTATCGAGCAATAAACTTGATATTACTGTGTCCCACGCTAGGACAGATCAGTAATGCAATGTTTTTTTATGTTAATTCAGTAACCAACGCTATTCTATCCAGTGGTTCTCAAAGTAGACACTTCCGAAGGTTTCTCTTGATATTCCACAAAAAATTTCATTCGACTTGATTTACCAAATAATAATTAGTACTTATTATTAACCCTTAGCACTCGAATTGTGACTGTAAGGCACCACTAAAAATTGCTGTATCATTATTCAAAATATTTTCTAAATTATTAAATTGGTTTGTATTTGACAAATTGCACCATTTTTGTATGTATAACATGAAAAATATATATAGCTTCTAGTGCAAGGGGTTAAAATTTTTAAGAGATTCTCTACGGTCATAGTGATTCGAATTTCTTTGTCGTTATTTCTCAGAACAAAAAGAAAATTGCTGGAATTGATTAGTGTTATTATTTGCAACTTTTCATAACCTCTACGCACAATAAACTTTTACGGTCGGTCGAACTCGACCCGGCCTCCGCTGTCGGTGCCGCTACTGTACTATCTAGCCTGTAATTATCCCTCGCCGAAATATATGGGTGGAAAATGTGAAATATAGCTGAAGAAAAATTCTCGAGACTACCGTGGTTCGGGAAGTGTCCTGTTCCAAAGGAAGGAAGGAAGGAAGGGTGTCGGGTTGGTTTTTCTGGGATACCGGGTAGAGACGGGCCTGTCCTTCGAGGAGTTCAAGTGTCTATTGTTTCAAGTCTGCCGAGAGGAGCGATATAATATCTCTGGAGTTTCTGCCGTTGGGTTTCCAGATGCGGGCAGACGTTCCTGCAGGTCACGGGACGCCTGGACCCGTATGCGAGGCCCGGGCACCCACGACGAGCCCATATGGGGAAAAATCTCGATGTGCCCTTGACTCTCGAACTCGTTTAAACAGACTACCTCCTTTTTCTAAACAGTAATTTCGTCGGCCTCTTGCCGCTAAAAAGTTACGTTACGGGCGAGTTCACAAACTTCGGGAATTCTTGTAGAATTCTTTTAGGAATTAGGATAGGTAGGACAAGGGACCCAACTACTGTGCGTATATTAATTATACTTATTTTTAAATATTTTAAGAAAAGAGATATTACATTTTTTTTTCATTAAAATCAGTTAATATATATCTTTTTTTTAAATATTCATTATGCTTTTAAAATAAGTATAATTAACATAGGCTCAGTAATTGGGTCGTTCACCCTATCATCAAGCAGTTCACAAAGATGAAGGAGTGATCTATGTAAAACCTAACCTCCTATTTCGACTTGTTGCCATAAAAATGTTTAACCCAAAAATTATCGACGATTATCTTCCCTCTATCTTTTTGATCTGTTTCTCTCGTTGGTGCTCGCTTCATCCCGATTCGAGAAGATTCGTGCGCATCTTTGTCATAGCGGTATGTCTTCTGGCCTTTGATATTTGTCGCGTCTTTGGCAGAGAAGAAACAGCCGAGAAGACAAACGAGGGAAGCATGGTAGGTCGCGACGTTGCCATGCCGTGCTCCTCGAGATCCGAGAAAGTGTACAAAAACGATTCGACCCACCAACACCGAGGGCATCGCGTTCCTTTTTTAAATTGCCAGGCTAGCCATCCCATCCCCTCGTGTACACGCTTAACTTACACACTGTCCGACGCACCGTGTTCTCTCTCGCTTCAACGCATCGAACACCCGCACCGTCCTCTCTCCCTCGCTCTATCTCTCTCCCACTCTCCCTCGTCTTCTCTTCGTATGCGTTTCAAATGCTGCTCGACGGAAATATTACCTACGCGCGTTACCGGCGAAATATGTTACGCAGACGTCGTATAAAAACTTAATCCAGACTCGACAGAAACTGTTTACCCGAGCCGTAAAATATATTCAAATAAATTTTTGAAAACGCAGCCTCGTCCCGCTACCATTTTGACCGTAGATTTTTATCGAGATCGTTATTTCTATTGCCTTCAATCAGTCCCCACAATTCCCTCGAATCAATTTTATAATACCCCTACCCCTCGATGACTAATTCGAAAAAGTATGTATTTATGATTTTTTTAAATTTTGATTCGCCACTACATGAACCGGTCACTACTGCTATTCTATTTGCGAGCACGCGAAAGATTGTCATGAACACTCGTTATCTAAGGATTACGTAGTACGCTCGTGCATTAATCATACAGCAGAATTCTCGTACAATGTTTCGCATTGTTCTCGATCGTTAAATACAACAAATTCGAATCCTCAATCTTTATGCAAGAAAAATAATGTTCATCACTTACTTGGAACGAGAAGCGGCCGTTAAAAAATTCTGCGAAACACGTCTATACGTTGACACGATAAATCGAAATTGTACGTGACGCAAAAGATGAGATATGATTATCGCGAGCGTCGCGATATTTACGATCGATACGGGATCGATACCTGAAGAGAGGAAACTAATCATCGACATCTTTGTATAAAAAAAATTCGCGGTCTCCACTTCATTGCGAACGAGCCTTGTTCAAAGTACGTACAATATCCATAAACACCGATCCTCGAATAGACTGAAATCACACCCTCTAGAAGAGTTGTGTAATCTATTTTTCTCGAAGATGTATATTTAACATTGACTGGAGATATAAATCACTGATGTCATGACGCAAGATAAACAGAGAGAATGCTTATAGAGAACGTCAAGATTGTTTGTGAATACTGCATACTCTATGGTGCTGCAGTGTATAAAAAATAGTTTGCGTTATTACTCAGTCTGAGGAAAAATATTGTCCGAAAGACCGGATCAACGGGAGGGACAGCGATACAGAATGAAAATGCAGTTTTCTTAGACACGGTAGCCGGTAGAAACGCGTTATCGTGAAGATCTAAGCTTGTCAAACGACGCGCGCAACAGATGTGTCTCTGCGTACATGAATTCTAGATTATAGTATTCGTCTTGTCAGCGTTTCCGATTGCCCGTGGGATGCAAAATAGCCAGTGAACGCTCCGTCAAAACAAATATAGGCCTGTCCGCACGTAGGCGTACACTTTTCTCGTGACGTTACGCTCTAGCCTTTCGAAAGAGACAGCGACGACTTTTCGTTTCGTTTTCCCGTCGCTTGCTGGTTACCAAATCGTAAATCAAACGAATCGGTTTGTTCAAAAGTTTCGAAGATTCGCGTTCGCGCGCTACGTGCACACGGAGAGCGCGCAGGTTAACACGCTCGCTTACCTGTTTTCCGACGTAAAATCCAATGGGGAATGCAACAGTGTCAACCGGTCGAATAATGCACAGGAAAAACACAAAAAGTGAACCGAACACAAAACAAGAATCACGTGTACAACTGTGAGGGGCACGCACATCGGCACCACTAACGCGGTGTACCCGTACACAATACAGATTACAAATGTATTATGGCTGCAGTCCAAGCGTTCATGAATGAAACCAAGAGCGGGATTCTCCTCCCCACCCCCCGCGGTAACGTGTCGTTGACCAATCAGTGGCCAGCGTGAGCATCGCGTGCCGTGATTCGTCGGCGTGCGCCACTCCTTCCGCTGGAGCGGTGTTTCGGTCGATGTTCGCGAATAGATAGATGGGACAATCGTGCCTTTATCACGGAAGCTACCTGCAGAGGGGAAACTCTTGTCGGAACTTTTGATAGCAGTGACTTGTGTTTCTAAATTGGAAGACCTCGACACCTTACATGTGTATACAGACAGTGTTGTTGTTTCTTTAAATTCATATAAAAGAAAGAAATATTAAATTTATGTGAACGAAGAGACTGCATTCGAAAAATTGAAAACCTTGGAAGTGCGGCTATATTTAAAAGGTAATACGGTCGAAAGCGATATTTGCCAAATGCACACAATTTAATAATTTAATTTAAAAAGTTATCGTCGATGATTCAAACTCTCGTGGGAATAAACTGTATATTTTTTTTACCAGCTTTAATTTTTTAATTAATACTTTCCTCTTAGTATTACCTATTCAATTTAATATCGGAGAAAAATGGAACAAACAATGTGAACTTTTTAAAAAACTAATGCGAAATTAGAACATAGGTTAGACAGATTTTAAGTTAGACCAATTAGACAGAGGCATAGAGATGATCCTTTTCGTGCGACTGGTATAATATAAGTAAGAAGCCACTGGAAGCCACTCTATAATTTATTACGTGTTCTAAGGTGATCATCATCGACGAGTGATCTCGAGCAGTGCGTAATATAAAAGGTAAGAATAATGTATTAAATTGAATGATTTGAAATAGTATTTGATCGTTTGACGATATTTACTCAAATATTGCATGTTATAATTTTATAATTCTTGGACAGTATTTTTAGTCAAACGAACATAACCTAACTATTGATTTTAAAGTAATTTATTACGTAAGAGAAACTGAATAATCTTATAATAATTTATTGTGTATTTCGAGATTTCATTTCGTAGTTGAGGGAAAAGGATATTATTTAATAAATTAACTAGTGTTATCGTTTATGTCATTTGTTACTGATCACTTGATGTTCTTCGACGTCTTCATAAATCTATACGTGGATTTTTAAGGCACAATGCTTACCAAACGCTTAGCCACCAGTGTACCAAAGATTTTCAAACGCAACATTGGTATTGTTGCACCTGCATTGCAGAAAGCAAGCGACCCAATTCAACAACTGTTTCTCGACAAACTCCATGAATATACATCGAAGAGCGCGTAAGTAGATTTTTTTTACTTGTGAAATTAACTGTAGTGCCATTAAAATATCAATAAATATATGCTAGTATTCTTATGGTGTTAAATTATTCTGTCCAGTGGTGGAAAATTGGTCGATCCCACTCCTGAAATCGAAATGGAAAGGAAGAGTGAACTAGAAAGGCTTGCTAAACAGTATGGCAGTTCCGACAGACGTGTCATGGAAGAATTTCCCAAGATAACTTTCGAAGGTAAGCAACCTTTAACATGTTCACGATAGAGCCATATTTTAGCAGTTGTATTTGTACCATCGGTGGTACATCTTGTCGTGAATGTGTTAAAAAAGGAATATAAACTTACTTTATTCGGGATTTGTAAACTTTAACTCATTTTCAGAGCCAAAATTATAAAAAGGGTAAGAATTAGAACTATACGAAGTACATGCAAATAGAACAGCCGCATTAAAATGGTTATATTTAATATTAAGTATTCAGTTGTAAAAATACATACATGATATTGTAAATGTAAGTATATTAAATTTCATCCTCCTCGAATACACGTATTTATGTTCGAAATAATTAAAAACAAACTAAATAAACATAATTTACAACATTACATTTATAATATAAAAATACATTCTTGAAGTTATGTGGCACCTGTAAAAAGTTTCGTATTTTCGACTATTTCCATTAATGTTTCCATGTTACACTTCCTGGCAACAGATTTACATATTTTCACAAATTTGATTAGTTCATTTTTGGGGATCAAAGTCTTGAAATTCCCAGAACAGGAGCAGAGTTCGTTCATGTTTTCTCTTTTAATTTCCTTGCATTTGCAGCATTGTAAATCTTGCAACATGTAGCCCATACTTTTACGATTTAACACATCTATAAGAAGGAATTCTATTTCTTCGTTATCGTATGTCATTTTGCAAAGAGGACATTTCCACAGGTATCTACAATAAATATAAATATGTATTGAAGTTAACATTTCAGAATTACTTTCACAATGCTACATACCTGTCGTTTTCCATAATACAATAGTTATCTTTGCACAGATCAATGTCTCTCGTATGATTACATGCTTTGCAAATGATTTCCGGCAGAATCAATGAAATACATGGATCCTTCCATTCAACTGAATCGCTGAAACTGCCGATTCTGAGCAATCGTAACATATTCGTTTGCAAATTATATACTTCGGTGTCGATTTCTTTATCCAAAGATAAAACCTGAAATGAATTTCATCACCGATTACAACGAAATCGAATACGAATACGATTAAATACATGCACAAGTACCTTGCAAACTGATTTAATTAACTCCAAAGCTGGATTAATTTTTCTACTCTCTCTACCATCTAGGTCCAAATTTGGATATTCTTGAATAGTTAATTCCTTCTCCGGAAGCTTTTTGTATATTTTCTGTACAATTCTACAATATATTTCGATTAGATGTTAGGTGCAATTCTCGTTTATCAAATCAAATAATGAAAGAGGCTTACTGAAAAAGTTTCTGTGACATGTCACCCGATATAAGCTTTTTAGCGAAATCTGCAGTATTCTCAAGTGCTCCTAATCCTAGCTGCGCCGACAAACTTTGGCTCATACTAATGGATTTCCTTCTAGGCTGTATAGTACAATTTAGCTGTTCGTTTTCAATCATGAATTGGTAAATAGCGTTTATGTATCCCGCTATTATGGCATTGAAACTTGACTGACACGCAGCTTCTTTTGGCAGGCACTCCATCAAATTCCAATTCATTACGATTTCAGGCTAAGTAGAACAAAACATTTAGCAACAATATTTTACAACAACGATGTACATGAAAAAGGTAAAACTTACCGAATCGTCATCCTCATCCTCATTCTCGTCGTCGAGGGTATTTGCTTCAGTATTATCCTCCATATCTTTCGGCAGCTTTCCTTTCACACCAGCGTGATTATGCTATTGATTAAAAACGATTTTGTTAATTGTTAACCGAGAAATATTTATTAGTGTAATGTTAAAGTTTGTTATCCTTACAACATCAAGCCATATTAAATACTCCCAGCATTGTTCGAACGTGATTTCAATACTATGAAAGAATTCCTTGTTACGTATCGTTTGAACAACAAACTCCATGTAACCCAATGCATCACTGACTGATCTCTTCTTGGTGCATACAATGATCTTGTTAAAATTCGCGAAAATGATGATGGAACCCAACGTTTTGAACTCGGCCAACAACTGTATAAATAATTTTTTCATGTAACTGTGCAAGGTTCTTCTCAAAGCTGGATCGTAAAGCAATGCGTTAGGTGAACGCAACCATCTGGAAACAAAGCGGCCATTACATTTAATATATTAGTCAAGGTCATGCGAAGGTCGCAGTATTATAGGAGGCGCTGTATTTGTCTTAATTTCGGATATTGTATGACGGTAATAAAAATATACAGTTCCATTTAAAAACAAAAAACGTATTACTCGTTTTTCTATTGTCAGTAATATATGATAGATGAAATTACCTATAGAAATGAATAATTTGATAATCCGCAAATACGTTCTTGTAAACTGAAACATCCAATAGCCACGCATTTACCATACTCCGCAATGCTCTGAAAGCAGGACTGCAAAGCGCAGTTTCATCGTAGCTGGGGATTATATTTGCCATAGGATCACCCGTTGCCAGTTCCTACAAAACAATCGACCAAATTAGCTTAGTATCTTACACGATTAGTCTTTCCTATATATAAATTGTACTCGCTTGAACAGACGCCATTTGCTGATTATGAAACGCGACGAAGGAACTTGTCCCATCGATATCATGAATATGATGATACTGCAGCAAGGTGTTCACTGCTAAACTGTCTATTTCCAGTTCAATGCATACACTGGAATAAGTCCCGGGGTTGTTCGCAGAACAATGGGAGCTCTCTTCAAAGTCTGTCAATAATCTATTATCGTCGTTCTCACTACCCCCTAAATCCGGTTTCTCAGTGGTGGAACACCATAACACAAAGTTATGCTTCTGCAAGTGTCTAGCGAAGAAGAGATCTGCACCGAAGAGCGTGGGATCTGCAGGAATGTTTCCAATAGGTGCATGGAAGTATCGGCACTGTTCTGCCATTAGTTCGAGAATTTGCTGACTCTTAAAATAATGCCGAATCATTATCTTTGCGCCGACTTTCTGCCACTCGATTGTATTGTACAAATTCTCAATATCTTGGACATGGGTGTTGATCAACGGGAACTCGTTAAGCAATGGCATCTGAGTTGTCAACGCTGTTTTGTCTAGAGCAGTTTGAGTGACGAATATCGTTGCACCGTGTCCCTCGTTCTTATATGCTGTTATGGCTGCTTGTAGAATTCGACAGACCTGCTGGAAACTTGTCTCGAACCTCAGAACAAATTGCATCGATTCCGGCAAGGATTTCATCTTGTCTTCTCCATTCATGGATACAACTATGTTTCGTTCTTGGCTGTACAGTGTGTTCATATTGGGCATCTGATTCGACGAAACTGAGTCCAGGACAAAAATGTGAACCCTTTTACTCGCATTTAAAAAAAGTCCCCAGAATGCTCTCTGATGATTGGAACTCCAGTGATGGTACAGAAAAATATAATTCATTTTCTGAACATTTGGGAGGTAGGGTTGCACAGCGATACTTTTGTACTCCAGTTGATTCAAGTTAAAAGTATCCGCGCCGTCGACCATGTTTCTCGCTGCCTTGGGATCCACCATGCAAACACATCCTAACTGCAGAATCGCTCTAAATTCCAATGACATTTGAGTCTCGTATATCCCCTCGATTTCTGGTTTACTCAAATCTTCCAGCAACTCTTGACTGTGCATTTCATACAGCGTTTCCGGGACACAGTAGCGATACAAATTATGTATCGGCCGCGATCGAGGCAGAACTTTCGAACTCTTCGTCCAGGACACCTTCTTACCAGGTTCTGGATCAGGCTTCGGTGTCCGCGTGTTCACATAAAATATGCGAGGTATTATGAGACGCAACGAATGAAGATCATGGTCGACCAATACCCACATCCTGAACAAACCAGGTTCATTGGTTGGAGATATTTGAATGATTTGCCAGGCAGAGGTGAGCAATTTCTTTTGTGCTTTTCTTAAGAAACCTCCCAGAGTATTCGTTTCAGTATTTCTCGCAACACCCCAGCTGATTTGTTCCGTATCGTTCATGGACTTTTTACTCCTTTTACTCTTTTGATGTTCACCCCTTTGCTTCGCTTGGTAGGCCCATTTCTGTTTATGAAACTCTATCCATTTGATTCTCTCCTCCTTTGTTGTTCCCATAGGTGGTGGCGAACCTAGGACTTCCTTCCAGTTTTTGTTTATATCCTGTTCTTCCTCGCTGTTCGATTGTCTTTTCCTTTTATGCACTATCGGCAGTGGTCGCTTGAACGGATGGTCTCCACCCGCCAGATCTTCAATATCCCGCGGTTCAGATGGTCCTGCTTCTTCGTCGTCCTCGTTATCATTTGCCACGGGTTTTGGCATCACTGAGAATATATCCGTAATCTTCTTCTGCTTGTGCGTCGCGCTCTTCTCCATTATCTTTTTGTGCAACCAATCTGGATGTTTTACTCTGGGCACCGGATTGGAAACCCCTTGCATTGCAGCCGGAATGGTAATGATCTTCTGAATAGCACTTCCAAGCCTCTCTATGTAATAACCCCAATCCAAGATTTGTCTAATGTTATCGGTTTGCAAACCTGGATCCTTCAACCACTTGCGCAGATAATGCCTTCTGATTGCCGGTTCTGATTGAAAGATTGCTAATGGTATTGCACGTTCAGTGACCGGTGCACCCTGGGGCTTATTAGCGATAATGTATTTACACGCTAGTCCGGCATCCTTCACCATTTGATCACCTAGAAACTCGGCCAGCCTCTTAGCAGTGGATATGGAGGTGGACTTTTGTTTCCCGTAATCCTCCAATTTTTTCGACATCGATTTATTTTCGGATATCAGCTCAAACAATTCCGCGTCCGGCATGTTCGTGCACTTGCTGTAAAGAACGTCGAGCCAATAATTCGCGTCTTTAGCCACGGACGCGTAGCACTCCTCCAATGTGTTCCCTTTCAGGAAGGATTCGAAGACGGAGGTCTGAAAGATTTTAATCAATTGAAGTTCACCTCTTCGTTTCACTTCGAACCCTTTCAATTCGGCCAAAGAACCGTCAAAATTGAAGACAGCATATCGCTTTTTCAATCTCTTGCCCTCTTCCTTTGCTGCGGGCAAAACCATAGCCAAATACGGTCCGTCCACCTCGAAGAAGATGGAATTCTCGCTTCTGACTTTGTAAGTTAGAGTTTCGGGGCTGACAAGTTCGTGGTATGCGTCGTTAGTGAATTGGTCCTACACATACGATACATAATATTGGAGGATTCATAGTAAAATTATTAAAAAGCACTTGAGTAGGACTTACTTTCACCATAAAATTCAGAACAGCGTTAGGATAAGATAGCGTAACCTTCGACTTTTTCGGATGAGTGGTGTGCACCACCACGTTGTCGGGAAAAGACGCGGGTAACACACACCAAATTCCATCGGTATCCAATTCCAAGGGCCGCCCAACTTGTTCTATAATCTCTCTGGCTTTCATGATAATGTGTGCCCCTGTGTAACATACTATACCTCCCATCTCCATGCTGAACCATCGGGATCTGCAGTAAAGACAACGTTAATATGTACTCCAGATCGCAAGAGTGCAGCATCAAGTAAATATCTACCCTTTTCTCATTACGTATCCATAGAAGGAATTTAAGATACATTTGTGAGCGAGTTGCAACGAATCGTAGAGTACTTCCCGATTTTTAGCAGACTTAACATCACCCGCATCTCCTTTCGCTACCGCTGCTGCTACCTGTTGCTTGGCAACTTTAGTGAGCGCTTTGTACTCGTATCTCCTATCTCTGAACGCTCTGACAGTATCGACGTAAAACGAGTTCTCCTTTTGGCAAATTGTTTGCGTCCTTTCCTCCAATCGCGTCACTTTAGGTTTCTTGTAGGCCTTTCTACAGTATTCCGTAAGTCTCTTCTTCTCGAATGCTGCTTGCTCTTGCTTCGATAGTTCGTGATAAGCTCGTCGAACACCGCCAGGAAACTGCGAAGGAAATTTCTCGGTTTCCAGTTGCTGCTGCATTCTTTGGTACTCGCTTAAACTCGCAGCCACTATTATTAAGAACCGCAGTCGTGTCAAATTAATAGAGAGTTAGTACTTCGGTCTTTGAATGCTCTTTTTCTACTTACGATACTCTCCTCTCCACATCCACTTCATATTTTTTTGGCAAAGGGCCCCTGGTTTATTGTAATCGCACGCAGCGCAAACCGTTTCGTCCACCATCGCGGATGGCTGAAGACGATTTGTTAAAATAATATTTGGATACATGGCGCCGACGTCCAAGTGATAAATCACAGGATTTTCTAATCTCAGCGGTTGATTTCGCAGAGATTCCAGCTTTCCCTTGATCTCCTGAACTATTTCGTCAAAATTTGTAACCATTTCCATCGGAACTTTTTCTTCTTCCTGTAGAGCATACGTTAGGGCATTTTCAATGCCGTTTATTAGCTCGTTCACCGCGCTCGGTACTATTTTGAAACGACAAGGAATATCGGCTCTGAACACGCCAGATTCGAGCGCTTCCACGTGTCCTCCGACGTAGGTTTCTGTATCCAATAAATGACCGTCTTTGGTAAATTTGCTTAGCTCTGATTCTTGCTTGTTAGGGAATATAATGTTAGCTTGGAAGGCTTGCACCATCAAAAGGGATTCGCACAATGTTCCCGATCCCTTCCTAAGTACCTATAGACAAATAGCTGTAGCTCGTGAATGTAATTTGTTATGCATTAAATAACTTACTTCGTCCGGTTCCATGGGAATGATGGTGCACAAGGCAAATATGAAAGGATGAACATATTTATGGTACAGATAATATGTAGCAACCGCATCAGAAACCGAATAATTTGCAAGAGACTCTGGCTCTTCGGACGCCAATCTGCACATGTCTTCAGGGTCCATCTCCACGGGATCATATCTGAGCTTTGCTTTTGCAACAGCTTTCAGACCTTGAGAGCCTACAGGTAAGTATGAGTCGCGTCTTACCCAGCTATACATTACATCAAATACAGAATCAGGAACAATATTCTACGTAATATTACAATCAACCCTCCTATAACGCAACTAATTTGCACCTGGTTATAAAAAACTCACAATTAGTAAAAATTAAATCAAATTAAATTAAACTTGATACAAATCAAATTGCAATTTTTGCTCCGCGTTATTGGAGGGTCTATTGTATCGATGAAAATATTAATTGGGCAATACCATAAGCAATCCATATGCATGGCTGGTCTACTGCAATAAACTCCGTCACGACTTTTCGAGAAACCAATCCTGTCTTTCATCTCTATATTATGAAAAGCTGCTCTAGTTTCTACAAATGGCCAGTCAAAAAAATCTCCGTTATATGTGACGAATATATGTGGTCGTATGTCGTTTATATGGTCGAAAAATTTGTTGATTGTAGCTTTTTCGTTGGGTTCGTTGAAAACAGTGAAGAGACCCTCGAATTCTGGTTTTGGAGTATACTCAAAGTTCTCGATATCTTTTGAAATAATTTCTCTGTTCGTTATTAGATATCCCTAAAAATGGACACGTAGTCTGATATCGAACAAAACGTTGTAGGAAATAATTAGTAAAAGAAAAGTACTTGTCCATCTATCATATACGATATCATCATGATTTGGTCGGTGTTAGCATCTGGAAATTTCAAAGGCAGCTTTGTAGTTTCAATATCATAAGCTAGCACAATTGGTTCAAGTGTTTCGATGATATCTTCTCTCCTAGTTATAATTGGCACCTCGTTTCCTCTTGTTTTTACAGAATACCAATTACCACAAAAGATTTTCATGTCTATAGATACCCTTACATGATGCGGTACATCATATTCTCTGTACAAAGAAAGGAAGTATATGTATTATCATATGCAAGATGTAATGTTAAGATTGTATACCTAATATCGAGAACATTATCTGTGAAGTCTATAGTTTGTTTTTTTAAGTCTGCGGTCTCCAGATCTCTATTCAACACAGTCGACAACATGTCCGTATAATAAGTATGACCTTTTTCCCTTTCCTTATTAACTTTTACAGCTTTCATTAAATCGCGTCTAACTTTAGTCAAGTCCACTATGTTCAAGAAAGACAGCTTGAGGTATTTTTGTTTTAAACCAACTAAATGGTTTGGCTACAAAAAAATATAAAAATATAATATTATGTTTTCGACATATTTTATGTCTTCAAGTTCATCTTACTAAATCAAGATCTTCTTTGTAAAGTGTCTCCACTTTATGTAAAAGCCCACTATACTTTTTATTTAATCCAGTCGACACTTCTTCATATGTGTCCTTTTTGCATAGGATATAAAAATATGGACAATACGGATAAGAAATCTTAAATCTAGTGCAGTCGTCTTCGAGGAAATAGTAGTCTACTCCACTGAGCAATCTTTTGTCATCTTCTATGATTTCTGTCTACAAGAAGAATTAACACGATGTTGGAAATAATACTAAAAAATGATTAAAGTAATAGATAACTGATTATTCATGATGCAACTTACTGCATGCATATTAATAAGAAATCCTATTCTTTCGTTAATGTCTGTCACTCTGTGAAATCCATATAATCCATCCACTCTGATATTTTCCTTGGCATCATTCAACCTTCCTCCTGAAGCCTCCCTATAAATGAGTATAATAAAAATTGACAGAATGTACATCATCGTATAAGACACAATTAAAAACAATACCCTGATGGATTTCCTTCTTGATTTTTATCATTTTTGAAGTTGAATCTATTTGGCTGGAATCTCCCGGTATTCTGCAAACTTGCCATATTGTATAGTTTTTAGTTGCATAAAATAGAAATAAGATAATATCACACTTTCAATAAAAACATTATTATGATATAAATGGAACTAGGAATTGTTATTCGTGAAAGCACTGTAATGTTCGAACAAAATGTGTACAGGTTGTAATTTGCCCGCCAATAGATCTTTGCCGGGAACATACAGGGTGTCTGCATATATACAAATTCATCATTATTTCGATGTAAACGAAAAAGTAAAAAACAAAAAAGGGTCACGATCACTTTCTAATCCTATATTATTCTATCATAATATGTATATAACAACAATAAACCAATATATTATCAATTTTGCTACTGCTTCAGTTTCACAATTTGAATATAGCGCCATTTTAAAATCGTACGAAGTGACATCTACATTTGATACGATAAACTAAACATTAAGGCCAATTCAGAACGAATCGATTCAGATTCGAGTGGTAAAACAGTAATCCAATGGTTTACTGGAGTTGGTCTGGTTCTATCGGAAAGTTACTAGATCTCCGATCTACGGGTACAAGAAAAATCCCAAGGTTTATCGATTATAGGAAACAGGGAACGACATTGTAGGTGGCTCTAGCGACAGTGATGCGGTTCGACAACAATCGTTGTGGCTTGTTAAATAAATTGGTTTTGTGGTCTCAGTGAACGTGGCGAAAATAAATAGATGAGAGAATTAGATGCACAAGAGGCCTGGGGCGCCGATAAATTAGAAGCGCAATTAGAAGCCGCTAGGGATGGTCTTCGAGGACTCGATCGCAGTATCCGGAAAATCCTCGGCCGGGATCTTCCCGACGGAGAAAATGGTCCAATACAACCGCCTCCCAGGTTCGATTCAAGATCATTCTTAGCAAAACAACCCCTAAAATGATTGCGAAATCGTACTGGCCCCAAACAAGATGTTCTATTCGATAATTCATTGATCATACAATAAAACACTGTTGTCATAACCTATCTTTTGCACTCGAGATATCTCGAGCTATTTTATTAAGCTTCATGTCAATCTTTTGCATTTAATCTTAACATTTTGATAAATCCCGATGTTATGCAATACTAATGTCCCGATTCGTATTCTACAAAACTTTAAGTAAAATATATCATTTGTTAGTATAAATGGTATCAGTGTTTTGCTGTATAATGTATTTATTTGAAATGCATTTTCAGTAGGCTATCACAGAAGAGACCATTGCAAGAGGACAGACGGCGTGTTGTATCGGATTTTGTTAATAATGAATTACCTGGCAGTGGGAAACGTCGATGGCAAGGATCCAATGGAGAACCAAAGACAGTTTTCAGTCGTTTAAGTGCTCGAGTTCCTTCCAATGCTGACGATAGCGCAGATGAAGATGATACTGTTATCAAGGTAGTGCTATATACGATGCACCAAGCAGTATATTATTCATTTGTATGTTAATCAATGTTTATTTCAGCCGGCTGTGTCTTCAAGAGTAATAGCAACCCCTAGGGAAATTCCATCTAGACAGGAAGTAATTAGAAGGGAAAGAATAGATGAAAGAAGTAGACAAAGGAATAAGAGGATGTTCGGTGCTCTTTTAGGCACTCTACAGAAATTTCGGCAGGAGGAAACCAAACTTAAAGCAAAAGTACGCTTTCCATTAGTATTGTACGTATGTTCTGTGTAATATCGTTTTAAATGCTGTGTATTTTTGTAGGAAGATAAAAAGGCAGAAGTGGAGGCAAGAGTAGAAGAGGCTCGAAGAAGGGAAAAGGAAGAATTGCGAAGGGAGAGGCAGCAGTTGTTCTTATCGCGTAAACGACAATTAGCAGAAGTACGTGCGCTGGAAGCAAAATTGGCACGCAGTCGGCAATTCCAGGACTGGCGTGCTGCTCAGTTGCCGCTTGCATCGTTCATAAAAACGCGGGCTCAGCCTCCTATCTATTATGCACCAAAACGCAAACATCCACAAACTGATATTCTTCTGGCTCAATCTGCTAAAGAACTTCATGGTACAGACCAGGGTTTCTCAGACTCCCTTATCATCTTCTGCGCTTTTACAGGTTTAATAAATTGACTTCCCTCATTAACTGTGTATTTTATTTCACAGAGGAAATCGAGAGACGGGAGAAAGCATTGGTCGAGGAGTTGGAATTAATAGAAGTACAAGTAGGCCTCGGAAAACACCAACAGAACTTTGATGGATCCACGTCGCTGAACGCGACGGCGGAAGTACAGCAATCCGCAGAAGAAGGAGAGGAGAATCGCGATCCGAATCCGGAGAAGAACTCTGAGTCCGAGAATAACGAAACGGCGGACGTTTCGGTGAAATCGGAGAAGGATGAGAATTACGATAATAACTCAAACGAAGTTGAGAAGATGGAGGAAGTACAAGTAGAGGAAGCGAAGGACGAAAATAATGGCTAGTATTAAATGTACTTACGATGCTTGTACATATTACGTACATTGTATGGTCCAACGAAGAAAACGATGGAGTCTTTCTTACTTCACATTTGACGCGTGTGGATAAATTTTACAATTTTTCGAAAGAATTGTCACTTTCTACTTGTTCTCACATAGTATATAAATTCATTCCCCATCATTGGATTGCATACTCATTTTTTCATCTTGCGTCGAAAAGTCCCGTTCAAATTATCCCGTAGATATAAGAGAGTAGATGCAGTTGATCAGAATCCAATATTTTTTAAATGTTACATATTTCTATTATGACTATTCGTAGCGTATCACTTAAGTAATTAACCACATTTCAAAGTAGAACGGAGTAACTCGGTGGAAGAATAAGTATGTCGGCAAAATACGATAAAAGTAAGTAAGTCGAAAGATTTTTAGAATGGAAAAATTATGTATAATAATACGCTCATATTTTCCTTTGTAACACAGTGTCTGTCTTTTAATACGTATGCGACGAAGAGAAGCGTTAAATAAACAGTTTAATGCTTTACACGTGTATGGTGGAATAAAATGTATGAATTCAAACATCTCCTAATGATGTAACGCAGTTTGAGTTTCTATGCAAATTGGTATATTTGCATCGATATACAGATGAAGAACTTGATTACATTGTGCAGTTACTACTTTTTTTTTAAACAGCAATATTAAGAATAAGTACTCGAGTTATATTCTGCTTAGCAAATAGGCTTTGACCATTTATCTTTATTTTTCATTCCATCGACAATATCGAGAAGACTAAGCAGAATTAAAGAGCGCGCTGAAATAAGTTCAAAAGAATACTCTTCTATGTACATGATTATTTGAAATTTGTTTAATTTTATTTCAGAAATATTTTTACTAAGTTTACATACTATTAATAAAGCTTATCAGTAAATTGAACGCTAATTACTTCATGAAATTGCAATTTCTTGGAATTTCAACTGGACATGGAATCTATTTCAGGTGGTATCCATTCTCCAGGCATTTCTCGCACATTCTTCCGACGATCATGGCACGAGCACGGTGGAAAATGACTTCAATTACTCGGTGCTCGTCGCCAAATTCCTTACGCATCATCGTACATCGCGCCATTCAATGACCGTTTCCGCTAGCGATGGGATTAAACGACGATCAATTTGATTTTCGCGGGTTCGATGTTTTCGAACTGCAGCTCTCGATCGATAAATCGATAACTGTTTCGAAAATCGGTCTAGCAGGGGGCGCGCTTCGTAAGAAATCATTATACATCGTGTCTTATAATGACCGTTTCTGGTAACGACGCAATTAACCAACAGTTTATTTGTTTCTCGCGGGAATAAAATTTGTAATCTTCGATCGATATATCGATGGCCGTTTGAAAAATCGAATCAATACGGGACGTACTTCATTGCATTAAAATTTTGAATTCTGCAGAGACTGTAATTAACTATTGTTTCATTAACAATAGACAATAAATGAGCTCATCGGTGAATTGAATATTGCATCTGATCATTCGAGTAAGTAGAATCTGTGTTTCTTTGTTTTTTTAACGATCGGTTATATTAGAACGATCTATTTTTTCCATTTTGGAGTGGGAGGATCTCGTTGCCGGTTGATCTAGCAATGGAAAAAGAAGGGACAGGAAGCAGCATGATTAAATGCGGCAATTTATTAAGCAATTTACACGTGGAACGCGGTTTCGAAGCTTTCTCGGCATATTCGCCGAGAGTTTCTATCTTCCCGGTAATATTCGAGGGCAGGAGGGGATGGCATGAAAGGGGCGTTCCGCCATGCAACCTCGGAATATGGCTAATGCGTCTCTGCGCCGTCGTCTCTATCCTTCGCTCTTCTCTTTCTCGAGCACCCCGGCGAAATAGACACACGGAATGGTAAATAGTCATCTTTTTACAGAAGCTGCGCCTAAATACGATTCGGAATTGCCTGCTGCATCTGTAACACGTAAGCCTCCAACGACAATTGCACGCAATTTTTCTCCCATAATTCCACCAAATATGTCATCTTGTTTCAATCGTCTTATCCCACACAGTACTAGGATCATCACCATTCACCGGTGCACCTCCAGAAGATTAAAAAAGAATTAGAAATTTCTTCAAGTATTTTATTATTTCTAATACAGTCAACATGAATAGACTGCGGATTTTACGCATTTATGACAAAAATATATTATTTTTAACTGATTAAAATTGTTAAGAAAAGAAGTAATTGTCTTACAAATAATGAAGATCATGTCTATTTTGCATAAAAATCCGCAGTCTGGTCATAAATAATTTAACTCGTAAGACTACCTGGTAAATGACAACAAATTCTTCCAAATAATAACAAAAAATATATTTGATGAAGATATAATCGTCGTTCATTTTGTAGGTAAATAGAATTGATACTAGAACGGAAACTATTTATGACTAGATCTAGCAGTTTACCTCGAGAGAATGCTTTGAATATGAAACATTGAAAAATAAGCAGAAACTATGGACAAGACGTTGAATGGAGTCGGTTCGGTTCCCCGGAGAGCTCGAAATAAATCGATCGTTAGGCAGGCGATTCTTATTAGCGGAAGGCTTCAAAATGGGAATAGAAAGAGATTAAAAGTGGGACCGACAAGGCTCGGCATCGAGTAGCGCGGAAGCGTGAAGCGTGCGACGCGACGCGTCGCGACGCAGAGCGTCGCGAAGACATGAGAGAAGCCGACAGGGGTCGGGGGTATCCGAGCTATTTGTACACCGAATGGAAAACGCGGACCGACTCGCCTCCAGACGAAAGGAACGGGAGGCTTTCTTAATTACCACGCACCACCCCGCTTTCATGTTCCTCTCTTCCTCCGTAGTTGCTCTCTTTCCTTCAAACACTATTGTTTCGATGCTCTAGAGTAACAGAACGAACCTGAGTCTCCTGGAAACCGATAGGTTCGCTTCGTCCTCTTTCGATCGATTGTCTTCCTCATACCTCTAAACACTTTACTGACCAATATTTAATAGTTAACCCCTTATTGTCAGTGTTAACACTATTCACACGGACATGTGCATTAAAGAGTTAGCAAATCGAAGATAAATAATTGAGGTTTTCTTAACAACTTACGATAGTAATTTCTTTAGTCAGATAATCTACAACCTTTTATCAAGATTATTCTTTAAAAACATGTTCCAGAGTAGAAGACAGCCCGCGGACCAAAATGGCCGAGGATCTTTTTCCAGCAAGCAGCTGTATTTCTCGTTAATTCAAAGTTGAATAGCGATCATTTCTCGCCGAGTGAGACGCGGCTCCCGTTGCCAAGTTCCAAACGGAATAACGAAACCACTTCCGTCGCAATGGATTTGGATCCTCGGAAGAAAGTCTCCGGCTACAGTGGAGCTCTTTCAGAGGTTTTCGAGTGTAGCAAAAGTGCGTTCGTCAAGATGATCGCTGGCCCTCGTTCTCAGGAAATCGAGCATTCTCTGGTCGACGTTTGACGCTCGGGCTGGAAAGCCGTAGAAGCTCTCGGTCCATTAATCGCGCGTACACTTCTAATACATTCTATTCTATTCTAAGCGAGCCAGATACGCGCGGGACTGTTCCCTTTCTTCGCCGGGTTTATTTACCCGTTAATTTATTAGCGCATCTTGGTCGTGGCGGGGCTTTTAATCGAGCGCGACGGAGTTCGCGAGACCCGCGTGCCGAAACACCGTACGCTACCCGTACAAGTCGCCATATTTTAATCTTGGAAAGAGTAACGGGGCCCCGTAACTTTTTCTCTTATTCCCAAGAACGTCATAAAACTATTTATTACCGCTTCAACCTTCAAAATCACTACTAAAAGACTGAGTTTAATTCAGAAAAGTTTTTTTGTTTAATATAAACCGACTTTCACCTATCGTATCCGAGGGTTTGCAATTTTTTCATACGAAAGAATGAAATCAAAGGAGATTTTGGAATCTGGCCTTTATTATACAAATCTTAAGGAACAATTTTACATTTTTCTTTTTCTTCTTGCTTACAAAATGGCTAGACTGGAGCCCTCTTGACGCAGTACGAATTTGAACGACCCTCTCGGCGGTAGCAGCGTAGATTGAGCTGAAAGAAAGAAAGAAAGAAATATTTACAGTTCCTACATGAATATTTAAGTTAAAGATACACTTAAGACTTCTACTATAATAAAGGCTACACACAACATTTTCTTTCGACCCAGCGCCTCAACTTATGCAACCGTGCATACCAAATGTTAACGCGCACCTCTGATATATTAGAAGCAAAAATCCTTTGACGAATCTTAAAGAGATACCAAACGTTTTATACTGTTTCTAGGTGTTCCTTACCTCCAGAGTTTTTCGGGAGAAAGAAATTCCCATCAGTTTTTCCCTTTGGTTCCCATTGGTTAATAAGAGGGGCGCGCGGTTAATGAGACCGAAGAAAGCCGACACTGAACGATTTCCAAAGAAGTAGCTCCTGGCGGGCAGGTTCTACCGCTCCTTTGACTAGAGTAATAGAGTCACGGGGCGGGCTATCTTACCGCAGAGTAGAAAGGGGATATTCGTATTTCAAAGGGACGGCCCGTCACGCCGCAACGGTTCTCATTATGTTATGCGCCCCTAAATGTCAAGAGAAAAACACGATCGCGCCTACATGTCGAAAGCTGGACCGACAGCCGAGGGACTTTTACGCGGAAACGGCTCGTGAATGTCGCCCACCGAGTACGTTCTTTTTTGAGATCATTCCGTCACTCCAAACAGCACGGCATCGTTCCTCGATGTCCATAGAGTCGACTTAACTTCGACAAATTTCATCGAAACAAAGAAAAAGCTCTCTTTGAACTACAGGTATTGTCTCCATTCTTCTAGACAATATATAGCCATTAGCGTAAATATACACAGTATGGTACACCCAAAATTACTTGTAAATTGTTTGGTATGTGAAAAAATGGTTGAAAAGAAAGTTATGTAATTTCAAGAGTAGCATACAATTGTAATCATTTGTGTTCTTCGGTTTTGCTTTCTTCGTCAAGATATAAAGGTCACCGTGAGTTCGTTATTGTAAAGAGAAAATGTTAATCCCTCGGTCGAAGAGACACAAAACTATTTGTAAGGATATATTGGGATGAGAAACTAATGATTACTGAGATATTTTCCATAAATGGTTTTTCATTCTTAACATGTTCTCCCTTACAATTAGGTACATTTGCGTATTCGATCGATACGAATCTTTGGACATAGTTTACAAGTAATTTCCGTGGCCCATTTAGCTGAATCGCCCTGTATAAATTTTTCTTTTAATCAAGGAAAAACTGCCTGCAGGAACTCATGAATTATAAAGCTGTGGAAGAGGGATTAAGGAGCAGAAGCTGAAGAAATGGATGAAGAATTTGAAAAAATGAATCAAGATGTGGATCCAAAGGCCGCAGTCCGAGGATCAGAGTCCCTACGATCTTCCATTGGAAAAACTATCATTGGTTATTGTGGCCGAGTCCCGTGAAGATGGGAACGTCGAGTGGGTGTCTAATTTCGTCGGAGAGGAGGGATTTCACGCTCGATCAACGCTGATTGGGCAGCGCCGGGCCGTTTGCTTTTATAACTTGGATTGCGCGCGCGCTAAGGGTGACTCCTCTTGCTGTTTTCGCAACGAGTATCGAACCGTTCTTACAGAAAAAGATAAACCGATTTGGCAGATAGTTCGACGAAGGAGGAAAGTCTCACGCTCGATCCGTTTTATCGGACAGTTGTCTAGCGGTACGCGCAACGCGAGTACTTTACCCCGAACTTAAACGTTTAACTGCGTTGTTTTTCGTAGAGCATCGTTTCTCTGGAAAAACAAGAGAGGACAAGATTAATTTCGTTGCAATCGCGAACGCATTAAGAACGATATCGCAGCTCATTAAACGTTGCACGCGCATTATCATCGATTACGCAGAAGGGGCTTCGATTACTCGAAATGGAAGCATCAATCACGCAGCCCGCGCTCTATCGGTTGTTACGCGGGCATCTTACAAGTCGCAGTCGAGACAACCGATCGAGGGGAAACGCGTCCGAAGTCAACAAACATCAATTACGATGGGAAAAGTTAGAGTCCGTGGAAAGACGTCCGGATGTAAGGCTTTCCGGAAACCGCAGCTGGTTCGTTAACTAGTCGAAGATGCGCCTGCATCAGGAAATCCCTAACTAATCTCGTTCGAAGGGCGCGGTGATGCGAAAGCCTCGAAGAATCAGCCGTAGAAAGAAAATGGTCGATCGTTTCGAAACGATTAATCAAAATGAATACACAGCTTGTGCGCGCCGATCGATCGCGGAGGCACGCGCAACTAAATCCCGATGACCCCGACAGTTCTTCGATCGCGGCTTCTAAAACTTCCCTCTCGGCTCGCGGAAGTCTCGGTAATTAAGCAGATCGCAGCGAGAGATTCACTTTGGCTGCAACTAACTATTGTAGACTATCGCGGTCCACATCGGATCTCTCCTAAGACTGTGGTCTTTATTATCCATATTATCAAAGGAACATATTATCCACCGGCATTAAGGATTTTTTAATAGCTCCTTCAGCAACTATAGAAATTTCAATCTTGAACGTACAACGTAGCCCCAGGGACATAATCTAACAGTTTTGGCAGTTTTGCACAGAATTAATATGTAAAATAATAAGCTTCCTTTTGGTAGAGCAGAGTTATTGAAAATCCTATTAACACTAGAACTACCGGATGGGTCAAAATGACTTGCTCCTAAATTTTTTCTTTTATTTAAACAAAACTGACACGAAATCTAAACAAATCTTATGCTGTTGTTATTATAAGGTAATGTATGCCAGCTGCATTTAGTGCTTGGTAGTTCTAGCGTTAATAGGTTTCTGGTGGATACAGTGTTAAAATTGTACATACTTTAACCAATAGAAACGATTACAGATTGAATGTTTAGCTTTTCGACTCGAGGTTCCCCAGGGTTTCGCGAACACGCAAATCGAAATCTTCAACTTCCTGCTAAGGGAACAATGGGTCTTTCGATCGGGGGCCATTTGGACGACGCGTGGCCCTAAAGAACTGTAGCCGAAGGTACCGGCGCGGCGTGCCAAGATGTAAATACCGGAATCGCGAGGAATCTAAAGCACCGCTGTATTCTCGAGGTCTTCAGCGTGCCAACTGAGCCGTGAGCTAGGAAGCAGATTAATGTCGGACGCAGAAAAATTTCGGTTTAATTATAGTGGCGTGTGCAGCGCGAGCTAGAGATGTTCCCGAGACGCATCGTTACCATCTAATTCTTCGGTCGTTCCGAGGTAATTTGATGCTAATCCTTTATTAAATTTATACTGTTAATTGCAGCCACGCTCGATACAAACTTGATCGACTTACCTGACGACCGTTCCGGACAGTAGAATTAGCTTGCTGCCAGGCGTTGAAGGAGTGAAAGGGACGCTCTGCCGGTTAACTCGATGGAAAATATATATTTCCCAATGGCAAAAGTTACATTTCATAAAAAAAGCATGACAGAGGATTACAGTCACGTAATCGCGAGGCGATCGGTACTCGTCCGTCGCTCGAATAACATCGATATATAACATAGTTCCTTTACGGTTGTTCGCGTGTCGATCTCTCTCTCTCTCTCTCTCTCTCTCTCTCTCTATCTCTCTCTCTCTCTCTCTCTCTCTCGAGAACATACAATGCTCCCGTGTAACAATTGTCTCGTGAAATCCATGCAAATGATCGGAGAAACATTAAAAATACGCGCGTTAACAGCGAAAAACCGTGAACAGTGTGTGTGTGTGTGTGCACCTTTCTGAAAGTGTCGACAACGTTTGCACCACTGTCTTCTCGCTTAGACGGTCAATTTAGAATATACAATAGCGTGTAATAGTTTCTTTATGGCACTCGCAAAAAAGGCACTCTTGGCGTGAAATCAATGGCAAACGACGACCAAAACATATAATACTGGTGATGATACAGTTCGTCGTTCGAGACACCGATCAATTACAATAACGTTCTCAGATCGTCGATCTCACAGTGACTCGGAACGATTCTGCCGATTGTTCTTCGTTTCCAGAGTCAACAGGTCCGAAACGATCGATCGTGGACATATCGCGTCGTTTCACTCGCACCACTCACAGCGCTTCAATTCTCCTCTTCTTCGTTCGGTAAGTCTTTCGATTGCACAGTCGAGATCGTCGTCTCCTAATCGAATCGTCTCAGTTACAGGGACTAGCGGGCTGACTACTCGCCGCGGAGGATTGCATCATGATGGACTGGACGGCGAGGACCGGCGTGGCTGTGACCACTGGGGTCACGGTGTCCCCATGATGGTGGTGATGATGATGATGGTAGAGAGCGGACGCGTAATACTGCTGATGATGATGGTGATGGTGATGCGGATGATGGTAACCCTCCTCTTCATTGTTGTTGTTACCGGCAACGTTCTCGTTGCTCTGGTGGTGATGATGATTGTTGTTGACCGACACGCAGAGCGGGGACGTCGGCGACGAAGAGGACGGCGAGTTCGTCAGATTGCAGCCGGTCGCGAGAATGTCGTGGACCGTGTGCGGGCTAGGCCAGTGAAGGGTGCCCGTGGTGGTCGGCTGATGGCCAGGGTGGATCGAGCTCGGCGACGAGGGCGACAGCTTGCTCGGCGTCGTCGGCCCAACTGGAAACGCACCGGTACCGAATTGGTAGGAACGTGGTTCTTGGTTTCGACATTCGCTAATCACCGCTCGGTATCACGATGGAAGGAACAGACCCGACTGTTGCCTGATATCCCGCGAGCTCGCAGCTAAAACTGAACGCACGCACATCGTCAGCCTCGCGCCAGTCGTCGTCGAACGGAGCTAGAATTTTAGTATCGTGTCGCGAACCAGAGGAGAAGGCACCCGATCCTTCTGACAGCAACCGATATACCATTCGCGTGCGAATAACTCGATTCAATTGGCATCAGTCTTTCCGTGCCCGGCTCCGGTTGCGCGACGGTAACTTGTCGTTTCGAGCATCGAGTTTTGCCGGGAGATCGCGTCGCGAACGACTCGTGCAAAGTTCCTGCTCGAAATCCGACGCACAGTGGCGAACATCGCTGAAATCCTGTCCGAAATTCACGTAGCATTAAAGCCGTCCGAATACCTATCGTGCATGGAAGTCTCGCGAACACCAGCTACAACAAATAAATTCGAACAGTCCATCTTTTCGCGTCGACACTTTTCATCAGGATATTCGCCACTATGCGACGCACATTGGTTCAACACTAGGTTTACGGAGCACTGAAAGCGACTATTTCCCATTATATAAATAAATTAGTTGAATAGCATCTTTACAATCTCGGTGATCCTAAATTAAAAATTAGAACACGTCCCGTAAACTTAATGTTAAAATGCAGTTCCAGCCGAGTTCTAACTACTCGAAGAGGACGAATTTTGCTCGGCTAGAATCGCACGTTGGACCACCGTGCGGCGCGCGCGAGGAAAGGGAGGAATTTCGAGCTACCAACCTTGGTGGTGGTGATGATGATGATGATGCGTAACCGGCGGCGGCGTCGCGTGATAAGGCGTCGGCGGGTAAGGGACAGGGCAAAGCGCAGCCCCCGCGGCAGCCGCGGCCGCGTACAAATGATGATGATGGTGATGATGCGCTGGGTGATGGGGATGATGATGGATCGCGGTCGCCGCGCCGACCTTGTTCCTCAATATCCTGGAAATGCTGCTCACCGATGGCACGTTGTACTTGTCGCAGACGCCGTCGGATAGCAGCCGGTCCCTGATCTCCCAGGCGAAGATACCCGGGTCTTTGAGCTTCAGCTGTTTGATGTACTGGACCACCTTCGGGGTGGTCACCCGGGGCTTGCTGCCGCCGATCGCTCCCGGCAGTATGCTGCCCGTCTCGTGGTACCGGGCCAAGATTTTGCTGACACAACCATGACTGACCCGCAGCTGCCGCGAGATGTCGCACGGCCTGATGCCCAGCTGTGCAAGCTCCACTATTCGCAACCTGACCGCGTTCGGCAAGGGTCGACCGTTCACGAACACACCCCCCAACTGGTTCACCTCGCCGTACTGCTGCTGCTGCTGTTGCTGTTGGTGCTGATGCTGGGATTGTTGCTGTTGCTGCTGCTGCTGGTGCTGATCGCCACCCAATTCGGACGCGTTGCTCTCTGGTTCCCGAAACAGAGGAGAAAACCACCGTTAGTCCTTGAAAGACCGATCTCATTTTTCTAACTGCAGAATCGACGAATACTTATTAACACGTTAACTGCCACGCCAGTCACGTGTGACTGACAGTGATTTTTTTACTAGGTTTAGAAATTCATTTTTATTGTCACATATCCAGATAAACCGAATTTTATTAGGATCTTTAGAATTCAGAAGGGTTAAGACAGCATCGTCTATAATACCTTTGAAATTTCTAGTTTCGGTTTCATTAATTAAATTACACTGATTTTGTGAGATTCTCTGGGATTGATTTTTGGCACTTAACGTGTTAAGACCGACCACACGTAGGGATTGATTTAGCAATTGTTGAAGTATATCTTTAAAGATACTTCTTGTAGACTCATTAGTCTGTCATTAGTTTCTATCGTAACAGCTATCCATTCGATTTCATCGCTACAAATAGAGCAATTGTACGACGATTTTAATACCATTCGGCAACATATTTGCAAGGCTGCAAATAAATATTCTCAATGATTTTGTTACGCGAAGAACACGGAAAGTGGTATTGTTAAACCTTCTGTGGACAATTGAGTTGCATTAGAGTCGCATTAGAGTTGACTACCAATTGGAAGTATTGCAAAAGGTTACATACAGTTATAAAATTCGCCTGGTAGAGCACAGTGGTCTTTACGGTGACCAATAGCCTATAAAAATTTAAAGTGTCTGGAGCAGCTTTTAATCAAGCTAGCCGTTTATTATAGCGACCAATAGCGACGGCGGACCCCAATGTACCCCGAGTCCCAATTTGAATTTGATCTCTTTCCGCCGCGAAAGGAGCAGCACGATTTCGATTACGGGATTCGGAATGCGAAGGGGTCCGGGCAATCTAGCATCGATTCAGCGAGTCGCCGAAATAACGCAACGATAATATAGACCGCATCGGGGCTTACACCTGGCGCCGGGATTCGTTTTAACGAGATGCAGATGTACACGGTGGTGGAGCGCCTTGCGTCTCTCTCTCCTGTCCGCTCGGGCAAGCTTGTAACAACCCTTAATTAGCGAAGCGATGCCCTAGAAATTGCCCCTAACAGCATTCCAAACCCACCGGGATTCCGTACACGCGGGTAACCGAACATAACAACCCGTTGCGAGCATAATAAGATCGGCTATCTTTAACCGGGAGACAGCCGTAACGAAGTTACACTTTCGACTATCCCCGACGAGGGCTCGCAGCCGACGGGAATCCACCTACGCGTCCTACCTTTCAATTATCCCCGAAACAAATTGTCAGGCCAATTGGTGTGTTTCTTCCGTGTTTCGTGATATAGGGCCACTTAGAACAGGATGTTACAGCGACACGCTGTTCGAACATTCTTGACCGTCTCTGTGGCTCAACCTAATTTACTCGTTGCTAAGTTTGAGCGGATCCACCATGTATTAGGGGTACCCATAAGTAATCAATTATTTGCAAAGAATTTGTTTTGCCTTTAGTTCTGTACCAATCGTTGAAGAGAAAACACGTATTCTTTTACAGTTTTCGGTAAAGCAGCCTGTGTTCAAAACATTCTAAAAAGTATAATTGTCTTTTACAACCCTGTAACAAAATGCAGTGTCCGAACCTTCCGAGGATCATATTCGTCATTGCTACGGTTTAATGCAACGAGTGGAGAGGTATTGAAGGTCAACAAGTGTCAACGTTGGTTCAGAAGGTTTGCTGCTGGTGATTATGATCACTCCGACAAGCCTCGAAGTAGACGATCAGTTAAATTTGATAATGACACCCTAAAAGCTCTAGTGGAAGCTGATCCAAAATTAAGTGTACAAGAATTATCGAGAAGCCTTGGGTCCACATGGTTAACTATACAAAGGCACCCACACGAAATGGGAAAGGCATATAGGCGAGGAATATGGGTACCGCATCAATTATCTGAGAGATCAACGATTCTGACTGTCATCTTTTCAGATCCCTGGAGCATTACTTAAGAAATAAAACATTCACTTCTGTAGAAGATGTATGGAGACACCTTGAGTCATATTTTGCTTCGCAATCCCTGGACTTCTATAAGCGAAGGATTGAAAATTTGCAGGGAAGATGGCAAACTGTCCTTGATAATGATAGAGGTTATACAATAAATTAATTATACAAAGTTTGTTTCAGATTCCAAAATAATTGATTACTTATGGGTCCCCCTAATACTAACGCAATTCATTTATTTTTCCGATGAGGTCGTTGTGGATTCGACAAGTCGATTTAAGAACACTCGAAAAATTTGGTACCGTCTAAATTTAAACGAGACTTCTCGGTACATATCGACGCGAGAACGGTTCGTTCCTTTTTCTCTTTCGATAAAATCGTTATAAATTCTAGGGTTGGAGGCGGGCGGTTCCGCGCAGTCCCAACGGAGGACTCCTCTTCCGGCCGCGAAAAAGAAATTTATGCGGCCCTCCTCGTTGTTCCTTTGGTTTTGTTTCTGCGCACCGAGCGAGCCGGTGGAAGTACTGCGGAGAAAAAGTGAACAGCAAAGAAGAAAACCGCACGGCGGAAAGGAGGGCCCTGCGATTCCTGGAACAAGAGTTTCGTCGACGCTGCGACGCCGCCGAGCGTAGAGACGCGTTTTTGCGCGCACCCACTGTCCACCATTTTTTTTTCAACCATCTTTCTTCGCATCCCTGCGATTCGCCTCCTAACGTCGAACGTCTTTACGGTGCGGAGGCGCGAAACGCTCTTCGTGACCTTTCTCAAAGGAAAGAATATCATTTGAAGGAAAAGAAGAAAGGGTGGAAATGCTTCTGAATCATATTATGGTACCCCATTGCGGTTGTTCGAAGATCTTGTGCACCGCATTATGGAACGGACGGAGCTTTCAGACGACTCCGAGGATCAGATGAACCCTGAAACGATGCAACGAGTTTAATCCAAGGTTCGATCAGCGAAAGGGTTTTCGGGGAACGAACGGAATGGGTTGAAGAGCGGCTCGCAGATTCGTGGAACGACCCCGACGTGGCCCGTTAAACTCCAACGATTTGGATTTAATGAGCCGCGTTACATTAAAGACCCTGTCTTTTTGCCAACGATCGTTCGATCGCGAGGGAGCAGCGGTCGTTAAACTGGAGGGACAAGCCTCGTGGTTTGTACGCTGCTCGCGCTCTCGGCTCTGGCTCGTAGGTGAGTAATTAATGAGGGGATAAACCGTTCGCCCGATGGATTTATAAGTACGACGAATTTTCCAGGAGAACGATGTTTCTGTCAACGCCATCTCCGAAAGTTACGAGAAGGATGGCGCCGATTCGGAGGAGTAGCAACCAGCGAGAGATAAGTATTTACGGAAAACGTTCAGTATGTTGTTCTTAAGTCTCTTTTACAACATCATTCGGAACCACTGTTATTCTTGTCCCTCGAAGCACCGGTCTCTTGGGCACGGAAACCTTGGCTAAGAGAAATTCTATCCTATACGGGTCAGCAGTAAACGTCTACTCGCACGAAGCTAATCCCTGCACTTTTGAACCACACGCAACTAAATCATTTGAAAATCAACCTGTCAACCGGGGAAGAGGAGTTTACTCCTCGTCCGTGTTCTATTGTTGTATCGTCTTTCGATAACTTCTCATTTAACTCCTAATTCAACAAATAATATTGTTACACTTTATAGTGAAACACGGCTAGACAAGATTGATTTGCAATTGTATGTTGAAAGCGGTGAAACGTTTATCATAAGAAAGTATTTCTTGAATTCAGAGACAAACGTTACCGAAAGATATATGAGCCGCTCACTTGTAAAATCGACGAACTCCGTAAAACAGAAAGCGAAGAAATGTGACGTAGTAATATATACGCGTGACTGAACCAAGTGCTTTGACACTTAAATTTAAAATATTTCAAAAAGTGGAGTTAATCGAGTTGGCTCATATGTTACGAGAAACATTTCATTCGCTCCGTGTTTGTGACTTACAAATTGTGAGCGTTTAGGATTGAACGATTGCCCGGTTAGCAGGTGGATCGAGCGTTTCGGTGTTCCGTGTCGTCTGATCTTAAAAACCGAATTCTCGGGCAGCGAATTGCCAGGATGATTGGAAGCCGAGGACGAATTAGCGAAAAGCAAGAGTTCCGATGTCCCGGGAAGAGTCCTCCTTGTGCGTAGCATGTGCGAGAAGACGGGACACGCACACGCGCTCACCAGCCCAGTCTCCTCGGACTTAAATGCGTGTATTACACGCGTGTAAAATGACTACACAAGTCGGGCCCTTTGATCTCGGCCATTCATCACCGTGCGCGCCCCGAGAAAAAGTCTAATAATATTGCGTGCACGGCGACGTTCACGCGTGTGCGTGCGTGAAATGCTGTTCCACGCGACGATCCGCAGATCTATGCGCCCACTCGATCTTCCGGCAACGATTTATTCCTCCTCGATTCGCGGGATCCGCCGTGGAAACTCGAGAAAGACCCTGGTGTCCCCGAAGCGAAAGGGAGAAGGAACTCGCTCGCTTTCCGAGCGGATCAACAGCGGGCTCATTGTGAGACGATCACCGGCGAACTCCCCGTCACAGACGGTGAATTATGCTCGCGAAATAGCGGGAGTCGGCGCGGTGCTCGCGATCCAGATTGATTGCGGCAATTTCACCGTGACGGTAATTGATAACGTTCGGCCCGTGATGTTGCCAGACGTTTAGCGCACTTTATGACGAACGCGCCCCTTTGAGAGCGCTGAATCCGCGGAGATTTGTGAAAATTTAAGGCGACAGGTCATGCGCTTACTCTCCTCGATCCTCCCACGAACGCCTTACATCTTCCTAATCGGCACCGAACGGACCAAAGACGGAAACTCGTTGATGTCGACCGGTGTGATTCTACTATTTTTTAACGATTTGAAAATTTCGAGTAACAAGTCTTGATGCGCCTCTATCGCGAACCGGCTAATTCGGTGGCTGAAAATCCGCGAAAACGATACCGAGCCGAGGGGCAAAACAAATTGTCGCAGGGCAAAGGGACGAGCGAAAAGGGCCCGGATATAAGTAGAAGAGTGAACGGCGAGGCATCGTCCGAGACGTGGGCGTGCACGGAACGAGTGATGGATGTCAGTGTCACCCTCGAAAACACGTGTTTCACTTACGTAGATGCCCCGAACGCGACCAGTGTTTGTCTACCATTCTCACTCGCTAATTATCGGCCCCTCGGGCACCGTCCCCTTTGTCGGCCTCCTCGCTACTATAGAAACGGATCTTTAATTTAATTTCCGCGGCACCGCGCATATGTCAGTGATTAGTTTGCCGCGGCGTCGGCGCGTCAGAAATTAAACATTCTTAATTCCTCGGCGCGAACCAGAACTCGGAAGCTAAACGATTCCCGGAACGATCGAGATTAATGTAGCGTTAAACAAAACGCCTGATACAAGATACGTTTCGGAATTAAAAGCTTGATTTTTTTACAATTTTCAGGAGCGTGTCGATTAATGCAGTTCATCCAGAGTCACAACCCTTGGTGCCCGCTGGCAGATGATTTAATTTTTGGGGAAACGAGCCATTTTGCCGTAGCTGCGGTTACATGGAAAGAAAGGTACCGGTGGCAAGGGGCTCTGTTATGGATTTGTGCCACCGTGTATCCACGGCTTCGAAATAGTCCTGTCAAGCTTCATCATTATTTCCAGTAGCCTCGTAAACCTGGGCCCCGGCCAAACGGCGTTATCTTCCGTCGAAAAGGATTCTTGGCAGCCGGTCGCGATTTTTGAACGTTCGCGGCTAAAATCGGTTAGAGCCGAAGCTCTCCGAGATTGTGTTATCGCGTGGCCCGACACTTGCCCGAGCCACCACGCGCAAAACCTACAATTAATAGAATTCTTTGTACCACTTCGAAGAAGTTGCCCGACGATAACGTGGAAAGTGTGGACGTCTGCCTTTTTCCTTCGGTCTCCGAAGGATGTATTTATAGCTGCGAAATTTATGCAACTTGACGCAAGAGGAAATTAATTATGCGCTAATCGCGCTACATTTTTCACGATAACCGTCTGACCTCGTTCAATTTCATCGCAACTCCGCCGCTTTCCAGACGCGTCTGCGATCGGCTCCGTCGCGAATCGAATCCTATTCTACTCCACCGGAGTCTCTGCAGTTTTTCTTCCTCGTCGATTTTCTTTTTCAATATTTTCGCAACGTTGTCCGCGTCACGCAAGCGTTCGCTTTCCAAAAGGAAGCTCGATCGATTTGTTGCACCCCCGAGTCGCAAAACGTCTCCCGAGCTTTCACCAGCTCGGCCCTCTAATTCTTTCCCCCTTTTTCATCCCCGCGGGCCGCACCTTTCTTCGTGCACCTAAAATACATCCGCGCAAAATTTATCTCGCGCGTATGTGCAGGAGAGCGCGCGCGAGCCCGCTCACATCTGGAATACGCGATGACAGTGGGACCGAAATATATCCGATCGACGAACAAAAAACTCGCCGCGGCGTAAGCGTGCTTCTGTTCTTTTTCGTTTTCGATCCCGGGCGAACGACTGTCCCCGCGTCTCGCGAAAGGACGAAAATCAAAAGCAGAAGCCGATACGAACACGAGTGGTAATAATAGAATCGATCTTGCAGCTCGCGGGACGCTCGCGAACTTCCGCTTGGGAGGACGGTTCCGGATGAACCAACGTTTCCTGTCCCACCCAAAGAAGAACAAACGCTCCGACGACACCGCAAAATTCCTCGCAAGCTTGCAGACTTCCAAAAAGTTCTGGAACTTCTTATAAAGGTTCTATTTCAAACGTGGACCCTTTTAAAGAAAGATTCTCGTAAGCGAAAGCTTCAATTTTAATAAATCTGACGAAACGAAAAAATAAAATAGTTTCTAAGAAAATGTCCACAGGTGCAGACACGGTTTCTCGAACTCGGATTTCGATTGAGACGTAGAGCCCAATGTGGTGGGACACGTGATTCCGGTCGTATCACCGTAAGAGCAACGATACGATCTCGAATTTTTGGGACGCGTTATTAGAAGGTATCCCGATGGCGGTCCGCCAGGTTTCCCCAGTCACGGGACAGGTATGCAGAACTCTACCTCCAAATCGTGCAAGTAATAACTTGTCGACAATACATCTCGGAATCGTCTCGCCGTAGGATCGTTGCCTGTAGACGAAATAGTCCATGCGATACGTTCCACCCTGTCGCGGTCCTCAGCCAACTTCTGTCACGCGATCGCACGCGATCCAACCGCGATCTTCGAAATATCTTCAGCCAGAATATCCTGTACAGCCTTCGGATCGGAGCTGATTTACGTCGAAGTCGCCGATAACGCTGCAGAGATATAGTTTTCCTTAAAGTGCACCACCGACTCGAGATTCGGATTACACGTTTTGATCATGAATTTGAATGATGGATACACGCCAGTATCGACATCGACGGTGTGTAATGAGTAGACTGCGGATTTTATGCATCGCATTATTTCCTAGCAGGCTGCAGTTTCTTGCAATTGATGTAGAAAATTTTTATTTTGCAGTGTAGCAATTAGACGTCGTATAACATTGAAAATAAAACGATCGAGCGCATCGAGTAGTTGCTTAGCATTGCGATTAACGGATAAATTTATTCTCGGCCAACCGTCTCATGCCCTCGGCGATACCGTGTGAGTTTTAATATCCTCCTATCGTGAACAATATTTAAATTTATTCTCTTCTTTCAGGAACGAACCCAGACATTGGACACCGCCAGAGGAAAGAAGAAATATTTGGGAAACTTTCCAGGATAATTAGTGGCTTTCAAATTTATTTAACAAGAGGACAAAGTTACTGTCGAAGAACACGGTCGACTCTCCGAGAGACTAACAAAATTAGCGACAACGAATTGTCCCGGGCCCTTTTAAAGTTTCGAGAGGTTGTTGGCATGTAACATGGTAAAGAGGAGCGGCGGGCAAACGGCCCGTAGGTAGCTCGAGAATCTAGAGAGAACTACAGAAGCTAATACAACTATTTGCGCAGTCCTTTGTCAACCGGACCCTTTAAAAGCCGGCTTCCTTGTTTAGCTGGAACAAACGCTACTAATTGAACGCTAATGAATCTGTAACTGCACATTTCCCGCCACTGTCAACACCGCCTCGTCTGGAACTTCTGGCCGAGAGAAATCTGATTTTCGACTTAAATCGATGGGACAAACGGTAGCAGAGCAAATAGCCTTTTCATCAATTTCAGAAAGACCTGACGCCAATTATGCTATCCTCGTGTACGGGAGTTCTTTCGCCATTTTGCAGTTCGCGTCCCGTTCGTATTTCCAGGCCGGTTCGTGCAAAATAATACAGAAACATTAACGTTAATCGGTTCGTTACAATGTGTCGTGACAAATTTTTATTGTCGAGCGTATCTCCCGCTGGAAGAGTACGATCGGACGGGTTTATCTCGGTGTGTACGTTTCCAATGTATCGCGTTCACATATCAAGGTCTTGAACCGTGCGCGGTTACGGCTGTATTGGTGTCAATGACTCCGAGGGATTGTCAACGTCATCCGAGGGGAATAAAAGAAGTGGAAGAGATCTCGGACGCGGGCCCGATAACGCGAGCCGCGTTTTAAACCGCGAGCGTATTATTTTCACGCGTAACTCACAATACTTACGTCGTTCCGCAAAAAAGTTAATCGGACCACCTCGCTTCTGAACGTTCATTCCCGGACAAAGTTCGGCCGTTCGTTTTTATTCGGACGATAACGGCTCGTTCAGAATTTCAGAATTTCTCGAAAGTTTATCTGTTCTCGCTCGGGTTCAAGGCTCCTGTTCTTTGTCGGTTTCTTTTTTCTCCTCGTCGCTTCGATACTCGAAGAGACCCGCTCGATTTCGAATAATTCGTACCGGCGACGCGTGTCCGTCGACCGATTAAGCGTGGCAAAACCACCAAGAGATTGCCGCTGGGATGACGTTAGATCTGGGTCATCGGCAACGTTTCACGCGTCACAACAAACGTGGCACATCTTCGTGATTAATGATCGCGTTACCAAAATGTAGGTCATGATACGGACTTGCTCCGGCACCGCCGATCGGTAACGCCATTTGCCAGTTAATGATAACGCGTTCTTCTTCGCAGGGTGGGACGAGCTTTCCGAAACTCGCGAGCCTTCGAGAGCCAAGCGAATCAAGGAACCGCTCTGTTCGTAGAAGATCTCAAGGAAGAGTTCGAGGAAGTTTCACCGTAACATATAGTTTCTACGTAAATGCGACCTGTACTCGTCGCTTTCGGAAGTATCGGCCTGCCGAAACTTTCACGAAGAGTATAAATATACCTCGCTGTGGCTGGACGCGGACCGGTGTCCGGCGCATAGATCACGCGAACGAGCGTTCTCATCGGAAACCAGCTATGAAACAGGCTCGTTAGACCGGTCAGTTTCGATATTCGTGAGGCTGACATAGTTATTAAACGATGATCGTTCGGTATCGACGTGACGGTACGGGTCTCGTACGGGACGCGCGGTCTTGTCGAGAGTTTCAAGAAAAAAGGAGACGTTGAGCCGGGCGATAAGGGGCGAGAGGACAGCGGGGACCCAACGAGGCCAAAGGTTGCCGGAGAAATGTGAGTGCAGTCGAAACGCTGTCGATTTTCCATGAATGGGAGCTGTGCCCACGCGTGGGCATAGTCCTATAGCGATAGACGATCAGCCTTTCCTAACTGTTTTTCTGCCGCAGATTAACCTTCGAGTTCGCTCGGGAGCTGCCACGATACGCGAAAGGATTACCTGCGTCTAATGAATATTCAAACCAGGAAATCGACGCGCGATGCACGCCGGAGAGACTTTAATAAGACGGTTTATTGCGCGTTCTTCGCGCAGAAGGCCGCCGGTATAGGCTCTGTTAATTGGAAACAAGAAATCACGACAAAACGGGCGCGCGCTGTTTCTCCACTGTTTGTGATAATAATTGCGCCAGCCTATCTCATTATCGTGCCACGCGAAATTAATAAGTGCGACCGGCCGACGGCGCCACCGAGATACATTCATCCGAGCACCGCGTCTCACTTAATTATAAATTCAATTAGGTCGAAGTTGATTGACACGTACATACACCGCGCGCGCGCGCGCGACGACGACGATTTAATCTATCATCGTAGAAAACGCTCCGAACAAAAAGGAGAGGCCACAAGAGATAATCGGGTAACCGTTCGATCGATGTTCCAGCTGCTGGTTGCAAGTCGATCACGATACCTCCCGCTTTATTTCGACTACCGTCTGTTATTCAACCGTCCGACAATGTTCGCAAGCAGAATCGGCCGCAACGATCTCCGCGAGCGGATTCGCAGTCGCGTTACATAATCAGGCATCGCTGTGCGGTATTTACATGGTCGTGTTTCAATACGATAGGGGATCGCTCACCTAGCACCAAGGGATCCATCGGGAAGAGCAAGCTCGCAGCCGACGGCTACACGCAACGTTCCCCCGTGATTCCGCGGACCTCGAGCAGCTCGATCCCTTCCGCGGAGCTTGCGATCCAGAAAAATCTTCTCTCGAAGCTGGATCGAATAGCCGAGTCTCCGGGTAACTGTTGTATCGCACCGAGCAGGTCTTCTTCCGTGTCCTCTACACTGTTCTCACGTGGCACCACCGTGTTCCCTCGCGCGCCGGCATCCCCTAACTTTACATTTTTCCGTAGGAGGTGTCGGACATGATCGTCGGATTCACAATCGCGACGGCGATCCAAGAGAACGACGTCGAGGAAGATATGTGTACAACGATCGGAAGAGCGCTCCGGAGCCACTCGACCGGTTCAACGCGGAAGAAGTCGAGACGCAACCACCAACCGATTCTTCATGTAGCCGGAACGGAACTGTTCTCACACGGAACCGTCGTCAACTCGCGGGACACTTGACGAAAAGATGACTATCGTGGACGAGCTGGGGACTTACGCGATCGGCGTTCATTCAGGCAAGCTGATGAGAGCCACTCGAGGGTGAAACAACGACAATGAAGCGCGATAGTAAATAACCGGTGCAAACGGGGTGCGGTACCATGTTCGTGTACACCGTCTCGTGCTTCTGTAGCAGATACGAGAGAGAAGGAGAGAGAGACGTCTCGCGCGTGGGTCGGAGAGAGAAGGAAAAATAGAGGGAGGGAGAGAGAGAGAGAGAGAAAGAGAGCGAGGAGGAACGGCAAACACCGGGTAGCGTGAGTGGTGTTTCTAGAGGAGACGAAAAAAGAAGCACGGACACGGTCAATGGTGCGCGGCTCGCCCTTCGCTGCCTCACTGACTGGGGCGACAGATTTACCAGAGCAGAAATAAGAAATCTCCTCTCCGGCTAGCGTGGCCTTAGAACGCGGCCCCCGCCCGCTCCCTGTTGTAGTCGCTTCTTTCCGTCGTGCGTGAGACACACGTACATACGGCCAGAGAGAGCCTATCTCTAGCGGGTGGCGGTGTATGCGTCAAAGAGGACGCGCGAGTGCCCACCTACTTGCTGCGGCAAGAGTGTGACGGTGGAGCGAGAGGAGAATGGGAATCATTCAGGAACGAGCAAGACGGAGGAGAAGAGTCGCTCCGACGCGAGTCCAGTTGGCTGAAAGAGGGCATACGATCCGACGCAGAGGGGAATAAGCGAGAAGAGACCAGCCAGAGAGGAACAGCGCCAGCTCGTCTCTCGGGAGGGCTGCAAGTGGTCGAACCGACCAATCCATAGACCCGGTCACATCGACACGTCGCGCACACTTCTCTGCGCACTTCTAGCGTGAGCCTCCGTCCTCGCCTCCTAGGCCATGGATGCTGCGAGCGTGTGCGTGGGTGTACACTTTGCTGCGCACGCTCGACCAAGCGCGGCTGACAATCACGATACCAGCACCAAGGGGGAAAACTGGCCACGCTTAAGAGGCGGAGCCCCGCGGTCGCACGGACCATTGGCGAGACCACCGCACCGTGAGCCACCGTAGTTTACGCCTCTTCATTGTGCCCTCGTGTCGCCGCACCGCACCGGGATCATTGTCTTATTCTACTGCCGTCGGGTGCACTCTTCTCGCAAGTCAGAGTCAGAGGTGCACCGCGCGCCACGCCGCTTATGCTGTCTAGTCGCACGGATTTAGCGATAACAGTCTCGCTTCTGTAAATTGTTTTGTTACGGTAGACAGTTTTTGTTTCATCGCCCCAGCGTTATGTTAGTCATCTATTGCTCTTTCAAACCATTTATGGATACGATGTCTTACTCGGAAAGATTCCAAGTATTTTATTAGTGTAATGTAAGAGTATACGCGATATCTCATGGTGGAGGACAAAAGAATTTTCACAATTTTCAAAACTTTAAGGTAATCAGTGGTCCTTCAATGACCTATGAGACTACATAGATCTTGGGAATGAAATAGTCAAATGAAGTTTTTATTTTTTTCTTTTCAATATATTGAACCTATTAGAAAGGATATAAATTTTTATTTTGCTCCAGTTCACATACTGTTAGAACTGTTTGATATTGAAGATATAAGAAACACTGTTTGATAACAGTATTAGCCAAGGTTGAAATAATTGTACACATCCGAAAGCTATAAACGCGACATCTTATATATATTTTTAATGTTTACGTTTTGATTAAAAAATTTTTTAAATTATGGACCAGCCTCGTTAATATTTGTTGTAAAAAAAAAAAACGAGAAATACAACAAACGTACGGTGTTCTCAAGCGGTCACTTGTCTAACTACACACCGTGACCAACGTTGATTAACTTCGCTAATCGGATGAGAACCTTCTTTTTTTAAATTTATTATAATTATTTGTACATAGTACATGCTTATACATATATATAGTAACACTATTCAAGACGTCCCAAATATTGCACTTCCTTGAAGGGCGTGATTCCTGAGGTTATTTGAAGTAACCTTTTTCTGTGCGAAAATGTTCCACGCAATTTCGTTAAAGAGTTATTAAATAAAAACACGGACCAATGAGAGCACAGGTCCCGCTGAGCGTGACTTTGGCATTGACCGGGCCGAAAGCCTTTTGCAGTAGCGGCGCTCTGATTGGTCCGCGTTTTTCGTTAATAACAAAGCCGCGCAGAACATTTTCGCAAAGGAAAAAGTTACTTCGAATGACCTCAGGAATCACCTCTTTTAAGGACGTACAACATTTTGAGGACATCCTGTATATTTTCGCAGTTCCTGTATAGATGTAAATATAGTCCAGGCTAAAAAGATGATGCAGGTTCTGTTTCAGGCTAAAGATTATGCAGGTTCTGTTTCAGGCTAAAGATGATGCAGGTTCTGGTCCAGACTAAAGATGATGCAGGTTCTGGTCCAGACTAAAAATTAGACTAGGGGGCAGTACTATACCAGGGACACTAAAAACCCGGGCGTGAACACGTGAGCACTCTCATTTCCTCTCTGTTTACAGTGTACACACGATTCTAAAATATAGAAAGTGGTAAACAGTTTGAACAATGTAGTGAATTATCGCATCTCATACAACAAGAAAAGTTTATCAACAAAAGAGTGTCATTAATTCTCAAATCATTTAGTAACAGCGCAATGTATATCTAGCTCTGTAATAACAATATGACGTAAATACATTGTTTTATTATTCTGTAGAATTTGTAATTGCACAAGTTAGCAGAATTCAAAAGCAATAGCAATGGAAGACATATACAAACTTTATAACAGCAGTGCTTCACCAAAGGTTCACATAAAAGAATATTTCAATGAATATCTTAACATGATCGAATCCACAGAAAACATTATACCGATTAAAAAGAATGACTCGAATTTTATGGCTCTAATGGGAGTCCAACTTGGAGAGGAAGAAATGTCTATGCTGGAAAATTATTGCAGGTATTCTTTCTAATTAAATAAAATGTATATACAGACATGTAAAACGTAAAATACATATTTTGTTATTAGTACTGACAATTTGACAGTTGAAGGAGAGATGCTAAAATTCAAAGACAGTAGAAAGCTCAGGAAAAAGGATGCTTTCGGTCCTACAGAACCGCCAGATGTGGACTTGCAAACCATCCAAAATCTCAAGAGAAGATTGAAACACGAAAACAAGCAGCTTTGTTACAAGTACCAAAGCGAATTATTTATAGTAAATGTCTATCCAATACAACACTTGTATAAAAAGAACTATTTGTTTGCAACCAACTATTGTATTCTGTTTCAGAATTACGAGAAGGATAAAGAAATAGATGGCGAGATTGCTAGTCCTGGAGAAGATATTTTGGTCTTTGTCAGGACTTATCATCCTTTCATGCAACGCCAAAAAAATACTTTAAAGCAATGCGTTTCGATACTCCGATTAAATACTATTATAGCTGTGCTAGGTTCTCAGACTCTGGCACATTTGCGTGACAAAATATCTTGCATAGCCGATTGTACCATTTCTAGAGAATGCAGTGAAGATTTAGACAATGCGATAGGACCAATGGCAAAAGTAATTCATAACTGTATTCATGCTAACCTTTGTAGCTGTATTTGTAATTAATTCTTTTTCGTTCTTTTAGGATGTGTACAAATCTGGTTTCTTTTTCATAGAGGACACTTTTTACAATGACTCTAGGTGTCCCCAAAACACTGATTACAGTAAAGTGATTATTGAGTGGGCACAAAGGCGATCGTGTTTAGGACCTTTCAAAACTGCTATAATGGAGGAGTGTAGAATAGATTCCTTGCTCTTAAGATTCGGTTTCCCATGGGTATACAAACACCAAGGCGGCTGTGAACATTTGATCGTGTTTAGCGACGCAAGGTAATTTTATTAAATCGATAATAGGTACTTGAATGAATTAATTCGATTATTTAATCGTTTTCAGATTGATCAATAACAACGATGCTTTGGCTGTAACCGCATATCCACGAATTGTCAGACTAAGACCCTTGTCTTCCAAGTATTGCATGATATGTGGCATGTACAACGCAACATGGATCACTATGGAACACGAAAGGATTCCGCATAATCCTTGCTATTTTTGTAATAGTTGTTTTAAGTCTTACAATTACATCGACGGAAAAAAAGTCGGGAATTTTAAAGCGTTCGCGTATCCGCGTAATGTCGAAGCAGTCAGAAAAGAAATGAATATGTAACACAGTAATTTCGTTTTCACAGAACATACGACACTTTTGTATTATAGTAATAATTATAATTATTTAATTACTTTATTGATGACTTTAAAGTGTACAATTTTCTCAAATTTTCCCTGGCACTATTAAATTCTGGTTTGATATCTAATGCCTTTTTGTACATATACTCCGCATCGTCCAATTTATTCCACCGATGGTACAGTACTCCTGTAATTATAAAATTTAATTTTACACTTGATGATAAATCTTAATCACTTTGCTTAAAACAGAACATCACCTAAGTTCGTATAAAACATCGAATTGGTAGGATCTTTTGATATCGCTTCCTTGAAGTACACTTCTGCTTCCACAAAATTTCCAACTTTACCCAATATATTGGCAATGTTAAAGTGGATTGAAGCGTCGCCGGGTAAAAACTCCAAAGCTCGATATGCTACTTTAAGCGCATCGTCACGTTTACCTAAAATGGAAACGATCATGCTATTTGCTGACACGGTGTTGCCTATTTCCGCATACCCAAATCATCCAACAGCAGAATCGTGTTTGTCCACGCTCTTCTATGGTTCTTTCTTTGTTTGATAGCAGAGTCCCAAGCTTTTAAAGCTCTGTCATAATTTTTTTGTTCCAGGAACTGCAATCGATGAAGTTCGATTTGGTATGGATAGTTTCATTTTTATAAATCAATAGCAATTTACTGACCAAAAGACCTAGATTATAGAGACAATCGGGATACTTGGATCTATGAGACAGTGCCGTCAAATAACTTTTCTCAGATTCATCGTATTTCTTCAGAGCCGACAGTACGATACCTAAATTCATCCATACTGTAGCAAAGTCGTCCCTAAAACTCACAACTCAGTGATATTACATTTCTAATTGGAAAGTATCAAACATGATTCATTCACTCTTCCATTTTTCACATGGCATCTTAAATAGTCGGTTGTAAACAGACTTACTGGAGCTCTATAGCCCGTTTAAACAATGTCTCTGCTTCTATATACTTTCCCTGATCTTTGAGCAAGTTACCAAGATTGTTCATTGCTTGAGCATAGTTGGGATTCAGTCTATTAAAAACATCAAATTAATCAACACGGTTGTATTTTCTAGGTATTTTCTACATTTTTATACCTTAGAGCTTCTTTGTATTCGTATAGCGCTAACGTAATATTCCCGACATCAGCGGCGTTTTTAGCAATATTATAGTGAACTTTAGCATTTAGCGGACAAACGTGCAACGCTGATCTGAAAAGCGTAGTTTCGGTTTTCCACTGCTCACTCCTCATCCAAGATCTTGCAAAGAACAACGAAACGAGAACTATGTAAGCTAATAGAATATATTGCACAGAAACACGATTACAAAGCTTTTGTAATCCTATGACGAACAAGAGGCAATAGCCAGCAGAGGGAATGTATAGAGTTCTCTCTGCTAAGACAAACCCAACAGTAAAAAAGATGTTGCTAGCTGGTAAAAATGGAATGATCAGTAATGCTAGTCCCATAATCGAGGATCTAAAAAGAGAAAAAAAATTTATATAGAAGGGCTTTGCAGCTGTAATACCTCAGGCCAATGCTATTACCTCAAAAATATGTCTTCACGGTGGATAAAGGTACATATAACCATTGCGCTAAGTATCAACCAAAAAATAATAACAATAAGTATTCTACTGTCATAACTAGTGATCAGAGGTACACATCCCATGGACCAATCAAAGCACAACCATTCTGGACATATTAGCAACCATATGGTTAAGCAATAAATATAACTATAATTCAGTAGTCGTAGGAATATATTATCCATGAACGATGCTGGATTATCCACAGATTGAAAAGTTGGTGTTTTAAATCCCATAACACTGAATCTCAGGACTATCAGCAATAAGCCAGATATCAAGAGTATAGAGAGTCTAGTTATGAGCTTCTGTTTTAGCTTCATGAATTCTTTTGTCTCTACGTAAGAGAACTTCGTCTTTATGAATCTGATTACATTGGATGGGAATATTTTATTTACCACTATGATATCATATATACTGCAAATTCCCTGTAGAAAATTCAGTTAATTACAAAAAACGTATGAACACAAAAAAATTAGAGGAATATGTACTCGTATTAAAACTGTATTATTTTCCTTACAATTGCAGTGATGCCTGTCTCTTTGCACAACATTGCAATTGCAATGGATGCGATGCAACCACACATACTGCACCATCTATAGAATAGTCTACTCGCATTTATCGATTGATAATACAAAAGGATGGATAGCCACATAAATAGAGCACATAACAATTCTGCTCTACCTACAATGCCTGAAACCTAAAATCCAAAAAATTATTAGATGTGATTAGCTATGTGTAGATGCATAGAATAATTTTAATGCATGTACAGCATACAGCTTCTGTGTGTATAGGATGAACAGCAAACAATGCTGTTGCATAAAATGCAGTATTTGTTCCTTTTGAACCCAAAATTACAATAAATACAGCCAGTAAGAGGATACTGACAATTGTATGTAAAATAATGTTGATTAGATGATAGTCTTGAGCAACCAGACTACCACGAAACCAGAAATTCAGTCTAAAAATAAAATTAAATAATTAATAATTATGTATGAATATACTGTTTTTATTCGGTAAAAAATTCTTACCTGAAAGTTAAAATTGTGATAGGTCTGTATGATCTATGACTTTGTTTGTTAGTTAATTTAGCACCCCAGAAATCATTTTCAAATAAATTTTTTAGAGGAGTACTTTGTACATCTTCGTTATTAACGATTGCTTCAGAATCATCAAATACGAAATCACCATTGTAACTATTTGCGAAACACAGTGACAGTAGGGTAATTATAAATAAAGAAAGTCGCAGTGGAACACCTGCAAGTATAAAATTATTAATTGAAAAGTTATTCCTGTACATAACATCAATATGCTGCATTGGAAATGAATTTATTTACCAGGCAATTCAGATTTTGCCTTAGATAACATCATCTTGTTTTGAGTAATAAACAATGTCATTGAATGTTTTTCACTGAACTTTCACACGTTATATATCGCAGGATCAACCGAACAAATTTGTAAGTTGCAAATTTAACAATTTATTGCTGTAGTGTACATATTTATATGACAACGAAAGTTTCTTTCGTTTGTTAAAAGGATAAATAGAACTGCCGGCTTACACAATTCCATAAACATTAGAAGTGGATATATTCGAATAGCTGGAGGGTGGAATTAAAAACACAGACGGACTGTTAAAATAAACATTACTTCAGAAGTTAACTAATAAAATAAACATTATTTGGTTTATTAAATACATGTGTCAGAGAGGAGGTGAGAGCTCTCACGCCCGGGGATGTTCTGCCTCCAATATAGTGCTGCCACCGTACTAAATTCTAGCACAGACGAGGTATAGGAGTAGACCAATCACAAAACCCGACTGTGAGCACTCTCCCTTCCTCTCTGTCCGTACCTTTAGGCTGGATCAGAGCCTACATATATAGAAGAGCCTCTCCACTTTGGCATTATTTGGAATCCGCTGCTAATGATGCAGGTAAGATGATGTAGGTTCTGGTCCAGGCTGAAAATTAGACTAGGGGGCAGCACTATCGAGGACACTAAAATCCCGAGCGTGAGCACTCTCATTTTCTCTCTGACAATATGTTTATTTCATGGAGTATGTAGTTATATTAGAGACGAAACTTTCGTCGGAACTTCTTATGCCTGGTTCTATGAGAGGAAATTTCCTCTTTGATAAAGGTAAGTTCATCATGTTCTGTAAAAGTCCTTCGTCATCTTTGTAGCCAAAGTTTCATATTTACCTGTGTTGGTGTGTCCTTCATGTCTATGCGCTTTGAAGTTCAGAATGATTCGAGTTCTGAACGTTGATGAGAATATCGAAGTATGACACGTTAAACGTGACGTAATAAAGTGGTGAGCAAAGTGTGCGTTTTACTAATTCAATTCAGAGTTTTCTACATGTAATGAATAATGTACATGAAACTTTGTGGGGTTGGACCGAGAATTTCATGGAGACAATCAATAAATTAACACACGACTTAGTGGACACAGTGTCAAACACTTTTGGATTAACGTTCGATTCAAGCAATTTTACTCTTACCGATGTACTCCAACAAAAGTTGACTGATTATTTTCACGAATGCGCAGCTTTGTTATCATTCGACGACTTTCAATTGCAATTATTAAAAGTTTTTTCGTTCACATTTATTAGTACCGTAGCTCTGATTTTCATCGCTTGGCACATTTACGGTCCAAGAATTTCTGAACAATTTATGGAACCAAGTAAGGCAATATACATTTTTCTCTTGATGTGTACATACGTTGCATTATTCCCTAAAAAAAATTCTTTGTACATTTACCGTAGCGAGTATAAGAAATTTTGTTATTATTTATGGGTTTAATAATGTCATATGCCAACTTACACATATTATTTACTTTAATACTGTCTTAATAACAACAAATGAACAGAGGTTTTAAATCGCATTAATTTATATTGTTTGGTATATTATACATATATCTCAAGAACAAATCATTAGTTGTAGTATTACATCTACATTAGATGTAGTAACATAATAAGTTTCACATGATTTATTTTTTCGTTTTGCATTATTGTCAGTGGTATTGTATTTATGAACTATTCAAAAGGTGCTTCTATTGTATGCATATACAAAGTATAAATATATGGTAACAAACGATAAGGTAAATTTAGAAAATTTCCATTATAACGATAAACCCACGTCAAATTTCAATTGTATTTAAAAAAAAACCACTATATAAAATGCCTACTTATAACATTACTTTAATACTGATTAGATATGAAATAAATATAAAATGATGTGATTACATAGTACATAAAGCATTTTTTGCAAATTGTAATGCTTCTTGAAATTTTGTATAATGAATATGTATTAATCTAATATCTAATATAATCAGAGCATGGTATTGGTAATTCAAATTAGTATGTTTCCAACTTGGGAAATGTTTATATTTGAGAAATTACTTTTTGTAAAATTCATGAATTTTAATGAATAAATAATGAAAAGTGGTTGTTCAGTCTACTATTTTTAGGTTTTAATCTATTTTAATTCTTTTTTAAGTTGTATCAAAAATAAAATTTTGTATGAATTATAAATGACTAATAAGAGGACATCAAATCTAGTTCTCCTTGATATTAATGAAATTTTGCAAATTTTGAATTGTTTTATTAATAATAAGTAACTATATATTATTCATAAAAAATTTCTATTATATGCATACACCAAATTTTATAAAAATCTGTAAAAACCAGATCTAGAGCATCCCCTGTAAACTTGATGAGTTTCAGATTAAAAAATGACTATATGGGAATATTACAATCAAGTATTATAATATCTATCATTTTAGATCCCGTATCTGAAGATTGTGACTCTTCATCAGGAGAATAATTTGGTGTGAGTAATTTATTAATTTATTAAACAATTGTAAGTGAAATAATTACAATGGCCTTTACTTTTGGTATAATCAAAACGTATAAAACTTTTTTTTTATTATAGGCTTCATTTAAACAAATAGAGGTACCAGATAATTATTAAATATGGCGGACAAAATAAAATCATTCTTTCAAAAGAAAAAGACGAATGTAAAATTTATGAATGCTGGGAAAGGATATAAGTAAATTTCATTTTATCGTTTTTATCGTAATAATAGAAAATGTAATTTAAAATAATGTTGGAGTAAGATTTAATGAAAAATTGTGTACAGATTATCGGATACAACAAGTACCTCTGTTCCACCTCCAGTAAGAGAACCAATAAAAAGAGTAGAACCTACGGAGGAAGCTAAAGTGGCTGGTCAAGCTGCTTTAGCACGATTAGAAGCAAAAACAAATGCAACCAAATATAATAGGTAATTTATATTTAATAAAGGTGTACGTCTTGCTTTTTTATATTCTTCAATAAGCGAAGAGTTTACTTTGATAAGTAAAAATAATGTAAATATCGTTTTCTTATCTATTTTTCTTGTAGGTCGTATGCAGCTATTAAAGCGCAAGTATTACGCGAATTGGAACAAGAAAAGAAAGCCCAGCAAATGGTACAACAGGACCCTACAAGGTTGCAACAAGAACCTGAAGAATCAGTCAAAGATGAGTCAACGCTAGCGGTTACTGATGTCTATTTTCGTTGTCCATATTTATCCGACGAAATATTGTCGAAAGAGGAATGGAGGACAAGAATAAGAACTTTTTTGTATGACCAATTGCAAGGAGAAGAAGCGGGTCTAACAGCATGTTTAGTTATACAGAATTGCAATCCTAAGAGAGAAAAGGTTGAAAGTTGTGTTGAAACACTGGGAAAGTATTTAGAAAACATCATAAATAACCCAGAAGCAGAGAAATATAGACGAATTAGAATGCATAATAGAATATTCCAAGTAAGAATTGTCTTTTATTAATACACGTACATTCAAATATAAAGAAAATTTTCGACCCGTTTCCACTCGACATATTTCCGAGTTCTCGCACATCTCTACTTATCGTTCAATGTATCTGTTTTTTCTTTTTTTTTTAATTTTAATGTCTAATTAATATTTCAAAGGAGAAAGTACGTCCCATAGAAGGTACGATGGAATTTTTACACGCTGCTGGCTTTCGAGAGACAAAGTTATTGCATAATGACGTAGAGGAAGACTTTTTATTGTGGAGCCCGGAGAATTGTGACATCGAAAACCTTAGCATACTACAGAGCGCGTTAAAAACTGCCGAGCCTTTTCCACTTGAATTAGATAGAAACATCCAAGTATTGATGCCTACGCAAGCAAGTCAAAGGACTGAATTGCCACCAAATTTCTTTACTATAACTCCAGAGGAAATAAAACGGGAACAGCAACTTCGGTAATTCAGAACATAAGAAACAAACCCTAATATATTATTTAATGAACTGAATAAATAAATTATTTTCTTGTTAATGTCAACAGAACTCAAGCAGTTGAAAGAAGCCAAATGTTAAGGACAAAAGCTATGAGAGAAAGAGACGAGAAACAACGCCTTCGAAAATATAAATACTCGTTGATTCGCATCAAATTTCCAGATAATATTATTCTACAAGGAACTTTTTTCGTACATGAAAAGTTCCAAGTTGTATTTGACTTTGTTAGTGAAAACATAGCAAATAATGAGACACCATTTTGCCTAACAGATTTGACTGGTAAAAAGTTCAACGAGTCATGTTTCGATAAAACTTTACTTGAATTGGAATTGTTTCCCGCTGTTCTTTTAGCGTTTATTCCTACGGGAGATTCGGAGAAGCTAACTGATGCTGCAGGTTATTTAAAAGAAGAATTACTTGCTTATATACAATCTTAAAACAACCATTTTATAACTAAACCCATTTTCTTGAAACATAATACAAATGATTACAAAATTTGATTAATAGTTTTATTACAATATCTTTAATCATTCCGATTATCAAACAGGCACATACGAAGGTTTTCAAAATTCATTGATATAGTTTTACATATAAAAATATTAGAATCCGTATTTTACAAAGGTATTTTTAATACTTATAGGATTACATCTTTTACTTTTCAGATTCTGTTTATTTCTATTTTGTATACTGCACTGTATGTAAACTTTCTATGTATTATCTATCACTGTTATAATGATAGACTATATAATTAGACTATATATATATAGTCTATATGTAGTTAGACTATATAGTATATAGTACTCTTGATTAGAACATAAAATAGAATAAACAACATCATGTTAATTAATACTATTTCTTCGTTATACAATAAATTATTATACAAATACAGAATTATTGAAAGTACAATCACGTAAAAATCAAATAGGTCCTTCAAAGAAATACTATTTAATTTGTGTTAAGGTAGTGAAATTACGATTTTAGTTTTACATATTCTATTGTATTATTTATATATTAAAATACATAAATGAAATCAAAATTCACTGTGTGCGTATAGTAATTTTATGTTTTGTGTGTTTGGCACTTACGTTATTATATTAATATTTTGTATCAGTCTTTGTATATTCTTATATACTTTTTAAAATCTACACTATGATAATCCATGTTTAAAACATGTATTATAAGAAAATAGTAATCATATGTTAATGTAAAATATATATATAGTTTATCTGGTTGATTTATGAGGTAAAATTAATACAAAAAATAACTATGCATACATGTACTTATACAATTGTAAAGAACTGAAATAAAGAAATATCAATAAATACAAACAATCTTTTTTCATTACACAAAGACTGTTACTCGAATTATAACGAAATATAGTAAAACAATATTACATCAACAAAAATATACTTTGTATCTAGTCAAAACGTCTCAATAATATCAACAAAAAGGAAAATTGTAAATGAGTTTATCTTGCTTCTTGAGCTGATTCATTTAATGACTGATTTTTCGTTTCAACGGGCAAAGCAAGTGTAGCAGCAGCAGCACATAATGCTGTCACAGCATATATTGCCATTGCTCCAGTAATAGACCATTGTAAAAATACTTGTGCTATGTATGGTGTGACCATCGCACCAATTCTAGCCATGGCACTGCAAGTACTTACTCCAACACTACGCAAATGGGTTGGATATACCTCTGGAGTATATACATAAGCTGCTTGAAAGACACCAGCAATTAGACCTCTGGCTAGAAAAATTGCGAGTGTCAATGCAATTCTGTTCAATAGACAGACTCTGCCTAAAAAACAAATCAGCATTGCGAACATTACTAATTGAAAAGCCATTGTTTTCCTTCTGCCAATTTTTTCGATCGCAAAAATGGTGGAAAATATTCCTGGGAATTCAGCTAATGTTGTCCAAAGAAGGTCAATATAATCACTGCGTTCCAAACGGCAATCTAATTGACATGTATCTTCTTTCTTATTTTCCCAAGAACTACACTGTTCGGACGATGTATGAAATAGTTCCGTTGTCATCAATACTACACCATAGTAACAGAATGCTGTACTCATCCTAAAAGTTTTGTCTTCATTAGGTGTAACTGGTCAAAATTATATGCAGGTTGTTCACGTTATTACTAGCCAGCGTTCTTCTCGCATATAATAAATATTAGAAAAAATGAAACAGTAATACTGTCTTTTGCAAATAATGTATGGCGTATATAATAGCCTGAATACCCTGTATGTTAAGTCGTATTGAATATGTATTAAAATATTTACCATACAAGCCAAAGCAAAGTAGATGTTCTGCACATTTCTTTACTTAGTACATCTTTCAATTTACCATGGTTCACTTGATAAAAACGATCCATAACTAATCTTCCTGGAGGTAAAGGCTTCTTATTTTCTCTTGCTACTCGTTCTAATGTGGAAACAGCTTTATCCATTCTTCCGGTTGACATATCAAATACCATAGACTCTGGTAACCACTATTATAAAATACAATGAAGAATGTACACAATTTTTATAGTATTATCCACTTGTATTACTTACAGGAGTGATAATAGCAAATACAAGAAGTGGTATTGTTGACAGAATGAGAAGCCACCTCCAACCAAAATTTGGCATTATTACCAATGCTATTGCTACCTCGAAACAAGCTCCAAGAGCCCAGAAGCACTGTTTAGAAAGTTAAGATTTTATTATTTTATGCAATGAAAAAAAATATAAATAATTTTTAAGATTTATTCTCGACTACGAACATCTAATAAGATTACACATTTTGCTCTCTGCTTGGCTGGAAGAAATTCTGCATATAGTGTTACTCTGAAACAGGAATAGACTAGTGTAATTAAATTCAGTTATAAGCATCCACTTATGCAGTTTATCAAATACTTACGATTGCGGTACACAACCAATGGCAAAGCCAACTAGTCCTCTAAGTAACAAAATCCATAGAAAATTTGGCGCGAAAGCACTGAAGAAAGCGTAGTAAAGCAACAAAATTGCACAGAGTGTTAAGGATTGTTTGCTTCCATATCTGTCACTTAAGTTACTCCAAAATGTAGAACTCAACATCATACCTAGAAAAACAACCTACAAGCCATCATTATAAGGAATATATAAATACTAAAATTATTCTATAGGATTTATTAAATATAGATATTATATACTAAATAATTCATATTACCGTAGTTGTCAAAGCTTGTTGATATCTGGTAATGCCCCAGTCACAATGCAATGATGGACTTAAAATACTTAATATTGTTATTTCCATACTGTCCACCATCCAGCAGAGGCCCGTAAATAGAGATAATTTAACTTGAAATTTTCCAAATCCTAATGCATTGATAGCTTGTACTACAGTAAATGTATCTGTCAATGAATATTAAAATCAAATCAAATCGAATATATATCACTATTTGTATAGAACATACAGTTACTTCTAGTATATTCAATCCTATTTCAAAAACAAAATACAATTTACAATGACTTATTAATTTAAACAATACAATTATACATAATAAACTCATGACATTAAATATTTATATACAGTTTGTATACAATAATAATTATATAAGTAATGAAAGTTACATTGATTAATAAGGAAGGAAACAGAAGAGGAAGTAGTTACATAGTGTTATATATTTTATTTTTAAATTAAATTTTTATTGTAAGTAGAATTACATTGTTCAATACATTTACAATTGATACCTTACATAGTCTTAGAGGAAAAAATATAGTATGATTATAAAATTAGTGAACCTGGGAGTAACTAATAATTTATAGAAAAGAAAGAATTAGTGACATGTAATACTTAACGTCCAATTTCATTTTAATAATTACACTGAACTCTAAACATTACACAATCCAAACTTGGCTTTACTAGTAGGTTTTGCTGTATAAAACTTTTAATATCTAATTTAAATTTCCATTACTTATAAATTTCAATACATTTATAAAAAAATGAACTGATACGTTACCATGAATTTTTTATTTCAAATGAGTGTGATTTATAACTCTCAATTATATCAGAACTATTACAAAATTTGTTATTATGTATACGACAAAATATTTAACTTACTTAAATAATATGAATTATTACATTTCATCTCAACGCATTGCTAATGTTACTTGTTAGTAAATTTCATATGTCCACTTAGAGAGGACTAAAGTAAGCTGCATTGAAAATCTTGTGTAAAATATATCTCATTCATAGTAAATATTAATTGAAGCAATCCCCCAAAATCCAGTTATTTTCTCATGCATATTTAGGAAGATATTTACACAACTTACATTTACCCACTCCTTTACAGATAAAATTAAGCAAGTTATCCTGCAGATAAAAAGTGTCAGTAATATTATAAAGAGATATCAGAGTTATTTAGCATACTTAAATAATTACAATATCTTTATATAAACTGTGTAGATATTTTATAAAAATAATATACCATCTGGAATAACTACTACAGAAGATAGTTCCATAGAACGTTCAACATTGCTTCCAAAATTTCTGCTACATCTTGAAATACTGTCTGGATGATCATTTAATTCCGAACTACGTAATTCTAATTCTCGATACGATTTGTTCAATATTTGATTCTGATTAGACATGATCGTTCATGTACCATGTACCCGAGACAATTACAAAATTAGGAAAACTCTGAAACACTCGTATTTGTCACTAATAATGCAGTTAATCTATGTAAACAGTTAAAATAGATTAATTAATTGACAGAAATGCGAATCTTTAATATATATATTTAGTATATGGAGCATGACAGGTTGCAGGAGGATGAGGTTAAGTCTTTATACTGTCCACTGAATTTATCGAAACAGGCATTAAATGATATGAAATATGAGAGAATACTATTAACAAATATAGGTTTGAATATTATTTAGCGTTCCTTGTGTAACTTAAGAAAATTATTAATTGAATTAGAAAGTATAAAATATTTGAAAGAATATAATGTCTTGTCTATCAATTTTCAGCCACGCACGCACTAGCAACAAAACTGCGCGCGCCATTTAAAAGTAATGCTGTTAAGCATGATAACTTCTTATATGGGTATAACAGTTTTATTTCGTAAAATAAAGAGAGAAGAACAATATATGCATATGTATAGTATGTACGACAATGGACCCAGTTAATCTATAAATAAAGAGGTTTGAGTTTAGCGATCACTAAAGGGTGTTACGATAAAGAAAGTGTCATATATCCTCTCTGCTGGTACTGTGCAAAACAAACTTCTAACTGGGTGCTAAATGTACCGTACAAACGGTACAACGTGTGTACTTATATTATATTGCAATTAGTATACAGGGTATTTAAAAAATATTGTATTTTCTTGAAAGGGGTGATTTCTGAAATCATTTGAAATAACTTTTTCCGTAGCGAAAACTAGCGAAAATGTTCTCTGTGGCGTTTTTATGGAGTTCCTAGCGAAAAACACGGACCCTATCAGAGTGTGGCTACACCTGAGCGTGACGTTGGCGTTGGCCGAGCCGGAATCCATCCGCTGTAACCGTGTTCTGACTGGTCTGTGTTTTTTGTTCATAACTCCTTCACAAAGCCGCGAAGAACATTTTCGCAAAGGGAACAGTTATTTCAAATAACCTCAGGAAAAACCTTTTTCAAGGAAGTACAATATTTTAAAACACCCTACATATTCTCTTCAAGCAATTTTTTGATCGCGTTATAATCTTATTACCTATACTATATTACTGAGCATTGTTACTTCGCTAATAGCAAAATTATATGTGCCTAATAACCAATCAGATCCGAATTTTGTGATGAGCAAGTTCACTATCCGATGTGTGAACGGGTAGTGTCTCTACATTTATGTATAGTTTCAGGATATTTATGACTGACATTTTTAACGTGGCGCATGAATAATTGTCAAAATACGATGGAATGTCCGTAAGTTTATGCAATGAATATGTTGTCGGATGGATAAACAATTTAAAGACTGGAAATGCTACATAAAATATTTGTAACGAAGAATGTACGTAAAAGACCCCTTAAAAATCTTCGTGTAAGAGTTATACGAAAAACATATGCTTGAACGTCAAACAAATTGTCTGCTTATGGTCTAATTATTATTAAAAATGAGTGTCGATAGCGAAAATAAATCAAACGAAGCTATTACTTCGTTCACACCGTCGGTAGATCAAGAAAATTCTGATAATGGAAACATTGAAAGAACTCCTATAACCCCAGAAATGGTGTTGCGCTTGCCTACGATTACCGATAGTAAGATATTTTTATTATATTTTTTTATAGCCTCTTTGTGATGAAACAATCATTCATTAATTCTATTTCAGAATATTTGTGTTCTCCAGAGGCTAATATTTACGACATTGATTTTACAAGATTTCAAATTAGGGACCTAGAAACAGGAGCAATATTGTTTGAAATAACAAAACCACCAGCTACTGGTAAATACTGACTAAAATAATTCCTACACTGCTGTTTACGCATTGCATGTATTTATATATAAATTTCTTATTCGTACATTACAGAATGTGAAACTATTCAAGAAGTAGAACCAGACTGTGAAGAATCTGGTTGCGAGGACACAAATGCTGGTCGCTTTGTACGTTATCAGTTCACACCTCAATTTCTCAAATTAAAGACTGTTGGGGCAACAGTAGAATTTCTTGTCGGCTCTAAACCAGTAAATAATTTCCGAATGATTGAACGCCACTTCTTTCGAGACAGATTGTTAAAAACCTTTGATTTTCAATTTGGATTTTGTATACCAAACAGCAAAAATACCTGCGAACATATTTATGAGTTTCCTACCTTGCCTGCTGATTTGGGTAAGTTATAAGTCTGATTGTTTGATAGCTTAAAATATTAATCTTATAGTACAACTCTATTAAAAATGATCTTACAGTATCTGAAATGATTGCTAATCCATTTGAAACACGCTCAGATTCATTTTATTTTGTGGACAATCAATTGGTTATGCACAATAAAGCAGACTATGCATACAACGGTGGACATTCACACGATGTACTTTAGTATGCGATTTGTTGAATAGACTAAAATATGAAGGAACGTTAGTAAGGAATTTGCACTTTGCAAAAAATGATTGTGATATTGTAACACATATTTAACTAATTTAAAAGTATAATTTTATTTCTTTGTACACAGATTTGCAACTGCAAATCTTTACATTAACGCTTAAATACATTTATACACGATTCTTTAAACGTTTTGAATCGAATTTATATATTTTGTTGAATATTTTTGCATTTAAATCACAGTGATTAATTAAGCACATTATGTTTTAATAATGTCTAAAAGCCTTATCAAAATTTTACATTTTGAATAGTTGTTCTTCAATAAAACATGGCCTTATACGAAACTACTTTCCAGTTCTGATAAAATCGTTTCCAAGCTGTAAAACATTAATTATGCAATTTATGAAAATGTAACAAATAAGAAGTTAATAAAGTGTTAAAACTTTGTAAGTTCTTACCTGATGCAGAATCACAATTTGTTTACACTGTATACAATTGTATTTTATCTTTCTATTTTTCACTTATATATCTGTAATGTTATAAATTTCACATAAATACATATATATGTTTACAAAACGCATTACGTGTTTTTCTTATCTTGGTGCAATAATTACAATTACGATCGATTAATGAAATCAACTGCAATCCTCATAAAATCACTTGGTTTGTCTGCATGAACCCAATGATTGGCACCACTTATGTACAAGAATTCTGCAGACGGAAACAATTTTCTAATTTCATCCTGATCTTCTACTTTTATATAATCGCTTAAAGCACCTCCTATAAACAGTGTTGGTCCCTTAAAATCTCTTGCTTCTACACGTGGGAAGACTGCTATCTGTGTTGTAAAATATTGTTCCAGTACAGGTAAATTTATTCGCCATTTATACTTTCCAACATCAGCTTCTACTATATTCATGATTAAGAACTGTAATTAAGATTTCTTTTTAACTATTGCTATACACAGATTATTAAATTATCATAAATATGAAAAGAAATTATATACCTGACGTAATGGCACAGATTTAATAGCCTCTGCTAGTTGTTCCTCCGCCATTCTACGTGCCTTCGTTAATGTCGGACTAGTGCTTAGATTTATGCTACTCATAACTTTGAATAACTTTTCCATCTCCAGAAGCTGAGGACTGGTCCTCACTGGTGACATATCTACTACTACTAATTTTTCTACTATCTCTGGATAATGTAAAGCTACATACATCATTGTAGATCCTCCCATGCTGTGACCCAATAATATTGCTTTTTTAAATCCCAAATCATGCATGAGTTGAACAATATCTTCTGCCATGTTTTGATACGTCATATCTGAAGAATGTGGAGAATCTCCATGGTTCCTTGCATCTATAGTTATTACCTATAAATACATTCCAAGTATTTCTTATATCAAATAAATTCCATGTATCTACCTTACGATCTGTTTGCTCGTGTAGTGACTTTGATAACATGTTCCAGTTATTTTTTGAGCCAAACAGGCCATGCATTATGATAATAGGGTGCTTTGAAGCACCTGTTCCCTTCACAGACTCATAGGATGCATATGCAACTTTTACTGGTGTTCGACTTGAATGAAAATATATAAATATGAAAGTAAATAATAGATAATAGAAAAGTAGATACTTACGAAATCAAACTTACAAAGTTGCACTAGTATGTATACATTTGGATGATAGAGATGAATTAACAAAGTCTTGTCTCCAATGTTGCACAAAAATATTTCTACTTATCAAATAACGAAAGTTTATAGTTCTCATATTTAATTTTTGTTAATTAACAATGGTAGTGTATGAAATTTTTATTCATATATATGTCAAAAATTTTCATAACATTTCCACTGTTTTAGAAAGATAAGTACACACTTTATGTTATCTACTGATAATATTTAATCACGAGTCATGGAATAAACTGTGGATGATAATAACGATTGCAAAATATTTTGATAGACCTAAACAAATACAATATTTGCCTTATTGTATAAGAAAGTGACTTCGACCTAATTCAAATATATATATACGTATATATATACATGATATATGTGACCCAATAACATATCAACATATGAATAGTAGAAACATTTAGACACCGACTGACATTGGATCAAAATAGTTACACTTCACTTCTATCACTGGCCTATCAGCTGAAAATTATTTGTTGAAACGAGAGAACTTTCTTTTACCGTGATAATTTATGACCGACTTGTATTTTAATAATTATCGAATTGTAGTCATCAATAAACATTTAATATTGAATTTAATATTGCAATTAGAAAATTGGTACCGTGTATTTATTTACTAAATACATGTCGTAGGATCTATCAAAGGGTAGACTCCTGTTTGAATCTTTATTGTTCATGTTCCTAAATTGGATGACCTTGACACCCTACATACATACAGTGTTGCCGTTTAAATTAGATTACTGTTACACCATATACAGGGTGTCCCAAAAATGTTGTATTTCCTTGAAAGGGATAATTCCTGAGGTCATTTGAAGAAACTTTTTCCTTTGAGAAAATGTTCTCCGCGGCTTTGTTAAGGATTTATTAACAAAAAGCACGGACCAATTAGGACGCGGCTACAGTGGACGGATGCCGGCTCGGCCAATGCCGTCTGCTTTTGTTGCACCCTGATTGGTCCGAATTTTTCGTTAATAACTTCTTAACCAAGCCACGGAGAATATTTTCGTAAAGGAAAACGTTACTTCAAATGACCTCAGGAATCACCCATTTCAAGAAAGTGCAATATTTTTGGGACTCCCTGTACACTTACTGTATATAAGTCTAAGAGATCACTGGATGAGGAAGAAGCAAGGTGGGAAGAAGAATTGAACATCTGAAGTTTTAGGGCTATATTTATGATAGTTACACATACGCACAAAAGTCCTTAATAAAATGTATTGTGCTATATATCAGTATGAGAAAATGGTTGAATAAAGGAATATGGATCTGATTGGTCATTGGAAACATGTAATTTTGTTACTGGGTGTAATGGAGAACAGTAAACTAAAATCGAGATGTTCAGCCTTAAAATTATATATCGCTTTTAATTGCGATAAGTATACACTACCAATTGAAAGCCAATATAAGTAAAAGCACATGTAATGTCCTCTGTAGTTTTACGTAAATTTCGCAAATGAACGTAAGTACATCTATGTGTACCATTAATTCCATGACGGTCTGCATACGTGGCGCTGTGGTAGCAACATGTCGCTGTGAAGTGGCAGAGCTAAGAATCGGCATATGTCATTTTTAATAGGTTCACAGTGTAAATTGATAAAATGAGGTGGCTTATTTCTTGTTTATTTTTAATTGTTTTAAGCAAAAGTGCAACCTGCTATTTCATAACTGTGGATGCACATGCCGAAGAATGTTTCTTTGACAGAGTCGAAGCGGGAACGAAAATGGGTTAGTTTTTGCATAGTAAACTGTCTTTAAACAATTTTTTGTGATTATAATTACATTTCTTGAAAATTTATTATATAACTACTTCGATATTTTGGTATCAATTGGGATTTGTCATTTATTACTTTATTGTTACTGTCTAAATTTGCATTTTGAAGACGGATTTACAATGTGCGAATTTTCCAGGCAGATGTATTTTGGAAGTATATTCGACAAATATTTCTACTATTAACACTAAACTTAGATACTGTTTATTTAAATTATTGTTACCCAATTCATTTTAAAGTAATATTAAAAAAATGGAAGGCATTCTTTTACATTTAGAAGTTTTGTTAGATAAATTGTATGCATTACAAAATTAATGTAAACAAAAAGAAACTATTTTTTAATTTATTTATATGATTCATCAACATTAATAAAAAATACATTAGTATAATGTTGGTGAATTGAAAAATGTATCTTTTAATATTATTTGTAATATGTTTTAGGTCTCACATTTGAGATAGCCGAAGGTGGATTTTTAGATATAGATGTCAAAATAATTGGTCCCGATCAGAAAGTAATTTATCAGGGTGATCAAGAAAGCAGTGGAAAGTATACATTTGCTGCGCACCTCTCTGGTGTTTACACATATTGCTTTGGTAATCAGAAAAGCAGTATGACACCAAAAGTTGTAATGTTTAATATGGATATTGGTGAGAACCTGAAACCTGTAGAGCATACATCAGATGGGAAGAACGGTGATGACACGAATCGCAGTAAAATAGATGACATGATTAAAGAATTAGGCACAAGTTTATGGGGGGTTAAGAATGAACAAGAATACATGCAGGTGATTAAAATATTTTCGTTTTATGACTCTAACTGTAATTCATGAATTTGAAACATCAAAAAAACTAATTTTTTATTCTCAGGTACGAGATCGAAACCATAGAGCTATCAACGAAAGTACCAATTTCCTTGTAGGCGTATGGGCTTTCTTTGAAGCTATGGTTTTAGTTTGTATGACAGTGGGACAAATTTTCTACTTAAAGCGGTTCTTTGAAGTCAGAAGAATTATCTAATTTAAGGCACATAATAAGAAATTCATAAACTCATTGTACATTTTTTATGTGACTAAGTTATAATAAAATTACAAAGTTCCAACATTTTGAATTCCTTCTTTTTTTGTAATTTGTAACATAAGAAACCTCGGATACAATGTTCGTTAACAAAAGATTTAATAACATTACTAGTAGTTCTTTGATAGAATTATTAAAATAAAAATTAGGCATAATTTTTAAAAAGTGAATACTTAATTAATATGATTTATAAAATTAAATTCAGACTCAGTAATTTGTCTAGTACTTAGGTAAACCAAATATAAAATTAATTTAATAGAGTTATAACGTTTATAACGTTTGTAAAATCGTTGTATGGTTATATACGGTAATATAATGTAAAGAAATTTAATAGAAATTAACTATTTTATAATGACAGTATGATTTCGAAAAATAATTGATATTTGTAAAAACGTATATAGATCGGTTTTATAATATTTAATAAACAATTTAGATATATGTACATATATCAGACTACTCCATATCTCCAGGTATACAAAAAGCTACAAAAGTAAAGTACTTTAATAATTAAGTATCTCGTTATTACTACTATAATTTTATATAAGAGAAGTGTATTTTAGAAGTCCTTTATAATACATTACAAAAGAATTATACGATAAATAAAAAAATTCGAGGGCCAAAAAATTTCTTGTATTTATTTTTATTCCGCATCCATTTACAATAATGATAAATTTCTAATTTGAACAATAATTTAACATTTTTTAAATTCTATTAATTCTAATACTTTTTTTTTTAAATATCATTATTTTTATCCTAATTGGTAAATTGATTGAGCAACTGCCTACAAAATAAGTGTTAAATAATCCCAAATGTAAAAATGCAGTAAACAATTTGAAATTAAACAATTTCGTCATTTAATTATTTAGTAATTAATGTGATTGTTTTTCGAAAAGTACTTTCAAACAGCGATACGTTAATGAAAATAGTGTCCTATTCTCTCTATAATAAACGATTTTTCAACGAATAAAATATTTATTTCGATGTACAGATTAAGAAAGTATACACATAAAAGCATTGTTGTTATTTGTTTGTTTCCATAAAACTGTAATTTTTTCAGTAAATATTGTTTCATGTTTTAAACGAAACATCTTAATAAATGTATAGTTACACATAATAAAATAAAATCCAGTAATAGCTTTATCAACAATAATATTTTATTACCTCATTAATGATTAATATTTATAAAATTCTAACATTTATTAAAATTTAAAATATTAGCCTTGCATAGGACGAATGAACCCAATTACTGTGGGGGTATTAATTACTGTGCTTACATTAGTTATACTTATTTTTTATATATATTATCTACATAGTAACTGATTTTAATGAAAAAAATTTAATATCTCTTTAATATTCATTATGCTTTAAAAATGAGTACAATTATAATTATAATTACAATTATAAATAGGTATACCTCATGTGTATATTTTGACGACTGATAATTTCGAAATCAATTTATGGGCAAATTTTTCATTTTATTTGGTTTCGTTTTACTCGCGTTATTTCGATATGATGAATTGTGTGAAAAAATTCAACGTAGAAGTAAATCGAACGTTGTTCAACGTTTTAAACCGTTCTCTTTTTTCTATTCTGCCAGCTATGCACGTCCGAATTTCGCGAAAATCTCGAAGCCATTCACCACAGAGCTCTTCTCGCCAGGTAACTCGTCTGATTCGTGAAGCAGGCGTGAGAATAAATGAATAACATAAGAAGGGTTGTAGGAGTACTCTTCCGGTATTCACCCTAGGGCTCTTAAGTCAGAAAGGCTCATTGTCCGCTCCTTCTCATTAGATGGCACCTAGCAGTTCCATCGACCCCACCAAGTAACAATACTGTGGATGCTTTTTTCTTCCTCCTTGATCTGTAGCTGCAGGAAACACGAGCGGATTTCATGTCTCGGTGTCTGCTCTAATCCCGGCCATGACTATACCGAAAGACAATACTTTCGGTGCTACGGTTGTCCGCATAGAACATTCGAAGGGGATGCTATTACTGGCCAACGCCGCAATCCCGGTCTCAGAACTTCTCCACACAGCCTGTTTTCAACGAAACCTCGAAAATCCTGCCAAAAAGTTCTATTTTCTAGTTAAATAAACAATAAACAATAAATTTTCTCAGTTCCCTGAGAAAAGGTTGCTCGTTCTGGACACATTTCTCATCACTAGACTCTGCGGATCTTTGCTCAAAATAAAGATTTCCTAAGTCAATTTTCGGAAACTGTAGTTTTCCGTTTGAATCATTTTTATAAGAATAGCGTGACAATATTTGGAAATTCTTCTACTGCTTCCACAATTTTCTATTTTACCAAGTCAGGTAACAATTTTATTAGCGATCTTAATCTAATGGTTCTAATCGTAACTTACAATATTATGTAACAGTTGAATCATTCTTCTATATCTTTTTGACGAAAAGTTCAAGTTCTAATTGTCTCGAATTTCTTCTTATATATTTTTGAGTTTTAATTTATTTATTTGTGTCATTGATTACTATCATTCCTACATGGTTTTCCACGAAACGTGAGTGATGAAACATGAAACCGTATACATACATATTTGCAGCTTCTATATTGTAAGAATATTATATTTTTTAAGATCAATGTCTTCTCGTGAAAGTGATCCAGAATCAGAATCGCGCAATAAAACAGTCCATCAACGATGACCGCATCATTTACGGTTCGATCGTATGTATGTTATTGAGCTGTTATGTCAGAGATATCGTCCGACGTAGAACACTCATCATCATTCATCATCGTTTGTGTATGAAATCGATTGAAACGTGCAGAACGAAGCGAACCAGTTAATAAGAGTACTTACGATTAGCGTACTTGAAGCACGACATCTAGCGACGAATGAATAATTATTATAGACTCAGCAATAAAGAATTAAAAATTCTATCGCACTATCGACAATTCCTGCATAGTTTCATGCACAGTCCTTGCAACTTTCATAGCGTTCTTTTATCATTAAACGTCTGACTAATTTATTAGTAATTGTTCTGAAACGATGGAGACATATTTTTATAATAGCGAATAAGTGAAAGTTGCACATAGATATTTACCATGACGTGTCTTTTCTTTAAAAAGCTTTCACTGGTGCGTCTTCCATCTTTTCACTATAAAACTTGTTTACGCTGGAGAACAAGTCTGTTCTCTGTTAAGTTAAAACAAGTCTGCGCAATGTCACTAAAAAAGAATACACTAAAATTTGACCGAGCCCTCAGCTGACTGTAATTTCAGGAAAAAGCATAATCCCGATGATCCAACGATTTTGTCAGTTATTTTATCGTTTAGACACTACACATTTTTCAGTCGTGTTTAGGGTGATTTAAAAATGGCGCTGTGTGGCACGGAAATCGGAAATTCCAATGCACTCTTTAAAATGTCCTTAGGGTGTTTTCGAGCAACCTCGATCCTCCACGTATCTCTTTAGCATGATCGTTGTCTTTCCCTGGAAATTCGACCGTGGAAAGTGTCCTCGTCTTAATTGTCCGACTCTCGCCATAACTCGAATATCTGTAAGCCATCCGCGAGTGTTGGCGATGCTGACGAAGGACACTGTGTCTGGAGAGTGTCACTGTCTTCCGTCGAGACGTTGTTGTTGATGCAAGTGAACATCTCACCATTTTGTCGCCGATACATCGATCGATATGAACAGAATTTACCGTGATCGATTAGCCTCTATCCGCCGTTTTTGATCTAGCTAAAGGAAATGATTATGAATGGTTCCCCTAATCATTATTGACAGTAAATTCATTTGATCAGGATGAAGCTTAACGTTTGCGAAACACTTGCTTCTTGATTGAATATACACAGACTTGCATATAAATTGAGCAGTTTCAACGGTTTCGCACGTTTATTCGTTGCACCATGCGGAGAGCCATGAGTCGACGATTTTATTTCGATTCAGTAGTGGTAAATTACATGTAATCGAGCTGGTGTGAATGTCGTTAATGATTTTTTTCACAGCTGCTTACTGACGTGTAATATGAAGCACAATGGTGTTGGTAGTTACTGAGTTTGCTAACTGTTCGATTTGATCGTAGTTTCATATAACAGACCATTGTGAACGCCGATGGAAAACGAAACATACGGCAGTAAATTTTACGCCTCCATCATGCGATATGTGATCGGCGAAAATAATATGTATAATCGTTGCGAATATAAGAAACTGGTGATTCAAGCATTGCGGAATTCCCCAATAGATATTAATAAAATAAAATTGATAATGTACTACCTAAAGATACAAGTACAAGTACCTAGATAAGTACGTTCATTATAAATAAATTTAGATAACTCGATCGTCTTAACAATTCTACGCTTTATTGCATGTAAATCAAGTCGAATTGTTTCCCGGTGCCTTACGGTGTATATTTTTAAATGAACAATTCAAGAATAAAAAATTAATTTGTTCTTCACTGTTGGTAGCGTGTTATTCATTTTGTATTTAAAATAAAAATTTACATAATTGATGATATGCCAAATGTTTATCTGTCGGATAGTTATCGCGCGTTAGTAGTAGAGTAAATTGTTATTATAGAATAGTATTTAGTTTATTGAATGTGATCTTTAAAGCACGCACGATGCACAGTCACGTATGCCGTGAAAAAACGTTTCAGTAATTTTGCTAGTTTCCAATTACGTTTAGTGAAACTGCTCTATAATTTAACGCTCTGTTTGGCACGTGTGTTCTTGACAAGAAATATGCAAAGGTGGCAATTGGACGTTCCTGTCGAAGGGGTCCGAGGGTATAATTATCGCTGTCCTATCAATGTCTGAACGAATTCGGCCGACCGGAAGAATTTTAAATATCAGCCGTCCTATTCAAGTTATTCACTAGGAAAATTGACTTCCCCGTCTCGCCGCTTTTGTGTGCGATTTCCTTTCTGGCTAATTCAGAAATTGCCGTAGTTGAAGAACGGATGACTGTGAAAACGATTAAGGATCAACGAAATCTTACAAGATAGCATTAATTATGAGACGACCGAAATTGAAAATGCGGTTTATCTTCACATCCTGTGTGGAGATAAAATACAATGAAAAGCTGTCACAAGAATGTCGTTTTTTTTAAAGTAAAACAGATCTGTTAGTATAGAGCGAATAAATAATGAATTGATTGATAAAAAGGTGATGAACCCAGTACTAAGAGAAAATGATTATTTCAATTTTCCTTTGGTATAATGACAAAAGGATTTCTCAATTGCCTGTGCCGGTAAAATTCCGACATAAATCTCATTGTTACACTCGATAGCCGTCATTAATCCTTCAGCTAATCGACGGTAATGTTCATTCCTGATCGAAGGAGAAAGATCTAGGGGATAAGTTGCTAGATTTATCGGGGATAGGAAGAGCTTGATCCAAACCGGGAAGGAAAAAGCGGTGTTAATTAAGGAGGGCGATCACACGTAACGGTATAATTAAGGGGCAGAAAGAAGAATTAGAGTCAGTATTCCGGCAAATAAACGCCTCTTCTTGCAAAGCATTAATCGAACGTGCGGGGAACACGGCTCGTTTAACAAGATATAATGTATTTCCTTCGCGATGCTGCGCGCACGAGCCCGAGGGTTATGGAGTCGTTTGAACAACGTCGGAATTCCCATAAACACCGCAACACAGGGTCCAAAAACGCGTGAATTAACTGAAAATAACAAGCGCGTAGACTGCAATAATTAATGCAACGTTTCAAGAACTATTCATGTAAAATGTTCAATTTTACTATGTTCTCGAACGGCACAAAATATATTACTGAAATATTACTGGCAGTTTGACCGATTAGTAGTCAAAGGAAATAAAAAGACACAGTGGACATAGTAATCGACAAGCTGTTTACTTTCGCGATACTACATTACCAAATAACATTTGTTACAACTAGACTGCGGATTAGAAACGTCGTTCTGTTTTAATTAATCCTGTTTGCTGTTTCGGCGGACACGGTTGAAACAGGTGCTTCGTTCGATTCGTATCGTTAACAATAGTTAGAGTAACTTCTCAATGAACCGGTGTAATTATCCGACCAGAACGTATTTACACGCAAAAAAGTGGTTTATCGTGTTCATCGATGCGAGCAGTTCTCTGCTTTTCTTACTAATGACCCAGCTTCATTCGAAAGGGAGGCGAACTTTTAAAGGCGATGGTTGTACGTATGTATATCCTTTTTTCCACGGTTTGTAAAAATTAAAGCGAGAGACAAATCTCCTTCGCTGATTAGAAGACTCATTCTAGCAAGACTAAACGGAAAATTTTATTATTCCTTTACAGTAAAGACGCTTTTTTCAAATTTCTAAACTTGCACGTGTCACAAATGTATCAAGATCCGGAATCTAATTAATTATCGCTGCTGAACAGTCACCCCCCAAAAATCTTGCAAAGTCAAAGTGATTTGGTCATTCTAAAACTATTCTTATTCTTATTCTCGAACGTTGATTACCAAATAAACAAGTCATTTTAGAGCTACAGGATGGATATTCCAGTCGTTAAAACGATGGGTTCCGAGCTTTTTTTATTCACGATTGTTGAGATCATTGAGATTCAGATTCGGGAGGAATTATTCGATATTTAAATAGAAAAATAGAAAATTGTCGACAGAACCAAAAAACCACCCCTACGTTTGTCCTGATCCTTTGGGCGAGGGGTGGGGAGTGGTGGGGGGGGGGGGGAGCTACAGAGTCAAATCAAGATCCTCCGGGGTTCTCCGCGAAAGAAGGGGTTGCATTCGGGCAGGAAGAAAGGAGCTGCTAATTGACACGAGCGATTGCACGTAACGGTATAATTAGAGAGAAGAATACGGAGCCCGGACCGGTGCACCGATGAACCAATGAACCAGCCATAGAGCGGCGAGAGGGGAAGGAAAGAAACAGAAAGGCAGAGAGAAGCAGGGGAGAGAACCAGCCGGCGGGTTTCGACGAGGGTAGTGATGGGCATTTAGTTTTCGCCGCATCGTGAGTTTTCAAACAATTTCGAGGATGTTGCGTGCTGGCCTCCTAATTACCCTCGGTAGCCGCCGCGTCGCTTAACATTTTCTCCAACCTATCGATAGATTTCTCGACGACTGGGCTACACTAAAAACAATCTCCGTAGCTCTTCTATCGATAATATTAGATATCGGAAAACGTTTATGCGGACTCTTGAGTCGACATTCTTTTTTTTCGAAAATATAGTTTCATGTAACAATGTAGTCGCCATTGATTTTGATCTGATCTTATGCATCCCTTTACTGCTAAAATCTCAAATTCTACTCACAACAAATGAGTTGATAAGTTATTCTCGAAGTTGCTGTTTGGAATGAAATTTTACACGGGTAGAAACTCGTAAAGCGAGAAAGCGCGAGTTTTAAACTTTTTGCTACCCTTTTATTTAACCGCATATAAATGTAACTTTCTGTTGATTCTAGCTTAAATTCAATTTCAATTAATTAACCTAGGAAAAAAAAACCGCGAGACCATTTTCAGGTTCCTAATAACTGGACTGTGGATCGTTATGCAAAATAAAAATTGTTCAGTTCAATTGCACGAAACAGAAGTTGACCCTCGAGTGCACGAATGAATAGGACTTCTCGCAATGTCTATTGTAAAATACTTTCATTAATAATCTCAAGAAGTTCAATGAACAACAATTTTCTCCATGTGTCCCACAGACACCACCGGCGCGCCAGAGAGTTAAGTGAAAATACATTTTTTGTCTTAATAATTTTAACAAGTCGAAGTAATATACCAACGTTGTTTAATTCTTCTAATGTCTTCACGGTTTTACATTTCTGATAATAAGATCTCTATGCAAAATAAATATGTTGTGCGCCGATTGCAATAAATAGGAGCTCTACAGAGATGTCTTTCTTTTAATAAGAATTTCAGTAAGTTACAAACAATATAATCGAGTTCTTAAAATCTTTTGGTATTCTCGCTATTTTGTGATTCGTTTCATTTTTGTGATATATAGGTAAAAGACTTGAGTAGGGGATTAGTAAATTGGCAGTTAATTAGTCGATTTTATCAGACTGTTGGGTAACCATTGGTATATAAAGTGTTAAGATTCTCTGGGATTCTTGTACGCACCACCTGCTTTTGTTTGCTTGATTAATCCGTGAACAGAGGTGGCTCGATTCGGTGTACACGTATAGAATATTAAACAGAGATCGAAATAAACAGTTGCTTTTTGTTTTTGAAAAACTTCTGTTCAAGCTTCTGTTCAAGAAGAAAACATTCGAAGTGTAAAATAGAACATTTCATTGTCTGTTAGTATGCATATCCAAGTGATTGTTTAATACAATTATACTAAATGTTATACGCTAAGTTAGAATTTTATTATTATTATTACTAAATGTTATACTAAGTAATTTACGTCCTTAAAGAACTTATAGGGTTATTCTGATTAAAAGGTACAAGAAAAGTAGTATCTGATATAATAGGAATAATTTAGAAATTGTTTTTAGATACACTCGTGTATCCACTCTTCAAACATTTGAACTTACATTTCACTGATTAATTGATTGATCGATTTTGATTTTCTTTGCTTGCTAAATATGTACCTCGATAAAAATATGTGCAGTATGCTATTTCAGCAAATGAAATATTTTTACTTTAAAGATCTAAAATATATTTCACAGTTTATTTTAAAGAATTTTATTCTTGTATTACAAGCGGCGTTTAAAATATTACTTGATAGTGGGAATAGATGAAGGAAAGAGTTAATATTAGAATGCGAGAAGTAAGTATGGCTATTCGCATGTAACCAAGTGACCCGTGTAAAGATGGGTCGGGCAAAAAGGGTGTCAGCTGTACGATCTGAGAAACTATTTCAAATTTTGCCGAAGCTTCGAGTTGCGTTGAGGCCATCACTAGTCGGTGGTAGGGGAGGGGGGAGGGGGGGCTCCCTCTTCGGGAGAAGCGAGCAGGAGAGACCGATCCCGTGGTGTGCAGGAGAGACAAGGCAGCGGGAGAGAACGAAACGCACCACGGTCTCGTGGATTCTGCCTGCACTCTGCGACCATTCCGCAGTTACACGTCGTCCAAGTCGGTTTCGTAGCGTACCTTGGTCCCTGGCCGATTGCCACGAGGCACCACCGTTCTTCAGGATGCTCCAAGAGCCGAACTGCCGAGCCACCGGCATCCATTGATCCTCGATCCTGATCGGACACCGTGGAAACCGGCGGTCCTCGATCCTGGAAAATCCTCGGACGGCGGAATTCCCGTGCCAAATATGGTTCGACTCCCTTGAAACTCCTCTCGGTAGCGATTCTGGGCCCATGGTGAACGGTAAACAGGACATCGACGAGGAGACATCCCGCTAAGATCTTCGTCCTCTTCCACGAGAAGAGGATCGCGATCTACCGGGAGAAGATTTCGGCGTTGCGGCCTCAGTGACACTCGGTATCTTCGATTCGACGAGAATGACATACCCCGAAGAAGGTCGAGAGGATTTTAACGCGGCCACCGACCGAGAACGATGCCCCGGCGAACAGAAATGACAGAGATCTCTTCGTGTTTGGTTTCGAGTGGTTGCCAGACCAATCGGTATGAAAATGTGCTCGTTTGACAAACAGGTGACAAACACTCTGCCGTTAATGCCGAATGTGCACAGCGTGAAATCGTTGCGAGACGTTTCGTGATTCGATATCGTTCTCGGGATCGCTATGAAAGATCGTCCTGGACATTCTGTTCGCGCTGTTCCTTCGTCGCAATTCTAACGAGAAGATGAACGTTTAACACCGCGATGACACAAGACGAAACGTACCTTGCATCTCGTGGAAAAGCATCCCCGGTGGCGGCTCGATTGCGTTTCCTGAAAAACCATCGTCAAGCTGGAGAGTAACGGTAAAATGGCACATCTCTCTATTCAGTCCAATCGGTCCGAGATTTCGCTAATTGTAGCACTGTTTATTTGGTTCGTAGTTACGTTTCTGTAGAATATTATTTTCCCCCGGAGAAGTTCTTTTACCTGTGCACCGTGTGTACCGTGTGTACCGTGAAAGTGAAACCGGAGTAGTTTGAAACCGAGAGTCGAAAAAAATCAGTTCGTTTCGATTGTGTGTTTGAAAGGACTTCCTGTCTTGACGTGCTTCGTGTTAGGGCTCTGGCATTAGCATGAAAACTAGTTTTCCTATTTTTTTTCTTTTTTTATCGCAAGCTTATAATTTTCCTCTAACAATACAGGTTACGCGTTTCGCTTCAATGCTACATGCTCCGTTTCTTCTCGGAAATGGAACACTGGTAAAATAATGTAGTTGCATTTCGTTACAATAGTTTCCTTTACAATGACATATTAAAATATATTATTATTAATTTTATATATATATATATATATATATAATTTTCAAAGTCAAGACTACTCTCATTTTAATACGACGGAAAGATTCTAATATTGTATGGAAATCTCATAAGAGAGTAACAAAGTTACATGTGTTTAGAAGGCAGGGAACGTACGTGTAAAATCGATTTATTGTTAGAGATAAAAGTGTCAATGGCAGAGGGAACAACAAGCAAGAGGAACTTTTCGTCGACGAACTGAGAAGATCGAGTTATCCGGGATCGCAAAATGCACCACGTAAAAACTGATAGAATCGTTAATAAAACAGACTGTTCAAAGAACGATTCGATGAATGTATGCCAACGAGGCCATTGTTGTCGATACTAATTTAAAAAGCAAGTGCGGCGGTGCCTTTTGCCGATAAAAAGTGAAACGGTGCCTGATCTTGCCACGGCAGTAACACTACCTCGACCTTAATGACGTTGGATACACCCGGTTTGGTAAGTAATCGTTTAATCGGCTTAATCGACTATAATAATTAACCCTCCGATAATTTTACCTTGCTTTTATTATTAACACGTTAGTACCGCTATTAACACATTTGCGTTTACAAGCTCGGCCCGACGCGACCCGACGCGATTACACGGCAGAGCTTCAGGCTTCAGCTATGCAAAATGACATTGAGATACTTTTACCGCAATCATTATGAACCCGTATATTTCTGATCAAATTTCTTTAATATACCTCACCTCGTCTCTATTTTTACCCTTACGATCTTGCATATTTACATGCGCATGCTATGAATATATAAAATACTAAAATTGGATCATTTTCCGTGCAAAACGTAAATAGGAATTTTTTGTCGTTTTTTTGTGCAACAATTTTTCGTTCAAGTTAGCATTTGTTCGTGTAGAATTAGAAACGTTGTCTTTCGTGTTTCAATATTTCTGAGCAGTTTTTTAGTACACTAATATTTATAATAATATTTAACTAAATGCTGCAATAGTGTTTTGCTCCTTCGAAACCCAAGGTTTTAGAGAAAGACGAAATATTTTCCATCAACTTCTGTATAGTTATGTGGAACGATTTACGGTAGAACCTCGTTAGTTGCACAAACTTGGACTTAAAAGTGCATAATATAAATATATCAAGGCCTCGTTTCGTTGCAGTTTCGATAACTTTAAAATTCTGTTTCACTGCCTGTTTCTTCGTTACCGATTGTTCAGTTCGTTTATTTACAATCAAACAACCACTTCCACTGTGAGTAGAAAGGAATGTAACGAACAAGCATCGCAAACTGTACAGGTTCTGCGGCAAATAGTTCAAGCACCGGTTGAGGCAGCATAAACAAAGAAGTCTTATTTTTTTTTTCGACCACAGTTCCCCTCTGTTTCCACCAATTAGAGTCTGCGAAAGTAACGCGAGTGCCCTTAGAAAGTAGAACATCGGCGATTTTTACGTGGCGCTGCGGATTTAACGCGGCGCACGCATTAAAGTTGTCGGTGCCGGTAACAGGATCTCGTTAGGAAGGAATCGATATGCACGATGGCATTCGGCGCTGTTCGATAAATGTGGTCGAGACGATAAACTTTCATTGCCGCTGAGACACGTGGTAGCGTCGATCGATGTCAAAGTTATGCATCTATCGAACGAGCAGTTCGAGTTTCTTTGCTTTTTCTCGGAAATCAAATAGTCTTCTTTCGTCGTCACCTTCTACTTGCGTTCAAAATAAAAATGCTCTCACGAATCGAGTAAAAACTTAACCGTAAATCTAGTGTTAACAGAGAGCGACAATTTTACTATTTTTTTTTCTTTTGTTTCTTTATTTCATTCTTTTATAAAAATCGCAAGAATGCATTTACTCGGACCGTTAATGAATCTTATCATTCATACGTACATACGTCTAGAGAAACACGTTTATCGAATAAGTTCTTCGTAAGTGCGTTTTTAATGAAATTTAGAGATTTTAGTTTTTCAGTTTTTTAGTTTTCAGTTACGCCTTGTACAACTATTTCACATGCAATATTCGGTCATATGTGCGAGACATTTAAGATGAACAATATCCATTTTAAACCCAATTATAGATGCATCAAAAGCAAGGGTTATCGTTTCGTTTCGTTTTCATCTATGAGTTCATCTTGATCCGTTATGTCATTCAGTTCTGACTCCGCGAATTTGATCCGCGTCCTTGCATCGCAGAGGATACTTCTACATCACGGACGCACACATGAAAAGTTTCTTTCTTCTTCTTATCTTATTTAACACCTCAACAACGGCTAACTCAGTTATGTATCGCGTCAAACGTTGTCACTGTCTTTTCTTACACGCTATATAAACGATGATTCGAATGTATAACTATTACATTGTACTCCTATGTAATATCGTAAGTATAAGCGTATACTTAAAATTTAGAAGATGTTGCTTAGCGAACTGCGAAATATTCAAGATGTTGCCGATAGAGAAAAATCAGGCGACCGTCGTTAGTCGGTAGTAAACGGGATTTTTTATTCGACGATCCCGTCATTAAGGTGTTAATCGCCTCGGTCGATCGTAATCGCTAATCATTTAATTTATTCAGGGGGCCGTGTTTATCGCTCTTCTTCATTTCCAAGGCTAATCTCGTGCAATTTGCACTAAGTAATTGCGTGTTCTTCGCCACGGTTTTGCTCCTTCATTATCATTTTATTGGTAGTCATCGACTGAACTCTGTATCAGCACGTTTTCGCGGTTCCTCTCTTCCTGTACTTATTTTCACCGTGTCTTGATGACTTGACTCTGACCGTCTTCGCGCATCTATAGCAAACGTTGTCGAATAATACAGGGTAAAATAACAATTTTTATCAAATCGAACACTGATTTCAAATTACCCTCTATCAAAACCATTTATCGAGAAAGTAAGCTTCTGTCTAATTCCGGATTTCATCGATTGGTTCTATTGACGTCGTTCTCCATTTTCCCTTCGATTGCTTGATTGCATATAGTCACAGCCAATTATCTCCAACTTATTCGCTTCTACATTTTCCATTTAATCCCATTTTGAATGTGAAGCGTCGAGCGAGAGTCTCTTGGTGATCACGCTCAAATTGTGACAATTACCTTTGTCACTATTCCGAAAAATGAAGCAACAGATAATTTTCTTTTTCTTTTGAATTATCTTTATTTCCTCGTTCCAAAAGAAGTCATTATATACAAGAAATAACTAAAAAGCCATTGATTGTTAATTCTTGGTTTTCAGAGGTTATTAAGCCGGTAGATAAAGCGTTAATTAACACATTATCGTCTATAATAAATTGCTCAAAATTTGGAACGATCTTGCCTCGCCTTTCTGTAGTTTCTGTCCCCTTTCGAACGTCGTTAACCTTTATTCTTTGTTTTGTCCTTCGTCCTTCCTCGGGTCTTTCTATCCTTGAAAAATACTTTTTCGTAAATTCTTTATTCGCCGTCATCTCAACCCCCCCCCCTCTCTCTCTGTCCCTCAATTTATTTTGCTACTTATTCGTCTCGTTCCTTTTCTCTTTCTTCTGTTCCTTCATCGAGAGTCCTCAAACGAGCACTCCTTTCTCTTCACTCCACTCTGCACGCCAGCCTGGCAGGCACGGCTCTTATGGCGCATCCTATGTGTTTGTATATCTGAAATGAATTTGTGTGCGTGGGGACCGTCCCTAGGCGGGGAACTGCGTCAAGAGGACTCAAGTCATCGTCCTACCCGCTCCTGTTGAAAATCAGCGCTGGCTGACTCGTCGCCGACAAGTTGACTCAATGATGAACACCTTTTCCCTGCCTGGAAAATAACGATACCCGTTTATCCAGGCGCAAAGTGGCCCAGATATTTTTTCAACATTCGAAGCCGGTTTGTAAAATCAACCTCCCACGATTGTAGGCGGATCTGTGGATGGAATCGCGCGCTACGGCGATCCAGATGGATCAGTTGGACTCTGCAGGACGCGAACTCGTGAATTTGCTAATCCTGAAAATACTTGACACATTATTTAACATAAATAAATAGTAATAATAATTCCATCTATCTGAAATTGTGCGTCTTTTTTACATCGAAGACCAACGAATGAGAACGTCTCGAAATTGTTCAATAGCGACAGGATTGTTTAACAAATTTTTGGAATTCATCAACGCTAAAAATTTTCTACTATGTTATCTGTAATGTTGCATTTCATATTTTCATATCTCAAATTGGAATCTATTGTGCATGAGATTTTTATAAGAATCATCATAAAAATTTGAATTGTAACATTTAAGAAATATGCATCTTAATTCTCAAGATACCAGCAGGCGTATCAGTATTAATCTTTTTAGACTTTTAGCTTATTTTGTGTAACCATTCCAAAGGATTTTAATAAAATATTTACAGACGAGACCTTTTAAGAGACCAGATTATCCAAGAGAGGAAACAATTTCTATGAGCATCAACATCTATAAAATTCTAAACAGTTTTCCATCTTCGTCTTGTCGAATCGCCTGATTTTATCAGAGCCTGCAAGCTTTATATTCATCGCTCCAAACCAACAGTGACCGCATAACACAATAAACGCTATCACGTATATGTCCTTTTAAAATCTTCTCACATTCAGCTTCGTAGCTTCTTAGAGGTTTGGCAGTAAAGATGTCACAAGTATGAGACATCGCGAGATAACCCTAAAAGATGCGGCGTATAAAAGTTGTTGCGCCGTTTCGCCAATTGGCGCGATGCTCTTCAAAAAATATAAACGATGGTCATTGTTAGAACGATAAAAAGTGAACGTTGTCAAGACTGTGACGACGCCAGAACATCATCTCATAAAGTTTTACAGTCGTTTTAGGATCATCTGTCTGGATAATCTCGCGGCGTCGGGATACAAAGGATGAGTCAACTACGAGAATCCTGTTATTTATAACAAAATTAGAATTGGTCCAGCGCTCGATTTAATACCTAAAGAGGAGAACTCTGAATGAGCCTGTTTATCTTGAGGGTTCAACAAGGTTCAAAAACCTTGTCTTCGAACAGATAAAAGTGTAGGCTTTCTATAAGATAATGTAAAATAGAAACTACGAAATTCCAAGGAGATCAATTGTAATTTAAAAACAAACAAGTATTCTTTCAGCAAACTTTTTTTTTAAATAGTTCTTCTTTTATGAACTGTACTTATTTTATATTTTTTAAACAAAATAATGTAATAACAAATTCTAGTATGGTATGGTACGTTATTAAAAATGTAGAGTGTATATCCAACCTCTTATGCTAGTATGCTTTAGAAACATTAACAAGACGGCGAAATATGAAACAGCGTTTCGAAGAAACAAAAAGAATTGATTCGGTTCCAACGTTTTGCAACTATTGCAGAAAATTTTATATATTTTGCATACAGATCCACAGTTTAAGGATTGTCGTATTACAAATATATTTGTTAAAAAAACACATTAGAGATGATCGACGGAATAGAAATGTCAACGTACATCGATATTCTGTTTAAGACAGTTAATGTTTTTAAGTCAAAAAACGTAAAAAAAAACACACACACACTAGTTTCTGCAAGCATTTGAAGTTATTTAGTTTTGCAGAAAAACTAATGATTAGAAAGCCCACCTACTAATTGCAACTCGGCTGTTCATTAGATTTTCCGCGGATGCAAGTTTATGCGTCGGAATCACGTACGTAATTACGACTCTAAGAGAAATTAAACAGCGATGTTAACGTTCAGTTGTACCAAAGCTAGGGCTTTCCTCGTTGCTGGAGAACCTACGGCCGGCGAGCTTGTATCGCAGAATTTCAGTAGGTTTATCGGCAGTGAAGTTACGATAATGTTTCCTGGTCAGGTGGCGGCAGAGGCTGCTGCAGAGCTTCTTTACACGCCTAGCGGCCGTACTAAACACATGGAAATATGTTTAACTTATTACGTTAATTCCACGCTCCTCTCTTTCTGGTACATTTCATCGTAAAGATAATTCGTCAGTACCTGTACCGACTTTTAGCTTCTGCTTTTAATTAGAACCATCTCAGCTAAAGACACGTCTGTGGATGCGAAATCTCTTTTTGTATCTACAATTAAAAATACAGACACCGTTTAATATATTTTCCGTTGGGCAAATTATAGTACAAATTATTTCAGTTAGAAAAGTGTAATTGTTTCTGATGTATTATTGCTTTTATTCTCCGTTCCAAAAGTTTCCAAACAAATAAAATGTACACATTGCAATATTTTGGAGAACGATTGTACACGTTATCATAAAACAAGAATTAAGAGTAATGAAATTGCATTGGACACTTTTTTCTTCAAATTATAACTCGTTTTGAAGTTTCGTTTTCTGATGATCAACTTCCGTGATGATCAAAATGTAGTTATATTTTTATTTCAAGAACGAAGAATGTTAAAACTTTTCTAAAACACGATGTCTACCTTGCATATTAAGATTTACCGTGTTTCTCATAAACGAGCACTTAGAACTGTAGCCACTCGCTCGAGTGCATAACACCAAGAAGTTATCATAACACCAAGAACAGTGTTCTTAAGGCTTAGACTACGGAACGGGAAGCAGCTAACGATAAGTAGCACTCCATAAGACTGATGTTTATTTAAAATAACAAGTGTTGTACACGGAACTTTCTATTTGTTCTTCAGCTATTGAGTGGTTAGTCAAAACATAGTAGACTTTTAGAGTTTCATTCTTTCGATTCTGCGGATTATTCTACTGAATCAACAGGATTAATACATCAATAGATATAATAATACGAATATAAAATACATTTTGTGTAAAATAATTAATTACGAGCAGACTTTGAAGTCTTATACAAGATAAAAATTGTCTGCAGCAATATCAAGATACGGGAGCCATATTTCTTTTCTTAATCGTTTCAATAAGTTGAAAGTACAGCAGTATTGTTGAATTCTTTTCAACTTTGTACTGTTTTAGATTTGATCTATCCAATTATGTTATGACTGCACCAAATCCGGAGTCTAGGTACATAATTTTTCATTTCTGCATCGCTAAAACGTAACGAACTTAAGATTTAGAAAGCTTTCCACGACAGCTGGTGAAAAAATATTTCATTCGAAACTACGGGGTTGTGTAGCAGTAAATCAAGATTTATCGTATCGTATCCGCCCACGGTGCTCTAAGGGTTAACGAAAAGAATGCTCGTTTCTTGGGAGTGTAAAAAATTGTTCTACAGAAAACATCTTAACTAAATGGATTGTTTGAGCTCGTCAGTGATCTCACGAAACTGTGGAACATAAATGTTAAAAATTCAACTTACACGAAAGTGCTTTATTCTACACAAATACTATCTTCTATGTTTATGTAGAACATACCAACTTTGATTCAATCAAATTACAGCGGGAATGGGTGATGGAAATAATGAATGTAAATAAAAATACTATTAAAAGTATTAAATAATAAGGTGCAACTAAGAATGGATGAATGATTGACGCATGAATGAGTGAAAGTGCAAGATAATAGAGCAACTATTGTAAACCGAGCTAAACCAAGGCCGAAAAACAATCGATCTATAAGTAAGCAGCTAGAAAGGAGCATTTATAAAACGATTATTTTTAAACAGACGCGAATTCTAGAAGTTCATTTTCCAAAATAACTCGTTCATAATCATTCCAAGAAAGGAATGTTTGAAACGCGTTTCAACGGAAGCTGTCTAAATAAAGAAGCTCGGTACGCCAGCGCCATTTCATTTAATTCTGAATTATTAACCTTTCGTAAAAAAATGGCGATTGGATCATTTGAATTTTGTGACGTAAGACAATTCATTAAATATCTCAAGTAATAAATTCAATATCTGTTTACGTTGTAAAGAAAAGGTAAAATAGTTTTGTTGTGGAATAAAAAGAGTTAAATCGTATTCTGAAGAATTGAAAATGCTGATGTTGTTACATTATTATTCTCGACTCATTGAAATTATTCAAAGAGTTATTACCGATGTTATTTTCACGCATAATGGTTAAGTAATTATCTAGGATTAACCGAAATTCTCTGCCGATAAGACACTCGAGAAAAGCGCACGGTAATCCAGCCGGTCCCGTTTAATTAAAAAAGTGAAAACAATATATGTATAACATTCACGCAGAAAACAGGTTGCAACAGTTGATTCGCCCGAGCATGCACGCAGATAGCAGTCTGGCCAGCGATCGTGCTAAAACTCGCTTCGCTGAAGAGTTTCCGCGAGGGTATACGTATGTATGTTATATACAGGCATGGTCCTTTTTCATTTTCTGCGGCGTTCGTGTTGTATAGCGTTAATAAAATTATATTAATTAATACTTTCCAATAATAAAAGGGTTTAAACTGTCCTTTACAAAGGCGGAACGCGCGTCATGGGTTTTATGGTGTTCCCCGAGTTCGATCCCGCGCCGGATCGCACCTAATTATCACCGAGTCGAGTTTCCGTGAAACTGCACGTGTCCGTTCGGTTTTATTGCACGCGTACCTTTAATATTGGACCAACGATCTTTTACGTTCATTATAACCAGCGTGGTATCATCCAGCTGCGCCAGGATCAACGATCAGCGTCCGCGGACCAGCTCATTCAGCAACAAATGTAGCGGTGCTTGCACTACCGCCGGTCATGTCTTGTTCAACACGCCAGCGAGATACTTTATTGCTGATAATTCGAGGCTGGCCCCGCGAGAGACGTGCTGAAGTACGCCATTTACATTCCTGTCGTGATCACAAATGCATTTTATATACCGGCTAATATTCTGCCTGATCGCGTGGGCTAGATAAACGCGGACATACAGGGTGTTTCAGATGTGTACGAGGAGATTTTCAAGGTGGGACTCGCCGAGCGAAACTCGGCTTGCACGATCGTTCGTTTCTGCTCTATGATATCTGATTATTGCGTATGCATCGCGAACAATTTACCTACCGGAAGCCTATTAACACTTCGACCGGCAACCGGTGCTCCTGGATCATTTCCGACAAAATTTATTGGAAGTAGCCATCGAATCGAAATCACCGATCGATAGAGTTCTAGAACCCTCGAATAGGTGCTTTTTAAAACTGTGGAGCCTTTTCCGAAAAATGTTCTAACATTAATTGACATTTTCATATTCGTTTAAACTTTGCACAGAATAATTAATGTGAGTTCATCTATATTATGCTGTGTCAATCGACATCTCGAGCTACTTCGATTCATCGTTTTCTGCCTTGTTACGAAGAACAAAGGAGTCGATATTGTATTTATAGCTGTATTTAAAGGTTTGACAACCTTTCGAAGCGGTACTTTAGTACCTCTTGATTGATGTAGCATCGTTCCCTTCTTTTTAAAAAGATCTCGTTTGTAAACATGTTTAATATGCTGAGTGGCCACCTGAAATGAGAACACGACAGGATCAAAAGTTACAAAATTTATGACTGGTTGGTTCGTTGTGGTGCCGATACATACTACATAACCAGCCGCAGCAGGTAAACCTGAAAGCAACAGCCACCCATCGTGGTCGAGCAAGGTGTAACACAAGAATCGATCTACCATAATGGGCTAAACTTTTTGATTTTCGGATGCAACGACTCTTAACTCTCGGATGACAATCCATTTTGATCTGTACTCGTAATCGTGCCATCTCTTTAATTTTACAGTAGCCAGTTCAAATGGCTCGAATAAGCAGCATTGTCGAGAGAAAACCTCTTCAGTTTTCCACCTGTCCACCCGTCATCTTAATTTTAATCTTTTTTTAATGTAATTTTAATTTTAAGTTTTTCTTTCAAACGAGGCTAGATTTACTGTTGCATTATCGTCATCGCAATTAAAATATCGACGATTTCTCCGAGAATTCGAAATTGAATACTTTCTGTATCCACTGTGTACCCTGGCTGCTGTTCCTTGTAATTAACGTCGACGATTTGTATTTTGTAGAAAGATCTACAGTCTATTAGTATGTTAATTGAGAAAAAAAATTCATCCAAGTACATTCTCGAAGGGAAGCTCGCTCGAACAATTAATTTTGTTAAGCGGTTCACCAGTGTTTAAGATCTCGGGCTACCTGATTCGCCGATCCGATATCACTCAACGATGCGGCTGCGAAAAAATTGAGAAAATCCGCAAACCATAAATACGGGTATAACGCGGACCTTAGTCATCGGTTCGCGCAGTTCTCATATCCCGGTATAACACACGGCGGAAAATGAAAAGTTATAGAGTTTGTGACTCGTAACTCAGCTCTCCGTAGTTTCTATTAACCAGTCGTGCAGCTCTCAGCTCTCAGCTCTCAGCTCTCGGGCTGAGAGAGCAAGAACCGAGGAGTCTCGCGGAGTCGCTTCAGGAGCGAGCAAGGTGTAATGTCGAATCGATGTACCATAATCGCCTGGACTTAGGTGTCTTTCGTTCCGAGCCGAGTCCTCGGCGTGCTTACTGCCCACAGAACTGGTATACGCGTACCTTATGTATGCTCAGGTACTGGTTATATATACCGGGTGAAGCACTTAACATTATCGTTCGGATTCACCTTCTGAAATGCTCCTCTTCTGCGTTCTACAGTTTAGTCGTGTTTACGGGTACGTAGATCTGCGATCAGTCGTTCAATTTTTTAATCACTCCTCGGGATAGAGCTGTAAGAATCGTCTGTGATTTGTCAGTTTTGCATAGAAATATCTGTAGATTGACCACATTCTGATTCATAATATTCAGACTGCGGAGCTTCGTGCAAAATAAAAATTTTACTCCTCGATTTTAAGAAACACGAGGCACATCAGAATATCTTCCTTCCTTCAAAAATTTTCTATAGTTGCAGATAATATAACCGACAGCCTTAAATTTTCATAATCTCTTCACTGTCATAAATTTCACCTACTCATTTTCTCCGTAAATGCATGAAATCCGCGCTCTAATAATATTCATCAATGTCCAACTCACTCAGATTAACCCAGAGATTTTTTAATGAGTTTTTGATGATAGAGCTGTGCAAATCGTCTGTAATTTATGTTTTGCATAGAATTATCCAGACTGATCAACAAAGTTGTAATAATAATAGCCTCGCTTGCTGATGTATAATATTTATCAACGTCTAGGTAGCCATTAGGTTGCGGCATATGTAATGTTCGATTTTAAAATGCAAGTGAAATATTATTGTAGTCAACAAGTTTATCGTATATGTATACATATATTATTTGAAAGTATGAAGCTGATCTTTGAGGTCCCATATTCAGTTTTTATTTAGATATAAAAGAACAATTATAAAAGAAATAAAAGTGTACCTTTTGTTTGTACTTGCACCTTTTTTTCTTAGAAAAAATAATATTTTCTTATTTCTCCGAATGTATAACGTTTCTAAATTATAAATTGCTTTTGATATAAAATTATTTAATATAGTTTCGAATGTTACTAAAAATATTACGGTAAGATAATCGAGTGAAAAAGAATTCATAGTAATGCTCACACGTTGAATTTCTTTTCCAGATAAAGATGGCGATTTGCTGCGCTCTATTTATTATTTTACAACTAGTATTTATCGATGCAGCCTCGACCAGTCCAGGAACATGGATGTAAGTACTTTTCTTTATTTCAACTCGTTATTAGTCTATAAAATGATCAATAGTAAATGGGAGACGAAGACAGTAGTTTCCAAAAAAAAAAAAAAAATGTTTAGCTAACATAAAGTCATTCGTGTTAATTACAAGTCGAAACTTGTTCGAAGCAATCCTAATTTGTATGCCTTAGAAACTAACAACCCGACTTATGATTATAATATTGTCTGATCGTATCTGATAATAATCATTAAACTGTGGATTCTTATGCAAAATAAAGATATTCTGTCTCAATTTCAACAACTAGAGATTAAGTAAAAAGGTATTTTCTATCTTAATAATTTTAATAGGTTGAAATTAATATAACAGTATTTTTCAAATCTTTGCACTGTTTTGTATTTCACTTATTAATTTTATTAACGTCATTCTGCAAACAACGCAGTGTTTTTCTTCGCGATCGAAATCCACGAACGCCGTTATTCGGCGCGTAATTCTCCAGCAACAAATGAACGATAGCAATCACCACCGCTCGATTATCCGAACGCAATCGATAAATTAAGATGTCGCGTCGCGAGGAGAAAGGTGCGGCCCTCGTCGAATTCTGGCAAAAATTACTAGCGGGACGTCTATAATTTATAGGCCCTTTGTGCTTAGCGAGACGAAACCGTGTCGTGGGAACCCGAACGAAGATATTTTTCAAAACACTGGCTGCCTCTTTTTCCGACGTACCCATGCCGTTGGTGTGTCTAATTCCTGAATCGCCCTTCTCGCCCCTTCATGCTACCCCTACGCGTCCATGACAAATCACTGAATGCTCCCTGGATCACTGTAGTTTTTCTTCGCACGAAACTGCCACCACGGTCTGGAAGCTCTTCATGCTCGACTTCGTAATTGGATTTTTCTGACATTCTAAAGATTATGGTAGTTTCGTTAGCATTCATCGTGTCTTCAGGTTGTCGTCGCGCTGTGCTGGTAATGGCGATACCAAATGGCAGGTAAAAATGACGAGAGGCAACGTGACGGTAAATGTCAGTCGAAACGATTATTCTCTGCTTCTCGTCTTTTGTCAAGAAAAAATGAAGTTTCACTCTGTATTTCAGCAATCTATCTATTAAACCTTTTTGGAATGTCAACGAATTTATTAGAATTTAATAAAACCAGTAAAAAGAGAAATAAATTCCTTTTCGGTTTCGATATCTTGCAATTAATGCAGACCATTTTTATTTCGCATAAAAATCCGCAGTCTACTAATAATGATATATTTGGCTTTTAATATGATGGAAAACAATCAAAACTTGATTGTTTAATGTTTAATTTGATTTCAAACTTCGAAACAGTAATTGGTATAATATTTGTCAGACTTTACGAACAACGAACATTGTGCTCCGACATTTTGTTGCATCATTGTTTAGTAAACATGCGTTTAATAAAACAATTCGATTATCCGAACAGAGAATCGCTCGATCAGCACGTACAACCGAACTTCCACTGCGTAAACAAAGAGACAGTATAATACCGTCGATGACTGATTCCGATACGTAGTCACTGACCTTTAGGATGATTATTGCTTTCTTTTTCTTCATAATCTCTCCTGTAAGCGCTCCCGATCAAAAAATGCCTAATCACATGGGCGGGCCTCCTCGCATCTCCATAATAGTTAATCCTCCTTACTCGGGCTTAAGTTAAGAACGCGATGGGTTTAATGTCGTCATCTTAATTCTATTTTTGTCACAAACCTAATTAGATTGGAATCAACACGGCTACGTGTGCGGTCAGGTTAAACCGAACTTTCCCGAAAGGAAATTGAAATATCATTGGATTTTCTTACATCCTTATTTATTATTCATTACTTCGTTCACTTCTGCAAATATTTGTCTTTCTTTCTCGATTCGCCTCTGCTGTTAATTTTTATGTTTATCAAGAATTTCTCATTACAACGAGAATAAAGATCTTAACCGTCGAAATTGTTATAGAATTTTTTGAGAGGACACGATTAAAACGTATAAATTTAAGACTTCAATAACCAGTAATTCCACTGTTTCAGTGGTTTCTTTGTTTACAATAAAATTGTTATTACTATTACGCAATCCCGCTGCACGTTGCACCGCAAGTTCGCCAGTACACGACGACGATTTCCGCAGATAATTTGCACTTTTCGTGGCGATTTCGAGTGCGTATGGCATAATAATGATGCAACGGGTATCGAACCGAACGTCCACACACGATAAAATAATCCGGCCAATATAAACGCGCGTTATTCTCGCTAATCTACCCTCTGCTATCGACGCAACAACCCCTTAAGTCACCGCTAAGAGCCCGGTATTCAGATTAGATTCCAAGCACACACCGAGACCGTGTATACGCGTTTCCATCCAGAAAATTAATTGATTCGCGCCGCGCTATTCGCGAGGTATTATTTCAGCGTGAATCAACGCGATATAGAAGCGGTCAGATTAAAGGGTGGCGTCCGGCCATTTTTTCTCGGCCCACGTAAAAAGAAAGTTGGCTGCGTTCTACAGCAGACGTTGCATACGGCTCGCTATCGAACATTTCGTTTTTCCGCGATTGTCGTTAGGTAAGCAGCTCGCGCTCATTTCACCGAAATGATCTAATCAATTTCGTAAACAAAATTGAACGCTTTACTTCGTTATTCGTTAAAAACATCAGTTAGTTTGGAACCCCAAGTATAGAATGCACTATCAGGTGTTTCCAAAGTTCTGCCTAGGTGGGACAAATTGTAAATTCCAAATTATTTGGCGGGTCAAAAACAAAAAAAAAAAAAATGATAAAAAATTAGACACGAGGGAACACGTTCTCATCTGGCATCCATTTCTTACGGTCGATTTAGAGCATTTTTATTTTCTAAAAAAATCTACAGTTGTAAGTATTATTTACGTTTACGATACTTTAAATTATTTTCACGTTCCTGTAGTTCTTTTAAGACAGCAACAATCAATTTGGTTCGACTGCAGGACTTGCCGTTTCGAGAATTTCGAACACCCGGTAGATGAAGCCATACGATTGTTGGTACAATCTTTTAAGAGACACGAGACATTACTTTTTGGGACGGCACAGCCCACAGTGTCCCACGAATTTGCGTGGGCAGGATCCTTCGAAATATTATCGTTCCCTTCCCGTGATTCCCAGCGTCATTGTTTTAGGGGAGTGCAAAGTCGATGATATATCACGGCCGAAACGTGTTCCGGAATATTAATGCTCTCTATTACGCACTCCCTACTATAATCTTATATACCATGGGACATTTTAGTCACGATAGGAAAGACTGTTTATTTTAAACCCTTAACCCGTGGAAAGTTGTGTCTCGGTCTATCCGAGGTTCGAGTGTCGTCGAATACTTTCACTCACAAGGGTTTACATCTTTCGATGCTGACATATGTTCGCAGCTGATTGATCGTAATCTCTAGATCATTCTTTTTGTCCATCTCTCGGAGGTTGCTTCAACATCGTGATCATTAACAAGTTACAACTGATTTATTCGTTTTGCCTAAAGAATTTTGATGTATCGATGTCATCTGGTGGCAGTAATCGAGGTTCTACTGAATCGTGAGTTAAACAAGCAAATGCCGTGTAAATTGTACCGCGTTTGGTCTCGTTTGAATCAGAAAATAAGAGCAAACACGTTTCGTTGTTAAATTACGATTGGTAAACATTGGTCGCACTTCTCGACGACTGAGCTTCTGGGCCCTTCGAAGGGTAAACCCAGAGATATTGGGGATAAATTGTTCAGAAATTCAGTCCGCATTTTTATTACCTATGTCGTGTGTATCTGTCGCGTATATGTATTCTAATGAACGGAGATTTCTGACAAAAGGGCATTCGCTTTTCACCGAACGCGTCTCGATCTCCATCAGCTCATTGAACACCGTGCGCTCCGATTTCTAGAAATTCGTTACGCCGATTACATATGAATTGAAAGCAGGAAACCGGTGGACGAGGAACGAGCTCTCTGTGACAATTTTTAATGGCGCATTTGGGAGTCAACCAAGCGAGATGATGGAACGACGCGGCGCGAGGCGACGCGACGCCGTCACAGACAGAAGTCGGGGGTCCCGAACTGGGGTAGCAATCTCAAATTCGAAACGGCTGCCCGTAAACGTTTCAGCGGCGATACGGGCACACTCGAATGCTCTAATATTGCCAATCAGACACACGGAACGTGTTCCACAGCGACTTCTGTGCAGGGAACTCGTGAGCACACTGCGTGGGAAACAATGGACACGAAGGTTTTGTTCCGGGGTTTTGATTTTGATACCGTCTCATCTCGAGTGGAAGAATGGTAGAAGGGAAAGTTGCCAATATCGTACCGATGTAATTTAAGAAGTTTTAGAAACCCGGAAACATTTGGCATGCTTCTCTAAAAATGTATAGGCTTAGAGCTATCGTCCTAATGATTGGGTAACATCTTGTTTTAATATTCCAAGAAAATAATCTATCTAGAATGATTTGACTGTGGGTTTTATGCATTTATGCCAAACACGATTGCATGCAATACAAAATTTTGCAGACACAACAAGATTTCAAGAATGTTATACTATTTTCGACTTGTTAAAATTATTCAAAGAAGAAATAGTATTATAAGTTGTACCGGTGGTATCAAAATCCGTGGCTGCCTTTGAAATGATAAAATACTGAAAATAAAATACCTTCGCCTTTGAAGTTTAATATAAAAATATGTGGAAGACACATTACAAACCAACGTATTGAGTTTGGAGCGGTGTCCGACTATGTATTGAGTTTACAGATGACATTATTATTTTAGAAACGCGACAGCTAGACTCCATAACAATTTATCTTTCGGAGCTCTCGGTCAAATATATTAACTTATTGACAGTCAAAAATACAGGTCTGAGAATTGCAAGTACTATGTCTTCGATCTCCGACATTGCTACGATTAATGAATTACTGTAAAATCATTGTGAATCACTTGATAAAGCTTGTAAGAATACGAAATGTCATTCGGTGTCACCAGAAACGTCGGTTCGCAACATTTCCCTCATCTTGAGACTGCCCAAATGTTAGAGACCTACGATGTGGCAGCGTCTACCGTTTGCCACGGACTGAAGGGTCTCTCTCAAGGCCAAGAAAAACTATGTCAGCTGTCTGTGGATCACATGCTGAGCGTAGCGAGCGGTGCGAAATTCGGGATCCTCGAATGCCAACATCAATTTCGCGACCGAAGATGGAATTGCTCCACTGTTCGCGATGAGACTGTTTTTGGACCAATACTCAGAATAGGTAAGAAACTGCCGAGATCTCTTTTATTGAAGTAATAAGGAGAAAGAAAGCAAGGTGCAGATATATATGCAATCACAATTTATAAACAATTCAATTGTAGGCACGTAGCTACGAATGTCATAATATTCATCGTCGCGCGATTTGATAAGATAGTACAAAAGGGTTTGTTAGTGATTTTTTGAGAACACAACGGAATCTTTAGATATTTTAAACTGTAATTGATAATGCGTATCGAACATTTAATTTGTTTTAGTTTTTAGCATCTCTAAATTTTACGAAGCAAGATGTCGTTGGACATTTCTATGCATAAAATGGCCATTTGTGGTCACAATTGTTGCAAGATTATTTTTTAAATTACTAAATAAATTGACTATTGTTCTATTCTGTTCGTAGCCAGCAGGGAAACTGCATTCGTTCATGCCATCACGGCTGCAGGAGTGGTGTATTCAATTAGTCGATCCTGCAGAGATGGTCAATTATCATCGTGCGGTTGTTCCAGAAGTAATAGGCCCAGAGATCTGAAACATGATTGGATTTGGGGCGGATGCGGTGACAATCTTGAGTATGGTTACAAGTGAGTGCTAATTCTTTTGTAAATCATTTCATTGTCACTTATTCTTTGGGTTTTTCGTTCGTATACAGTCACTGAAAATAGACCTACTATGATAAGGGATTCTTGCTCTTGAATCGTTTCAGATTTACACAGGCATTTGTTGACGTAAGGGAACGCGAACGAAGCTTTAAAAGAGGCAGCCGAGAACAAGGCAGAAGTCTGATGAATCTTCATAATAACGAAGCAGGACGCAGGGTAAAATAAATTGATCAAATTTTGACGAATTTGTTAAAACAGTTTGCTAAATCGACCGCTCGTTTGCTGAATCAATTAACTCCATAAAACGATCGATAAAATAATACACATCTAAAATTAAAAAAAAAAGTGTTTGTCGTTTAGCGATAATAAGAAAGTTGTAAGGAAACTCTAATTAGTAAGGATATTTACTTTAAACATAAAAAGCATCTATCGAATATTTTCGGTAAATTTTAATAATCTAAAAAGGAGGTGATCACCTCACCAGAAAAAAACACCAATTTTGCAACAACATGACAAACACGAATTTTTTACAGGCGGTAATTAAAAAGTCCAAGATGACGTGCAAGTGCCACGGAGTTTCAGGAAGCTGCAGCTTGATTACTTGCTGGCAACAATTAGCGCCGTTTCGAGAAATCGGTATGCTTTCCTTATATGACCTTATATGAAAATATATTTGGGAAATTGCTGAGCAATGCAGACGGTCTTTAAGTTTTTGAATGGAATGCTGCAATTTTGCATAGCGCAAAAATGTCCGTTAAGTTGAACTTATTCATGTGTATTTATTTTAATTTGAGGGGTTTCAAAGTTAATTTATTGAATGAAATGTTTAATATAATCTTCAGTTTCTTTTCTTTATATTACATTTATTATTCTCCTTAATTATATACAAGTCAAAATGGACCCGGAATCCATCGAACAAGTGCCGGATATTAAAACGATCCTGTTAAATGCTTTAATCAGTCCAGTGTAGTATTTCTAACTTCAACTCGCTTACATATTACTTGCACATTTGAATTACTAATTAAATCACTCTATTTGATGTTTGCAGGTGACTTTCTCTTAGATAAATACGATGGAGCAACAGAAGTCAGAGTAAATAGACGAGGTCGTCTGTCCATGCGAGATCCACGATTTTCATTGCCTACGGCAAATGACCTGGTTTATTTGGATGATTCGCCAAATTATTGCCTTCCTAATGAAACATATGGATCTCTAGGTGACTGATTTCGTCAGTGGTTGTCCGTGTATTAATATAAAAGAACAACAAATGGTTGAAAGTGATGTGTAAAAATGCATTACTGTTAAGAAGAAATAATTTTAATTTGGCGAATTCAAATATTTATCTGTTCGTTTTCATGTAATTAATGCAAAGTTACTAAAAGAAAATATGCATTTTACTGTTATTGTTGGCTGTTTTTCAAAAGCACGAATATTGAGTTCATCAGTGGTCATGATAGCAGGAAACAGACCATATTAGTACACATTATTTTTTAAATAAATTAAAGATGGCATGAAGCTATTTGTACACCCTTAGTTTTGCTAGTAGTGAGTCAAGTGAATATCAATTAAAGTTAAAACGATTTTTTACTAGGTACGCATGGCAGGATTTGCAACAGAACATCATCTGGAATGGACGGCTGCAATCTTCTTTGTTGCGGCAGAGGGTACAACACGCAAAAGTCAACTATTCGCGAGAGATGCGAATGCAAATTTCATTGGTGTTGTTATGTTGAATGTAAAACTTGTGTCAAAAACATAGACATTCACACTTGCAAATAAAATATCAGTCGTATTGATATTTTAGGAGGTCCATTCGATTATTTGCAATTCAACTTCTTTTACATTTCAGTACAATTGGATAAATTTAAGTATTTTGTATCATGTGCAAGGCTTTTTGCTACTAAAAAATAACAAAGAAATGATAACTTGTAATTGTCAATATGCGTATGTCTGACACTAATTTCAAGTTAAATAGCATTTTTATATTACCTTTACAAAATATGTACATCTTTTTAAAGAAATAGCTCGAACTGCCTTAAATATAAAAGCAATCTTATAGCAATATCTATTTGGTAATATTTGCAATGTTAATATTTATTTAGTAATAATATTCCAGTAGTGAATGTTTGATAAGGAATTAGTTTGGTTGTCTTTATCTGTATCAAAAATTACGAAAATACAAAAGGGTTTGAGGTATGAAAATAAAATCAAACAATACTAAAATTTATATGGACGATGTTTTCGTTTAATATGTGGGAAATATTGGAGCAATAGATTCAGATCATAAAAACAGTAAATATATAAATGTATGTCGGATATTACCTTATTTCTGAATTAGAGCTTTTTAAGCATCATAAAATATTTACCTTTGAAGTCTTAGTCTTGTTAGGGTTAATCTATCATTAGAAGTTTTGTAATACTGTTAAAATAAAATTGAATTTGGAGAGGGATGGCATGGAAACAGTTTATGTCTATATTGCTGGGTCTCATAAATTCAAATACTTTAATAAGCTTTCAATACTGTACATACCAACTTGTTCAATCTTTAATATGTATGCAAGTGCAAAGCAAGTGCAGTGCACATTTAGAAATCATATGTTTCTTAACGAATTTGTGAACGTATTAAGCGGCCTATATTACATTATGCTCAATTAGTTATGTAATTATTAATATATTTATTTGTGTCTTGATGAAACAATACTAACAAATGACTGAGAAACTGTGATTTCCCACATTTAGAAGCATCAAATGATTAATTTGTTAACCCTTTTTTGAATTTTCTAATTACTCTTATTTAGTCAGGATTATAATAAAATTACAAATACAGTATTATGTTTATCACAAACCATTTTCTATTAGTATAAAACATGTTAGCCTAATTGTAGTACTAATATTATGTTTAAATAATTACTTCGTAGCAATAAATTCTGCACAGATATATTTAACACTTTCATACATTATAACTTTACTGTATCTACCATAGATTAAATGTTTATTTAATATTGATAGAATTATTTATTGCTATCCTTGTGTAATGTATGATGTACAAACTTGCATACTTCAAATTAAAAAAAAAAAATGAGTAAATAAAAAAAAGAGGAGTTGCACAAAAACGGAAGATAATTATTTTATGTTCCACTTCAACCTTTTACCTACTAATTTTTATGAAAATTCATATAAAACTTTGGGAGCTCTATACAATTATATTTTCTCTATTAGAATATATTGAAAAAATTCATATGAAATAAAAAACATGTAACCACAGACGAGCTATAGTTGGATATAAATGTTGGAACTTGATCCATGAAAACTTTAGACCATATACATATATGGTCTACCAGAGCATCTACTCTACTCCTATATCTCGTCTACGACATAACTTACAAAGGCATTCAATTGTAATGAATAGTAAATAGAAATTTCAACTGTTACCCATTACTATATTCAATGTATTATTTATTCATATTTACAAACAAATATAGACTATTACTCAAAAGTTTCCCAAGTTTTCTCATCTCTGTATCTAGCTGCATGATACCAATGTGTGTATTTCGGTGGTTCTGTTAAAGAAATTCCACCTTTCTCAAGTTCTTCCATCAACAACTTTTCTTTTTCTCTAGTTATGGTTTCTTCATTCAGATAAATCTCGATTATTCCACACTCTAAGCAACGTTGCGCAAGTACACGTCCTACATTTATGTATGCTGATGCATCACATCCTCTAAAAACAATTAAAATAGTGTTTTTAATTTTTCAGCATACTCTACATACTGTCTTTGGAATTCATTCTTGAATATTTTCATAAGAATTTAACTAAGTTTCCAATGCACACAAACCTATATAATTGTTTATGTATTCCCCATTCTCGGCTTGAAACTGTAATAACAGGACCATTTTCAAAATGGTGTATTTCTGCAACAATATGACGCTGAAGCTTATTTATAATTAACCTGTGCGGATTTCAATGAAAAACATTACATTAAAAACATAAGCAGAACGTCGTCATGGTTACACGAATCTAGTAATAATTATATTACTTGTGCCAGTAAGAAAATCCAGGTTTCTCAAGAACATAACCTATAGGTCTTCTTGCGATCCTCAGGCGCTCTAAATTTCTTGGGTTACGATTAGTAACTTCTGTACAATTTGCAATTATCTCTGCGTTTCCATGTACTTCTCTTTTAATGATTATACCTATACGATTTCTTAAAGATAACATCTTAAAATTGCAATACTCTTATTGTATATTCTTTTATTTTTTCATTTGCAACTCATTGAAATAATTTCTCTGATTTCGAATGTAAAATATCTGAGTATGTATACGTAAACGTTTTTCCAGGTTTGTATACTAAGTATGCAAATAAAATTCTTCACAATAATACGAAGAACAGGTTAACTCTACTGAAATGTGTTATTACCATAGACGAGGCTGTGTGATGATGCTCGAGTCAAATATGCGCACTTGAATACAGAGTTCTGCGATGCCGTCCGCGCACCAGATTATGACTAGGCAAAGTGTACGCAGAGAGGAAATGAGAGTGCTCACCAGCTCTAGACAGCTCTAGAGCCCCGCGGACGTGAGATAAAAAAATACATTGGGTGATTTGTATACTCGCCCAGATGATGCAGGTTCTGGTCCAGGCTAAAAATTTTATTAGGGGGCAGCACTATACCGGGGACACTAAAATCCCGAGCGCGAGCACTCTCATTTCCTCTCTGGTAAACATACTCTACGCTCTACGCCGCCACATGGTTCTATATACGTTGATTTCAGTTACGTTTATATAGATACAATACATATCTGCGTGTATTGATGTATGTCACATGACTATGTGTGAGTATAAATCTGTTTGATAACTATTTAGCTGAGAGGGCGCCCTAAGCAGTACCAAATAATATACGGGAGTTGACATCCCCTGGTCACATGTGACATACATAGCTATCTGATAGGTCATTATGTCTCATGTGCTTGCCTTTTGTGCTTTAATCGGAACATTTATCGGTTGAAATTGTCTTACAATGCGTAGACATAGATTAAGAACTTTTCTTCCCGTTCATCATATGATGTGTTTGCTACGCCCTCACAGTTTACACTTTTACACATGCTCGAATTTGAACTTTACGAGGTGCCTTGCAGTGAGCAAGTACCGCTCGATTCGGCAAGAATGTGCGGAACGTGATTGTACCCTTGTTTAGTGCAATTTCATTAATTAGTCTGAATTATAAACATCTTCGCGTTCAACGATGACTGTAAGTCCGAAATGTTTAAAGCATATATTGGTTTATAGAGTGTGATTAATTGAAACAGCAACTCTGCGAAATTGCATTACTTTTGGTGTACATTGTTAGAAACTGATCTAAAAACAAGGAGAAGGAAGAGTTATTAAAATGAAGTGGATAATAATTTCATGTATTTTATGTGTATTTGGATGTTTCAAAGAATTCAGACCTTCTGAATCTTTTGTCACTGATTATTTAACTGGCCCATGGAAAAACTTTACAGATGTCCAGGTAAGCGTAATCTGTATTATGTGTTGCATTTATACATGGACATTATGAAATCTTCTTGTATTAATTAATAAATATCGAATTTTTATATATTCATAAAATATAGAAATTGAAGTACCTTGTTTGTATATATCTGATTAGAATTTCCTTTCGTTTTGAAATGCCACATGTAATACTTATATAACCAGACTTATATTTAATAAAAGATCTTATAAAAATATAATATCTTCAGGTTAATCAAGAAATTTTTCCTGTTTCTACATATTCTTACTTTGCAACGTTAATCGTTGTATTTTTAATAACTGACTTTGTGCGATACAAGCCAGTTATTATATTATGTGGTTTGTCTGGTGTTACTACCTTTCTGCTAATCGTTTTTGGGAAGGATATCGTGACCATGCAAATTTTGGAATTTTTTTATGGCTTATTCTTGTCCACAGAAGTAGCTTACTACACGTATATTTATGCGAAAGTTGACAAAGCACATTATCAAGAAGTAACAAGCCACACAAAAGCAGCATCTTTGTTTGGTCGTTGTATGTCTGGTATCATTGCACAATTAACAGTTTCTTTTGATCTATTGGATTACCATCAATTAAATTATCTTACCATATCAGGTATTTATTTTTACTTGTACATTTTTGAAAAGGAAAAGTAGCTAGTTGGGAGTTATAACTGGTTGTATAAAATAAATTCTATTTTTCAGCTATTACATTCGCGATGATATGGGCATTCTTTTTACCTCCTGTTGGAAAGTCCATTTACTTTCATAGAAGCAATGAAATGGTAGCATCACGCCAAAATTTGACTATTGAGTCGCAAATATCCGAACATCCTGCTCAGTTTGGTTCTTCCAATAAAAAGATTTCTGTAATAGAGAAAATAAGACGAGCTTATGTGTTATTGTGGAAGGATTTCTTAACAGCTTATTCAAATAAACATATAGTTAAGTGGTCAATGTGGTGGGCCTTTTCAACTTGCGGGTATTTACAAATTACTAGTTATATACAATTACTTTGGCAAACTGCAGTTTCTCCTCAAGATAAGATTTACAATGGAGCTGTAGACGCTCTTTGTACAATCATAGGTGAGCAGTTTAAGTTTTCACTTTATATCACTGAGGAATTTAAGAATAGTTCATTGTTCAAATTGTTAATGCTTCATGTGTAGAATTCTATAAGTAAAAGATAAAAGATAAATGATTATAATACTACTTAAGTGATAATGTTAGAACTATAAATTTATAATAGTAATATTATTAATAGTAGTAATTTGATTATTATTACATAGAAATAAATGCAGATTTTATTATCATAAATAGGTACAATAACAGTATTTTGCGTTGGAAAGGTACCATTCAATTGGTCGCTGATAGGAGACATAGTGGTATCCTTTATGTCACTTATGGAAGGTATTTTATTAGTAATCTCCTCGTACAGTCAAGATATTTGGTTGTTATATCTGTCTTTCATAATATTTGGAATTATTTATCATACAATGGCCACTGTCGCAAGGTATTTGTCAGTTTAAATCAAGTTAGTCTTTCATGAAGTTTTCTTGATATTATTACACAATAATATTATTAATCTACTTATTTACTTTTAGCTTTGAAGTTGCAAAGTCTATATCAGAGGATAGTTATGGTTTAATATTCGGTATAAATACATTTTTTGCGCTTGCATTACAATGCATATTAACAGCTATTGTAGTGAATGGAAACTTAGGATTAAAACTGAGATCTCAGGTAAGATCACAACCAAAGTTTAGTTGGAGAACCATGTATACACTCTCTCCTTTTCTGTTTAATTTTGTTTACTAATTTATTTAGTGACCCGATTAGACTGAATTGCATCACTGTTAATTCTTGTAATTACCATGTTTGATAATATTAGTTAAAATCTGTTGTTAATTCAGTCTCAGAATTTTCAAATAATGTCTTTTGCTACAGGCCCTGTTAACCATTTAAGTTTGTACCTATAATCTGAAAATTTTCCGTTTTAGTACCTTATCTATGGTGGTTACTTTATTGTGATAGCAATGCTGTACACGATAATAGGTATTTTTAACATTGCCCGACATTTCAAACGTGGCAATGAATTCAACATATGGGCTAAGGCTAAGGATGTCACGACTGACTTACAACCTCAAGATGAAGAGAAGTCTTCAAAGTCACAAAGTTCTAGTTGAGACTTCATTTCTTGTTCCTCTTAGAAGTGATATTTTTTAACATTTTAACGAGCTGCGAAGAAGTTGACGATATTTGTTGTCGTTGACAGAAAGAACATCAGTAAGTTGTGTAAATTAGGAATGCGAGTGATAGTCAATTTATTATGCATATATATTAAGAGTTTTATAGGTATGAAAGTTACAAATTTTATAGTTTACTCTATATGTGTCAATCATGTTATTTTATACAGAAATATAGAGGACTTTCATATTATTGTTTGTTACATTTGTTAAACTTTTTTTTTGTATAATAAAATTATTCATTCTTCCTATTCCTTTATCTCGAAGTTCAATCCAAACAGAGTGTCATTCATTCTTCTTTAATGGGGCTTATCAAGAATTTTATTTTATCCAAAACTGGTTCCCTACATTTCTGAAAGCAAATGAACAATGTTGCACAGATGATACTATTATTTTTACAATTATTTAAGATATTTTGCAGCGTCGCTCACGGTTGAAACTGTTTGAAACAAACATTTTCCCAGTTCGTGTCGAGAGTTCGCATTCTTGTTGAAGCGTTTGAATAACTTCCACCATATTACACAATCCTGTACCGTTTGCCTGAATTCCTGGCTATCATTGTCCATTGTGTCGTTTCTTATTATAGCAGAGATGGATTTCATAGATTCGTCCTCGATCATTTTCGAGAACATGCAAGGATAACTGTCGCAGTCGTTCGCGTTGTCGAGCAATTTCTCGAGGAGTAGAGTGTCCTTTAAGCAGATTCGAATCACCTAGCCAATTATTATAACAGTTCTTTGTACAAAGGAAGGGATGACAGTTGCATTCGTGTAAATGCGATTTTTTGAAGAAAGAAACGAAGACATTTTTGAAATATTCATCGTCGAGGTTTTAGACTCCTTTTGAAAAGAATATTTCCATATTTCAATATTATACTTAGCTTTGCTGAGGAGTCGAATGACAATAGGTATCAGCATATTTTTTGCTGAAATAATCTTAGCTGCAGGACTCGAGTTACACCTCAAAGTCTCAATAGTGGAAACGACATATTGCTTAATTTTGAAGAAAGACATGATAATATATTTCTTTTAATGTTTCTAATATTTTCTACATGGAGGATTTAAATTGTCTCTCTTTATATCATCATACCAAAAGCAATGAACACTGTTTTGTTGTATAATGGCTTTATACATCCGAAGATTATTATTAGACGAATAAAATAATAAGGTGGATCATATTGGAGAGTACAAAATAAATATTAATCGATACTAAATTAATTTTGAATTAATTAGGAAATATTAATTATTTCTAATCTGGTTTGTAAGCTTGCTGTACGAAGTGATATTAGTTTCTGTGCGTAACGTACTCAATATCTTCTGAATGTTTAAAGTCCATGGAATAATTATTATAAACGGCGACGTATAAGTACATGCATATTTACCAAGTTCGGTGGTACAAGTATAGGATAAGCTTGAACGAGGCTCGTGTCTGCTTTATCAAAGTCATCGTTGACATTTCCGACGAGTACAGTTAGGATTTCGTGAACGTCAGTTATTGATAACATTAATACCAACCCTGAATTCACATTGTCTGTTCAATGTTTGTATATTAGCCGAATGGAAAATCCATATATACCTGATACGGAGACGATCATTATCTAATTATTTCCAACGAACAGGTATTTCTCAAATTTTATCTACGAAAATGCGTGATTTGTTGATATTGTTCAGATTAAATTGAAAGCGCTGAAGATTGCTAAGGAGACTATTATATGAGACATTATGGTAACAGCATATTTATAATTGGGTATATTCGGTGAGTTAAATAAAATAAATCACGTCTCTCTGCGTGATTTCATTTTCACGTTTCTAGGTGTTTATTCAACTTTCCGTTTTGGTTTAGTGGCTCAAAAAGACAGAAAAAGATATTTCGTATTTACAGTTAGATTATATTAATGTTTGAACAGCGTCGAGAACAACGGATTCGCAGGCTTTTGCAGTTTCTCGCGATAAACATAATCCGATCTCTTGAAGGCGTGATAACTCTGTTCGTTCTTCGTTTAAAGGATACACTTCTAAATGGTTGTGAGTTTTCGTTGTCACTGCCAAATGTAGTCGGTCGAGTTCATTTTGCTCCTCGGGATTCAAATGTTCTACAAAGGTAATATTTCAAAATACGATGATACGCAAGATAAACAGGTTCCTGTAAATAATTTTACGGTTTCATGGAAATTACTTCAAAATATTTAGTTCGAACGAAGACAAAAATTGTTACATCCTACAATATTTCTTAAAGTCGGCCACTTAAACTTACTGCCGGCTTCGTTTAAACTTTTCGGCAAAATAACTTTAGTAAAGTTAACGTGTATTAAATTCACCTAAATAAAATAAGAATACGATTGGTAATTACTAAACTGCGGACTTTAATAGAAAATAAAAATTATCCGCATTAATTGTGAAACAGAGAAACTATACATATGCACTTATTTCAGCATTTTCAAATTCTTTGTGCGGTTTTTCTGTTTCGCATTTGATGTATTCATTTTTATCTTAGAAAAGATAAGGAATCATTCTATTCGTTACTTTTCTTTTCGAGTTCCGTAGTCTTGCTTGTCAGTGATCGTTGAATCTCTTTCATCTTCTTGGCAGCCAATCGCGTTTTTCTCAGCTCTTCCGACTTTCTCCGACCTTTCTTCTTTTTTGCTCTTTTCCGACCACTTTTTGAGTCGCGTGATCGTTCACTCTTTCTTACATGTCTTTTCCTTCTGGTTTTTCCCTTAGGAAGCACGACTTCGGTGAATATCAACTATTGAATCGCAGCAAATTCTATTCTTCTACTTGTCAAGCTCACGTGTATTAACTGCATTCGAATGAGTCTTTGCTCTTGAACGGCTTTATATTTTTGCCATAATTTGCCACAAGTTTCGGCACCGCGGAGCAACTTCGATCTCAAACTCCGATCCGAAACTTCATGAAACGAGGAGACTATTTTTCCCATATTAAAATCGTCTCGTCCTCCTCCCTGCATTTTTTTTTTTTATTAAATACAAAATAAATTTCCGTCACTGATTTGTTGAGAGTAGTTATTTATTAAGAAGGTATTGCAAATCCTTAAAAAAATTGATTCTCAAGGAATATGGTTTAAAGAATGTACGAGCGAGTCGCGTTGGTTGGCCTTCTGAAATTAACATAGTTATGGTTCTCGGTTTTAGATCAGCCATAAAGATAAATCGCGAACATTGTTCTTTCATATGTGCAATAAATACAAACGCATTTTTAAATGTTCAAAGCTATCCTTTCCTTATAGAATTGTATTTGTACAATGTAAATGTAGAAAAACGTTGAATGTAAATCTTCTTTTTCTACTAGGGAACTATTAAGGATAAACAAGTACAGTGAATTCCTGATATAAGTGACTGCGAGCCTCGCGTTTAAAGGTCACTGGAATTACTCACACCACCACGGATGGTGACTTTTACATTTCCAGTCTGCACTATGTATTTCAAATGCAATATTTGGCAAGAACCACAGATTTTGTTTAAATGTCACTGGTCAGAACCGCGCAAGTGACTTATATCGAGAATTCACTGCACTACTTAGTCACCGAAACTGCGAAAAAAATGATGCATCAATGATTTTAGGAGAGTGGCCGAACATTATCGTATTTTTGCTTAGCGTTTAACAATACTGTAAAAACAATCGGACATTTAATATGCAGCAGCCTAATACACCTATTTAAATACTTGCGATGCTTTTCATCGTTTCATTGACTTTACCAATTCGATAAACGTGCAATCCCAGTCCGTGCCAGCAGGTAGGCATTGCATGCTGGCTTTTTCCACCTGCTCGGAGATCTCCGTGTACTTAATACAGTACGCAAGTGCCCAATTCCGAGGAATCTCGACGACTGGCAGCACTCTCCAGACTTTCGCCGTGATGTCCTCCAACATGTTCAGCGAGGCTTTGTTCCCGGATCCGGGGATTTCCGATCTGCGTCTCTCCCGGGTCAGCAGTTTTTCGGCCGAATTCTCGATACGCTGAAATCATTAAGATCGTGATTGTTCAGCGGCTCTTGAGACGTTTCACGAGTATAACGACGACCACCTGGCACCGTGTCGAGTGGTCGATGCTCGTTGGTGTAACAGGCACGATCATGTCCGTGCAAACGAGAATGCATCCGATTTCTATGAAGCGTTTCAGCATCAGCCAATGTGATTCTCGGGAAATTGAGCGAAACGCGGAACGGAACGCAAAACGCTGTGGCGAACAGTATATGTAATCACTAGACCGCCGCGCCGCGCCGGTGCATATGCAAATGTACAATCTTAAAAATAAGATTACAGATCAGTGAGAATTTCAGTCTGAATTTCATTTGGGATAACGTATGATTTTACTCAAATCCGCAGAGACGTGTAACTACACATTTAGTTTAATCTAACCGAACATTTAGTCAGTTAACGCTAACCGTACCACGGCCGGTCGAATGACTGATTTTACATTTCTTATTTTATAATTATTGAGATCACAAAGATGCTTCCATTAGGAGTTATCAAATGAATTTTTACATTCGTAACACGTTGCGTAATAATTAGTGTTAAGACTTTCGTGACTTGTAAATTCACTGGGATTTCTATTTAGCAATTACGCGGCTTTGGAAGATGTTAGCGAGATGTTTAAGCAAACCGTTATCAAAAACTTATCTAGGATTCCATATTCCCGATGACTATCGATAGAGCTTGCTCGAAGATTAGATAAATGAGAGCTTGCATGAAAATTAAATAAATTTCGATAAATCGTGAGCTACCCTACCTTTTTTACAATAGTATAGCATTCAGATGGAAAGAGGATTCTATCGGATTTGATTATTTACGTGTGTATTAATCGTTTACTTGCACTTCCAGTTAATCAATGAGTTGGTTATTCTTTTATTTACTTCAACAGTTTTTACCCAAATGTTTCTAGCATTTTATCTACATTTTAAATTGTAATTAGGTTACGTATTGTTGATCTGAAAGTTACTGAAAACACGAGGGTCTTGAATTTAGCAAGTTATCAACATTTCGATTTCTGTACTAATATGTACTAAATCAATAAATTTTATTACCACGTTTTTTGCCCATTGACTGCAATGATACGAAGAATTAAATGCTCATTGATATAATGGAAATCCATGTACCATGAAAATGTTAAAAGGCATATCATTGTTTTCGTCTACTGTCAATTAGTATAATAAACGGTTGTAGCATTGGTTAACCACAAAGAATGCCTCCCCGAAAAAGATATAAATCGGTGTGTTCAGTAGGTTTCCGAGAAGGATAAACAATAAAACATATTTTGATTTATTAAAAGACTTTTTGTGGTATTTGATCGTAGCCTAGGGGCATTTCATAGAAACGTTTTCCCATATTAATTCTATGAACATTCAAATGTTACGTATAAATCAGACATTTTAGAAAATAGGTTTCATTACAAACAGTAGACAGATTTTTAAAATTTAAGAATATACGGACATAATTAAAATATTAAAGAGAGAAATGAATTCTTATTTCATGCCGGTGTCTCAATGTGAAAAATCAATTTCGAAACTGTTTAATTTGTCTTTAATGTCGACTGGCTAATAAATAAAAATTTAGTTTTCAACGAACAGAATTATTCTGTTGCTGATTGCCTGTTGTCTTGGGCAAAAATGAACAACGCCAGTAGAGAATTAGGAGTTTTCAGCTTTAAAATGAGTCTACGTTTACTGCTGTACCATTGTTTTCAACAAAATGATCACAGTCTAATTATCTACGATTTCTCCCGAATTCCTATCATACCTATCATTTCGATTCACACTAATTGATCTACAAGCGTTTTTCCCCATTCAGTTCGGTGCAATAAACAATTTGATAACGTTGTTGATAAACTTAAATTCTGGGAAGATGTCGGACGTCGATCGTAGCAGGTCAGCGTACAGCTTCGTTTATGGATACGCAATTACAGTTACTGATAATTGTTTGTCATAGTTGGGATTTTCCTTTTCGCTACGAACACGTGGGTTCGCACATGTTCGCATGGGAGTATAAATGCGCACTATAGAGGATCGAGCCTCCATCTTCCTTAAGTTCTTCCTGGTACATAGAGCTCGACAGATTGTCACAAATTGTCATTACATTATCAACCATTCTAAAATCCGCGGGTTTCAATTAAAAACGTGCCTAGGCAGAAAGATCTTCGAGAACGAAAATCCTGTGGTTCCAGCGTGAGAACTTCCGGTTACTGACGATGTCTGCGGGAAACGTTCAGGTAAGATGTATAATAATTGATTATAAGAAGTCAAATAAAATTGTTATTCTTAATTTAATAATTTCAACAAGATGGGAATATTAATACACTGACATTCTTCGACTCTTTTAATTCCTTTACTGTTTTAAAGAGTTAGTCATGATAAATGGCTAGAAGGACACACTTCATTCTGAATTATGAAGTCGAGAAGCTTCGAAAGAAGGACTGTCGTGTCTAGACTAGCAACCATCTTTATGCTTAGAATTAGAAAGACATTACGAAACAAAGAACCCGCTGTATTTGTGTTCATTAATATTTCAATGTGCGTTGTTAAACATGTAGTACTATACAGTTTTTCATAAAATTATCATTTTATTACAAGAAATAGTGTAAAATATTTGTAAATAGATATGCTTAATGAATCAGAGAGTTTATCGATTCAAATTACGATTAAACAGGTGCGCTGATGACGCGTTTCTGTTGCGACGTAGACTGTTCATTGATTTTCATTAGCACTTGAATAAATAAAGAAATAGATGAAATGCAAAATTGTGTGGAGGCATTAAAAGGATTTAGGAATATTAGTACATTAGCGTCGACTTATCAGAATTATCAAGAAAGAAGAAATACATTTTTATTCAACATTTTATTTTTACTACAATCCGAAGACTAGTTATGGCACTACTTTCTACCTAAAAAAATGGTTGCAAAACCGGACGATTTAATTGATAGTGGACATATAAACTGGTTCCAGAATCTGTATCGTTGAGACTCATTTAAAGCGCGTTGATTATTTCTGATTTTCAACAACACAGATATACAATCATGTGCGTACTCGCATTGCATAATAGAGCGTTGAGTTCGTTTTTCTCAGCCAATATGGATAATTGGGTCTGAAAACAAACCGTTATTAAGTCAATTACGGTGATTCCAAGCGTGTTATAAATACAGTTCGATGTTCCCTAAGACGGGTTTCGCGTAAGAAATTGAATTTTAATCAATTGTTTCACAAATGCTTGCTACTTCTTCGAGAAATCCACTTCTTTTTTTCATTTGTGCTTACTTGGAAGCCGATGTAAGACCGGGAACCGAAAAAGAACATAACGCAGTAACACGGTATACCGACGTAATTGTAAACCAATTAACACGTTGAACGCGCGTCTTTGCGTTTCACTTTCATTTCATTCGTAGAAACGAACACCGTCGATAATTACAATGGTTAGTCGCTCGATAACGGCGTGCTCTTCTCACGCTATCATTTGGTTAATTTCAGTATTAACGGATTGATATTCAACAGTCAACACTAGTACTACCGAACTTTTTCTCGTACTGTTATTTGAAAGCGACAGCAATTTCATTCATAATTCAAAAACTGTTTAGAACGATGTACTGTTATTTTGAAATTATTATTTAAAAGAAAATCATTAAGCTTCTTTTATTGGGAATATATTGTTATAGGTTTTTCTGGTTTTTATTTCTTTAAGTCGCTAAAACCAGTTAACAATGAACGAAAAAGTTTTTCATGAATTTATTAGTTTATTATTATTTTTGTATAGCTGGTCTGTTTTTATCACGACGATGTACACAAACTGTCAGGAAGTTGACACAACGTCATTAATAATTAGACTGCGGGTCTTATGCATTTATTGATAATAATAGCGAATATTTTTTGCAATTATTTCTAACCGAGGCTTTCACTCGCGAATTTATTTTTAGACCCAAACACATATATTCGCTCGTAGACTGCATTTAAAGCGAAGAGCTCAAGAAGGGTCAATTTCTCGTGTATAAAAATGATTCTAAACTCACTTTATATACGAACTCGAGCAAGATTTCCGTTAGCCGTGGGTCAAATCGCAGACCGCGACGCAGTATCGCTCAATTGGCTCTGATGTTCTTCGAAACACGCTGGTTTAATTGCTCGTTGCGTCGTTTGACCCGTCAATGGCAACGATCCGAGACAATGGTTTCGACCCGGGCAGCACGATTCGCGAATTCGCGACCGATAGGCTTTCACTGGCGCGGCGCCAGCGATTCAAAAAGGATTTTGCACACTGCCACGAGGAAAACGACCCGGAAGAGGCCAGAAGAATGCCTCGCGCATCCAAATAGCTCCGAATTACGTGAAAACGCAAGTCAAATGTGCTCCGTAGGCCGAGTCGTCGGTTTAATAAAATCTTCATACGGTATATCTGAGAAGTAAAAAGCGTTTCAAGTTTCAACGCTAAATTTTCGATTCTCGAGAAGTTGCCGATTATTAACACGTCGATTACTAACACAGTAATTGGAACCCTTACCCTACTTCTGAACATATTATGTACATTTTAAACAGCAACTGATTTTATTCGCTCATCTTTGCCCGAATCGGAGAAATCCATTGTCTTATATTTAGTTTGGATGTGTCTGTTGTGCGAGTAAAATAAAGGAGTGACAGATGGATAGAACATACCGAAAAGAAATGCTCTGATCGATAACATACAGACAGTCGTCGTCATAGACGTAATTTGTTTAACGTTATTCTTCTTCTTCTTCTTTTCTTCTTCAACGTCGCATCGACACTTTGGTCATTTACGACGACTGTGTGTTTCGTTGGTGTTATTAAATTCTTTATGTTGGTATAATCAATCGATAATTGTCCACAACTACTTTTACACTTTTAAACATACACAGTTTTCTGAAAATTATAAATTTAGAACACTAGGAAAAGATTAATTTAAAACATCAGACCTTTTGATAAATATTCACATGTAGGCAATACCAGGTTTTAATATACAATAAAATGTATTAATACCGGTTACTTACAGTTCTTAGTGGTTCTTAAAACGGAAGACAAATAATCGAGAGATTTTTAAACGGCTGTTTAATGCCTATAGTAAGTAATTTTATTCGTCGAGCAACAAAAAAGAAAACAGTTAAGTCTTTTCAGATACAGTACAGTTATTAAAGAGTTTATTAGTAGGTGTTCGATAGTGTTAAAACGATCATGTTTGAGGCAAGATGACGTGCAACTATTTGTCAACGCCATGTGCAGCGTCATCGACACGTGTTTACCTCAGGCACACTTAAGCGAGCCTAATCGTGTCGTTTTGAAAACTTGATCCTCCTGTGAATCCCGAAACAAATGATCATAGAAAATCCATTTAACGCCTGCTGTATCAACAATGAATCAATAATCTACGCCCTGAAATTCGTACAAGGTCATTACCGGTCGTAATAATCCTGATCCATGTTCTTGAAGAAGCTTGAGTTTTCAAGTCCTATTTATTTATCCTAATAATTCTGTTTCCAAATTCTTGAAATTCACTTTAAAGCGTGTACGAAGATTTCTCGAAGTCTCGAAGAAGTTTTTGAACAAGTTTAAATCGTTTGATCTAGCGTTAAAAGAGCTGAAAACGCGTGAATTCGAATGTGCTTCGAGACTTCTAATGCAATAACAGGTTTAAACTTCACCTTGGCAACTCAGAAATTTTCAACTTTTTACTACATAATCCTATAGCTCCTGACGAGAAAATTCCAGAAGTGTAGTTTCGAGGCGAGGAATTCCCTGGTCCAAAAGTTGTGCATTAAAGTGTGAATCGAGACTTCTTTGACCGACTGTATGTTTCGCGCATACCGCGGCATTAACGATCCGATCGGCAGTACGCGCAATGAATCAACGATTCACGATCCCGACGCTAGATCTGCCCCGCCGTCCGCGGGAGATCCGCGTTCGGGATTTCCTGACAATAAAACGATTACGACCGGGCATTTCCAGCGCGGTCGAAGAAACGACCGGCGGGCTCGGCTCTTCGGCAACGAAGGATTCGTGGCCGATGAGTAAACGTGACACTGACTCTCGAGTAAAACCGTGGTGGGGAACCGGCCGAGGAGCCAGTTACTCTTGGGCTTCGCGGCTCTGCTTTTCCGTTCTGCATTCAGTTCGACTCGGTTGCGAGCGTTAATCGGACGTTTTTCTCTTTTCAACATTGTGGCACAGCTAGCCGAGGGCATAACGGTAGCCAAAGCGACTCCAAACAAGTTACACGTGCGTCAACGAGAATGGGACTCCTCGAACCGGTGAGTGCTGTCGATTTCTTCACGAATCTCTCTCACCCGGCCCTCAGAATTTATGCTTCCGTCACATATTTATTCGAGTCGAAATATGTACCAACCCCGGACTTACAGCAGCGAGACAAATGTATTGCGTGCAGTTCGGATCGATTTCGAATATTTCAATCGATACATTCCTCGGCTCGGGCCTGTTACCAGAGATTACTGTTTGTCAACGTTCACCTGTGATTGTAAACATACGACCGTCGTGCGACCGTAAGAGAGAATGGCCTGATTTGGTCTCCGTGTCACTTGTATGCAGAGAAAGACAAATACTTGTGTTGTTAATTAACAACATTGTCGACTGTATCCATCTGTGACAGAAATGTATTTCAACCAAACGAATAGCCATGTTTCGGTTAGATTAACGTCAACAAAACAGGAGAGCTAATTCTTGCAATTTTTTTTAATCAATTATGCTTAGAGTGTGAATAGCGGTCAACAGAGCGTGAATTGTAAACTGAGCCCAACCTAACTGCAAATTTGACTATTTACTCCTATAAATTTTGTTTCTTATTATTATTATTATCATGAATAGCGGATTTTGCAAAATGGGCCTTTTCTGTATCCATTGCAACAAGTTTCACAAGTAGACGATTGTTTCATTATTTTGACCTTTCTACTGTTTTATGTTTCTTCAACAGATTTTTGTCATAACTCCATAAAATTTGCACTCTAATCATGAGACAAGAAGCAAAAAATTATACTAATGCTTAATGGTACCTACTGAATTATTTATACACAGTATTATTTTCGAATGAATGGAGCTGTCGATGAAGCAGGTCTTCCAGGAATGATTAGATTGCAATTAACGTTTTTGACTTATTTTCAATCGGGAAAGAATGATTTCATCGTCCGTAGAAAAAATTTCGCATAAAGAGTGAGATGAGAGTTGCGTGTTTTTTGATAAGCACATTTGAGAGAGAGCTATAATTTTAAAACTTCTCTGGGACATCTTGCTGGGTTTTTAACATAAACGTTCTTCCATGACACGAATTTTGCGAGAAAAAGGATTCCGTGTCTCAAAGATGTAATCAACAGGATAAGATCTTGGAAAGTGATTCTCTCAGATAATTATTCTAACATCAACTATAAATTTATGAAGGGAAACGTACAATTTCATGAACATTCGTTTCGGATGAAGTATGCTTCTAATCGTTAATGATTGTTATAACATCCTGATCAGGAAGATTTTCTCTGCAAACGTTGGAATCGCCGAGGCGATTCCCATTTTTTAATTACGAACCGCTCCGCTATTGTGTGCAAGCAAACGTTTTATGCAACTGGAAAACACTTTGATGCTCTATTACGAATGTTTTGTGAGATCCGTACAGATGATCAAGGCATGACCTCTGACCTTAATCGCTCTAAGTAAATCATCTGTGATAAGATTAGCCGCGACACGTGGTTTTTCCATCTCTTGATTTCACGTTTTTGCTTCTAACAGCTTACAATAATATCTAGGATTTGTTTCAATACTTTCTAATACATTCCTGTAGTTACATTAAACAATTTTCGGTAACAAGAGCACTCAACGCACCGGGAATTATTACGTCATATACTGTGGCTCCAAAAGGTATTTAAACACTACCGCGTCTCGAAAAATTGTCGATATTCAAATTGTGATCATTTCGTAGAAACAATTAGTACAATCACTAATCTCAACTCGTTTTAAAGCTCGAAGCTTCTCATTTTAAAGCTCGAATCGTAGAAACAAATGAAAATTGTATTATGGAACCAAAGATTTCTCCATCTATTCTGTTTACGCAATAGCGGTTACTATTATTCACAGATGATTTACGACTTTCAATATCGAAGCGAAAAGTGTCACACACTGTCGCACTCGTTGTTTGTGCAGCACGTTGTTTAACAGTTTATCTCCGATCGACCGACATACTGAATCGTGCAACTTCGTTGCATAAAGAGCCCGTTCATTTTCTCACGCAAAAAAAAACCTCTAACAAAGACAATATTTTCTATGCGTATCTTCTGTAGATCATGACGGACAGCTGTTGTTTGCTCTTTCGTTCATTTTATTGCCTTTAAAAAGGCGATTGAGCGACGAGCCATGGAATTCCCAGTTTCTGCGACAACGAGGAGCGTAAATAATATTTTCCTCCGCGAAGGCAATTTGCAACGTGCAAAAATGGTCGATGATTGATGTTCAACATATTTTCACGTGGACATTCTCGATTACACGGCCTGCACGTGAGTCGTCCGCTAACATTCCGTAAACCGAGCACGTAAACGAATTAAGAATTCATTCTGTCATCTTGTGGCTGTCCTTGCCGGCATTTATAAATTTTGCGAACGACTTGACGAATCGTGTTCAGAAAATTACGTAAAACTCCGGTTCTCAGCAGGAAGGAATTGAACATTCTCTTTTCTTTCTAGCTTACTGCCATCTTTGTTTGCTTCCAGTGGCAAACAACAACAAAAATACAGTTCATTTACAGAATGCTGAGATATTCTTACCGAATTATCAAGAGTTTCTCAAGCGAATGAAAAATCTGGGCGTCACAGATAACCAACAAAAACAATTTTTTAACACTGTGTGCCTAATATGTCTTCCTTTATTTAGCTTGTTTACAGAAATCTGAGATATTCATTTTATTAAGATATCACGAGTTTTTCAAATTAAAAGTGGGGATGGTGCGTCACAGAAAAACAATTCAAAGGCAACAGATTATCAAACAAATTATGTAATAACTCTTACAACTTCAGGAGTGTTACTTCTCCTTCCCTTTCTTCCTGACACTGCATGATTGATGCGTCTGCGTACCTCATCAACGTTATCCACTTTCTGTGGCAAACCACAACAAATCAAGTTTGTCTACAGGAAACTGAGGTATTCGTTTCATGAAATTATCAAGATTTCTCAATCGAATTGAGAACAGGGGTGGTGGGTCGCAGAAAGCCACGGAGAAATGGCAACACGATTATCAAACGAATCATGCAACAGCTTTTACAACTCTCAGCTGTTGTTTCGAAAGTGTATGATTGATGACGCGAGAGACCAATGGAGTCGGACGGTGGAAGATTGGAAATTAGAAAAGATTACGAAACGTTTGACGCGAAGCGTGCTCCCCTCCTGGGACAGCGGAAGCTTTGTTCTTATTTTTCGAGACAATGCGAGGCGGTTTAGATAAACGGGGCCTTGTCGAGCGAAATACTGGAAAGGTGCATACGAAATTACGTAAAATCTTTTCCGGCTATTTGCATTCGGGGGGGGGGGGGAGGGGGTTATTAAAGCGGAATAATCAGGCGAGTTTCCCACGTGTCGAGTTCTGTCCTATCAGGAACGAACATGAAGGCGCGGTGTTTTCTCTCGCTTTCGTCACGCGAGCCATGTCACACGTTGATTTCGGTCAGGAAAGTCCGGACTCTATGATGTCATGGGTTATTCGTTGCTTTCACTCGTTTGCTTTCTTTCGTTCTTCGTTGTCCGAGCACTTTTCTCTTCTAGGCTTTGTCGATCGTCTGTTTAATCCATTGACGCGCAAACACGTCGTCGCGTGTTTCTTACACATATCGGTGTAAAATATTATGTGTTATTAACAGTAAATATTAGTAGCAATACGTTAATAAACGTATGATCACAGACGTATGCTAGGATGATAATAATCATCCTAGTAACACATCCGTTTCAAAGATTCATTGTCTTCCAAGAGATATTTTTCTAGAAAGTTACAACACATTTTGTAAACAAAATTTCAGGATACGATTACTCATGTTTCGACATTTATAACTTTAAATTGGATCAGAATAAAAAGTGGAGGGGGGCTAGAGAACTAAAGAAAAAAGTCGATAATTAAACAAGTGCTGTAAAGAAGACAGTCATAAGTTTATGAATTATAGGAAGGCTGCCAGGGACCTCCGTGCTGTATTTTTGAAACGATGTTCTGTAATACTACTCGAAAAATTGATTTTTCTTTATGTTAGAGGTTTCCACTAGCGTACCCTCAAATTTTATTTTTGAACGTGTTGAACCGTCATCTTTTGCGTTCGCGTCGCGAACGTCATTTGCAATTGTAAACACGAAGAAATTGTGAAAGTCCGCTTTCTGTGTGTTTCATGGTACGGATGTTACTGCAGATGAAAATGTTCGGGGCACAGAAGTTTGTAAATAAATTGGAAACATACGGGCCGAGTAGAAAATTGTTATCTAAGTGACCGTAAACCGATGTCTGCAAAATAAAATGCATTAGTTTGCTATGACAAGATAAGACGTATTTTTCTATGTTGACGTCTACCATGCGTAGATAATTTTGCGACGTTAGCAAAAATACTTTCTGGACATTGGAAAGAATGCAAAGCGTTCAAAGACGAAGAAAATGCTTGAACTTGGAATCTTCCGTCGCTCTGCATTTCTTTCCTTTTTGTTGTCCAAGCAAGGATACAAAGTTGACAATTAACCCTAATACGACCCTCAAAAATAGTTATACTAAAGAATTTTACGTTAGTTTTAACCATTTTCCTGTTACACGAGGAGGCTTCAATCTTCGAATCTACGATAGTTTCACTTGCGGCGACAATTTTTGAAAAATTTTCGTGACGACTGAATTTATCAAAGTAGAAGCTTCGAGCTTTAAAACGAGTTCAGGTTGATGGTTCTACTATATCTTTCTACGAAATGATCACAATTTGAATATCGATAATTATTCGAGACACAGCAGTATTTAAATACATTTTGAAGCGTCTGTACATCAAGTTGCAACAAGTAGTTTATCCAGCAGACATAAATCTCGATAGTAACATAATTAATTCAAAGTATAATCTGGCAGGTTCTTAAGGTCGCACCATGAAAAACAATCGAAAATAATCTCGCAGGAATTATCAGGTGCCTTGTCGCGTTAATTAGAGCGTGATTCCTGCGTGAAACTTCTCCCATGGTCAAAATAAAAATGTCGCAGATAGGAATGACGCATTCGGTGATTTATTTTCTGATATTACGTCGACCTCGCGTGCATTACGAATTGAGAGCTCACGCGTACCGGCAGCGTTTAGGGGTCATGGCTACGTCACTGAAAGCAAAATACCATCGCACGAGAGAGCCAAATGCAAAAATATCGTTCCAGAAGCTGTTTTCTCTACTGGGTTCTCGATTTTCCTTTTGCATCTCCGGCAGAGAGCATCGACGCTTTCTCCGATCGACCACGAGAAAGTCTTCTCTGAAACGTGTGCGAGAAACGACACTTCTTTATATATCGCACACGATCGATACGCTATCAATGAAATAATATCTCTTGCTGTGCCGGTGAGCGACACAATTCTTCCATTTCTAGTTTTCACCATTTGCACAAATTAACGACTTTGCATCATAACTAGTATCTGCAGGAAGGATTAAAGTTTACAACCTTAATTAGAACAAACTGAAAATAGAAATTTATTTCCTTTCTCGGCAAATTTAATAGGGCGATAATGATGCAAGAATATTTTTAAATTTTTGTTTCGTGTTTCACTTATTCATTTTTCTCATAAATGCATAAAATCTACATTTCAATCGAAGACCTTTCTATAAGAACAAGGAAAATCCATTTTTTGCTAAAATTGTACTTGTTGCATAAGTTTTGTATATTTTTATACATTGCTGACTATTTGGTGCAACTATAAAACAGTTTTAAAAATCTCGACGGGCTGCGTTTTTTGCACCAAAACCTTCAATTGTAACTAGTCGCAAGCTTACTGAACTTTGTATGTTAAATTGCGTAGAAAGTCGAAATATTAAATTCCTGAAAAGATACTCTAAATATAAAAAACAACATTAACAATATTTTTCGCTCCTACTGTGTGTTGTAGGAAATCATTCACTAGCATAATACACGCGCAAAAAGCGTCTAATCAGCGAAAAATCAGAACGTTGAATTTCCTTCGCTCGCAAGCCCGGTTCGTCAAGTTGATATTTTGTGATCAATTTGCAATTTGTTCCCGGCGTTTATACGACTATTACTCGAAAAGCGTGCAGTTCACGCTTTCGAATTTCCTCTGGCAGTCCGTGCGTGTCGCGTTCGCGGCAATTCCGGCAGAAAATAACGGTGCGGCGCGGCGTGAAAAAGATTGAAATATATCGTTTGCCCGCGGAATTTCGCAATCGTACAGGAAATTACCCGAGGCACCCGAAGATGCTTTCGAAGGGTGTAATTACGTTTGCATAAGTGACGCACGCACGGAGCGCGTTACACATATTTGACGTTTCATTTTACCGCCTGTCTTCCTTCGTAATCGCGATCACCCGGCCATTAGTCGTGAAACGCGACCGTCTTTCATTCGCATTTCGCATGAAATCTGTCGTTTTCGTTTGCAAAAGTCGCGGACTCGAGCGTTCGAATACCATACGGTGAAACTGGTTTCGAACCTGTTTCGTACTCAGTTTCGATAATTGTTTAGGAAATTAAAATTTCGATAATAAATCACATCGCATCCGAATCGCATATTCCTTACTCAAGCCATGCTAGAATATTTAATTTTGTCTACATTTATTTTTAAAAATTTTCTACCTTCATCTCGAATACATTTTTCAGGCTTTTGGGTGACTACGGCAAAAGCAAATAAATATAAAAAGTATAACATATATTCGAAAATAATACCAATGTTTAGCCTAAATAATAGTTATTTGTACATTTATTATGTAAATTTGTAGACTGCGGATTTTATGCATGTATGATAAAGATGGGTAGAAAAAAACTGTTGTATTATTTTGAACCCACTAAAATGATTAAGAAAAGAAATAAATATCTATGTAGTTCTTGGTATCTTGCAATTAATCCAGATTATTTTGATTTTGCATAATAATCCGCAGTTTCCGTAGAAGAGTCCCTGAAAGAAAATAAACTTTTCGCGAGCTAACCTAGTAACACCAATGACTAACAGTTTCTCTGCAAGAAAAATGGGACGCTTTCTCACATGTGCTAAACGACGATCATGTTTTCAGGCGATGTCGGTGCTAGCCGCGCTGCTCCTGGTCGGCAGCGTGTCCTCGCAGTGTCTGACCGGGAATGACAGTCCTGCTACGTCAAATCCTGGCGCGAAGAAGGGTCTGAGAGCAGCGCGACTCAAATTCGCGCTGAACAGCCTGAAGGAGACCTCGTTGATCGAGACGCAGGACAACATTTTCTACAGTCCTCACAGCCTCTACGAAGCCCTGAGCCTGGCGTATTTCGGCGCTCGTGGCACCACCGAGCAGTCCCTGAAGAAGGCGTTGCACATTCCGGACGATCTATCCAAGATCGACGTGCAACGATACTACGCGTTCGAGAATGCCGACGGGTCCGGCTCTGAGGTGAGGAGGCTCGAGGCGGTTGCATCATTGTCGTCTGAGAGAGCCAGCAAGTATTCCAAGGCGAGCCGGATAATTAGTATCGAGCCCGGATGTCGGAGTGTGTTTGAACGCTCGCTACGGGGCTGATGTCCGCTCCTTGGGTTCTTCTTATCCGGTCCCCTTGTCCTCGATCAGGGAACCTTCGTTGGGTTGTGAAAACCTATGACGAATGCTCCTCTGCCAGCAGAATTCCTCAGGAGCTAATATTACTTTTGTGCTTTTCTTGTTTAGAAAGCAGTTTCTCTTAAAACGTTGTAGCTTCTTATCGCGTCGAGGATTAAAACATACGGTATTCATAAGGTGCTACATTTTTTGTAGCGTGCCGAAAGTAGAGAAGAAAAAGAAAAAGCCATCACCGGACAAATGACCGGTTCTAGATTTTTTATTTTGACAATTTTTGAAATTATAAAGATACTTTCATGAGCAATGATTTAATAAATATCTTCGGTAGAGCAGGCATTGCAATAAGAACCGCGCAAAGTCTAAATAAACTTAAATCTTGTAATTTTTATAAAGCAACATGTACCTGTTACATTTATAGCTCGGTACGTTTAGTGTTGAAGAACTCGTGCGAGCTCGGCCTAATAATTATGAATACATACGTAAACGATATCGTTCGGAAGCTATTGGAATATTAAATATATCCAACGCATTTTTCTCCGCGGTACAAAAGCAACGAATTTTAGAAATCCTGCTGGAATATGCTGTGTTAAGTTTCTCCCATACTTTCCATCGCTCGCTGGCTCTCTCTTTTATCTAATGGAAATATAAAATTGTATCAAATGTTGACACGTTACCTTCTATTTAGGCGAATGCAACGGACTACGAGTACTCATCGGCGAACCGATTGTGGATATCGGACAAGAGGAAAGTACGCGAATGTATGTTAAACCTTTTCGGCGATCAGTTGGAGAAAGCCGATTTCCATACCAACCCTGGCGCTGTTCGCGATACGATCAATCAATGGGTTAGCAACAAGACGAAACGACAAATTGAGAATCTTCTTCCTGCTAATAGCATCTCGAGCAATACGGATTTGGTGCTGGTGAACGCGGTCTACTTCAAAGGGCTCTGGCAAAGTAAATTCAACCCAGACAATTCGAAAAAGGATCTTTTCTACAGTTCTGGATCGCGAAATTCTATGGTGACGTTCATGCACCAGAAAGGAACCTTCAACCATCGTAAGTTCAGCTTAACTTAACACAGTCGCGACCGCTGACGCGAATTCGCGTCATTTTCAATTCTATTCCTGATTATTCAGCAGAATAATAAAAAGTGGTCTATCGTCTACCTAAAGCAAGCATACAAATTATAAAAATCTTTTTATTTTAACACTAGAAAGACGGGAGCTTAGTATATACCTATATTGCCTGAAAGCAGTCAAAATGACTGCATTGTGAAAAAATAACTGATGCGCAAAGAAATTTGTTTAACAGTAATTTTTAATATATTTGATATCACTTACAGTCATATAACAAGTTATTAATAAGTATTAGCAATAAAAAAAATGAAATTCAAAAGCAGTCAAAATGACTTGCTTAGGCAATCTAGTGTTAAACAACACGTAACTGCAACAGTGACATTTCAAAACAAATTTTGTAATTTTTATCCTTGCTTTAGCGATACAAGTTTACGGGGCAACCAACTTGAGAATTTCATTATTTTCGCCGGTACTCGATACAACGGGCGAAATATTTCATTTTTTAACACGTTAAGTGTCGAACGTCAACCCTAAAAGTTCCCACAAAATCAAAGTAAATTAAGTTCCTAAGTAACACGAGGTAGTGAATACAAGGCTACGATGTGAACGAAATTTTTACAAGTAATTTTAAGCTTTGATTTTTACTGCTTTGTAAATGTTAAACTGAACAAGGAATTGTAAAACGCGTCTTTGAATTGCAGTGGTTTCTGAACTGCTGGGCGCGCACATCCTGGAGCTTCCGTACAAGGGCGACCGGATCTCCATGTTCGTGATGCTGCCGCCGTTCGCGACGGCTAGATCAGCAAATGGCGGGGATCGCGATGGCATCAGAGCCTTGATCGATCATCTCTCCACGGACGAGGGATCCGCGGAGCTTCGTGACATACTCGATTATGGCGCTCCTTCCAGAGACGTCGAGGTCTACCTGCCTCGATTCGAGCTCGAGAAAGAGCTTCCCTTGGCAAGTTTGTTAACAGCTTTGGGCGCAGGCGATCTGATGGGGCCGAATGCGGCTGATCTGCGAGGCTTCCTCGAGGAGGGCGAGAAACCGTTGCATCTCGGCGACGCTGTGCACCGTGCACGCATAAAAGTCGACGAAGAAGGCACCACCGCAGCCGCTGCAACTGCGCTTTTAACCTTCCGCTCGGGCAGGCCGATGCAGCCGGCAGTATTCAACGCGAATCATCCGTTCGTCTACATGCTCTACGACAAGCAAACCAAGTCAATCCTCTTCAGCGGCGTCTACCGGTCACCAAGCTTGCCGATTAACACCGCTGAGACGTCTGCTTGAGATTTTTTCTGAGACTGACGTGCCCGTTCTCTTCATTCTTCTTTGTCAGAGATCCGAGGCTTTCGCGACCACGGTTTATTGCATAGTTTTCTGCGAGTTTTCTTCCACCTGCTGTTCGAGAGCACGGGGAACCTCCTTGTTGATGTATTCAAGCGACTACTGTAGTGATATAGTAATGTCTCGAATCAAATGCGAATTATACGTGAAAGAGGTATGCAGGATGTTTGTGTAACGACAAGACTTTGCTGCTTTGATTGTTTTTTCGATGAAACTTTGACTGGCGTATTTGTGACATTTTTCTGATTGAAACGAGCCTAAGCATGCCGTAATTCGGAGCATAGTTGCTCGTTCGGTGGACGGTTTCGGTAGAACCTCGATTATCCGAACCGATATGTACACTCTTTGTTACTCGATCGGTAAGATCATAACACAAGTTGTTGCACAAATCAGTAATGATTTAATCTGGAACCGTAGCTAGACAACTGTTCTATCATCCGAACTCTGTTATTAATATAAATAGATTTATTAACAGATTATTAGTACGGATGATCCAAAGTGTGTCGTGTTTGGTGTCACTGCAAACAGAAAAATGTTAAAAATATGATGGTAAAGATATTATAAAAATGTTACTGATATCGAGACATTAACGTACCGTTTTCTGTAAATCGTAGCACGCTGCATAAACAATTGTGGCCCGTCGTGTCCCTATTTTGTGGGATGCGCAGGTCGTTTTGGGAACAAGAATGCTAAATGTGAAACTTTTGACGATACATGACGTGATTAAGCTTTTGATTTATCTCTCTTTTTAATGTATACACTTAGATTTTTGAGAAGTTTGAGTTTTTAGTCATTGAGTGCTTCTGAACCACTCGGGAAAATATTAGGGGAGCGTCTTTGTTATTCGAGCTCGTTGAAAATATCATTGTTCTAATTTATTTGATGAATTATGTTGGTTTCAATGAAGACGACTTTACAGTTTTTGTTTTTTTCCTTTAATATAACGTTTGTTTTGCGTGACGAGATGTAAAACAAGTCTTTTTCCTTGAGTATGTTTTGTGTGTGTGAGTGAGCATTTAGATTTTCTGAGTTAGGCGATGTTTCTCATCTTCTACACACTTTATAATGTACTGTTTAGGTTGATTAGAGTAATTTACAAATTTTTTATGTATACGAATGCGAAGGAGACAATCTGTCCTTCGTTAGCGAAGGATTATTTATTGATCGTGAATAAATTACATGGATCTGTATCATGCATATTGGACATACGAAATAAATGATAAGTATAAAGAATCGAAGAAGTATTTACTTGGACATTGAAAATGAACAACATAATAGTTCGTTTGATGATTTCATGTATAACATTGTGTTTGCATTTCATTGACAGAGAGGCTATAGTTTTTAACTGTTAATACCGGTTCTCATAAATCTTATCTCATTGTTAAGCAAGGCTCGACATTTCATACAAGTATACAGGATGATGTAAACGATCCTTAACTTTCAACATTAAACATTCTTCCGGCTATTGTTAGCAAGAGACAATGGTGCATGAATGTTATTTTTAATTTCATTACGGTTTAATTCTGTGCCTTGAATTACATCATTTTCGTTTTCGTTGACACCTTTATCCATTTATCGATTCGACATCATACAATTGCTCTATTTCTTATTAACTCTCTATTAACTCATGGCTGATAGAATTTGGGTTCATGTTGACCCAGCGTTCAAAATTGTTATGTAACTTTTTATCATCTAGCAGCCATATTGTTATGTATTTTTGAATGGTTCCGTAATAACTTTTTAAAAGCGTCCTAAACTGTTAGTCTGTTTTACAGACGCGTAAAATAAAGTGTCACCCACAGTGTTCATTGAATGATAACGGCTGTACTAAGAAACCGATGAAAATGAGTTTTTTCGTACTTATAGTGAAAACAAGAGTATATCCAATAAAAACGATTTATGTTGCAATCGTTTTAAACAAATGCAATGATTTGTAGCGGGGGAAGTTTAAAAATTTTACTCTGAAAAGGGCTGAAAGTCCTAAACTAACAACTTCTAGAAACAAATCTGGAGGATTACGGCTTTACAAATCTGGCTTTACGGTCACAAAGTTTTCACAGCCAGCGATTTAACCGATCGTCGATTTCCTGTGACCCGTACACCTCTCTCAAACTGCATAGCTCGTTCTGAAGAGCCGATCCGAAGTAAAATATTAGGTTGGCAAGAAAGTAATTTCGGTATCTTTGGTGAAATAAAATCCAATCTTTTTATCAAAGCAACGAACTTTAATCAATAAAATATTTTGCATTTTGTTCTATGATCTTTTGCCATCTTTCTGGTAGCTTAATAACTCCGCGCTCATAAAATTTCTGATCCTTTTCGGTGAAAAACTGATCCAAGTGCGATTTCAGATCATCATCATTAGCGAATGTTTTACCATTCAAAGAGTTTTGTAAACTCCGGAATAAATGATAGTCTGATGGTGCAATGTCAGGGCTATATGGTGGATGTGACATCACTTCCCAACCAAGCTCCAATAATTCTTCACGTGTTATCAAAGATGTGTGTGGCCTAGCGTTATCATGGTGGAACACGATTCCTTTGCGATTTGCCAATTCTGACCATTTTTCTTTGATTGCTATGTCCAGTTTTGTTAGTTGTCGACAATGAACATCTGAATTGATGGTTCGATTCCTTGGGAGCAGCTCAAAATACACAATACCTTTGTAATCCCAGCAAATTGACAACATGATCTTCTTTTGGTGCAATTCAGCTTTCGGTGCGGTTTGGGCTGATTCATCACGCTTGGACTATGATCGTTTTCGAGTTGTGTTATCGTAAACAAGCCATTTCTCATCACCAGTGATGATTCGCTTCGGAAAAGGGTCGATTTCATTTCGTTTGAGATGCATACCGCATATGTTAATGCGTTGCGTTAAGTGAATTTCTTTCAATTCGTGTGAAACCTAAATATCGAGTTTCTTAACGATTCCGAGACTTTTTAAATGATATTCTATAGTTGTATGCGAGACATTTAACCTGTATGCAATCTCTCTGACAGTTATATGACGATCCGATTCAATAATGGCTTTCATTTGGTCATCATCAACTTCAAATGGTCGACCAGACCCATTGGTCGTCTTCAAGTGAGAAATTTCCAGAACGGAATTTTTTAAAACAATTCTGGCACGTGCGTTCTGTTAAACAATCCACACCATAAACTTCACATATATCTTTGTGAGCCTCGGTAGCTTTTTTACCTCTATGGAAATAAAAAAGCAATATGTGCCTATAATGTTCGTTTTTTTGCAGTCCATGTTCAAATTGACACAGAACTAACAATTTTAATCAAAATTACGTGTAATTTGCTTGAAAAGTAACCGAAAAGATGCAGTTATGAAAGTTCAGAATGAAAACAAACGCAACGTTAACAGAAGTCGATCAAACAAAACATAACGCCAGGTATTAGTGAAAACCAAAATTTCATGCCAACCTAATAAGATTGCTCGGCTGGAGGTAGATTCGATTCGGCGGTATCAGCCGGTGAATCGGCCGCGTATCGATCGGCTGGCAAGGATCGAGGGGCCTCCAGCAGGTCGCGCCTCCACCGGCCGCGGTCCCAAGCATCTCCGGGCCCATTCACTGAGATTCTGACGTCACTGGAGGCAGCCGAGGTCCCGGTAAAGGCGACCGTTAGCCGGTAGCGTCCGCAGAACCCGATCCTCCGGCATGGCAGAGAATCTGGCATCTGGTTGCGTCACGCGCCGATACAAGCGAACGAGTACACGGACGATGCTTGTGAACGGGTCCCCGTTGCTTGCACCCAGCGCACCTCGGATCATCCGAGTCCCTGTGTTGTGTGTCTGCCAGTCCTTGACGCAGGCCTCGATCTCGGCGAAAGATGAGCAAACCCAAGATCCGTGAGAGATTCGTCGTGCTTCCTCGAACAGAGAGCCGATCGGAGCCGAGCAGTTTGATCGTTTCTCGAACGGTATTGCGCTCGTCGCGGAATCTTTCTCGATCGATCTCTCCTGCCATGTTTCCTTTTCGTCGTTTCTTCCCTTCGACAGGCCCGCGAAACACCGCCGCGACCAGAACACGCGAGTTTTCGCGCTGTCGAGGAAGCCGCGGCGAAGGCCATCGCCGGCGATCGATCGATCGCGTTTCCGCGTGATCCATGACCCCTGCTCCTGTCGAACAGATCGATAAACCGGCCGCGAGCAGCTCCCCTCGATACTCTCTTCACCGTCGGAAGCGCGATCGTTCGAGAAACGACGCATTTGTTGTCTGCTGCAACTGTTCAGCAATTGCGTTTGCTGAAGATGTTGCCGGAGTTTTATGTTGGTACCATGACAGCCATTGTGGGATGTATGGGGTGATGTATTAGGTCGTCCCATAAGTTCCTGCCGTGGATATGTTTATATTATTGAAAAGTATTTTAATGAAAAACCGCAGAAATTTTCTATTGACGGTATGACGTCTTTGCCAAAAATGTCAGAAGAAGTTGCGGAATGAAAGGGTGATTGCATATTTTATTTTTAGAATTTAAATGGCACAAGAGTAAACGGCACGAACTTGTGGGACGACCTAATAGGTAAAATTTCGTCCCCTTCCCTTGCGTTTACAAGCTGTTGCTAATATTGTGTTTACAGAGCTCGCCCATTTTTTAAAAACGTTGCTATATTTATTGCAATCTGTTTTAACTATTATGACTAATATCATTAGTATTATTATCAATTATTATTGGTATTACGCTTCGCAAAAAATGAGAGATTTTCACTTTAAATATCGAAGAAGTGTTTCGAGTGGACACAGCCAGTTAGGATGAGTACAATTACGAGAATGATAGATCTAGACGCTGCAGCAAGGTTCTGTTCCCTCATCAATTAAATTTAGCGGATCGTTAATCCCCGAGTATAATGAGACGAGGAAAGAGGACCTCAAGAGCGCCATTAGATTTGTTCTACCGAGAAAATGCAATTTCCGTGACGCAAGGACAACGGGGACAGAATACGCCGCGGTGTTGCCATATACCATGTCTAACAAGTAATTTGTTACTGCAACGAACGTAAACCGCACGGGGATGCATGCTCAAAAGCAGCGATATGACATTAACAAATTAATCCTCTCGCGGTGGAATAAAATTACAGAGAGCAAACATTTTATCCTGATCGTAGCAACAGTCTTTTGCTAATATTTTCTCGCCGTTTCCGAATAATTCTACCACGCTGCAAATCGAGCAAACTCTGCAACTCTGTTGGAACTGTGTTAAAACATTTTAGGTTTGTAATATAATTACTATAAAATAAACATTGTAAATATAAAATATAAACATTGTAATATAAAATTCTGAAGACAGGGAAAATAATACTTTTAATATCTGTGCATAGTTTAAAGGTCAGCAAAATGCCCGTCGGACGTGTCCGTTCTCAGGTTGCATTTTGAATCACAGTTACAAAACCATTGTCACTAAAGGCTGAGGGACACACCTAGAATACATACATAATTTGCGAAAAACAGAAGACAGAATTTTTTGAACGACCTAATATTTTCGCATGGTTCCGGATTTTTTCGGAACAATCGATCTCTCGGAGGAATCGGTGAAGAAGGACACTGCTAATTCTGGGCGTAGATCCGGCGATCTCGCGTGTCGATCGAGGAGAGGTTCGTAAAAAATCGACCGCGCGCAACGATCGCCGGATAAAATTCTAACGGAGCCTCGGCGCTGATCGGGCAACCTTGACAGTCTCGGTAAACGTGGAAACATTGTTAAGGTTTCTCTCGATACTTTCACTTTCCTTCCTCCTTTTTCGCGGCAAGTGCACGGGGCCGTTGCAAAGGATCGGCGGACACGTGCTCGCTTCCACGCTTAGACGGTCTAACGGTAAACCCCGGCGGATTTCGTTTCCATCGCCGCGCCATCGAAATCGGCTCGAGCCACCAGACCGTTATTGACCCTTCTTTTCGCCGGGTTCTCCTCTACAGGGTGTTCTTCGAGCTCTTGGCGCATCGCAGAGGGCACACGGTGGTCTAAAACGCGAAACTTGGTGACATTTTCCCGAAAACTGTCTCATATTCATTTAGGTTGAATACTTGTTTCTAAATATCCATCAACCTTGAGAATGAAAAAATTAATAAGGTGGAGTGGGGTAAGTGCATAAACGGGGTAAGTGCATAAACGGACTCTTATTAATATAATATGAGCGAAATTGCAATACCTAATATGCAGTAATCTAAGTTAATTTTTATATTGATCTTATTCCAAAGATAATGATTATTTCTTATTTGGTCTTCTTTATATTTTGAATGCGGTAGAAAGCATTTTGTAGCAGACATATCAATAGTTATGCTCTTGCCTCGTAGCATACAATATAAGGCATCAAGTAGATTTTAACTGTCGATTGTGCACTTGCCCCATTTTCGGGGAAAGTGCACAGTTGTTGCAATTTTTTACAATTTTCTTAAAAACTTAAAATATACAAGTGGAATTGGCATTATCGCCAATGTTAATTAAAGAGTATTAACTCAAGTACTCGTTGATATCAATAAATGTTAAATTATTATAAAACAAATTTAAGATATTTGGGTTGAAAGTCAAACTAACTAAAAACTGGGGTGCACTTACCCCACTCCACCTTAAATAAATACTATTACTGTAATAAACGGTTAAAGTTGGAAGTTTCGAAGACAGCCTTTCTCATGGAAAAAATTGCTTCTCTTCTTTGAGATGCTCTGACGATCCAGTTTAATATTTTCCTTCCAATTTTTTTTTTTCTTTTTAATGAAAGGTTTACCTTTAAGCTGTAAATTATCATTGTCGATTAAAAATTTATATGTTTATTTCCAACACGCAACCTGTTCCATTTTGGTGAATATAAAAGGTGGCGTTAAAGTTTTTGTTCGCTTGTTTACTGTTCACTACGCTCCTCCATATCATTGACAAGGTACCGCTACTGGCCCCCCTTCCTCCTTTCAGAAGGGAGCAAAGGGGATTCTCCTCAGTCTCTTAATTGCCGGTATCGTTTAATAACAGCGGCCACTCCTTATGAACGTCATCATTTACACTGCGACGCGTGACATTTCATCCTTATAATTATATCCAATTCGTTTTTTCAAGTTATAATTATCCCCATTATAGTTTGATTTCTCTGCTTGTCACTTTTGGCTTTAGTAATGTAATAATGGCGTACCTATGTCATTGTGATTCACTCTAGACAAAGCTTAGATCATTGATTGGATTGTGTGTATTTATGATAATCGCCGTATTCATTGGTTACTTTATGAATGTCAGGATAAGCGAATTTCTTTCGTCCACTAGAAGGCACTGCCTTGTTAAAGTATAATCACTATTTTATTTATCGGTTTGTACATTTTATAAACGCAAACAGTTCGTAGTCTATAATCATTAATCCCTCTCCAACGCGGGGGCGGGATTAAAAAAAAAGTGGATCCAAAAATGATTCGAAAAGGTGATAGTTATATTATTCTATCCAAACGGGGGATTTTTATTTAGCAAAAAAAAACGACGAAGACTTGTCCGAGCAGTTGATATTTCTGTGATCGCGTCTATACGTCGCGTTCCGGTGCCATTAAAGCGTCAAAGGGTTTAATTATCGGCCGGGAAGCACTTTAAATATCCACATCCTCGGCTCCGGTAGCCAGGGCCCAGTTTCCCATGGAATTCTCTCTGGCAGCCACCACGGGTTTCCCTTGACGAGTCGAAATTCTAGCGTGTCGAGGTATCGTATTCATAAGGCGCGTATATTAATGGACGCGCGGCGGTGCACGTGCAACACATAAACCACTTCCTTGACAAGACCCAGTTTCGATGTCTCTCGCGCACGTCGGTGCTTAATTATACCGAAAGAGCACTTACACGGGTGCAGAACGCGACAGCGTTCACGAAATCTGCACGAAAGCAAACCGGAGAAAGAAGGAAGCGAAGAGGCCTTTGTCCTCCTTGTCTTCTTTCGGTCGATCGGTAATCGATGTCGGTGATTTTTCTGACGTGCAATCGTTTCCGAAACGTCACGGCCATTTGTAAGTCTCTCGAGCGTCCAGGACTGGAAAACTTATCTGAAGGGCCAGGACGGGGAGGAAGTAACAGGAAACTTCCTCGTTTCTTCGCATTTTCCATAAAAATTTGTCCACATATTTAACCCTTTGCACTCGTATGTCACACTGGAGGTGACAATGCTAATTTACTCTACAACTCGTATGTCACACTGGAGGTGACAATACTAATTTACTCTACAACTCGTATGTCACATTGGAGGTGACAAAAAAAAAATCTATTAAATGGTGGCGAAAACTTTTTTTCTGGGGTTTAGAGACAAGTGCCATTAATACATACATTTTGTATAAAGTTTCATGTAATAAGAATGGGGTGAAGCCAATAACTCATTTACGTTTCATACGTAAGTTAGTTCTTTCCTTGGTGGGAGATTTCAGACAAAGAGCTAAAAAAACGCGGGCGACCATCAACATCAGATGTAGAGAATCGACTTGATGGAAAACTCCACATTTTAGTACCTCATCCGGAAAAAAAAACATAACGATTGTATGGTCTGTTCTAACAGAAAAGCTAAGGGCGAAAGAAAGACAACTGTGTATTTCTGCGAAACATGCGAAAGACTTTTCTGCATGTTGGAAATTGTTTTAAAATGTATCACACTGTAAAAGATTACAAAAAATAAAACATTTTATATTAATAATTAATGAAATAAATATAATACGTTGAATTCTACCACTGTAAATTACTTTAATTCATTTAGCTAAAAATAATTACAAGTTGACACGCAACAACTTTGAAAATAAATCGAGAGCAAAGGGTTAATATCGAGAATATTCGCAATCGAAAGATCTCCTTCTTTTGGCGAAACCACCGAAGGGAGACCTGGTGCACGTCGAATTTTCACGGGGTGCGCTCGGGCCCTCGCGGGCGTTAATAAAAGTCATAAACACTTAGTCGCGAAGTGCATCCATTATCCGTGTTTAATACCATACCGTGCGGCCGTGAAAAGATATTGAAATCGACAGTCCCGGGACGCGGTGTAATGGACGCTTAAGAGCGCGCTGAAATTGCAGGTTGCGCGAAATCGGTCCTCCCGGTGATTTATTACCGCCGCCATGTTTTTCGGCGCTTTTACGGTCTTTGCCGAGAACAAGTGACGTCTGTATCGTGATCCACGAATAACCGAACCTTTCCATCCAGCAGGCTTTACAAGCGTTCCGATTTTTCTCGGTACAATTTTCGAAACCGGGAATCACAGACAAAAATCCATGCAATTATCAATGGCCTTACTAATCAACCTGTTAATTGGAGAAACGCGTATCAAGTACGTTTATTGTCGAACGCGCCTATTTGTTTTAGAGAAACGTAAGCAATCCGTGAAAGCGTCACTAAAATGTTTACCAACATTATGCTTTTTTTTAACGGTAAAGCTACAGAGCACTGAACGCGATTGGCATGCGTTGGCTTAGAAAAATGGCGGGAGTCAATTTATTCGGACATTTCTTAGACCTGGTGTTTCAACAAAGAGATTCGTTAGTTTTGTATTTTATCGTTTATCTTCTAAGGCCATCAGAAAATTGGAAACACTGATCATTTACAGACCGTGCAATTCGAGATTGGGTGTAACTCGAACTGGACAGAGACAGTCACGATTTTTCACCGTGTAATTCGAGACTTGGTGCAATTCGAGCACCGTTCTGTTCGAGGAATGCCTATAGCGATGTGCTTTATGTCCGTTCGACTGAATTGTCGCAATTCGGTCTTCCTGTACCGTAAATTTTGTTACTTCTATACAGCTGTATAAATAATGATCGTGTTCTTTAGTTCTGCTACCACTAATTATAAGATTGCTTTACAAGCAACGTTGTCACTCGCTTCGCTAACAACTATAAAAATCATTGAAGATTAACAAGTTGCACGGCGCGGAACAGATGGCTGATAAAAGCTAATTGTCGACTTTAAGTTAAGTAAGACTGACTAAAGATGTAATGCATTCCACGTGTTTTTTCCTGAATAGAATTTACATTTAATCGTAGACGTTTGCGCGCGTAGACAGAGTTGATGTTCTTCGTCGACTGATTATGGAGATTACAGCTTCGATTACAGATTCGTGTAACGCGCAAATCTTTTATTTAACATTTTAAGCAAGATCCGCAGTGGACAACGCGTCGCGACGTTGCCGAAAAAGGCAGATAATACGCACCGGTTGTTCTCCGTCCTTTGTTCGCCGTTAATTATACGCGATCGGGCGCGGTAGCAAAACTAGATCGACATCGTGTGTAAAATGCCCGGCCTCGTGAATAATTAATCCCGATCGGCGGCAAACCCGGCGTTGCTCGTGTCGTAAATTGCGACGGTTGCGACACGATGGGAAATTTCTGGTCGCGGTTATTATCTGAAAATCGATGGCTGCGTGTCGCAGCTTGTCATCTTGACGCCGCGCCGTGTTCGAACGGCTTCGTGTGTTGCCCCGGAGCCTTGTAATTAATAACGAGTTTGTAATTGAACAGGAAGTCGATTAAGCATCGTGTAATCATTTTATTCCATTAAAGAGAATTAATCTATTAATGCACGATTGCAATTTTTAGACTCTATTCGATTAAGGTTTTTTTTTCAAATTAAAAAAATGAGTATTCGACAGTATTAATTTTTTTTTTTTATTATTGATCACGAAAAATAGTTACCGCGCAAGAAATATGAGAATTATTGGAGCTCTATGAATAATTCTTGCCTCAAGATGGCGGAGAGAGCAACGGCCGAAGATTTTCGATTGTCTAAAAGTAGATTGGACCGTTTTTTACATGTGGTTTTAATTAGCAAAGAGAAAGTAGTCACGGAGTTGCAAATCAGGCGAGCATGGCAAGTATCCAAGTAGTAGAGCACCTTTTCAATGACACAAAGTTGTTGAATACTCGTGACGCGTGAAATCGGAAATACGGGCCGTTGCTCCTTCTGCCATCACGGGGAACGAGTGTCAAAAATGTTGACAGAGTTTTTATAGAAGGAACGGCGAATAATTCGGAATTTAAATGTCTAGTAGCCTTCGAAAAAATAATTTTTTAATTTATGCTCCGGAACTTTTTAAACGAATTGACGGAACGCACACCATATATTTTATTTCTAGCTGAACATTTTTTGCGAAGAATCACGCCTGTCATATGTGAAAGAAGATAAAATAAATATTAGAAAGGCAGAGGAAATATTTACGCAAATCTCACGACTGATCCTATAGCATAAATTGTGAGTATAAGATTAAAGTCATTATTATCGTCGATTATTAATTAGTAAACTGCGGATTTTATGACAAAGTTGAATAGGCGAAGTACAAAATTGCGAGGGTGTTAAAATCTTTAGAAAGTTGAAGGTATTAACAAATTTAAGAATATCGCTACATTATTTCCGACCAATTAAAATTCTCTCAAGAAAAAGTACATTTTCATTGCAATTATATCCCCGACAATGGACTTGGAAAATGTGCACTTTACATAAAGATCCGTAGTCTATTGCCCAGCAAAAAAGGACAATTGAACCGTTTACACAGTTAAATTAGTGTGTGGTCCAAACCTTTTTGTGACATGCAGAGGATGCGTTAATAGGTATCGGTCCAGTAGATTATATTTAAAAGTCTATCATTAAGGACTGCTTTGGTCATAAATTAAACGGAAATTCTTTCAACTTCGAGAGTTATTATCGCGCAATCGGATGTGATATAATCGGCTTGATAAAGAAAGTATGACGAACTGTATCATTACTCTGTCGAACGATGGTACGTCAGTTCCTAGAAAATCCAGTTTGGCACAGTGTTTAATGCGAGAAACGTATTCACAGGAATTATACGTAACCATAAATACTGCTAACCCTCCACCGCTGAAATTCTGCTTGTTCCGACCTAAATAGATTTTTATACGAATAATTATTTGCTGTTTTTGCCTTTTACAGTTTTCTATACCTTCTTCGTAACAACTTTAGAGCTTGTTAAAACAGGTGAAAGAGAGTAAAGCAAGTAGAAGAAAACTGTAAATATAATCCTCAGTAGCTCAATGTGTTTATTTACATACATTATTAATGTATGATTACTGTATTTCAATGCATATAATAATATTTTTTCCCTATACCACAAATTGTCTGTCGTGTCACCCACATATGGGAGACTGAATTATTTGTTCAGTAAAATTTAGGAAATGCAAGAAAATGGATGGATTACTTAGTACTGTACATTTTGTCACCTAAATTTCTATTTTGTTAAATACATTAATTTTATGGAATATTTAAGGTTGCTGCTTTGACAGTTAAAATCAAAGGTTAATTTACTGATTATGTAGACTGTTCTTCTTACAGAACTTTATTCAGACTTTCAACGTCCGTTCCTAACATAAACAATGTCACATTTAAATACGCAGAGGACAAAGTTTTAATAAATAGTGCAATGGTCATTAATTGGGACATTTACTGTGCCCATCTCGATTGTAAATGCATAAAATCCCGTGGTCTACTCATTAACTGTTCGTGATTGAAAAGTCACCGAGTTAAAAGGTTGAGGTGTTCCACAACTGCTTCGATCGTACCCTTAACAACGTGTTCCCGCTAATGATAGCCGGCCGAACACGCTTTCGAGTAAATCCGCTCGTTTTTATAATTGCCGGTTGGTTCGTGAACCTCACGCTTGTTTCGCGATCCGATGATACTGATAAAGTCTGCGAGCGAGAGCCGCTCGCTTTGTTCCTGTCGTGTCCGAGGCGGCGAATATTTCCTCTCAGTCGTCACCCGTTCATTTCATAAATCCCGCTCTCGCCCCGTGTTCTCACCTGTTCCACGCTAAATATGAATATTATCGGGCCTGTCGCGCCTCTAGATTCCCGCCGATAACGCCCGAGTTTTTGTTCGCGCTGCCAGCTCCGCTCCGCATCGCTTCGCACCGCTCCGCTCAGCTCCGCGGCTTGATTTGCATTCGGGACAGAAACCGCGACAAGCCGCAAAACCAGCCGGCGACAAACGTAATCTTTGCAACAGCGTAATTCTTGTGTCCTGCGCGAACCACCGTCGTAGTCACGGCGCACCCGTAATTATGTTTACAACTGTGCACTTTACGCGGTACACATGTACGCTCATTCCGCGCCGGGCTACACGCTCGCGAATTTTTACGGGCGCACCGTAATTACACGCCTGTAACCGGCCCAAGACCGATCTAATGTTACGTTCCTCTATCGGATCTGCACGTCCCCGGAAAATCTTGATATCGCAGACTTCTTTTCTTTTTTTTCTCTTGAAACGCGAGGCTCCTGTTATTGGCGGAATCGACATACAGTCGGTACGAAAAGTTTCCATATACCCTTTAAAAACTTTTTTAAAAAGTGGACCACACGATTTGAGCTTTTTCGAGAATTTTTAAGAACTATTTACCGAACGATGTGTAGAGAAATTCTCTAGTGGATATTGATTTTAAAACTTTTGAAGTGAAACTTTTCTTTGCTGAGGGTTACGATTTTCTGATGTGACGGAAACGATGTTACGGAAGTCGAAAGGGAGTGGCGCGAAATTTAAACGGAGATTTAACGGAGAAGAACAAGTTCTCTACCCCGACGGGATTCGAACACCCCGGTCTACCGCTTAGTAGTCCAACTCCTCAACCGTTTGGACAACCAACGATATTAGAATATTATAGAACATTTTTGGTATATATCGCAATGAATAAAATGCTGCAGCGATAGGATTTTAGTAAAAATTACGGTAGTAGGATCAAACGAAAAGGTTAGAAATACTTGCTTATGTTATGACAGCACATGCATCTATTTACATACGTTTCCACTAATTTTATGTGATTCCATACTTCTTGAACATTATTAATTATTGTGGCATATACAACGGATTGCAGATATCTCCAAAGATAAAAAAAAAATAAACGCGTGAAAAACCACGCGCGACAGAAGTGAAACTACTTGCAGTCTAGTAATGTTTAAAAGTAAATTAAGATTGGAAATGGTATATGAAGTGAAAACAAGATCAGGAACAACTAATACAAAAAAACAAGATTAGGAACAACTAATACAAAAAAAAATTATGAAGTGAAAACAAAATCAAGAACAACTAATACAAAAAAAAAAATCATAGAAAAAGTTTCATTTCAAAAATAATGAACGATCAAAATTTGTGACACAAAGAAGGAGAGCGTATGGGAAATGCTATGAACTATGTCTCTTTCTTTCCCATACGCTCTCCTTCTTTGTGTCACAAATGTTGATCGTTCATTATTTTTGAAATGAAACTTTTTCTATGATTTTTTTTTTTGTATTAGTTGTTCTTGATCTTGTTTTCACTTCATAATTTTTTTTGTATTAGTTGTTCCTGATCTTGTTTTTTTTTATCTCAGTCTGTAACGAAAGTTTAAGAAATACATTTACGATCTTTGTCGATTATGTATTCTGAAAGTTTCATCAATGTTTGAAATTTTCACCGTACATTCGCATGAAAAAGTTGTACAAGACGACTTTAAGTATTTTCTCTGCAATTCAGACCAATTTTTCCAAGGTTTCTTTTTTTTTTGTACATCAGTTTGTCAATTAATTCTTCTCGTATCTCAAAAAATCTCGAGTCTCGAACTCATTTTAAACGCGTTGTTCTATTTTGAAGTGTGTACGATGACCTTTTTGACGGACTGTACTTGCGGAAATTCTTGATTTAGGGCAATGACGTGTGTCACGCGTGGCAGGTGATTTTTCTCTTTTTTGTTCTGTTGCATGCTGAGAAAATTTGTAACTGAGGAGATTAACTTAGAAAGTTCGGGTAACGAGGTTTTTTTGTAGTTTTTTGTTGCTCGATCGTTTCATTCCAATCGCCTCCACGGAATTTTGCGTCTATTGTTATAAATTATATGAAGGTGAATTGCATTGAAAGACGATGTTTTCATTTTTGATTTTTCATTTTTTCATTCAGCCATTTCAATTTTGGAGAAATTGGTATTTTCATGGATTTGACTTGGTAGACACGTAGGTTAAAAAGAATTTTTTTCCAACGTTACTTGGCGAGATGTTTGCTGGTGCTTTCTAAAGAAGAAGCGGAGTACGTCATTGTAAATAATATAAACGATTATTTAATAACAGATTCGTTGGACCGTCCCTGAATTCCACAGTACCTTTCGAATTGTCAGTACCCCTTCAGCGGATAGTTTATTTGCTTTTTATTGAGAACGTTCTTGAAACTTCTAAACCGATGGTAATCTGCAGAAGTAGGGTGACTAAGATGGATGAAGAATGGTGAAGGAACTTCGTAGCCCCATTGTTGTGATTTTTCAGAGGCCTCCATTGCGACATGCAGTCTTGCGTTATCATGGAGCACTACCAGCCCTTGACATCTTACAACTGTCTATAGAGCAGCCAGCTTTAATAAATCATACAGTTGTTTCTATAACGGGTCCTTCTTTTAACTCTCGTGCACCGTATTCTTCGATTTTCTACACGAAACAGGCACAAATTGTACGTAATTCTTCCTGAATAAATCCTACAGAAAGAATATTCGATTATAATTCCTTATTATTCCTATAATTTCATTTCAGTAAAACAAATGTAGCAAATATTTCAGCGTGGGTAAAGTTTAAATTATATATTTGCTTTTTTATATTTTTATAGTTAAGAAAATGGAAGGATAGCACAACCAAGCAGCTAAGAAACATTATGTACACAATTTACATCAATTTTGTACGATTAAATATTTAATAATATGTTAATACTGATTGGGAAATTTCGTTAGAAACATATGCAAATCAACATTCTTACAATTTTGATCGGTGATCCACATATTGCAAATACTTGTAGAGACAGAAAATTTAAATTATACATTCAGTGTCGTCGAATGTTAAGTGCATAAGCTCGTTACGCGTTCTTTGGAAAATTGTGTTTGTCCAAAAGCAGTATCGATAAGCGATAGAAAAATATTCAGGATTTTCAAGAACGTTTCAAGACAGTAATGTTTTTATATTACGGGAGTGGGAGTATGATAAAACGAAGCATCGAGAAACTTCGGGCGTACAATGCAGATAAATTTTGCACGATAACATAGTGAATAATATGCAAATAGCACTCCGGATTGGGTGATTTCGACGGACGGTAATAGCAGTGTCGCCGGGCCGGTGATTTCAACGCCTGGTAACGCGTAGCATCATCGTTGGCCGAGTGACTTCAATGCGTGGTAATGGCGTCACTGTTGAAAGTGTTCGTATCTTTCCATTTCTCCTTGTTTAACACGTCCACTACCACCGTGTGTCTCATTGCTTACTTGCAATGTTAACATGTCTTATTAAGAGTAATCTACCATCTTTATAAAACATCAAAACAATTTAGCAGAAGAAAGACTCCGAACGTTACACCGTGTACCATGACTCGAAACAACAAAGAGAACTTGTAAACGTCGCGTACAGAGGATCCGAAAAGTATTTAAACATTTCCGCTCCTTGAAAAATTGTCGATACTTAAATAGTGCCAATTTCGTAAAAATAAATAGTAGAACCATGAGTCTTTCATTTTTAAGTTTGAAGCCTCTACTAGCAGCCGGAAAATTGCAGATTCATTTTTCCTAAAAAATGCTGCTCATTTAAACGCCTCGAAAAACTTTCAAAAATGTTTCCCAAAGATTTGGAAATTGCGGTCCCCTCAAGGTGTAACTTATGCAATACACCTACCATTCGGAACTCGAAGATGACTAAAAGAAAAAAAAAACGAACATTTTTTGGGTGTCATTGTAAAGAGGAAACTTCGATCTTTAAATGTATGATGGGTTCCAAGACAAAATATTTTCAAAGTTTTTACGGTGGATTGTGAAACTAAAGGTTTTTTGGTTTAATATGCGTCCAAATTATTTAGGAAATGATCACGGTTTAAATATAGGCAATTTTTCGAGAATCTGACATTTGGTGTTAAACTATTTGTTGAAACGTGTTAAGTTCACCTTAGTAAATTGTTTAGGCGCATTCCGAGCGAATTCCGTTCGTTGAAAAATGTGAATTTATGTATGATGTAAACGGTACACCGTGCACGTAAACCATTGTGCCGTGTTTTACTATTACAGGTTACAATATTTCAGTGTTACCGAAGGTCGCCGATGTTTGTTAGTGCTGAATCGAAAGTAAACTAGCGAAATCAGATCCAATGCGGATCCGGTGGAACGGGGGCAACATAATTCACAGGACGTGATTCAACCTTTGTACTCGAAGCACTATAGTTCGTAATCTTATATGATTTCACGGTTTTTGCTCGGAGTTATTAGACACAACGCTCTGCTCTCAATCGGAACAAAGATAATTGATAGCTAGTTTACGATACCTTGTCATTACTCATATTTTTATGATTTTACGTCATGTTCAAATTCGTTGCGACGCGGTGGGTAAAAAGTTATGTTCGTAATGATACGTTCGTGAACTTGTTCTCTTAGTACATTCAGCGTCTTGGTCTAGCGTCGACTTTGTGCATATATTTTTTAGCAACTACAGTGACGGTGACGTTTTAGTAAATATATTTTCCTCGTTGTTAGCGTACAGCGAAAGTTAACTTTGCAGTCCTCGTAGCAGAGTTGGGCAGAATGTAATCCGACTAGAAGTTACTTTCTATAATTGTCGCTTGCAACTTGCTGTAATTGGGTCAATTGTGAATCGGTCATAATTAACTATCGTAGAAAGTAACTTGCAACTAAATTAACTATTACATCTTAATTGCCTTGAAAATCGTGCCGTCAGCGGACCGCGAATTTTTATGCAAACGCGAATGTGTATGAGCTAATGTAGGATCACCGATGTTGGGTAGAAAATTATGGATTTTCGTAAATAAATTCGTTAGAATATATAAAAGACGACGGTTTGAAATGGGTGTACAATTTCAAACGGTAGAAAGATCGACACATTGTTTGAGATTTAAATACCTATTTGGTTCCTGTGTCCTGCAATTAATGCAAACAATTTTTATTTTACAGTAGAGATCCGCAGTCCGATGATCAATTTCGTCAGGGGTTAGTATGACACACTAGCACAGCTTAGGACCCGTGAAAGCTTGAAATCCAACGTTCTCTCGCGCTATCTAGCGATCCGACTTTCCTTTGCAGCAGCGTGTATGCCAAGCAGCAGACAATGTTAATTCAAAAACCATTAACAGAATCATCGACGGCAACATTATTCGCGCGAAAGCGTGCAGACAGTAATTAATGCATCTCGCGGTTCCACTGACGGATCTTCACGGGTGCGGACGTATCATCGCAAAGTGCCGTCGATTCTATGTAGCAAACGTGATCGAAACAACGAAAAAGAAAACTATGATGATTTAATGCGTCCGTCCTGATTCGAAGAACGCGATAAAGGTCGATACGGATTAGTTTCGAGCGAGGTACCCGCAGGGATACGAGACGAGAGAAAAATCATTCTCGATCCCCGTCTGGATCGGAGTCGGCAGATCAGGGGAATTGGCTCGAATCGAGGGGAAAAAGTTACCCTCTCTCTGCCAGCACCGGATTAGTTATGTTACATTGTGACGGATGCACGACAGAGACGAAAGGCACGTGATCGGGCCCTGACGCAAGAGCGGGGGAATAGTAGAAGAGGAAATTTAGAGTGGGGAGACGAGTCTTAATCTGGCGACTCTGGATCTATGGGTTTCTGCTGGATCCCTTTGATTCAACCACCGTTAGCCCGGATATTGTTTTCCTAATAAATACGCTCGCCGCGGCGCGCCGCGTCGGTTGGTAATTATTTTCGCGAACGGTAGCTGGTCGTGATTAAACATTGCCGGCTAGGTTGCTGGAACGGCGAATATCGAGCTTTAATTCCGTTTAATCCAGGGCCACGATTCTAATTAACATAACGGGAGTCTTGCCACAACGGCGTCCTCGCGACGATCTTTTCTTACATCTGTAAGATTCAAAGTTGTTTACTTAATATTTCAACAAACAAGTCAATCTGGTATATATAGACTGGGGATTTTTATGCGAAAACAGAGGCGACATGAAAATGATACCGCAGCATTTTTGAATTCGTTAAAAACTGTCAGAACTGTCCCTCAGCATGAAACATTCCGCGAATAAGTGTTCGCCTAAGTTGACAAAATTCGGTGTTTCTCTCTCTCACCGGAGCTATTGCCTCCTGTCTTTGAACTCGACGGCTAATTAGCCTCGACTCCGCGTGATTTATCGATCGAAGACTGTATAATTACCGAGGGATGCAGGCGCGAACTTATCGGAGAGAGCCGTAAACCGATCGTAAAGACGGATATCGTCGTGGCCCGCGGGTTTCCTAGGAATTTGTCAAGATCTCCATCGAGGATCGACGAAAAACGAAAAAGGGAGGAGAGATCGTTTACGTAGAGTATTTCCCGGCAGTCGGACGATCCGTTTGAAGCCGATCTTACATGGTGGCTGGAAACTTTACCAATCATTCCTTCCAAGTTGTTGTATGGAAAGAGATACTGTCTGACTTAATGGTCCATGAACGTCCATAAGGAGCAGTTCTGATAGCAACAGGTCTGTAGGTATGATAGATATCACATTAATAATAATAATAATATGATTTTATTAGACAGTCACTGCGGAATAATGACATAAATAAATTCAGACATAAAATATTCTTCTCAAACGAATTCGTAACTTCCGATTTGCAAGAATTTATTTGTAACTCCCATCCACTTTAGCTCGCAAGAAACATGGCGTCAGCTTATCACAGTCGCTATTGGTCGATGTAACGACCATCATGGCAATTTTTGTCCTGTTTCTCTCTAATGTCTATATTAAGGGCGCATTAACGCGAACGTGCGTGGCCATTAGCGCGAATGACAGAGTAAATCATAGATCTTACGATAAATATAATCAAATCGATAATTGTGAGAAACAGGAATTATATAATAATGTACTTTCTCTTATGGATGCACATTTTGATAAGCCGAAAATACCATAATGATGCTCTTCAATTTTCATAATGTCTTTCCCAGGTAAATATCAGAAGATTTTAAGAATTCGGTTAATTTATTTGTAACTTTTTCAAATTATTAAAAGGGGAGATATGCATTGTTCCTTACAATCGATACACAACAATTTTATTTTAGAGTTTAGAGCAAAAACAAAATTCTCGTCTAGAGTTGTTTCAATTTTCTATCGGATTAATCATAAAGGTATTTGTATTGATCATGATGGATTACGATTCGTGCATTAGCATTCATTTATTATTCTACATATATAGTTTGCTGTATGTATACCTCTACAATATTTTTGCAAACCTATGACAGACGTTTCCATGTATTATAATTGCTAGGTGCGGAACTATGTGGTAGTGCACTTTCTGGAGCACAGTATATGCATCTTGTTGAGAGAACATTCTTGCTCGATTTTGCGAGAAGCTACCCGACTTATGCATATTCTAATGGACGTGGATCGTGATGCCGTAAAGGCGGAGCAGCGATTATCTGAAAACGGAACTGTGAGTAAATAACCTAGTTGCAACTTGGCCGTGGAGATCAACCTTGTTTCTCTTATCGCGATACAAAGTCCCGAGGATGAGCAGCGCGTGATAACTCAACCGTCGAAGAAACGATATCCGACCGTCCATCCTGTCGGAACAAAAGCGGAAGCCACCAGCGGCAATTTGACTTGCCACTATTTTTCTCGGGATAGATTGGAGTTGGTTATCTCGGCCGCGAGAACGCGCAAGAAGTTTCTATGACAGCTGTAATTTCGCTTCGATTTTCTGCGATGCGAGGATCGCTGCGAATACTACACAAAAAATAAGCACTTCCGCGAGTTACGCTTCCGCGTATTATACTTCCGCGAACTCTTTTAATACTGTGCCATTGGAAGGTTTTGGTGTACATCAAGTTCACGTGTAAGATGAGGAACGGAAAATATAGTTTATTAAGAACTAACGATACTAAACTAACTAAACTAACTATACCAAAACCATATCAAATAAGCCTACTCGGTACCACACTCGGTTCTCCCCCGCGATATACCTTAGTAATAAACGCAACGGTTTTTCCGCGAAGGTTTGGGACACGGTTCTGCAGGCCATCGCCGCTCGCCTGCAAACCATCTGTGTCCCAAATGGTCAGGCTACAGATTACTTAAACCTAGACGCTCGTAACCTAATGCTAACATACACTACCGCTCAAAAGTATCCGGACAATTGCGTAATATCGTTATTAGCATTGCATCAAAGTTATTTCAGTGCCTAAAATAGTGACTAAAATCGATTTTTATTAGTTTCTTGTTAAATATCTGACGTTCTAAATTAAAAATTACGTATATACAGGGTGAGTCACCTAAAGTTTGCACCTCAAATACCTTTGTTGTTTCTAAAGATACGTAAAGTATGGTAAGGACAAAGTTGAATGGTACAATGGGGCTGACACGATGCTATAAAAAAATTGGTAATTATTTACATTAGGGGCTTCCTCACCGATTTTGATGACCATGAAATATGTTGTCAAGGTCATCATTCTGAACAACTTTTTCCTATACATGTTACCGCCGCTCAGCTTTAGTTTCCGAGATATTCGCAAAAAAAGTTTCAACATCTTAAAAAGTGATCGGAGTAGGTGTGTGTAAGACTGTGTAAAATAGTATTTCAAATAGTTGACAGTAACATATATTTTTATGATATTTTGTTGCCCGTAATGTTATTACGATATTGTAGTCTGTTTATCAACATGTTACATATTCGTAATTAAACTACAAATAATACTTTGCTAACTATTATAGCTTCTCATGTTAAAAATTATAATTTATAATATTAACTACTTGCTCAACTTATTTTCATTCTAAGGAAATATTTGAAATACAAAATAAAAATATTTCATTTTATCTATCTGGTTATCAAAATAAAAATATTTGATTTAAAGTAGTATCTTATTTGAACCACATTAAATTATACTGTATACCAAATCATTAATGATCGTTAATATACGTTGCAAAATATGATAGAAAACCTTGTATCCAATGTTCCACATACGAATACTAATCCTACATTATAAAATAATAATGTAAAGTGTACTTACTTCTGAATCTTCTGTACCTCCGTCGAATCCACAGCACACAATTATTGACTCACGAGAATAAATCCGAATAATTGAACAACAATCACTAAACAACACACGCAACACACACACACACAACACATTTCATAAAATCGTGACAACGAACGAGAAGATGTCACTCCGACCACGAACAAAATAATACTGCGATTTGAACAATGATCCCTTCCACGGAGGTGGTACGGTCAGGTTATCCTAGGCAGGTTAGACGCCGAGGGTGTATAAACACTAGATACAAAACCAACAAAAAAAAATTATGGCGGGGCGCCGACCCTATTTCCCGGAATTCCCTGTTTTCGTATCACACGTCCGTGGGAGGAGAAGGTTAAAATCGCAGTATTATTTTATTCGTGGTCGGAGTGACATCTTCTCGTCTGCTGTCACGATTTCGTTAAGTGTGTTGTGTGTGTTGTTTAATGATTGTTGTGCATTTATTCGGATCTATTCTCGTGAGTCAATAATTGTGTGCTGTGGATCCGACGGAGGTACGGAAGATTCAGAAGTAAGTACACTTGACATTAGTATTTTATAATGTAGTTTGTAGTACATTAGTATTATATTTTATTATTCGTATGTAGAATATTGGATGCAAGGTTTTCTTTTATATTTTACAACTTCAATGTCCCTTTAACACTAGATTTACAAAGCACTAAAACTGACTACATAACATTATTTTTCAAAAATAACAAGAACGTGTCTATCCACATTTGTATCAATTTTTTAAATAATATATACCCAAAAAAATAATTTTGTTGAATAATTCCCCATGGATACGTCTTCTCTAATGTAAAAACCTCTAATGTAAATATTTACCTTCAAATCTAACCCATACCTACTCCGATCACTTTTTGAGACGTTAAAACTTTTTTGCGAATATCTCGGAAACTAAAGTTGAGCGGCGGTAACATGTATAGGAAAAAGTTGTTCAGAATGATGACCTTGACAACATATTTCAAGGACATCAAAATCGGTGAGGAAGCCCCTAATGTAAATAATTACCAAAAAATTTTGTTTTTATGTCATTTTTTTAGAGATATTAAGGTCATCTTGACTGTTTTAAAATGGAACCACCATTTTTTAAACACCTACAATAATAGTCCTTTTCATTAGGAATTCGGTGACAATAATTATTGCAAGGTCATTCAAAATTTTTTTATAGCATCGTGTCAGCCCCATTGTACCATTCAACTTTGTCCTTACCATATTTTACGTGTCTTTAGAAACAACAAAGATATTTGAGTGTATAAGTGTCCGGATACTTTTGAGCAGTAGTGTATTTATTCACATCCCACAATACATTTATAGTTTTCACCCAACAAATTCGTACCCCGAGTGAAAGAAGCTTAGGGTCTGCTTTAGAGTCAAATGTTCTGTAAAGTTTCAAGCTTTAACCAACTCGGTGACCCAAATGGACCGTTCTAAAAATTGTTTAATCTCCTCAAAGGTCTGGTTTCACACGGTCCACCGAGTTTCTTTCCGGCGTGTGAATAAGATCGCGTTATCGAAATCGCCAACGAGATATTCATCGAGTCCTGAAATCCAGACCACACGGTTCTCGGAGTTAATGTACCGAACCGGCAATTCCATTCGTTCCTCGCGGTGCCCATAACTCACCCCGTTTTTCCAGAAAATCAGTCGGCCCATTAACGACAAATGACACCGCTTCCGCGGGACGAATAAATCTAATCGTCACCGTATAATTGCCGCCCATCCCAAGCGAATCCGACTTGTGTATGTGTCGGTTATAATTCAATTTCGAAAGTCCTCGTCCGACGAGCGCTTTTTTCCTTTTGTTCCCCGTCTCTTTTCCGTCTCCGACGGTAATTGTCATCGTTCACGGGGATTCGTGGAAGTTACGTGGACAACGGCGAAAAAAGTTGGACTGTTATGGCTTCGAGAACTGCGACAAACAGTTTTTGACGCGCACGGCTGCTCTCTGAACCGAGTCGTAATCGTTCTTTGGCACATACCTGACAGTCTGCACCGCGAGCAGTGTCTACCACTCCGTGGAACGACCACTTTGTTAACAATAGCTCTGAGATTCAAAGTTATGGTACTTCTGGATAAATTCTATTTAAAACCATTCTAGTCTTTTTAAAAATATTTTCACGGCAGGAGTTTCAATGAGAACAGGTGAAGACAGTTCTTGAAAAGAAATGTTTTGGTTCGAATTTTTGTCAGAAATGTGGATCGCTTAACTGAAAAAGATGACTACAGAACTTTTAAAAAATTATTTCTTTAGTAGAAATTCAGATAGAAATTAAGTCGATTTTCTCCGAGTTTTATGACGGTCGGGGTTTGCAAATTTTTTAACATGGTATCCTGTTTTTTTTTTTTTTTTTAAATCAATGCGTCCTATCATAAAGTGTGATCTTCCACTTTTAAGCCCAGAAATGTTAGAACGTTCCGTCGGGAAAAAATTGTTTCAACTTTTATTTCGAACAGAAGAAATGAAATATAAAGTTAGTATCGTGGCTGACAATGCTTATTATAAAGAGAATTCATGTTTCTTATTTCTAACACAAAGTTGAGCGAAAAATCAGTTTCCGGTATCAGTTGCTGTTTAAGATTTCTAATAAATTCATCTATATCTATTTAATTTTATAATGATGTGTTATAATTAGGACAACTGAAGACTCTATTTATTTAACTTTTGCAAGCCATTTAGGAAATTATTTTAATCTAAGCTCCACATCTTCCCTACTCGTCCGTACATGCTTTTCAAATATATATTTATAACTCAGCCTTTACGTACATTCCAGCTTCTTTTAACCTATTTTAAATTTTATAATAAGCTGAAATTACTGCCTACTTATCGCTGTTGTTTAATTCTACTTTGCACAGTTACACAGTTCTTATCCGCAACTACTCCTTCTCGATAATGTCTTCCTGAAACAAATAAATTATCGGATTATACTAAACTGTCAGAGTTGCGAACCACTTCCGACCGAACGTTCAAGAATTATTAAGCGATAATGCAGATTTTTACTGTTGCTCAATTTGACGATTAAACTAATGGATTTTCGAATATCCAAGACGATAAAACTTATACTACAATTCAGTATAGTACAATATTACTTCATCTCCAGATCTGGAGTATCAAAATTGTTATTCAACTATTCAATTTCTTTTTTGTTGCTTCGTCACCTAGAAGATAAATGAAGCTGTAAACGATTCCAAACAAGTTATTATAATAATCTTTTGTTACAAATGCGGTGTATCTTTACAAAAATTGGAATTAGGGAGATGTGTTCCCTTGTTGAATGATTACACAGCGACTTTTTTGAAAGATACAAATTGTCTACGTTAATTACAAAATAGTCTACACAGACGTATATTTCTTTCCTTAATCATTTAAACGAGTTGGAATTAAGACAACAGTATTTGTAAGTTCTTTAAATGTTTTGACCGGTTTGAATGAATGAAATTCGCATTCTGATAATTAACACAATCATTTTATACTACTATCTCTGGCAGAAAATGTTCGATCAAAATCGCGAACGCGATTGTAGATGGAATTATTTGGACGTACATTAAATACGAAAGTTAGTTGTACTGAATGACGACAAAAATAAACGCCATGAACGCAGAAAACGAAACATCGAGATTACACGAGACACAAAGGCAATATTCGTGCGTTTTAAATTGATTCTGGCAAAAATTCGGCAGGAAGCTCGAATAGGACGATAAAAATCAGAGAAACGGATTGCTCGGCGGCGTTGAACAGTCTCGGAGCGGACGATGAAAGCTCGTTTGCCAATTATTTCGTTTTCATCGCGCAAAAACGGCTCGCAGCCGGTGATTCCGGCATCAGATAGCGTCCCGGTAATTTTGGCGAGCATTTGGGGACTGATAATCGCTTACCCGAGAGAAATTGAGGTTATGAATAAACAAGGTCCCCTTCTTCCTTCCCGGTATTTGTTCCCGGGCTACGGTCGTTTATCCGCGTTCCTCTCGCAGAAAGCCTTTTCTCCTTTCTCTCGCTCCTGTCCTCGACCGCCGACGATGTCCGGAGCTACTGTCCCCTTTTAATTGGTCGTCACCGTTAATGCGTCGTTAATATTTTACGTTAACACGCGTTAAAGGTTCCTGTTTGATGCATGCCGGACGATCGATCAGGAGCGCAAGCATCTCCAACGACGCCGTCCATCAAGCGAATTTCATGTTGAATACCGTAATGGTTTATAAACGGTTCACGTGCACCCGGGTCGCCCAGTTCCCGGTGCATCGCTGATTTATTTATTAACTTCCGTACACGATGCTTCTGCCAAGATTGCCGGAGTCTGAGACACTCCGGAGCAACATTCTCGGGTTTCACATGTCCGTTGCATTCCCCTTAATCAAACGGAGCCTCCAACTTCGTAACGTAATATGCCGACGAAACTGTTGATGAAATCAGTTCGACCGAGACTCGTTTAAATCGTCCGCCATTTTCGAAACAGTTCCCTAAAAGATTCGCATATAACTTATAAAATCAGGTTTCAGCCGTGCAAAGATATTTCAAGAATCGGTAATTTCATTCAAAACCCCACCATTTTGTAAGTAATCAAGATTTTTTATTTCTTTTGGTTAGGACCACGGCTACATTCATACCGATTAATACACATTTTAATTTTTTTGTTTCCGATCGGTAGAACGACGTGGAAAGCGTCGACCACATGTTTCCCGAAACATACTCTACAAAAAAATATATAACTCGTGTAAGATTGATTATTCTTAGTTTAGAAAAATCACACATTTGCTTCAAATACCAGTAAATATATGCGCAAAATCTCAGTGCAAAAGGTGCAATAGGTTCTCTGGAAAAAATTCCGAAAAACTCGTGTCCCCTTGACATAGAATAATAGCCGTTCAACACGGTGGACTAATTTGGTGAAAAAAACCGAAGGAAGATGCGATCGAGTAAGGAATTTGGACGTTCGATTCACACTTGATTAAAACGATATAATGAAGCAGCCGGTCTTCGCGACAAGAACGACTCGACTTCTCCGTTTCTTCTCCGCAGGCGTTACGAAAGAAAGCAACGTTGCAGGTTGTCCTGATTTCGACATTACGAGCCACGAACCCCGTCGACCACGCTACTTATCAATAATTTTTTCGCGATCGAACAGAGAGTGCTCCGGGCAGAGGGGGGGGGGGAGGGAAATTGCGATAAACAGCTCTTAAAGCGTGTCGTGTCCGGGTTTCGCGAGTGGCCACCGCAAGCCCGGCCGGGATCGCTTATCGATCATTTTTTGTCGAGGTAATAATCGAACGAGCGAACGCCGAGATAAAAACCCCGAGGAAAACGGGAAAAATAATGGAAAAAGGAATCCGAGGCCGGCACGCCGAACGACTATGATAAAATAATTGTACAACAAGCGTATGGACGTTAACATCAATAACTGTTGGCTAATACGCAAAGAACGTCGATCTCAATTATGTTTTTTAGCCCGGGTGCGGAAGACATGTTGCCATACCTGTCAAGCTGCGAATATTCGTGCGTGTGCTGAATTGTTCCACACATTTCCGGGAACATGTTGCGAAGATACAAAGTAGTTGCACGAAATTTGGTCTTTGGATAAGAGCCGATGCAGACTGGTGATTTGGTGGCATTGTGCGCGCATACGGTGACTCACGAAAGTATTTGAACACTTGCCATGAAATACTTTTCTACGAAAACGTACTTTTCTACTTTTTCGCGTCTACGAAACGCGTATATAAATTTTCGTTACGGGCTCAAACGAAAAAGTCTTGGAAAGTACCTTTTTTATTTTCTTCATTAATTCTTACCCGATTCTATCAAAATCTGTTTTGCACGTCATTTAGTAAACTAATAGTTCTAACTTCTCAAAGAAATCCAAGTCGTACGGTCCACTATTAAAAATGTTATCGTCTTCTTAAGAGTGTCCAAATATTAACCATTTGAGTCCCAAGCGGCGCGATCGCGGTGTTGAGATTTTATGTCGAGAAAACCCAGCACATTTCGAGCATTGTGGACAACTGACGGTGCGTTACCGATTCTCGAAGTCGCTCGCTCAGATTTACTGACGCAAGTACGTCACACAGCTCCTTTTAATGTAAATAGAACATTTTACAATAGCTAGAACAATACTATTAATAATGCAATAAAACATTACAAAATAAAAATTCTCATTTAGAGAAAGGGCGGTCGCGCTGTTTGGGATTCTTCGACAGTGTTTTGTCAATACCTACTGGGACTCAAACGGTTAATGGGAGTCGAAGGCTACACTTTATAAAAGTCAGAAAAATTCTGATAAGGTATCCATATTCCCCTCTATGCATCCCACAATTTGTAGCCCCATAAGTTTGACCCCCGTCTGTACCGTGCAATTACAGTTCGTTCGCCGCAGAACGAGCCCGGTCCCGATTATTCGACGTGTCTATTAATTGTTGGCGACTTAGCGAGCAACCGCGGTAGTAGCACGCACCGAAAGATCATTGTTCACCTAACGGCCGATCGCGTATACTTATCGGGCGATAAGCTCGCGGCGCGGCGAGTACGCGTGCTGAGCAGCAGAACGCGACGGGCCCCGTTGTTGGGACGATTACGTTGAAGCCCGGCGATGGCTATCGTTCCGTACGCACGATTAAATTGATTTATGGATAAACGTTAACGGCGGCATTTATTTGTAGTTCGTAGGCCGGCCGCGGTCTACCGCGCGAGAGTGGGTGAGCCCCGCCACGAGGAATTCGATGTTATCTACCGGGCAGATACGAGATCGGACGGTTGCATGACGGGACTTTTTCTCTTTTTTTTTTCTCTCTCCTTTTTCTTCTTTTCGTTACGATCGCTCGGCTCTTTCTTTTTCGCCGGGGATAGATCGTGCGATCGTACGTGCTCGCGGAATCGGAGAGGGAAAACAAGAGAAGGGAAGTGGAGGAGAAGAGAGAGAGAGATAGAGATAGAGAGAGAGAGGGAGGGGGAGATAAAAGAAGGAGACAGACTCTCGAAGGGTCTAAGAGAAACCGACAAGGACGCAGACAAAGGGGTTGCCGAGGCTTGGAGAAGGAAACCGAGAGTATGCGGGTGGAGAGTAAGGTTATGCGAATCGAGCAGCGGGGAACGGGGAGCAGATAGAATTCGCGCAATTTGCATTATAAAGAGCCCGAGAAGTCACAGACCATTATCCACCGACACCGTGTCTGCTCGGAGCTGTCCCTTCGACGATATCTCGTTGACTGACTAGCGAATTATGGCCGTAATAACAATAATGGTAATAAACGAGAAGGGAAACGAGGGCGACGATGACGACGACAACGACGACGACTACGACGACAAAGTCGACGCGTGTTCCGCGGTGCATGGAAAGGCAGAATTCGATATATCGGGTGGACAGCGACCGCGCCGCTAAGGCGACGCCGACTTAATTGAGAAGCGAACGAGAAAAATGCGGAATAATCTGTTTCGCGGCGGTAATAGCTGGGTCACCGGCCTGTCAATCCGTTCTGGGAGGGAGGGTGGAATGTAAAAAGCTAAGTCGCGCCTTGTTTCGTAACGATTTCATATTGAACGCGCCGATGCCGTGCCATGCCGCAAGCCTCTCGTTCGTCAAATACCGTGTACGCTCGGGGGGGGGGGGGGGGGAGGCAATGGAAAAATCGGACGAAACGGAATGCGACGTTGAATAGTGATCCCGCGGTCACGTTCGTCGCAAATGTCAGGAATCATTTTTGCAGGCGTCGATTCAAGGGGACTAGGGGATGAAGCGATAACTAGGCCCAGAAAAACGATTAACCCCTTGCCCTACAATAACGAGCCAGACTCGTGATGAAGATTCTGAATAGAGTCTAATAAATGTGAACGTTAATAATTTCCTTTAAATCGAAATAAAAATCTATCTTTTTGTAGTTGATATGCAGTGAGTAACGAAAGTATTCGAACGCCCTTTAAATCAGTATAACTTTTTTTTTGTAAGTTAATCAAACGACCTGACTTTTTTTAGGAGTTAGCAGAATTGGTTTTCCAAATGATGTGTAAAAAAGATTTTGAAAAAATTGCAATTGGTAAGAATTACATGAGAAAATAAAAATGGCACTTTTCACAACTTTTTTATTTGAACCTGTAGTGAAAATTTAAAATATGCGTTTTGTAGATATATGTTAGTTATATAGATGCTGCAAATTTCATTGAAATCGATTAATATACACACGAGCTACAACTAGTTAAAAGTGGTGAAAAGCGTAGATTTTCACGACTTTTGGCCAGTTTCTGCTTAAAATCCTCAGATTCTAACATATTTTGATACGTGCCATTTTTATCTACGTCAGCCGATTTCGATGAAATTTTCAGTACGTGTATAACTAACAGAGATCTACAAAACGCGTATTTTAAATTTTCATTACAGGCTCAAATAAAAGAGTTGTGAAAAGTGCCATTTTTATTTTCTCATGTAATTCTTACCAATTGCAATTTTTTCAAAATCAACCAATTCTTCTAACTCCTCAAAAAAGTCAGGTCGTTTGATTCACTTAAAAAAAAGTTGTACTGATTTAAAGGGCGTTTGAATATTTTCGTTACTCACTGTATATCCTTTGAGGAAAACGTAGACATACAATAAATATAAACTATCTTTTTTTTCTATGCAATTCTGAACGATGAGGAATTTCTAATCATTATAATCACAAAATAAATAGTAGTGCAAGGGGTTAAGGTTCCGGTCTTTGTAGATTCGCGATAAAGTCGAGTGACTACATGACCCTCAAAAAATGGGTTTATGTGCTTCAAGTTTTCGTCCTTAAATAAGAACATTTTATCGCTGGTGAAGGTCTCATTCGAGAGAGGAAGGTTCAATCTAGTGCGTGCTGGCCAGGAGCTGCCGAGATTAAGCAGATATTTGGTAATACAAGCGTTAGAAGTAGGCCAACAAATTGACGATGCGCATGCCGTGGAATCCAAGCCTTTTTATGCCATTGGATGAGTTTCCTGGATGAAATCGAGAGTAGCGCGTACTAGAAAATATCTCCTGAGATTGGATTTGTCCCGTTAAAATGGTGGCCGGACGAAGCATAAAATGTACGTAATGCGTGCGACCCGTTCTCCTTTAATTTTGTCGCAAACTTTTTCAACGCCTCTCGAGAATGGCGTAAAAATTAATTAAGTGCCGTACAAGCGAAATACGCCCGAATAAGCGACAATCATGCTCGCGCTTTTTGCGTGCGCGTATAAAAGTACGATTCATCCGCTGTCCAACGATAAAAAGCGTGTATTAAATATGAAAACGTGAGGTATCGGCACGGCAACGGCAACGGCAACATCATGACTCGTTTCCCAGCGAAGCTGACAACGCGGAAAGAAACCCACACGACCTGCCGATATAAATTCTAATATAATTATAAAAGACACGACAAATCGCCGGCCATTATAGCGCCGCGCAGAATTTATGATTGCCTGGCCCCAACGTTTGCCCGATTGCCGTAGACTATGCGGCTGGCAACGGTAATAATAGTAAGCAACGAAGGCAGGACGCCGCGTTTCTATCAGCAGTTCAAAGGAACAAGGTTTAGTCGATTCATCGATTCCCTGATTTCAATATTTTTTTCTTCGGGACAAAAACAAAAGCATATTTTCGATGCTTTGCTCCACACCCTTCATTTAAAGCCATTAATAAAACCGCACTATTCTACCACTAGTTTACAATATTCAAAGTTACAAGAAGCTGGTGACTTCATTAATCTATCACTGCCAGTCAAATGACCGGTTTCAAATTGCTTGTTTTACATTTATTGGAATTACAAAGATGCATTCATAGGAAATGATTAAATTCTAAGTAAATTTAATCTTGTCGTTATCGTCTGTATCTAGACGGCAAATAAAGACAATTATTGTTGCAAAATGTATCAATTAACCCTCTGTTGGATATGATTTCGAGACTTTGAAACGATCCTAGCTGGGGCGATTGGTTCAACCTTTAAAAATCGTTTGGCAGACACGCGTTTCAGAGTGCGATGATGGTAAAAATCTGAAAATCGACGTTTCTTACCTTGAGATCCGGCATAACCCCATGATCGAGAAATAATAGTAGCTTTTTCGCCAGCCGAAGTTCAGACCCTAATTTCATTTCACTCCCCATGCGAGGCAGGCTTCAATTAGAGATACTCCATCGTGGCCCCGTAAAAACGCATGTTCCTCGAACTTTTTCGGATCTCGGCTCGCACCGTGACCGATCACTTCTGCTCCAGAAAAACCGGAACCGAATCACCAAATCCTCTCGCACGAAACTTTCCGACGTGAACCAATAAAGACGTCGCGCTAACGGTACCATCGAGATTCGTTCAGATTAATCGTAATTAAGGGGACATTCTGGTTTTCGAAGCCGTTTTTGCACGAATTTTTAGAAACTCTTCCAGAGAAGCTATTGCACCTTTTAGACTTGGTTTTCGCACACATATTTACTGGTATTTAAAGTACACTCGTGATTTTTCTAAAGTAAAAATAATCAAAATTACATTGGTGGACAGTTACTATAATTTCTTAATGCAGTTACGACACGCACCAAAAGAAACGAGAAACTTGATTGCTCACAATTACTGATTTTTTAAATAATTTCTCGGCTTGTAGCACGATTAAAAAATAAGAAAAAATTCACGGATTTTTAGTGTATGCGCTGAAGAATCTTCAAGATTTCAGGTCAATTGATCAATTGGAACTTGAGACATCGTGGAGATCGTTAAAGAAAAGTGGTTCCGAGAAAAACGCGTTTAAAAATTTATTCTGAAAATAAAATTTAGAAAATAAAAAGCAGAATACCCCTTAAGCTGGAATTGATCTCTTCGTGGGACTGGTTTGAACAACCATTCTACTCTTCTGGATGTTTACGATCAGCTTCTTGCTCATCAGGACTACGATCGCTGCGAGGTGTGCACACCTAATTTAGCTGTAGCTGCAAAAAAAACTGGAATGGCCATTTTGTTCTAAATCGACACTTTATTTAGAGAATTTGAAGTTTTTGCCGTTGCATGTTCAATTAACTGAGACATAAATCATTTATATACTTCTAACAAGTAAGTGTATATGTTTGGAAGTAAGTTTTCACGTTTATGCGAGAGACTAATGTCCTAGTTTTTGTTCAGGCTCATATTTTTCTTCGTTTAACACTACCCATAATTATTTCGTTGATTTTTGATGGACGTGAAATGGAGTGTGACAGTTGAAAAACGGCACCTAACATGACAGTTTATAAACTAAAATACGTTATTGTAAAAATTATAATAAAATACATTATCAGGCAGCGAGGTTCTATACAATCACGTAATTCATATATTTTTAAGGTATAAGAAAACTTGCATGAACAAATATTGGTACAGGCTTTCAGTTTCTCTGTATTGCGAGGAATCTTCTGGTCAACAAAATAAATTTTTCAGTTCTTTTGGCTATTAAAAAATTAGTCTACGTGATAGAAGTTTGCACAAAAATTTGTAATTAACACTAAACGTACCACCACCGGTCAAATGACCGATTCTAGATTATTTATTTGACAATTTTTGAAATTATAAAGATGCTTTCACGAGTAATAATTCAATAAATATCTTTAGTAGAGCACGCATTGCAACAAGGACCGCGCAAAGTCTAAATAAATTAAATCTTGTCATTTTTATAAAGCAACGTGTGCCTGTTAGATTTTTAGCTCGGTGCATTTTATTCATTTCTGACAAGAATGGAAACGTTTTTTTTCAAGTTGGAAAACGTATAAATGCAGCTGCTGCGAGTGATGCAAGCGAGCATCTAGAAAATTCGTAGTTTCGATCTATCGGACGGTCCCAGCGTTGAAAAAAGGGACCGGAGAAAGCGGAAAACTCGGCTGAGAGACAGCGTCCGTTGCGACACAGAATTTCCAGGAACGAAATGCTTGCGATCGATTAAAGCGGATTCCGCGGCTCGATATCGTTCAAGCATTTCACCGGGATCGAAGGAATTTTCGCTTCGACGACGTTTCCCCGCGTCGAGGCAACAAGAATCCGCTTCTTGCTTACGCCGCTGGCAAGAGTATCCGCAATTAGGTGCCCGTTTCCACGAGAAACGGAGCCCGTTGAAAAATCTTTCGTCGTTTCCGTTTCGTTTCAGCCGAACGAAACGAGACCGAACGAAACGAAGACACCGATTCGACGCGCAAAACCAAACCGGAAACGGTCGGCTCTTTCGCTAAGGGGTCCACGTGTCCACGTGTCCACGTCTCGGGGACCTTAATGAAGACTTTCTGTACCGTTCGTTGGGCCCGGAACATTTCGGGCAAATTAATTGAACGAGAAATATGAGACGTATCGGCGGCCACCGGAATTCCGTGAGCGCGTGTCCGTTTGATTAATGGGGCCGACCTCACAGTTAATAAAGCATTCGTGCTACGAATGCAATACTTTAGTTCGTGGTCCTTGCGGAATACAAAAATGTAGCTATAATCGTTTTTATCGGCTGGCCGCATCGCCGAAAGACGAGAAGTCGATGTGGTTAATGGGTCTGAATAAATTATCTCGGATATGTTTCAGCAGCTATATACGTGGATGGCGAATTTATGGGTTGGGAGATCGATTTGCGTAGCCGACAATTAAGCTGAGATTAGTGTTATATATCAGGAGAGTTATTAGAAACATATAAGTAGCCTCTCAAATAAGTAGGTTAACATACAGTACACAAATAATTAATGACAGAGCGATAAATACCGGAAATTGTCGAAACATTAAAAGAATAGCTGTTCGAACGGATTCGAAAGCGCGAAAACTGGATTTCAAGGCGGAGAATTCAAATGTACATACAATGGACTTTTTTCGTTGCGGTTACCGTGTTAATGAAAGCCGCGCGCATGATTTTTGTTTCAATGCTAGAAATAACTGGCGCGGTTTGCATAACGCTGTACAACACGTATCGAGCCTTTTGAAGCTCGATTAACCAGGACCTCGAGGAAAACGTGACCCGTGATAAAGGCGGCGCAAGAAGAACATTTTTCTCCGATGGAACAAATCAGTGAAATGCAAACGTGGATTTATCACCGTAATTATTTATGATCTCATGCCCGACTACGTGTGTGTCTCTGACTATCGACGCGTTTCTGAACACGGGCAACGCCAGATAACGCCGGGCTCTGTTATTAATTGTTAAAGATTTCCTATTATCGTTCCGCACAATAGCGGAACGCGGTTACATAATTGTAAATCGCCAGGGATTCATTGACGTTTTCGAACGAAATGGATTGCCGCGTGTCCCCGCGATATATCACACTCCGCTCACTCCCAGCAACGGTCTGTAAAAAGTTAATGAGAACCTAATCGCGATACGTTGCAAGATATTTTCGTAGTCATTATTCTCCCGCGTCGAGAATTATCGGCTGGAATGTCGCCAGGTTTTTCCCATAGTTGTCGGTACCGAATTATTGGTTTCTTCAGAAACTTGTTTATTAATAACGGCGTTATCTGGAATTTCTGGTCCTACCAAAATTAAAGTTTTTCTGAAATGTGCAATACTGTAAATTTCATGCATTCGTTTGCAAAACATTTCCAACATTCGACGAATTTCAGAACATTGTTCCATTGTTTTCAACTGACTGAAATTATTAAGGAAAGAAATACACGACTGTGTAGCTCGTGTAGACAATTTTTATTTTGCACAAAAACCCACGTGTCGTTTATAGCTGTCGAATAAAATAAATTTGTCCCCGGTTTACGAGAGCTTAAACGGAAACGGAAACTTATTTTCGCTGTAAGTGATTTTACGGTGTTAATATCGAAAAAAACCGAGGATTGGGGATTAACGGGAATTGAATCAAGAATAAAATGAAATCGTCGATAATTAAAATTTATCGAGTCTCGTACCAAGCGTCGTTTTTTGGTTTATTAACGTTGATCATTAAACGAAATCCAAAAGGAATGAAATTGGTTTCCTTTCATTAACCTTGCGCACGAGTGGGCAGTGTGTTCCTGGGGAAAGCTGCGCTTTAGATGCTTCAAATTGATTGATTATTTTATTAGGCGTAGTCTAATAGGCTTCTCTGATTGACTTTACTAAACAAAATGAACAATTTCAAAACGAGTATAAACATCTTACTGTTTTAACTCTCCGTGGGTGAGATTGTCGTATAGTTGCTAATGCTTGCTAATGCTAATTATAATATAGCGTTTCAGGGAGTCTCCTTCCTAAACGTCAGCGCACAATATGCAAGAAGAAGAAATCTCTTCTAGCATAAATTCGTGCAGTTTCGTGTCTTATAGCGTTATCGCGGAGTATCGGTAACGACAGCCGATGTCACGATGGGGTCCCATAACTTAAAAGCCGTGGAAAGAAAAAGCAACACGGCCGGCCTGCCGAACGGTAGCTAATTTCATTTATGAGCAGCGAGAATAACAAACAACGACGTAATTACTTCGTGCCACGCGAAACAGCGTTCCCAATCATACTGGACGTTAACATAATCCCCGATACGACCGGGCGGCGGCTGTAACAAGAATCAATATAAGAAGACGCCGTGAAACACGCATAACTTCTCATTCCCAGTAGCAACCGCTCCCAGCGCCGTTTCTTTTTAGCTCCCATCCATCACGGTTGCCCCGACAATTACGATGAAACAGCAAAACTACAAAATCTTCGATCGCCGCGCGCCGCACCGGTGCGGCGTTAAGCTCATGCACGGACGCTCATGCTACCCGACGTGTGTTACAGCATAATAATTCGCTTGGGCAGGCGAAGCGAGCAAAGCGGCTCTAATTAAGCTCGCCATGGAAACGTCGCAGTAAAGCGCCCGAGTTTATACATCTCTCTCCGGCGGGACGTGGGACGTTAATTAACGACCAGCGTCATAATAAAGCGACAAGAACCCCGACAAATTTTTTCAACCGTCCAATCCGCGCCACCTCGCAGCCTACCACGATTTTCCGGACAAGACCGCTATTTTGTGGGCCGCATTTGCAGATTTTACTAATCGGTGCTTTGCATGCAAATTTTCTATTATCTATACAAGTTGAAATTCATTCTCAAGTTGAAATACTTGCAATTGCACGAGTTCCTTGAAGACACGATTCTAGCCGTTCTATTGGTATGAAATTAAAAAACGAAGTTGCTTTTTGATTAAGGTAAAGGCACCGGTAGTTGACCATTTTATAGAAAAACATAAAAATAAGGATTATAGGTTTTTATAAGCTGTGCACTTTTGACTAAAGCAAATCTCGGATGTCATGCCGTCTGTTGTTTAAATGTCAAAACAATAAGAACATTTCAAACCTTATTTTTTATGTTTTTCTATAAAATGGTCAACTACTGGTACGACCTAAATGCAATAAAGTCTTAGGTAGCTCCATATGAAATTTAAACAAATTCGCTTCAAGACAAAAGATGAATCGATTCTTTCGAGGCTCTAACCCAGAAGACCTTTTGGAATCGCATCGACGCGCGCGCGGTTTTCATGGCCACGATCGCAGAAACCGGAGAACCCGACGATCGGAGGAGCACCATGCTAGTTTGTTGTAATTATTCGCCGCAAAAACGGAATACAAGATGAAGGCGGTGATAAGCCCCGGGTTTTTGCGGCCCGGTCCCGAGCGTGTTCGCCACGAACTCGCGGACTTTCTTATTCCTGTCATCCATTAGTTTTGCCACGTCTATTAAAGGAACGCGGCTCGCAACTCTTCTTCCTCCACCGGGTGCATGCATTAATGAGTAGGTGCATCGCGGAACGGGCCTAATCAGCCTCGGATCAACTCGCGAGCAGCCGCTGTCGCATCAAACTGAACGACCATTTTTACGGGCCAGGAAGACGAGACCCGTTGCCTCCCTAGTGTGATCTTTTCCTCTTCTTGTCCTCGAGTAAGTCACGAAGATTTGCGTGAACAGATTCATACATTGCGATTTAGGTTTCCCGCGTGTAGACGCAACCCCATTCGGTATAGTTTATTTTTCCAGCAATTTTTCTAGTGGAGATCTTGATGAGAGTGTGTCAATACCAAATCTATCGAGCGCTAATAATGCCACTTTTATATTATTCTATAGAAATTATAAGAATGATATACAATCTGTCCCAATCTGTTAGTGCACGTGAAGTAATGAGAAATTTAATCCGTTGGTGACTTTGACGAGCTATTAAGAATTTATGTTGCATGAAATGCCTTAGACTGAACAAAATTTTAGAGTTTCGAAGTCACAATAGCTCCAAGTACAAAAGGTGAAGTCATCGTTGCAGCTAATTTCAAACTTATTTCCATCGAATTTTGCCATTTTTGCCTATTTTCGTAAACGTTCGCAGAGCTTATGAATTTCTATCTAAAAAACTATTTTTCACATTGAGATAATGTATTTTTTCTGTCAATCCAAATGGTTTGACTCACTGTACAAACAGTTTTGTATCTGAATAATTAATTTTACGATACGTTACACCTAATTATAATCTTGATACTAGATCATAGATTATAAAATATATTATAGATTATAGATTATATTGATTACAGGATTTCCTGCCCAATGTTAGCAGGTTTTATACGCATAAATGCAAGGAATGTCGTATAAATGTTATTCGATAACGCGCAGAAACTGTAATTATCCAATCTGTTTGAGATATTATGTTTATAAATAGTGACACACATCACTCGATCGAGGATGTGGAATTTTATATTAACCTTCCTGTGAAAAGAGTTGTAGAAATTAATAATCGTAGCCCACACGGTTTAATCATTTAAATTTTGTTTTTACCGACGTCTGTAGTCATCTATAAAATTAATGAAAAAGCTGAAAATTTAATTACTAAAAGTTCAACTATCCTGGTCACGAAGCTTTCACCAAAAGTAACTCATCTGGTCGCATGACCGACAATTTCGTAATCTCGTCGAATTTCCGCTTCCTGAAATGACTTGATCCGTGTCAGTACGTTTGTACGAGTCATTTTACCTTGTAATTAACACGAGCGTTCAACGTCCTAACACGACGAATTAAGACGCTGAAAGCGACGACGAAACTTCATGATCCTTGGCCAGGAATCATCATAATGGATGAAATGATCTGCATTCCACGGGTTTCAACACATCCGCGGCTTGGCTGTAATGGCGGCTTAGTTTCTCATCGCGTCGGCCTTGACGCGGGATGTCATAAATAATATTCATAAATTAAATTCTCATAATTCTGCCTCTAAGCCACGTTTCTCCAGTCAGCTTGATCTACGTCATTTTCCTCATTCGCCAGCAAAAATGATTCCTTCATTTCATCAAACAATGCAGCAATATTAAAATTTATAATGTCAATTACAACACTTTGAATTTTTTATTATCGTAACTATCTTTCTGTCGTTAAAACATTATCGCCTAGATTTATAGGTTTAATTAATCTGCTCGTCAACCAGGTTCAGTTATCGGCTTAATTAAATGTAATTACATCTGGAATTTAGCGTTGGAAATAGTAAAATTAGAGAGAAATAGAGAGAGATTGTGAAATTTTGTTCGAAACTAAAGTTCGTCTGCATTAATTACAAGCCACAATAGCTATCTAGGCATTTATTTCTTGTCTTAATAATTTTGATTAGTTAATTTTAACTGATAAAATTTTAATTTCTAAAGAAAAGTATGTTACATTTTTGAAAATGTTTTCACTGGTTAGGATCTAACATCTGCAAATTGAAATTAGAAAGAGATAGTTCTTGTAAGAACATCTTTTACTTGTGCCGTCTTAATTAATTAAAAATTATGATTTTCTGAAAATAGTATGTAGGCTGAAAATCTGCAAAAATGTGTTCAGCAAACAGATTATATGCTATTGACACGGTTATAGTGAGTTGCTAGACGGAACTTGGAGTAAATCCGCGATAGATCGGAATTTCAGCCCCGTTTCGAGCGTTAACGATAAAATTGCTACAAAACGTTCGTTTTTATCCTAATCTGTCCTGCATCTTGGCCGAACAGAGAAAAATTTCTCCCAGAACAGGCGATTCCGGCTTTTTCATAGCGAACACGACGCTGCAGCTACAACATCCAGTCCGCGATGTTCTCGTTGTTCTTGTGTGTATCTTTTTCTTGCGAGTTTGTGATCGACCGTGCCCTATTTTCCCGTAATTGGAGCGCGGCCCTCGGGTTGAATTTTACGGCTCCTTAATTGCACGGAGGAAAGTATGCACGCATGACGCGAGTATCTTCTTTGTGATCCTTCCTACCGGATGGGAAAAAAAAAACGTCTTTTCTCTCTGGGGACACGCGTCCGTAACCGCTTAACAGTTATTTGGTGCTGCGTTTCCTTGCAACGCAGACTTGTAGCAGAATTATACGTAATTAGACTCGTACGCAGATGTATCGTGTATGTTAACAAATTTGAAGATTGATTGTAGAAGGCCGAGGGAAACCAGTCTCGGAATAATTGCTCTTCGCGGCCTCCATTTTGGTGAACCTCCGTGGAACCTGTAATCATCCGTGTTCATTTGTAAGGTACAGTGATCCGAAGAACCTGCGGAATGCTAAATTGACTGAAACTTAAGACGGGCTCAATCAATTTTTAATTTATCGAATTTATTTGTGTCGAAAATGAGGTTCTACTCCATGCTCGAATTTAATAATGTAGAAGAAAAATGTTCTCGATGTTTAAATTTAATAACGTAGAAAAGGGGGTTTCGCTCAATGAGAACAATATTGATTATATTAATAATTCCACAGTCTATAAAAGAGAAATGAAATTCAAGATCGTTTACCTAACTTATAAAAACGAGAAGCAAGTTGGATTTATCAACTAGAAAATTTTTTATAGTAACAATAGGACAGAAATGCCTCTAATGTTTGTTACTCTTATTTTCTCGAACGCATAAAGATACGCACTGTAACGGTAAATAATGCAAATTTAATTTACCTGGTAATAATTTTGAAACTCGTAGAGTGATGATGAAAGAAATTACAGATTGTAAATTACAGTAATTGCTTTGTTACAATGCGTTCAATAGAATCACCGGGTCAAAGCACTTTGCGCAAACAGGAACAAATTATTCTCGAGGAATCGAGAGGCCTGTATATGAGCCCGCAAATCAGACAAAGACTCGCGGAAAGCACGATTAGAAAGTCGCAACAAGATTAGAAATTTTCAAGAACGGTTGCCGACCGCGAAGATGAAAACGCAGATAGCGTCTACAATGTTGATCGCATTTAGTATTAATGAGACGCGCTGGGCGGATAACTTGGCAGATTTCGACGCGATTTTCGCAATGTCCTGGAAAATGGCCTCCCCGCGCGGCCCGATAGGGAGGTTCAAGGTTCGTGCGAACCAGTCGCGGACAATAACTGTAGATACAGGCTCGATAGCCGGTTATCCAGGAAAAAAAAGAGTCATTAAGCAAATCATTCTTTGGAACTATGCATGCATGAATTATTCATGCACCGCTCTTCTCGATAATTCTTCGAAACGATGGAAAGTGAAACCTTCAGTCAAGTTCATCGACGTTTCTTCGACGATGGAGTCGACGAACGTCGCCGGACGGGATTCTCGAGCGTTTGATGATCCTTTTCGGGCGGCGCCAAACCTCCGAAATCATTCACTAAAAACTTGAATTATTATCTGTATTCTTGATCTTCTCATGCTATTTTTTCCTCCGTTATTTTTAGCCTCGTCCTGCTGTATCGTTCTGTTCACATCTTATCCGTGCGGTTTCTCTGCGAACTTTTTCTCTCAAATTATCGACAATAATTGGAGAGGTTAAAAATTTGTCAGTCACACAAAAAATAGCACGATATGAACGTTTATGTTCTCAATCTGTACTTGAAAAATTATAAAACTTAAACGACCTGTAATTCTTTAAAAATATATCTTATAAAATAAACAAACAAAGTCCTGATCGCGTTTATTTTATTTATACAATAGGACGTCTTCTTTCATGAAGTAATTATTTCGACTGCATTACTTTATAAATTCATAAAATGATGTTTCTGCTTTCAATAAATATACCTTTTCTTAGTCACACACGTACAATGAGATTTCTTATCTTGTTTGATGAGTTAATTCTATTTTATATTGCGTACACTGTAACACAACGTGCAACGCTTTCGTAATTCCGCAAGATGCCGTTACACGAAACACAATAATGAGATAGGGAATAATTAGGCAAGCAAACCGTATTCATAGCTCGACCATAAACCAAAGGATCGACTTAACCAAACGCGATAAGTGCAGTTTCAACAGGCTGCCGCTCTTAGGAGATCAAACACGGGCCCCGTGACGTCAAAGGACGCAAACAATCTTCGTAAAAACGGATCTCGGATTCATCGTGTCATTCTGCATGCTCCTCGCGAATAAAGGAACACACGTTCATTGTTTACACAAGCTTTTGTGCCCGCAACTATTTCCATCGGAGTTCAGCGACAACGGACAGCTGAGGCCCTCACGCGAGCAACGCGACTTAACTAAATCGCGCAACCGTGAAATTACACCGACTCACGCGTTTATTTTTAATCACGCACACTTGTCCAACCTCTAATTTGAATAGCTTTCCGATTGCTACTCGGTTGCTTTGTTAAGGCGGTAAATCAATTTTCTTTTGCAATTTCCTTAAGTATAAGTCTTGTGGAATTTGTTTGAATTTGTAATATTGACGTAGGAAACGAAGCAGGCGACTCCTGCTGCCAGATTTTGATAAATAAGTATTGTGTGTCTCAAGTTTGATCTACTCGTTTATGTCATAAACCCATAAAACACGTGGTTTACTAATTACGTATTCAAGAAGTAGGGGTGTGCGGGATCCCGGTCGGGACGGGAATTTCCCGCGGGATCGGGATGCAATCCCGAGAATTTCGGAATCCCGAAAACATCCGGGATTCCCGAGAATTGTCGGGATCCCGAAATCAGTCGGGATCCCGAAATCAGTCGGGATCCCGAAACCATTCGGGATCCCGAAACCATTCGGGATTCCCGAAATTGTTCGGGATTCCCAAAAACATCTGTGATTCCCGACATTTTAAGTTTCTCCCTACTTCCAACAATTACCAGCATCCGAAAGCAATTGTGTTCTCGAAGATTACATATCTTATTAATCGGGGATGTTCATGTTAGTAATATTGTAGAAAGTAATCGCAAATTTGGATAATTCTGGCAATGCAGAATTTATTTATTTAAAAAAAAATTAATGAATTAATAAATTAATAAATAAATAAATTATTATAAATAAATAATAATAATTTATTTATTTATTAATTTATTAATTCTGGCTATGCAGAATTTATTTATTTAAAAAAAAATAAATGAATTAATAAATTAATAAATAAATAAATTATTATTATTTATTTATAATAAAAAAAGTTATTTTTTAATAAATAAATTATTATTATTTATTTATAATAATTTATTTATTTATTAATTGATTAATTGATTAATTTTTTTTAAATAAATAAATTCTGCATTGCCAGAATTAATAAATTAATAAATTATTAAATTATTATAAATAAATAATAATTTATTTATTTATTTATTAATTTATTAATTCAATTATTTTTTTTTAAATAAATAAATTCTGCATTGCCAGAATTATCCAAATTTGCGATTACTTTCTACAATATTACTAACATGAACATTCCCGATTAATAAGATATGTAATCTTCGAGAACACAATTGCTTTCGGATGCTGGTAATTGTTGGAAGTAGGGAGAAACTTAAAATGTTGGGAATCACAGATGTTTTTGGGAATCCCGAACAATTTCGGGAATCCCGAACATTTTCGGGATCCCGAATATTCTCGGGAATCCCGAATGGTTTCGGGATCCCGAAAATTCTCGGGAATCCCGAATGGTTTCGGGATCCCGAAAATTCGCGGGAATCCCGAATATTCTCGGGAATCCCGGATATTTTCGGGAATCCCGGACATATTACGGGAATCCCGAACATTTTCGGGAATCCCGCACACCCCTGTCAAGAAGACAATAAAATATATTCAACAAAGATTGAAAAATATAGAGGAAGAGCTACGATGCTGTAGGGATAATCGTGCTACGAATTATCATTCTGAAATTAATAGGCAATACAAAATTTGCATATGTCGTAGTATGTACATAATCCTGGTATAAAGGCATCGTTCTTTACTACTGAAATAATACGTTTTGAAGAAACATTATTTAAGACCGAACCTACCAGGTCCAAATGACCGGTTCTTTATTTTACAATTATTGAAATTCTGTACCTAGACACGTTCAGTGGGAAATAATTGAATAATTTACAATATTTCAGCATACATTATGACAAAATTATCAGAAGTCTAAATAAATTCAGTCTTCACCATGTTTATGCGGTAATAAATAATAGGCTAAGATAAGGATAAGGATAGGATAAGTTATAATATAACAGAATAATAAGATTTAATGAGATGTATTAAAAGTTCTTCGCATCGATTACAGTGAGCAGAAGCGATAAGACGAAATTTGTTCCTTCGTTTAATAATTTTGACAAGCTGGGAATAATATAACGGAGTTCTTGAATTCTTTTAAACTATCACCTGATTGAAATTGCACCTAGTAATTTTCACCATGAACGCATAAAATCCGCAGTCTAGTTGTAAGCATGGCACAAGAGTGGTTCTAAGAATGATACGCGTGATTTTGATCGGATATTGTTTCGGCAGGGGTAGCGTTTAACTAGGCTTTATTAAATAAATAAAAACGGCATCGTTTAGTCGACGACTAGCATGTCGTGGGTTCGCATTAGAGTCGTTCGAGCAGACAACCTGATTTCAAAAGACTGACGCATGGGGGCACGATGGCGTTCCCTTGCGGCGCGGCAGCTGTTCCGAGAAACCGAGCCAACGAAATAATTACCGGCAGCGATTAATTTCGCTGCAGCCATCGTTACGCGATTCCTCGATCGGCCGTGTATAATGAGTCGTAAATCACCCGGGAGTCCGCTTCGCGATACCATGCGAAGATTTTCCGCAAGGCTCGTTCCCAGGGGAGAAAAGAAGACGACGCCATCGTTGGCCCAGCGGACGGGCAACCGTATCGGCCGATTTAATTCATCCTATTAGCACGCCGCGAATGGATCTACATGAAAACGCCGTACACTCGATTAGGGTTGCCACAGAGCCGAGTTGCCACCGGTTTTTATTTCGCCGGATCCCGCCATAAATTCGCGCGCCGACACTTATAGCTTCGTTCCTAATTTTTCTTTCTCTTCTACACATACATACATACGTGCATGCACACCTATGTGTATCCTTCCAAGATTTACATAACCAATTCGGTTTTTATGCGTTGCGCCTTGGAAAAACGCGCAAGTAGAAAGAGCTCTACGATAAAACACAGTCTGCAGAAAAAGATGGAAGATCGGTTTCAGCCGGGGACATTCCCGGCGAGTAACAAGCTGTTTGCGAATAAATTCCTAGCGAAATCTTTCCAGCATTTCTCCGTTTCAGTACGGTTTTTTCGATCGTAAACTTATGGCGGCGGTTATGTGTGCACGCGCGTCAAGTAAATTTAATATGTTTCACTCGTGTTACGTAACGTTATGAGAACGAAGATGATGGCATTCGAAGCGTTCACTTACGTATTGCATATTGCACGGTGTTAAAAAGCAACTGTTATGCTTTTTATTGCAATAACGATCGATTAAGGAGTTAAATTAAAAAAATTCTCATCGACAGATTTCATGATTTCGATGATTATGAAAGAAAAATCAGAAACAGTTGATAGTTCCAGTTTGAAAAGTATTGTGTTCGTGGGACTGCCACTATGAATGATAGTAGTTTACACCTATTATAAATTGAGGGCTCTGAACGGGAGTATTAATGGACAAGATAACGTGGTCTCTTCGCGTTCCATAACATTATAGTTTCCGGACTTCATAGTCTTAGCGTACATTTAGTGGAATTTCTGAAAATTGATCGTTCGTCACTAGAACACAAAATTAAAAAAAAAAAAAACCACGCGCGACAGAAGTGAAACTACTTGCAGTCTAGTAATGTTTAGAAATCAATTAAGATTGGAAATGGTATATGAAGCGACAACAAGATCAGGAACAACTAATACAAAAAAAATTATGAAGTGAAAACAAGATCAAGAACAACTAATACAAAACAAAATCATAGAAAAAGTTTCATTTCAAAAGTAATGAACGATCAAAATTTGTGACACAAAGAAGGAGAGCGTATGAGAAATGCTATGAACTATGTCTCTTTCTTTCCCATACGCTCTCCTTCTTTGTATCACAAATTTTGATCGTTCATTATTTTTGAAATGAAACTTTTTCTATGATTTTTTTTTGTATTAGTTGTTCTTGATCTTGTTTTCACTTCATAATTTTTTTTGTATTAGTTGTTCCTGATCTTGTTGTCGCTTCATATACCATTTCCAATCTTAATTTACTTCTAAACATTACTAGACTGCAAGTAGTTTCACTTCTGTCGCGCGTGGTTTTTCACGCGTTTATTATTTTTTATCTTTGGAGATATCTGCAACCCGTTGTATATGCCACAATAATCAATAATGTTCAAGAAGTCTGGAATCACATAAAATTAGTGGAAACGTATGTAAATAGATGCATGTGCTGTCATAACATAAGCAAGTATTTCTAACCTTTTCGTTTGATCCTACTACCGTAATTTTTACTAAAATCCTATCGCTGCAGCATTTTATTCATTGCTATATATACCAAAAATGTTCTATAATACTCTAATATCGTTGGTTGTCCAAACGGTTGAGGAGTTGGACTACCAAGCGGTAGGCCGGGGTTCGAATCTCCGTTTAAAATTTCGCGCCACTTTCCGACTTCCGTAACATCGTTTCCGTCACATCAGAAAATCGTAACCCTCAGCAAAGAAGTTTCACTTCAAAAAAGGTGAAAGTAGGTGCCTACGTATCGACGCAAAGGATTAATGGGGAAGATAAAGTGGATTTTTCACGTTCGATAACGTTATAGGTGTTAGACTCCACAGTCTCAGCGCACATTTATAAATTGTAGCTACCCGAGGAAATAGAAATCTCCAACAATTCATCATGTGTCAGCGAGACCGCAGACAAAATTTGTCAAGACCGACCGTAAGTAAGGTGCTTAAGTATCGACACAAAGGGTTAATGGACAAGATAAAGCGCATTTTATCAAGCGGGAGACTTTCCTGACGCCGCGGGACGTGTTCGGGCGTCTTTGAACCGTTCCGTTCACCGTCGAACCCGCAGAAATGTTTATGTCCCGCGTCGATCTGCTTGTTCAGCGTCGAGTCCAGCTTACTTACTCGCGGTTGTTTCGATCGTGTGCCGATCGCCGGATCCTCGGCATTCGCAAGACGCCAATGGGGGTATAGAAAAGGCACGGAGTCGGACCTTGAGAATCGAATTTCGATCGACGACCGAGTTGCTCCGTGGCTTATAATTTATTCCGGGATGCAAATAAGCGGAACCTTCGCGGCTGTCAGCGTATCTTTTCCGCTTCTGAAAGGGGCCTCCGGTGGAAAAATGGCCAGGAAACGGCACGGAGATGGACCGGGACCGTTTGTGCGCGTCCCGTCGTTCTATTCCCTGGTTTAACGAAACCGTGTACCGGTTCCGAACGCGTCTTCAAATAAATTTCACGCTTCGACCTTGCTTGAACTTCACTGTAACCCCGCCGGCTTCTATATAGGCTACATGATTTAAATCAGTCGATTTTTATTGTTCCATGCAAATGCCACGATAGCCCGCGTCAGATAAATTTGTAAAGTCCCCGGTTGTAAATAGCTGGTTATTAGGGGAACGATACTGTTCGCTGGATCGGTTAACGTACGCTCATGGCCGTTTAATTTTGTCGGAGACCGATATCGTTTCCATTGTGCACACGATCCGTGTCAGCGATTAGCAGAGACTACGGATTTTACGCGTTTATGGTGCACGGTGAGCGTATTAAACCGCGATACAATCGAAAAACGTAACCAAGCATTAATTAGTCATCCGTCGTACGAACGATCAGATAACATTCGGGACAACAGGTTCACGATTACCTCCGATTATCGAAACAAAAACTTGACGGATTTGGCTTTGAATCTGTTCATTGATCATTGCTCGATCGCACGGTGCGCGGAACTCGCCGGTCGATTTAATCGCGATCGAATTTCTACATACAATAAATATTATACATATTGAGTGTCGTTTCTGGGAATAACTGGAGCCGGAAGTTCTCATGCCGATTGATTTATACACATGTGTATTGTATGCATGTTCCTGGATGTCGAGTGTGCGGCAGGAAATAAACAACAGTTATGACCGAATACGATAGAATGAGAAAGTTAATCGCTATAAAGGTCTATTGGCGTTAATTTGTGAAGTTATATTATTAGGGGTACCCATAAGTAATCAATTATTTGCAAACAATTTGTTTTGCCTTTAGTTTTGTACCGATCGTCGAAGAGGAAGCATTAACGTATTTTCAAAAACGGCAACACTGCGCAACACCTTGATTGCAAACATCGACATTTTTTTTTTGTTTTTTATTGAAGTTCTTCAGACCCTTAAATGGGTCCATTTCGCTGTACAGTATGGTGATACAATTATTAAAGTCGGTGTTTCGATGTTAAAGTGTGTAGTTATAACTATAAAAAAAAATATTTTTAAACAGATAATTTACAATCTTTGTAGCATAACAGAATACAATTGCAAGCCTTAATATTAGGTTTTGCTATAAATATATCTATACTTAGGGGTAGTTGGTAGCCCATTTTGCCTAAGGAATCCAAAAGCTTGAGTCTTTGGACGTCATATTTGTTACACTGCCATGTGACGTGGTTTAAAATTTCTTCACTTTGGTCACAGCTGCACACGCCGTCAGGAATTATACTAAACTTCCAAACGAAGCTCACACCAATAAATTGATTTTGATATAACATTGAACATACGAGCAACAAAGAGTTTGAAGTCAGGCTCGCCCGCACGCAGAATCAAGCGGAATCAGCAATTATATGCAGCAAACAGCGAAACGTGCTGGCCGCACGCGCGCAAACTGTTTTGCACCTACACCATGTAGAGAAGAAGCAGCGGGTAGCTTAAACTGGAACATCTTTCTGTCTACGTATTGTTCCTGAAATCAAATTTACCGCTTCGCGATAGCCGCTTTCCAATGAGCTGGTGCCCAACTATGCGAGCAGCATCAAATTAACGACACGATTTCTAAACATTTTTTCTACGGACGCGGACGCGTGTATCAGCGGCGGCGCTATAATAAGCGCGCACGCGACCGATATACTTCTCATTCTCGGCACTGACCGCTTCTCATTCACCGGATAATGAAAATAATTATTTTCGACGTAAAGCCACAGCCGTTCCGAAAACCAACTGTTCTTCCAGCGCGCTGAACCCAACATGGCGGCCGTTTTTCTAGGTAACGCGATTAGCGTGAAAATTGCATTTATTAGACACTTCAATCGTAATTATCCGGTGGATCTTTTTGCGGAATAAAAATTGTCTTAATCGCGTTGTGTGAGAGAGAGAGAGAGAAGTTATCTGTTAACAATTTTAATAATATTGAACGAGTACAAGGCAAAAGTCGTTCGATGAATCTAAATATGTATTGATTTTTAGGATTGCTCGTGAAAATTCCTATTTTTACGAAAAGGTCCACAGTAGAGAAATAAACAATGTTTTCCAAGCATAACAAGCTTGATCCAATGTAAATATAGGATACCTTATTCCGCAATAAGAAAATTTCTGATCTCATCTACAGCGACGCCTTGACATTAAGCTTCATTTGTGTCAGATTTCAATTAAACCGCGGAAAAGCTGCATATTCGGCCTTCGGCAATTAATTAGAAAATACAGGATTCAAGAATGTAGGTGACAACGATTAAGCGCCGCCATCGCGATGCCGACTGGCGCGGCCGGTTATCGATTCTCGAACTTCCTGTTCCTTGCGTTGTATATTTTCTATTTCCCGCGAGCCGGCAATTTTCTTTTTGTCAAAATAAAACTGTGTTGCGTCGGTGTGAAACAAGACGTACAAAAAATATCGACCGAGTCTATTGCACCAGATTCCTGAATTTATGCGATTCCTGAAGATGCTACAGTTACGCAGACGATGATCGTATTCGTTCTAATTTTATGTTAATGTTTCCTCGCCGCAATTATCTTGATCGGAATTTAAACGATCTCGGGACTACAAAGTTACTTTTCAAAATTCTATTCTCGCAATTAGAACGCTTGGTGCGTTTAATCGATTTGACTGGATCTCTGATGAAGATGCGAGCACAGACTTCCGATTACGTTTCTTTCCACCTATTTCCTTCGACAATTAAGAAATCATAAACGATCCGCGGGATAAGATAAAGCGTTTCGCTATTGAACCCGCTATCGGCTCGATCTTTACCGTATTTTTGTTGTAACGACAAACTAACCGGCAGCTATAGTCGATGGATTAGACCGTGTTAATGGCTTTGCTGCGCTTATGTTACGCGTTATTGTGTCGTAATCTTTATCAGCGGCAGTCCTTGTTGATCATTAATCCGATACATTTGGAAAGTTTATTGCTTCTGCGACTGTTGCTACGCATACTGGTTTCATTACTCTGGCACACTTCTCGCATAAAGTACAGTAAACTCTGACTAAAAAAAAATTGCAGACTAATTTTTTAGAGGCCAATGTAAAGGAGAAATTTTCCTTTAGAAAATTACCTCAAAGTGAACAAGCGACAAAAATTGTTTAAACCTTAAAGGGTCGTTTTTCACTTCATATTATAATAAAAAAAAATCATCTTTGAAAGAATTAATTTCAAAAGCGTGAAAGAGTACAAAGTTATACTCGAGAATGCAATTTTTCAGATGGGAACTGGTATTGATGTTTCATAATAAAAGCAATATTATAAGAGGCTTATTTACCTGTATAAAATATTTTTTACTATCCTTTAAACCCTGTAAAAACAGATATTCCTTCTTAAATTGAACAGATCATCTTCTTGAATTAAAATACTTTACGAACATGATAACCACGAAACGTAGGAGTGAGCTGTTGGGACAAACCGTGCGAAAGTTCGTTTCTCTTAATTATTGGCTGGAAAGGCGAGCAAGTGGTGACACGTGTCACTAATCAGGGCTCGCTAACGATCTATCCGCGGCCTCTTATCTACGTACAAGCTGTTTTATCGCGGTCTGTCGAAAACGCCGTCCTATGTCGTATTTTATCGCTCGCCGACAATGTCCCCCCTCGCTTCTAATGGTTCTTTGTTGTTCGCACGATTTTTTCCGCCTCCACTCCGCACCGTTAGTTCCCGCGATAATTTATTTACCGCGCACGCGACCTCCTGCGACCAACGGCTTCCAGTTTTCGACTGGATTTTTGCGAATCGATCCTCCGGATCCAGTTCTCGGCCGCGATTTTTCACCAGCTAATTACACGACAACTGAAAGCACCGGCCGACTTAATAATATGTTTATTAAACTTGTCCGGCGGCTGATTTATGCACTCGCCTGCGAGGGATACCTCGAACACGCTCGTTGCTATTAGACATTAGGGACAATCAGGATATTCTAGAATTGTACGAGTATTTTTCTCAATCGATCGGATACCCAGATGTCTTTGCGAAATTGATCCCAGGAGCCAAACAGGTGTTATTACACTCGAGCATCACGCGAGCGTGCATAGGCTTTTAATTGCTTGTCTAATACTTGCAATTAGTTCGGCGGAAAAGAGAAATCGCAAACTTGGAGACGTAAATGTTGCACCTGTCATGCACCTGTGTCTCTTGATGTCCACGCGAAGTAGTAAATAAACGAGTTATTATTCGATCTTGCAGGGTAATCGCTACTACGCTTGCGGTCGCGGATGAGAAAATGTTATCAGAAAAAAGTTGTAGAAATTTTTCAAATCGTCTTGTTTTCCGTTTCTAGGTACTGCGGTTACTTTGACTGTAGCAAAGAAAATTGCGTCTTTTATACCGTGTTCCTAAAATTCGGTCGATCGGCTGAAAAATCGATTAAAATTCCCACAGCCTAAAAGTGAGATCACGGATCAACTATGTGGATAGTCCGTGAACCTGTTTCCCTCTGCGCGCAATAAATAATAAACAGACAGCGTGCCATTAGCTTCGGCGTTCCCGAGGCTGTGCAGAAACAGCAACCGAGCGGAAATTGTTCAAACGACCGGAAAACCGCGGTGCCGAGTCCGAAGCGTACGCATGTTCGTTTAACGACAGTTTTAATGAACAATCGTTCGAACGAACGACCGCAGGGATTCAGTCCGCTTCCTTCTAGTCACTACTGAAAACGCGATCGTTTAGGAAACACACAGCTTGAAAACAGTTATCCCGTTTCCGGGCGAGACGATACGGACGAACGATCCTCCCCGTTACAAACTAGAAATCACGGTTTCGCCGCGTTTCACCGTGTCGATTAATAACAAATGCGATGTAATGAGTTGATTAATCGCCCTATCCACCGGCGGGCATGATTAATTAACCCCGCGGAAGACGACACGGACCCGTGGAACGATGAAAACCGTGATCGATTGTCTCGAATATCGACCGCGGGTCGCTTTGATCTCTCTAGCAAGCACAGCCTGCGAGGATACACGATGGATCATTGACAAATTACTTAAGTTTATTAACTGGTAAAAGGGACGGAGCGGAGACGGGGATTTTTCGCGAGGACTTTGATAAATGCTCCAAAATTTCTTCTACACTGTGCGTGAGAAGCAACGTTGCAACATTGCGTTGCGATAGCGTTTCTTTGCGTCGTTGCGTCGACGGGAAACGGGCATTTATTCGACGTATCAAATGTTGATGTAACACTTTGTCTAAAGTCTCTTCGTGTAGTAGTTTCTTTTCGAGGAAATTGATTTATGCGATGCATTCGAGTCTCGTGGCACCAGCAAGTAGAATAGGTAGGCGATGGGCAGACACGCCTAGCCATAGTCAACGAAAAATCGACGTGGAAATATGCTATCCTACGCATCTGTTAGACGATTACAAATATTCGTGATCGATTTTCAAATAGCTCGAGACCTTTTTTGTAGAAAAACCACGCAGTTTTTATGAAAATTGAATCAATCAGCTTGTAAAATATTAAACGACAATCCTAGAAAATAATGGAGACTATTATAACAGATTGATTAAACTGTTAAATATCATTTTAAAATGCAACCGCTTGTATTTTATTTTTAAATCGTGCACGAACTATTGCGATCACCCGATGTAACTACTCGTCCAGATTTTTTCTTTCAGTGCTCAACCGTTACTTCATGCCATTTTTCTCGTAGAGAATATTTTATGAAAGTGTTTTCTCGTCGCTTAAGATGGCAATTGAAGAAACCTTTTATTTCTGAAAAAGTGGATTTCTGAAAATGAATCTAATTTCACTGCTCCGCCAATAGAATAATCGTTATAGGTGTCTGGGAATCTGATTGAGAAACGGGAATCTGTAGTTAAAAGAAAAAATTACGACAATCATCTAGTGAGACTCATTAAACAAACATTAATATTATATGTAAGTGAAATGAAATACAGTAACTAGAAAAAATTGCCATATAATTGAAAATTTAACATATATTAATTGAAAAAAAAGAAAGCATGAATACGAGCGCCGCCCCACCGCGAGAAACAAATAGCAGCGCGCCGGCGTGAACGTGTTAAAAAAAGTTATTGTTAACACTATGCCGTCCGCACGTTTTCGCATGACACCAAAGTGGAGTCACCCCGGACGTCATAGTGTTAACCCTTTGCACTCGAAGCTATTTAAACTCCAAAACGAAACATTTCTTTCGCCTAGAATATTTTCCTTTCATATATTTCTTTCTCATGTTATACATACGAAAATGGTGCAATTTACTCGTACAATACTGAAATGTTTAGTAATTTATTACGTGCAAACGAATTTAATAATGTAAAAAATATTTTGAATAATTGTACAGCAATTTTTAGTGGTACCTTACAGTCACCATTCGAGTGCTAAGGGTTAATAACTCAACAGACTTGAGAAGCCCTTTAAGCAGCTCCGGACACTTCTGCACGGGAGCACTTTAGCTCGGTTTAATTGCAACCTACTTCGAAATCACGCGAGCCCGAGAAGAACGACCATAAACGATGCGGGAAAGGACGTCAGGTTACCACAGAATTTCTCGGGATTCCCGATTCTCGATTACAGCCGATCGAGTCTCAGATTTCCCGGCCCTCGCCGAATGTCAGCCGATCAAGTATGCCGCCAGGCATAATCGAACGACAGGTCCAACTCGGGAACTCTATCCCGGAAATTTTTGCACATTTTTTTCCAGCTTACAAATTTTTGAAACGACAGTTCGGCAGTTTCTCCTTCTTGAAAAGTACTTGGAAGAGGCGATCGACTTCTTTTGAAGAATCCTTTGCTTTCGAAGAAATTATTTGAATAACAATCAGCACACCTCTTTACCACTTTCCTATGTGGATGGCTCGAAATCTGTGTAAATATTTGCCTTTGTACGTGCATTAGGTGTATGCAAATGTTTGAATCCTTTTTCTTAAATTTTATTTTTTTCATACGCGACGTACGAGGCATGTAACCCATTAATTTTATTTTCGTTTCTACGAGTGTAATAGTTTTTGATATATTCTGATACTTCTATTTATTCCACCACCAGTGATATAAGATTATACTAATTTCCCAATTTGGATTTCTTCTGAATTTTGTGCCGAATAACTTCCTATTATTTGAAGTGTTTCATTTAAATCTCAAGAGATAATTTCCTGCTATTAAACACACTTGTTATTCAATAGGAATCGTCTGACGCATTAGTTCATGATCGATTGGTTCTACTTCTTACAATTTTTACTATTCTTACAAAACAAGAGTTGGGCATTTGTACTCAATTTCTAGCTATTAAATGAAATGTCTGCAAGAAGTGTCTTAAAAAAAAATGTTTAAAAGATTGCTAAATGAAACTATAAGTCGGTGTTTGAGCATCATGTGGTTGGCCGTCCAAGGTTTAAATCTGTAATGTTTACGGTTTTGCATCTGCCTAATTGATTTTGATTGTAAATGCATAAAATCCGCAGACTATCGGGTATCGGTGCACCTCGCGAATCACTTGATCCCGTCGCTATTATCCGGAAATCCCGATCATCGTGCGCGCGATAGTGTCATCGTCTGCATGATCGCGGGACTTCCGCGAACCGTCGCGTCGGATCGATTGAACCGTAAAATTCGATCCGACACTCGGCGAATCACCTGTAACCGAAGAACATGTAATTACCTTGCGAAGATGGCAGCGAGGAGGGGGAGAGAGCGCAGTGGATCGTTTTCGGATGACTGAAGTTTTCGGTCATCAATTGCGGTCACTCGAGAGTGCGAATTTTCGATTACAATTATGGGGCCGGGACTTCTCAGCTGTGATCTTCAAGAAGAGGACCCTATTCATGGCCTAACCCTTTATACTCGAAGCTATTTTACTTACCAACAATTTCATCCAATTTAAAAATTTTATCTGACTGTATTTCCATGAACTCTGCAATATACAGGATGTCCCGGTATCGATGGGACAGTTGTGGAGACCGGTGATCCTACATGAGAAAATTAATTGAAAATTGAAAATAAATTTGTTTCATTTGACGCCTGGTTTTCGAGAAAATCTAGTTTTAAAACTCAGTGACCACGCGTGTTACTAAATAGGAATCGTCTGGTCTGATTATGACTTGTCAATATTAATTTTTGAGTACCTGACGAATTTTTAAAGCTAATTTTTTTCAAAAATGAAGTCTCCAACGCAGTTGTTATTCATGATTTTGGTCTTATTTTTAGCTGTACCATCTCCCTGGCCTAACTTGGACCATGAATTTTGGCCCACCCCGTTCGTTACTGTACTGGGAAATTTTGTGTAATTTTATCACGAGTGGAATAGTGTTCCTTGCGAGGGGTTAACGGATTCTTTTTCAGGTCCCGGAAATTACGTGTTGTAAAGTGCTGAAACACGTCCGTGATGGATCTACATAGACGAGGAGTCACGAAACGAAACCACAAAAATCCAAAGTATCAAGATCCAGCCGGAGGAAAACATCTTCCAGGAAGGTCGGCGAGTTTCCAATTTCCGAGACATCGTCGCCTTCGAACGGCATCGTATATCAAAGAAGATCATCGGTGGATACGTTCGATCGGTAGGGAAATTTGGCACGGCGGCTCTCGGAATTATCATTTGATACCCGATAAGCAGCAATTTGCCCTCGTTATGGCAGCACGAACCTCTATCCCCGCGGTGGAGATGCACCGTTGCTCGATGACACGAGCGCTATTTCTGCGCTACGCTAACGTTCGTCAGATTAAAATCGATGATTGCGCCGGGTCGAGCCGGGAAATCTTCCGGCGATCGAACGATACCGAAACCTGTCGACACGTTTTTACGATCGAAAGAGTGCACGGATGATTTTACTGTAAAAGCCCCGCAGTCTTTCTACATGCGAATGATCGATAGATCTCTACGTAGAAAATCTTACGAGTCAATTGTGCAATACGTTCAACGAAAATGTTCTCCTTCTATTAATAATTTTAATGAGGTGGAGGAAACGTTCCAGCGTGTCTACAGGCTTCGTGAATTTGTTTCTTCAGCCAGGAGACTGAACCGTAAATAACGTAAATAAATATCTAAACGGATAATTGCATTTCATCGAGTTCCAACGAACGTTTATTGCGTTCACACTTTCACACACGTCGATTTCATTAGACAGGCGGCAATCTTCGCTGTTCAACTGTTTTATCAACACTATCAGTGCCGTGTACGTCATATATGACTCATCCAATTTTTTTATCTTTGACAATCAGTTTTTACTACAAGCTATTGAGTAAACAAAATTTTGGGGTGAAAATTCACCCTACTATTTATACATATTGTAAAATGCAGCATAATTTATCGGTTTAAAATTTAAAGTTAAAATGGGTATTATATCCTAGGATCTTTCATGAAGCTACTTTCTAAGGAATAATCGTTGGAGGCTGGAGCTTGGGTCGATTTTGATCCAGAGAATAAAAATCGCCATTTTACTGCTCACTTTCAAATCATTGTAATCGGCAGCGGCTCCATTAAGAACGATAGAAGGACTGACAAGAATGCTGTAAATAGTCTCGAGGAATACCAAATGACCAATTGTGAAAGGTCGAACGATTTCAAATACTGATTTAGGGCCTTTGTCAGCTGATGTGGACTGTACCAGCCCGTCAAGCGAACTCTTCATTGGAATCATTCGCAGACAACACGCGAGGCTCATCCTAGAGAATTTTCACCGCGCCAGACTGGAAACTCCGATGATGCAACGCGCGCCGGGCGTATTTCAATGATGAATGGTTGTGTCCTCGCATCACATCAGCTTTCACGGATCGACGCGCGCAAAAATCGAATCGACGGCTTAGTCGTAATTGCAGCGAAGACGCTTGCGCATTTTATCCGCGATTAGGTTCGGCTGTAGGTGCAGTCGCGGTAACTTTCTTTGACGATCTTACGAAATCGGTAATTGAGATGTTGTCACCGAGAACTCGTCTCCACCAGAATAGAATTTCAGGAATTTCGATGGAGTTTTTGGAAAACGGGAGCCCATATTTCCAACAAATCTCTTAAACTTTCAATAAATCTTCAAAAACCTGTTCGACTTCATCCTGATTCATTTTTTACTTCGGTGCACCTTATACCTGCGTGTTGATCTTTTAATGTAAAATTTTTATAACATTTTTATTTACTGGAATGTAGACGAAAGTAGCTATCAGTCCTATTTCGTTGCAAAAATACTAAAATTTATAAATACATCGAGAATAATATTCTTGGATCAAATCTTCTCTTTTCAATTTATTTGGAAATCATCTCAAGATTCTTATCTTTTGTTCCTATTCCGAACTTTTGTAATCTTCTCCAACAATTTTAAAAACCATTGCGGAAAGCATGCTATGGTTTCAAGTTAATTATAATTGTTTTTTGAATATAATAATTAAGTGTAAGAGGTTGAAGTCTCTCCTTTTAATTTATTTGAAAGCAATCTTAAGATCACTGCCTTTTGTTTCCAACTCCAAAGTCACACGACAGCAGAAACTATTGTATGATGTCAAGCTTATCATAATTCCTTTTCAAAAATCATAATGAAAAACGTTAAATGCGTGTTTCAAGTCACCATATTCCTAAAAAATCCGATCCAATCAGATAGCGTTTTATATACGCGTGCCGATACGACGTTTTCTTCGGAACAGCCAGGTGTCGGTTAAATTATGAACGGCAGAGTATACTAAAATTTTTCACCATCGATAAAAACATGACATACACTTGGAAAATTGTTGCATGTATCCGTCGCAGGCGGCTTTCGATTAGACATTCCTGGAACGTGTATACGATGGTGCTTAATGAAAACCGGCGAGTATCGGCACGAGCGCAATCGGCGAGCTTTATCAAAAACCAGTAACCGTTCAACCCCATGACCTTTTCGGTAATTTAGCGACTGAACGAGTAATGCAATTTACGCGACAGCCTGCTAAATACGCGAGTGCCGCCTATTATGGCCGGTGTTCGTTCGAAGTCGACATTTCGTATGATTATTGCGACAGTCGCTGTTCTTGGAACCGGCGACGCGTTGTCGTGACAAGAATATCGTTCCGCATGGAACTCCGTGAAATTAGCAAACGGCACCGAATTTGATTTACGGATCGATTAATCGCTGGCTTCCCTCGGACGATTATTATCGAACGAATGGAGATGTCTGAAATTTTTGTACAGAGCTGTTTAAAAAATCACTTTCATTGGAAGAATAAACAACTCTATTGGCGTCTGCAGAAATTACGTTCATTTGACGTTTTGATAGCATATTAAAGGATACGCGCGCTTGTTAGTAAAAATTAATAAGACCGATTACGTACGAGGATATGACCTTACACACTATAATCAAACTTACGAGCATCGTGTGAGAAACGGAGGCGGGAGTTTCGAATGCTCTCGACAACAGCTCTACCCACTTGGGTTTCGTAACAGAGCTTGTTCGTGGAACCAACGTCCTTGCACGTCACACGTATTTCATAGTACTTGATCGACCTCGTTTACTTACAAATGTATCTATGTATATTTTCTACGGCTTTTGTATCTATTGTTGTTGCGCGTTTGTTCCATTCTCATTTTATTGTGCTACCGTTTCACCGCTTAACTTTCCGTTTCAACGATACAATGCGCAACAGAACGATACCTTTATTATTCCACCACTGCTATTTCTTCCTAAAACAGCGGTATACCGTACTATAATGTAATTATAGTAAATTAAAAATAATATTTTCACTACTTCGCTATTTTAAATTACATTTACCCATTCTTGTCATAAATGCATAAAATCTGCAGTCTAGCGATTAGTGAACAAAGTAGGATCAGTTTCTCCTACTTTTGACGAATTAACTGGATGATTCGTCGATTAAGAAACAGTGAAACACAGCCGTGACAAGCCCAAATCAGATAAAAAAAAAAAAAGAAATGAACGGTGTTTTGAACATTCGTTTTCATAGAAAGCTGAACAATCAAAATGCGTTAATCAACAGAATTTTGAATTTTCGATTGCAATCGCTCGTGGAACTTGTCGAACTCGCCGTGGTGTTAACAGAACTCGCGGAGCGATTAAACATGGTGCGGGCAGTTCTAGGTTCAATATCTCATGCACAATTAACTCTGGATAACGCGAGCTCGAAAACTTTCATTGAGAATTAACGAAACTCGACGACTTCATTCGTTTCTTACCGCGTCCGGTAAAGTGGGCATAAATCATACGAGTCCGTAGCGGTGTAGCAGTTGGCAGCGTTGCGCGCGCGAACTCGTTCAGTCTGTCGCTATAATATCGAAATTATTAATCGGCGGAATACTTTTATCGGGCGAGGGGGGGGGGGGCGAGAGGGGCGACAGGGGCGACCGAGAGATACGGTTTCTGAATTATGGGACACGCACCGCGTTTCCTTTATTTTACTATTGCCACAACGTTCTACGCAGTCAAGTAGAACTCTCGCGAGACCACGTTCCTCGGGTGTTCCCGGGGCAGGGCCGTTTGCCTATTTGCATTTCCAATAATTCTCGACAGTTTTCTTTGTTTCCGTACCGGTATCGATCAAACGCTTCAAACATCGATTACAGTTCGGCCGAGCGGTACAGAGACCGACCCCGGAGACAATTACACGTACAGTTAAAGGTATCCGGCTTCTCGCGGCGGACAATCTAACGCGTAATCTGATCTACTTCCATCGGACACACGTGGAACCGGGTGATCCATGTGTGGGATTTCGCAGCTGTTTGAAATTTATCGGAGGCCCGGTATGTTAACGGCTATACCCGGGCACACACAATCAAGACAAATTGTCTAGGGAGGAAAGGGGGCACTTATAATGTAGCGATACGCGCGTAAACCCGACAGTGACACGACACTATGCCAACGATCAAATTCTAGCAGACCATGGGAACGCCGTTTTGCGCTGTCACTTAACTTTCTGTTGTTCTACCAGATCGTTCCTGATCTAACTCTTCTGGACTCTCGATACGTTGACCGCCACTTTATTCGTCAAATATCATGGTTTCTTCGAGCTGGTTTTATTGCAAAGACATCTCTGAAATACTTTTGTGGCACCAGCAAAGTTTGTGAGAAATAATTCATAATTATTAGACAGCGGATCTTTATGCAAAATATGCAAAAATATATGCAAGATATATGCACAGTATATACGAAATATATGCACGGCATATTCAAAAACATATGCAAAATAATGAAACCAATTGTACATTGTATACATATTTTCATTTATTGTTTGTTGTAATTTGCATTGCAATATGTAACTATGATTTTTCCATATTGTCAACGGTAAGTTGATGTCTTTTCTGGCTAAAGATTAATTTGTATACTGAAAATGTCCTTTCAACATCACAGGACGTAATTGGTGCGTATTTGTACTTTTTCCAATATCTTGCATCAATTTCGTCTGGTCCTTCAGTAGTGGATACATATAGAGTATTATTAAGTTTTAATAAAGGATCAAATCCTGGATATTATTTAAGATCTTCTTCCATTTATTTCGAATTATTTCTCCACAAAAACCGGGTACTCGTTCAAGCTCTCTTCAGTAATATCAGTAATTCATTTCACTGATTCGTGCAATAGGAGTCCTTTTGTTACTAATTTTGTTATGGTAACTGGCAATCACCAGAAATTAGTTGCAATATACTTTAAGTCATCAAATAATGTTTCATTTTTCATCACCCCTTGGGGGCTAATCTAACGCAACTTACATTCCTGTCATCGAATGACTCAATAACCTGGAAATAAATGACAACCTGAATGCCTTATTTTGTTTAATTATTACAAAACAATACTGACTTCTCTTATACTGTGCACATGCTCTGCATAAAATATTGCCGCTTCTAGCCATGTCCCCCATCTTGTTAGAATAGGTTCCGGTGGCAATGGAACATTTGGTAGCCTTTCTTTATAGCATTCAATACGATGCGGTGTCTTCGACAATACTTGTTTTATGGAAGATATTAATTGCTTAATTACTGGAAAGTGCAATCGTATTTCCTCTGCTACCCTGTGCAAGCCATGTGCTAAACATGTTACATGTAATTCATATCACGTAACGGTTCTTTACCATTATGTATACACGCACACATATACATATGTAGCATTAAATGCAAAATATGTCAAAAATATGCAATATGCAGAATGTGCAAAGTAAAAACTGTATTTTTAAAATCCTCTATAAACAACGTAAATTTCTGTCCGGGTCCAATAAGTTTACTTACTTTCTATCGAAATGTGCATTTGCATAAACATCCGCTGTCTATTCATAATTATACATATTTCGATTCACTTGAAACTCGACCTTTATAATCTAGAGAGTTATACCTATTTACAATGTTAATAACATTTCTGCAAGTATTGCAGTTTTATTCCGAAAGAGCAAACTGGGGAGCAAAGAGAAGCTGACGACGACGTCCCTTGAGTCGTGCGCACCGTGACGAGCGACCGCAAACGTTGCGGATTGTCGATCGGCTCGCGACTGAAAAACGCGAAACTGTGGGCAACGCATGATTAACTTTTCGCGCCGCTTCTACGGCTATTCTTGATCTCGACGTAAATGCAATTACCCACCTACTTATTCTAGGTGGCAACAGGCGTCGGGGAGCGCATAAATATCCGGCCGGCGAGAAAAATCCGTCGCGGCGAGATGCATGTCGGGGGTACCGGGCTGCAACGCGTGCACCGCATGCAACGCGTTGCTACGGAATGGGCTCGAGTGTTGCGCGAACCAATGGCCGAGCCGGGAAAGAGACTTAGCGTACTTTATGCGCGGCCCGCGATCAGGCAAGGACACGCCGAAAGGGTACGGTATATGTGTATCGGTGACTGCCGTTATTAACGATATTCCGCGGCACAGGAGTCGATAAAATATTATGCTAATCGGTCTGGCAACACGCGGAACCTATTTTCGCGAAGCCTAGAGCCGGCCGCAGAAACTGGACGCCGCTCGTTGTACCTTGTCGAACAGGATCGATTAATAATACTAAGAAACGGCAATTAACGCGCACGATACCATCAGCCGATTCGCTAAACGCGAATTTATACCTCTTCACTTTGCATGTATACGCTGGATCTATAAACTATTTCAACACTATTCCCATTCTCGAGAAATTCCCTCTGTCGTTAAACAAAAATAGTACAGTATTTCGAAATTTATCTTAAACCTCTTTACTTTTGTCATCCATCCTTCATCCTTTTCTTTTTATCGAAAATGTAAAAACGTTAAAAAATTTTTCTCACGAGTTAATCCACCATAGACTCGAAGGGCAAAGACTCCACTATACACATGTACGATTTTTTTGATCAAATTCACCTTTTTGCAACTCAAATTTTTTTTATATATATATATGATAATAGTTAAACGTAAAAAACATAAAGCGACAAAAATTACTTAACATAACAAGTATTTATCACACATAAATGCATCTATAATGGTTCTTTTGCTGCTGCGCGGGCTAATTTTATGTACATATTCATAGTAAACGCCACAGAATGATTAATAACATTCGCTAACCATTCATGGTTTCAAGTATCAACCAAAATATTCCTCGCACGGAATTGATACATGAAATTATCACGAAGAACAGTAGGAGAACCATCAGGTGCAAATGAATTTATGTATATGCCAAATAAATATTGTACGTTCGTTGTTACACGCAATAAAATTTCGAATTCCGGACTGATCGATTTTCTTTGATTTAAATAATTTAAGGAAACAAATTTTTCGGAAATCTTGCTTTGCAACAGGGACATGTTGGTTCGCAAAAAGCGGAATACGATCCGCAAGAGGGTGAACTTGGAATGCTGAACCTGTAACTGTCCTATCTAATTCCCTGATTGCTGAACAATAACATTCATCATCCGCAAACTGCTTAGCGATCGGTCATAGGTGGAAAGACAAAGATTGTGGTCGACGAGCATGAGTTCAACGAGTCTCGCTGGGGGCAGCAGAGCTTTTAATTTCGACGTTTCGATTAGATATTTGACGTGTGGCGCGAAGTGCATACTGCACCACTGTCTCGTGGCTATTTATAATGTTTGACAAGCGGCGGTAGATAAGTGAAGTGGCTTGTACGGGCCGCTGTTTACGCCCTGTAATTGCGAAAATTTTGTGCTGCTGTCGGTGCTCGTAATAAATCGAAACGAGCGTGTCGTAACGCCGGTGACACAGGGACAATGGAATTCGGTTGATTCCTTCGAAAGTAATTCCACGTTAATGCGATTCGCTGTCGATTGTAATTAATCTGGCCGGACGAAATTGTCGTCGGGTGTAATGATCGATCACGGTCGATACAGCCAGGTTTTGTATATCGTTACGGCGTGGCGTGTATGTACGTGTATCGAACTGTGTCGATGCTGACGGTGTTTTCAATGCGCGGGACTACCGTCGCCGCCTGGGTGACTTCAATGCGTTAGTATGATATAGCAATTCAGCAGGATAAAATTAGGAGGAACATTCATTTTCGCCGATCTTATGGACTTTTTTGATAATGTTCAATTTTTATAGTAATTAGACCGCGGGTTTGATATATTTATGCGAAAAATAATTGGGTCGAACAAAAACTGAAAAGACAAGGAAAATTGGAAAAATCTTTAAGATGATTAAAAATACATTTTCCTTTAGCTTCAGACTTTTAGAAAATCACTAACTAGATCACTATGTAAATAATTTTTTAGTAGAAAGACCGGAATTGTGGAAATCATCGACCCAATGTTTTTCAAAACGTATTCTATAAGAAAATATATAACCCATGTAATCTTGATTATTCTTACATTTAACAAATCGCAGATATACTTCGAATACCAATAAATATCTATGCAAAATCCCAATGAAGAAAGGTGAAATAGCTTTTCTGAAAAAAATTGCCAACTGTTTCGCACAAAAACGGCCTCGAAAACTCAGAATGCCCCGTTAAAAGAGGTCCGTATCGCGTTGTTAACCCGCAATAAAGTCCGGCGACGATCTCGTTAGCAAAAGCGGAGGAAAATTGAAGATCGAGCAGATCGGAGGCCAGTTTTACGAGTCGGAATTAAGTGACAGTGTTGCGAAACGATCGCTCGGCACACGATGTTCGTCGCATCGGACGGGCCAGGCTCGCACAATTGAATTAATTATCGCGGCAGGACGAGAAACGATCGCGAGCCAGATTTCACCGTCATGTCCTATTAAGATACTAAATCACGCCGGGCACTCGGGATACACGAAACTCGCATTAGCGTTCATAACCGGCCGTATATCCGAGGATCCATCAAACCCTCGCGAAAGGTGCACATGACGCGTAACGATCGGCGAAATTGTATCTGTAATGCGTATCACTGACTGGCCATGGGAAGTACTCGGAACTCGGCCGATCCAGCACACCCTGCCACTGCAGACACGCATCAACTTTGTACAGAATGATCAAGAATTGGTGGCCGATACAATATTTCTGGGTGCTTAGCACCAGATATACAGGATCAGTTCGGATTTAGGTGAGCACAGCATTATTTTATAAGTGGGACACAATGTACATAGTTGCTCAGCTCCAGCCAGGGATTGGTCTTGGTTTACAATATCTTAACACTAGAACTACCGAGTAATAAATGCAACTGATGAATATTGCTTTGTAATAATGATAAGACTACATCTATTCAAACCTAATACCATTTTTATTCTAACATGTGCTTCAATGAAAAAGTTCATTCAAAAAATTCTGATGCAAACATTTTTATAATCTCGGTAATTGTGAAAGAAAAAATTAGGAACCAGTCACTTTGACTGGTTCGGTAGATCTAGTGTTAATTATGCTTATAATCTTCCGTTCTCAAACTATAGTCCACTCTGACGCTGGCAATTGATGTTCTATGTTATTGCTTCGGTTCTTATACTTATCACAACCCCCTTCTTTTCTTTTTCTTTTGTATCCTTTCTAGCCAATCTACAATTTTAAGGGAGCAACTTAAAAGATCTATACAAAACAGATATCACGATTATTAACACCGACTGCCAAGCTAGAAACCTAAAAAATTCCATCAGATCAATGTGTTATTTAATGAAATAAAAATTGAAAGAAAATTATATGTATGGTATTGAGCAGTCCTCCAACTTTTTGGCATTTTACAGATCCTAATAAAATTTGGTAGGATTAATATATTAACGTAAAAATTCATTTTAAAACTTGGACAAATAATTCCGTCACCCACATATGGGTGACATGGCAGTCAACGTGTTAAATTGTATTTCCAATAATTCAGTGATCGCTACACGTTAAAGCTAAATGCTGCGACGAATTAACGACAGGACTGAAAATGCTCTGGATTGCAACACGTTGAAATGAAAACCTGAAGATAAGACGATCACGAAGATGTCTGGCATCGGTGCAACGGTTGCGAACGGTACACATCGGTGCCCGAGGAGAGATCGGAGCACAAGGGTGTAACGATCTTGTCGTAGGCTTCCCACGACCGCGATTTCCAGCAAAGTCGAGGAAGCGGCGGCGTCGGCTACCGGGCCGGCTAATAATGAATATTCAAGGTTCGATCTTGTTCAACCGGGGGAACCGATCCCGATATCTGCTTTGGAGATCGATTATGCGCGCGGTCACGCATTACGTCGCGTTCAATGCTCGTTACTGCGAAACAGGGAGTGCTATTAATCACCTGTTCCGCGGCCTATGCAGCAACGGCTCGCCGCGAAAAATCTTCGGAGAGAATTGAAACGTACACCTCTGACACACTTTCTAGGCGTATTGTGCGGCCGTCGATACCGCGCCTCGTGCTGCCGGAGGATGAACGACCGGAAGAGACGAAAAAATAGACAGAGATGGAAAGAAGGGTGGGAGAGAGTGGGAGAGAGGGGGTGGAACCAGAGAAAGAGTGAAAAAATTACAAACGAGCAGAGAGTTATTTCGCGAATTGATTGATCGTCGAACGTCGATCGCGTGCCGTCATTTTCACGGCAGGACGCGCGTCAGGGTGACGGAAATGGGACGAAGAATGGCACGCGCCTCCTTCTGACAGCGGGATTTATTGCCAGGGTGCCGATCAGGGGGTCAGACTTTTCGACACGGCCGCTGACGATGATCAAAAGGACCGTTCAGCAAACGCGCGAGAGACTAGACGGTTTTGCGGCTCGACAGTGTGTCATTGTAGGTAAAACGTCAATTTTTTTTTTATAGTCGGCGATCTTTGACACAGAGGGTCTTCTTCCTTTCGAGGATCAGCGAGGTCAATTTTTGGCTGGTTTTATTGAGCTGTCGATTTGATTCGTTCGACGTTCTCGGATGATTCAGCTCGAAATAGGAATTACTTTAATAATCTTTGTTAACACGCAACGGTTCGCACTGAGCGCTTTTGAAATGTTTATTTTTCGGTGTGCTTTTTTGAAAAATATTTCAACTAGTTTTTCCTTTAAAATAAACACCATGTTAATCGATATTGTCTCCGAAGGAACAGACACGTCAGATTCGAAAGAAGCTCGAGACCTGTTAATTTCATTTATAGACTTCATTTAAATAATGCCACTTTTATGCGATACGGTCAGCCAACCGTACGACCCAAGCGGATGGCCCAGATACCTGCGGCTGCTGCTCGCTGGCAATTAACAGCTCGGTCTCCGTTATTAATTACTGACGGATATTCATAGTCGAGTGTTTTGCAGACGATACTTTGAGGGGTTTACACGCGTTCTTCGGATGTTTGAAATCTGACACATCGATAGGAGTATTCTGTAAAAGCTAATTGTAAGTTTGCAATTATAAAAGAAATTGCACTTTGGACAATTCGAACATTTAAGATTACACCGTGGATCTTCGTGTGTTCGTGTCGTATTAAAAAGCTTGGACATTTCATAGATAAAATATCATTTTGTAACTGTTTTTCTCAACTATTCTGTTTCGAATTCCTACATAGCTACTCAGTCTATTTTTCGTTGTTCGAAAATATGCAATTATCGCAGCCGAATCTCTCAACAGACGTACAGTTGATATTATAAAAATAATATCGCGGGTCAACTCGTTTAAATAAGACTTTCCATAATTACGGATGGAAAGTAATATCATCGAAAATGATACAAATAAAATAAAAATAAAATATTCTTTCACAAGTACATTCGTGACAAAAATTCGTGGGTGTAATTTGAAACAGCGGAAACATTCAAAGAGCTTGTAAATATCAGCACATTCTTTACAACTTAATAAAATTATAAAAGGGTGAATCACAGAAACAATTTTTATTTTGCATAATGACCGTCTACCGACGATGACCATCGTTTTGGAACATTCGGCGGCTAAGAAGTGCCAACAAGCGGTAGGAAAATTGATGACCCATTAAATTTCGTACTACCTTATCACAAACGTGTCCAGGCACGACAGTGGTCTCTTGAAAGTATCGAGGAAATAATACAGAAAATGTGGCTGAGTTTATAAATATTCACGGCACTGTAGCTCGTCGGCCTGTTACGTAAAGGCATTAACGTTAATTCGATAACGATCGCCAGGGACCGGAACGAGACCGGTTACACAGGACACCCGGTATAAGCGCAAGGTGGACGGCCTTCGGGATTGGGTGTATTTTACAGTTGCTGGCCGGTTGGTTCCTCTGTGTGCCAGCTAGCCTGCACACACGCGAAACCAGCCAAACTCTTTGCCGAGAGCCCAGTGCTGACTGCGAGACCAGATCTCTTTTCTGGTCGCGGTTTAATGACGGGATTTAGTTGATCCTCTTACAAGAGCCGTTAGCCTTTGACTAATTGAGGAGCTCTCCGGATTAAGGGCGTTCCTCCAGGTATTCCCTCTTTCTGATTATCGTGATCTCATGATCTGCCAACCTTATTATTAGACCGCGAATTTCATGCGTTCACAACAAATTGCTTGTACGGCGCGGCGCACAGTGTACCGAAATGCCTATTTTTTGGACAAAATTCAATAACTTTTGTTCTGTTTATGATAGAGATACGAAACAAAGCGGGTTTTTTTATTTATATTGAAAGCAATCTCAATATGATATTATTATAAATATAGTCATTTATTTAAACATTGAAAAACGATATTTATAAACAAAATTTGTTTTTATTGCTGGTTTTCAGTAGATGAATTCTTAGTTCAGTTCTTCCGAAACTGAAACTTTGTTTTAAACTATTATAACATTCGTCTCCTCGACACAAATAAGAGTTGTGCTAATTCGTTGTGCACGGATGTACTATTTGATCTTCCTGACCGGTTCTTGCTGCATATTTTGTTAAATAACTCTGAGATTTGCAGGTAGTTGCAGCTGAAACTTATACAATTCAAAGTATACTATCTTACCAATACAACGCAATCAAAATCTCAGCGGAACCTTGCGGAACTTTTTAACAAAACGTAAACAAAGTTACACTATGAACGGATATACTATTTGATCTTCCTGACCGATTCTTGCTGCATATTTTGTTAAATAACTCTGAGATTTGCAGGTAGTTGCAGCTGAAACTTATACAATTCAAAGTATACTATCTTACCAATACAACGCAATCAAAATCTCAGCGGAACTTTGCGGAACTTCTTTTTTATCCTCTTCCAAAGATTAGGGAAACCAATGAAACTGAATGGTTTCATTTCAGGTTAATTATTATATTGCATATATGTATTACACAATTTTTGACGATAAACTACAATTAGCCAACTCTTAGCCGTCATTTTCTGAAAAGATTATTTCTTATAATCGTTTTTGGATCATAATATAACGTGAACAAGTTACGCTATGAACTGAGTTACTATTTGATCTTCGTAAAATTCGCTTACAAATTCGCTTGTAACTAATTACCTACTAAACTTTTTGAATTTTTTTTTCAAAAAATGATTTATTTGGACATTTTGACATAGTATGGACATAGTTTTAAATCGATATGAAACAGTGACTTTTTCGATTTTTGTCCATGGTTCGGTACACTGTGCGGCGGCCCGAGAATCATAGCAGGGAACGTGTTAAACAAAGAATAAAATTTTTGTTTGCCTCCTGTTGCTTGCAATCGATGCAGAAAATTTGTATTATACAACAAAATTCAAGGAAAGATTATTTTTCCTTGAATCCTTTCCTTTTCCCTTGCTTTTCGATTTATAAAAATGATTAGAACGAAAAACACATTTTGTTGCTGAACGCTGCTCACTAATTTTTGAAAGGCAGTCTTCACCTGGATCACAAGAATATCGCTTCCTGAATTTTGTGGTTAATACCATATGCATAAATACAGTTTGTCAAATTGCGAGTGATCGAAGATTTCGATACGATATCGAGTTTCGTTTGAGAGCACGTAGAATATTCGCACGAATTTCAGGCATTCGTGAAAAGTTTAACGGAACAATTAGGAATCGTTTAAAACGTCCGAGAAATATTTTTTCAATATCATATTTCACCGATAATAGCATTCTTACGAATCGAATAAAACATTGCTCTTTTCCGTCGGCATCTGCGAGATCGTTGCGAGCAAATATCTTTAAAAAGAATTTCAATTCTGGAAGCTAAACTGTTCGAATACAATAATCTAATAAAGCTACGGGCTCCAGATTCTTCGGCGATCGAACAGGGGAACAGCAGCAGCCGGGTTTCAACACGATTTCGCTTCAACTTTCCTTGTCGTTTCGGTGATTTCGCGACGATGGCAGTTCACGCGAATTCCGGGCATTCTCCGTGTTCGGAACGCGAGAAGTACGAACCAAGTAGAAGGCGCGCATGAGTTTGGACAGTCGTAAATTTGGTATATTGGTCGTTCGATTAGCAAACCGGATATTGTTGTGTGTTTATAGCAGAAGCCAGTATATAAAGTGCATCAAAGTAGAAATCTCAACAAAGTCGAACAGAAATTTAGTATTCTTCTTGGGTTATAGACTGTCTACGAAATCGCTCGGTCAGAGCGTTAAATCTGCCTAACATGGTCGGGAAAGGCATTCTTTGTCCAACGAACATGTGCATTCGGGTAATAAACTTTTCTCTAATTCTGGGCTTCATCGTCTAGTCCCTGGAAACGTGACTTTGCGCGAAGATCGACTGGACGGACGTCAGCATAATCAAGCGGGGAAGCAATAGGCGCCGATTTCACTTCGGAACGAGCGAAGAATAGGGTTTTCACCTTATCTCGGACTCGGCGAGAAACGCAAAAGGATTTCCGCGCAAAAGTCCTCGCGGTTCACGTTTGCCGGGGAAAAGTTCGGCAAAAATCGAACTCGCGCGAAACGTCAAGGATACCGGAAGGATTGATGCACGTTTCACCGTGTTGTATCCAGTTACAAACGCCGGCTGTTTCGATCCTCGATCACTTTCGAAAAGATTCGCGGCGCGCGCACGATTTGCATAGAGTTCGAATGTCGATCGTTGCGAAATCGCGAAGGGACTACGGCACGCGGGACTCGGAACGCGGAGGCACGCGTAATTGCACGGCTAATGAAAGTTTCATCGGCGGAATCAAATTGCAAATGAAGCCCTTGACATTTCATTTTCGAGCGAGAGCCGCGGAAGAATCGAGAACATTTTCAACGAGCCGCAGGAATCCCGCGAATGCGTCGCGACGCATCGCGATGCTTCCCTCGTCGGATCGAGGGAAAACGGCAGGAAATGCCGCGTTGATTGAAGCATTAGGGGAATCCGCCATTTTTGCTGCGCTTCATGCTAGATTCGTTTTCTATTGGAATGTCTTTTCCATATTTACGGTGGATGCAAAAAGTAGTTTAACCCTTTGCACTCGAAGCTATTTTCACTCCGAAACATATACATATAAAAGTGGTGCGATTTACTCGTACAATACTGACGTTCTTAGTAAATTTATTAAGTAATGTATTAAGTACAATTTAATAATGTAAGAAATATTTTTAATAATGATACAGCAAACTTTATTGGGGACTTACAGTCGCCATTCGAGTGCTAAGGGTTAAAATTACATTTCCGATTCACGAGAAATTATCAATATGAGAGCTATGATAATTTCGACTCATTTTGAAGCTCGAAGCCTTTACTTTCGGAGATAGTAAATCATGTTGAAAATACTACAAATTTAATCGTCCGTGGAAGCAGCAACAAATTTTTTTATTAACCCCTTGCACTACGATTTATTTTACGGTTTCAGTGATTAAAACTTTTTTATAATTCGTAATTTCCTAAAAAAAAAAGGAGAAAATTTATATTCATTGTATACTTATATTATACATTGTATATTTATACATTGTATATTTATATAAATTGTATATTCTTCAGTAGCTGTGCATTAACAACGCCAAAATAGAATTTTATTTCGGGGAAATTAATAACATACATATTTATTGGACTCTGTTCAGAATCTTCATCACGAGTCTGACTCGCTATTATAGGGCAACGGGTTAATGAATTCATCACAGAGTTGAAGATTGAACGATCAGTGTGTGCCGGTGCCAGTCCGGTGAAGTATAGTGTAAATCGACCTTTAACGGCGCACGGCGTTCGGTTGTTCCGGCGTCGAACGAATTCGCGAACAATGGAGGAAATTCGCATAGAATCCTGCCGAGGAGGGGAGGAGGGGCGAGGAGAAGAAGAAGGAGAAGAAGAGGAAGACTAACGGGACCGTTTGCATGAGAATTCGGGGAGCGGAGAGATTCACCGGCGGATTAAGAAACGAATCCCCTGCCGATCGTGGTCGCGTCTCCCGGTGACTTCCTCGTTTTATGCGATTCTTTCACGGGCGCTAACGGTCCGGGAACCCAGAGACCCGGACCCAAACCCGGGGGCCACAATTTTCGGCGGCCGCAATTAAATTTTACTGCGCCGTCGTTGCGTGTCCGCGTAACTGTAACTCATTCGGCCCGCTTTTGTCCTGTCATTAGAGAACGACAACGGCGCGCCCGGCCCGACCCGGCTCGGTGTTTCCTGCGAATCCTGGATCGGCGTAGATCTCGAGTTACGTCATCGGCCGCCTCGCGAGGATCCTTCGTTAAGTGCGCACTCTCATCTAACCATACAGGGTGCATTCGTTAACTGGGCCGGACTATAACTTTCAAGAATAATATTGTAGAGCAAAATGTTGAGCATTATTTAACAAGGTCTATCGTCAAGCAGTCACAAAAAAAAAAGTTGGGAAGAAGAAATAAGAGTTCGGACACTGTGCGAAAAAATTAATATTTCGTAAGATATTTCCAATTTTTTTTTTAAGATCCATAGACATTCGTTACCCTTCGTATAATAATTAAGAGCGAAAGCTCTTCTTTACGCTACTCTTGCATTTCGTTGACATTCTTCTCCTCCTAAACCGCTCGACCGATTTCAATGTAATTTTTTTGTACACATATGCATGTGTCCTCCGAGAAGGTTTTCTCGGAAAAATAAAATCGAAAATCGGACAAGTCATTATGTAAATAAAGAAGAAAAACGAAGGCTCCCATAGAGAATAATGGAAAACATTAAAGCGCGCAAAAATAGAATTTTGTTTCAAAGTTCTTTTTTTAAATTAAAATGCAAGCACAAAAACGTTCTGTTTTCGCTCAGTGCCGCGAAGCGCTACGAATTTTTCCTGCGCACACAACCTTTTTAGGACCGTTTTTCTCGAGTTCTAGGACATATTTTTTTTAACCATTTTGCATAAACTTGATAAAGAAAGTAAGGGCTTCAATTTAAAGTACGATTTTTCGGTAGAGCTCTATTAGTTTTATAGAAAATAACGATATTCTTCTCCATAGACTTAACATTCAAAAAATTCATAAGACAATTTGGAAGTTCTTTCCGATTTTTCGCCTCAACATTGACAGTGAAAGCTTGAAATACTATTATTCCTATCACCGTATCGTAGATTTTCCCATCACCGCCACCTGGTAGAGGTGCGAAACGATTCACAAGAGTGTCTTACATCAATTAAGCGTCCGCCGTTAGTGTACACACTCGTTCGCACCCCCAACGAGCAAAATTCTAGCCTGAGCGAATGCTTTAAACGTTGGTTTTCCGGGACCTCAGAAGCTCTGCTATAACCTGTAGGTCAGCGAATAGTATGCGTTTACTGATTGAGTGTTAGAACACCAATCGGATTTTTCATTGCGAAAGGCATATCACGCTGCGCTCTTAAGTCTACATAACCACCCGGGCAAGTACACCTAGTTAGATATACTTCTGAATAACTAAATCGCCCGATGCTTGCACCGTTTTGTGTTTCGCCTACTCGTTCTTGCCATAAACGCATAAAATCTACACATCGGTGTTAGATTTAGAGCACACGGTGGATCAATTTATCAGGGTCGATCAACGATCCCGAACGTCGGTCGAGAAAAAGGATGACGTGAAAGTGCAAACACGTCCATAAAGAAAGCAGAATGATGGATCAGTGAACTTTCCGATCGGATGCCAACAATTAGAAATCATTGCGGTGCAAGGCCGTGGCTGCGTCGATCATAATTGCGAAGTTCGCCGATCGCGATCGCGACGAAAAGATGGAGAACTAACCGTCGCGGCGCGGCGGATAGGACAGCAATCGCGTTCCCTAATGGCATTCGAGTAATTAGAGCTCGACGCACACGAGCTTCTTATAAATTTGTTTCAGCTCGAATAAACGCGAGACGCGGCAGCCCCGCTGATAATTAAGAGCGCCGGACAAAAAGAGATTCGCGGTTGCTCTGCAAGCTTAATTGGCCCGAATAAGAGCGTGCCGATATCGGCGCTACCTTATCGCCGGTTTCCGATAAGGTGATCCTCGAGCAGCCGGTACGCGCAGAACGTTGCAAATGTCCATCTCGCGTCTCGTTATTAAGCCGTTTCGTCTCGCGAGCGTCTCGATTCAACAGCCGCTGACATTCCGCAGCGAACGAGGAAGCATAGAGAACGGGACTGTCGGGAAAAAACGAGACGTTCGAATTCGTAGACGAGTCGCTGACGAGTCGAACTGGTTCGAGAGGGGCATCGAACGATCATTATTCTTCGTCGAGCCGCGATTATGAATTTATGACCGATAGTTAATCCTCGTCCGATGAGGCGGCCTTTGGAGACTCTTCTTGGCTTTTTACACTTTGACATTTTTTTTTCACGCTGGAATTACGACACTTTTTGCGGGCGAATTTTTATGCGTATCTTTATTGACGCTTTAACTGTGCTCGCGAATTTTTTTACGAGTGGAAAGTCAAAATCGGGATTGCTGTGAGCGATCACGCACCGGATTCCATTAGTATTGTAATATCGTTTTTGAAGTTTTGGAATACAATAACGCTTTAAGCCATTTATTTGAACTCTACCCCCCTTAACAAATTAATATACTTTTATATTTTCCTGGCACAAAAATATACTTGCATTAAATATTCACGTGACAAATTTGAACTTGACGAAAATCACATTTAAAAAGTTATGGATATATTTGTAACGCGATATCGAATAGAGTCGTCAGCTAATAAGTTTTCTGAGATAAGAATTATTTTAAGATAAGAATGAGAGAAGAATGAGATTTAATCATTTTTTCGAGATTATCATTTAATCCTTCGTGTCTTGAGCATACTTAAAAGGACAACTTGGTAACTGTAATCGTAAATGCAAACTAGGAAGATTCTTAATGAAATTTAATTTAAATCAGTTAAACTAGTGTATGCTTTTACGATCTAGGAATTATACTACATCTTGCGTCTAGAAAATGACAGAATCTCTGACGCAAAGTGGGGAAAAGAAAGTAATTCAACTCCGCTTGGACATACCACAATTATCGGGAAATTTATTAATAGCCTGCCACTAAGTAAAGCGTTAATCCAGGCATTAAAGCATATAAGTAGTTCGCAAATCATTGCGCGTAATGACACTACCGATGACTTACTCTACTCGTAAACAAAGCTTCGTAATTAGACTGCGAATATTCATGCAAATATCTTCAGTTTATTCGCAATCACAGAAACGTAAAATAGCTTGAAATTCCACGAAGGAATTTAAGAGAAACTGGGACGAGAATCACCTACGAACATGCACGTTCATTTCTCGCGGACAAATAAACAAAGATGAGTTTAAAAGAACCAATAAATCTCATTAAAAATATAGGAGAACTAGATGTAAATTTCACAGTTATCTGCGCTGACATTCACGCAGTAAAATCAAGAAAACTATATAACGCATTAGAGCCACGTCGTTACGGTGACTTCGATGCCTGCTGAGAACACTATGCCGAGAGATTTTAACGCGTGGTTTCATAGCGCGAACACTATAGGCCCATTTCTCGTTTATAATAGCCTGTTGTATCGTTTGAACGGTTCGATACCATACGCAGACATTTATACCGTTAACAACATATCACGGTAACGAATATGGTTGGTATGGTGAAAATTATTTCGATAATATCTCGTCGACTATTAGCTTCAAGACATATGAAGATTTATATACATTTCTATGTAGAATTCGATGTTCGATCGACTCGCGATAGAAAAGGTAGGTCACCCTATTTAAAGATATCAAGGTGACCTTGAGATCTTCGAAATATTTTCACCCACGTGAAAAACGTGTGCATCAGAATATTCCTCTATTCGTACCATGCAAGTTTTGTAGATATCATTTGTTCGTATGATTACAAATCGCGGAAACATTCAAGACACGTTGCTCTGCCCTGTACGGTACATTCCCGTGCAACGCGATCAAACAAATTATTTAAGGAGACTACTCTTTCGGAAACTGAACAAAAGGATTATTAAAAGATCGTTGTCGTAACGAAATAAATCTTCATACGGGAGTCTGTTGCACTTCAGCGTGCACGCAACGCAAGAAAGAAAAAGTAAAACTGATCGATCGACTCTGTGCAGATACATACGTGTCCGCAAAGTGTTGAAGGATGTTCTCCAAAAAAAAGGTTCTACATTGCTACAAAAGTTTCGTAAAAATTCTCCTGAACAGATCCGTAACAGAAGCTGAAGAAGAACTGTCGGTTGCAGAATCGTCGGTAGACCCGGTTTCTTTGACAAAAGGAAAGCTGGGACCGTGTTTCCCGTATTCGAGGGCACGTCTCGCCGGAAAACCGTGAAAAGCGGCGATTTCCTCGTCCGTGGTTCTGTGCATCTGGCGAAACAGGTGTGCTTGTTAATCTCAGGACGATTGCGACGGTTATTGGTCACGGTCGGACGAAGAAGAAGCGCCGCCGGGAGAGGTTCTCTTCCTCTCTTTCTCTCGGTTGGCATACGTTCCCAGCATTTTTGTCAGGTCTCCCCGTTTTTGTCGTTTTTGCCGGCTCCCGCGCGCTGTCGGTGTCTATTCCGTCTCTCGGCTCGCGTCGTCCTCGTTCGTCTGCTCGCTCCTTCTCGCGTTTCCTTCGCTCCCGAGACCTACTTTAACGAGGATCGAGAGAGAGAGAGAGAGAAAGAGAGGGAGATCACGATCCCTCCCCTCCCCTCTCTCGCTCTCTCTCTCTCTTTCTCTCGGTTACTGCGTGTATTCGCCACGGCAAAAGGAGGCCCCCTCGCCGAGGAGGCACCCAATAGCCAGGGGCGTAGACGCTTCTTCTGCTTCCGATATATTTTGTCCTACTAAGCGCGAAAAGGGTAACCGTGAATTTCATGAGAAAGTCGATGGCGGCGGTGGCGGCTGCACTCGGCAGCAATAGACTTTCTGTTGAAAGTAGTCGCTTTTGCGTTGGCTGGCCAACCGGGAAACACGTTGTCCGTTTCCCCGGTTTTGTCTCCTCCTTTTCGGCTTCGATTGCAACCGGCACCGGACAATTAGCCGGGCACCAGCTCTGCGAGGATGCGAGAGCTCTACGGGTAATTGGACCATGTTCCGCTGCTCGCAGAAGACGCGTCTTCCCCTCCTGGTCTTCCCCCCTTTTCGTGCTTGTCCCATCCTCGTCGATGACGGACAGCTTATTCTTTGGTAATGATATCTTTCGTGGCACGATTAAGTGGCCAGACAAGCTTCAATTAAGAGGTCCCCGGCCCTGGGACGGACATTTTCGGCCTTTTTTCGGGCGAAGCACTGTCACTGGGACCGATGCGTGTCATTAAAACGTTGCCCTTTTTTGAAAGACACCACTCGTACTGTGACACTCGGTTCATTTTAGCTACCTGCTAACCTTTTTACATCCTGGCGGCTGACCATTTTCGTAACTATAAAATTAACGTTGTTTAAGGTCGTGCGAAGCTTTATGTAGCACTTTTTTTCCAATATTCGTTCATCAGATTCATTTCTTTTGTTCCTAGTGTAACATTTCTTTCTTTTTTCTTGAGTCAACAAATAATTCTTTTATTTTATTCTGTCATAAGTAGACTGCGGATCTTTATGCAAAATAAAAAATATTTGCATCGATTGCAAGACACAGGAGCGAAATAGAAATGTCTTTGTTCTTTTAATTATTTTATTCAGCTGAGACCAATACGTCGGTGGCCTTAAGTCTTTTTAATATGTCCACTGCTTTAAATTGTGCTTACCCATTTTTGTAATAAATGCATAAAATCCGCAGCTGCACTCTTCTTAAAAAAAAAAATCTAATACCGGGAGTAAAGTAACACCGAGCAATTAATTCAAAATTGTTTTCCTATTTTTGTTCTCTATCTTCCAGTCTTGAAAATTATTGAGCATAATCCTTGGTGCCTTACACTCTATTTCTTGTACTCCGTATGACTATGGTATACTTCGCACCACACACCGGTACTCACATACTATTTCTTTTGACCATAACTTGTTTCCGGTGGTAGCCAGAATGAATGGTAATGCCATTCAAGAACGGCAAATCAAGTTTTAGAGTTCTTCTTATACGATTATCGAACAGGAAATTGATACTTTTCGATTCCTCATAGCAGTTCAAATATTATGATACAGTGGAAGCGTTTGTTGGTAGTGCAAAATTGATTTTGTCCGTAATTATTGGTTATTCGTTTGTGAAAGTTTACTCTTTAGATACTTCTTGATTTTAGCGATCAAAGGATATGACGAATAAACTTTTTTTTAATACAGTCATACATGTACTAGTAATTCTAATTCTTTGGGTACAGAAATTGGTTTACGAATAATTTGAAAATATTATTTCCAAAATATTTTTGCCGTCAACAAAATTGTCTGTATCAGTGCTCGTTCTACTAAGAAGCAGTTTAGAGATTCGTTGCCTCGTTGTGCATCTTTTGTTCCACTTAATAAATTGCACACTCGTTTACACGATTTCCGACTTCATTTTGCATCTTCCATTAATCATATTCTTTCGCTTCTTATCTCACACCTTCTGCCCATCTGAAATTCCATTTCACTTTGTTATTCCGTTCCGCGTTTCATTTCACTCTCGTTAACAGGCCGCTCTATCATCGCGTTCCATCTGAAACAACGCTTTCTAGGATCAAATAAAGTTTCAGCGCCAGGATACAGGATGATAACCCTGTCCGGAACGAGAAATTCTGTTCATCTTGCTTTAGGATGAAGAAACTAACACTGTTTCGTTCAAAATAAAATTTTGTATCAGAAAGAATCGTTTTATATTTTCATATTTCTTATTCCATATTTTCTTTTCTTTTTAATAATTCAATAATATTCTTTGACTTACTGGAAAATTCATCGAAAGAAAGAAAACCTTTAAAAATTTCGAAAATTGCCAAAGAATATCCTTTGATTTTGCGATTCTACAAATTTTACTGTTCTTAGCATTCTTTCCTTTTAAAATTCTTCGATAAAGTATATTCGAGAAAAGTACACTGTATATTAATAGAAATCATCTATCTGCAGAGATCAATCGGTGCAAATTTTTGACATGCTTTGTGTTAAAAAATCCCATCGGAAGATCTCGATCGGTTCAAATCGATTCCGATCGTGAAATCGACAGTTGAGACCTGTCCTCGTGGAACACGGTGCTCATTGTCCGGGAGGACTCTGTCGAAATTCACGGATGATCCTGTCGATGATTTCAGCGGGATGGCCCGGAAGATCCAGGGAATCCTTCGGCATCGATCTCGGAGCCACGAAAAACGTCCGGTCGCCATTCAACGGACAGACTTTCTTGTTCGCATCGCGTCCCGTTATCAATGGACGAATCGCTGTAACCTGACAGTGATTTATCGATCTGACCTGAACGCCGGTGCGCCGGGGTCACGGAAATTACGGCGGAAAGGTTCCTTCTTTCCTGTAGATCGGCCTGTGTAGATCGTTTGCTCGATCGCGCGCGCGGGTGTTCCCTCGATATTCGCGCGTTCCCTACTAAATCGGGCCGCGCCTATCGCCATTATGGCGAATCGACCAGGCTCTAATTCAACGTCAACGGGGATTTTCAGGGTCCGGCTCGTTAACTTAACAAATCGGCATCCCGCCGATTAGCGAGAACAAATGACTCATTGTTCGGTCGGATTGAAAGTTTTCGGGCCGATTCGCACTCGCGCGGGAACAACGTTCGGATGTAACACGATCTTATAGAGGAAGGATGAGAGAAAACAGAGACAATCGAGTACTATGTTAACCGTAGAGAGTTTCGCTAGCTTAATTGCTTATAGAACTGCTTAGTTTCTGCATTTTCATGCGGAGCGGGCCGAGGCTTAATTAGTTTAGTCCGTAAAGGGTTAATAAATTTATTTGCAATAAATTCAGAAGAAATTCGGGGGAATTTAGAAGAAGGAAAACAATCACCTATAAATATACACGTTCGTTTCTTCCGAATAAATAGACAGAAGAGAATTTAAAAAATATAATAACCACCATTAAAAACGACGCAGGAAGGTTTAAATAATGTATAAAATTTCCCAGTAAGGAGCACTGGCATTCGCACAGTAGGATCTAGAGAACTCGCATTACCGCTTACGTCGTTCCAGTGACTTCGATGCCTGGCGAGAACACTATACCGTGCGACTTCAACGGGTAGTACGGCGCGAACACTATACAGGGCCATTTCATTTTCTCGTTGACAATAGCGTGTTCGAACAGTTTCGATACCGTACGTTTCAGCGTGCACGCGACGAAAGGAATTTTTCCAACGGAGTTTATTGGTCGTTTGATCGAAAACCAGGGGATAAAAGAACTGTGCCGCAACGATCGCTATGCCCGGTACGCCTAGTCTCGCGACACTTAAGCGTCCTTCTGTCAGAGCAAAATGGGACACGTCAAAAGACCGTAACCTCATATGAATTCTCGTTGTGCCGCCCACAGGGTCCGGCCGTCGATATATAATATTTCATCGTTGTGTCACAACCGGCAAAACTCGACGCGCGCTCATAAATAAGATGGAGTCAATGGAAGCTATCCGAGAAGGGAACAAGCGTCTATTCGCGTCCTGTCAGCAGCTAAATCTAGCCTCGTTCCACGGAAAAATTCATCGCCCAGAGAAAACCATCAGCCTCTAAACTTATAACTATAACGCTCGGAGGTCAAGTGTCCGACTGTCAATTCCGAGCGAAATTTAACGGGCAATTCGAACTGGGAAACGCGCACGCGTAGAAAATCACCGTCGTTTGCAAATCGTACCGGATCTATAATGTCCTTGTCAAAGAGTTACACCAGCCGCATTAACGTTTTAATTATCAGAAGCACGTTAATAGCGACGGTACGGCTAATAGCTTCGAGAACATTTTCCTCTTTAGTACAAGATGTCGATTTTATATAACGGAAACCAGTGAGATTGCTAATCTGAAACTTTGCATATGTTTTTGTTATACTGCTATGACGTTACTCAAATTTTTCTCGATAGTCGACGCGACATCTGAACGCTAAAAACGAACTTATCCACTCTGCCCTTTTAAACGGGTCCACGTGAATTTGCAGTAGAGGCTCGCGTAAATTAACTATGGTCTGTCTACTACTTTGTGCCAGTTCAAAATCGTTGGTAGCACTATGAAGCTTCGCTTTGTGAAATCATTTAGGAAGAACGGTACACCTGATCGTCTTTACAAATGAAAGTAATAAACCTTGATAAATGATTCAACGGAGAACAATAGTCCAGTTATCTTCATTCGCCACTAACCCCGGCTGTTCCACTTACATTTTTCTTTTTTTTTGTTTCTGCTATCTTCTTTGTGTCCATTTGTTACGTCGATACGCTAATCTCGCACGAACTTCAGCCTTTCTGCTTGAATGGAGTTCGAGATGTTCCGCGTTCAAGTTCGAACGAGTACTGTTTGAAATGATGCGAAACGGCACGGCGCTGCACCGACGCACAGCCATCAACGTCTACGCTATAATTGAAAATTATAGTCCGCGGGTATGCGTGTTTTATAGCGCGAGGAATTCACTACGAAGTAACACAGAGCATTATCGTTAAGAACCATAATAATGTTCAATCTGTTCAACCTTTCGACCGTCCGCGCCTTCTAACGCTCCGAGTTTTTCGTTTCGATTCGACACTTGCTGCGCATCAAATTCGAGGAGAACCATGAAGGACCTCATGCGAGCAGCATTTTGGTACTGTGTTTTAATAGTTGGTGCATCAAAGAGATTTCATTAAATTTGTTATTTCTTAAATAACATTTAAATTAAACGAATAAACTCCAAGTGAAACATTCAGTCAAGTGTATCTACTAAAAATTATACAACATAATATTGGAAATATTCCAGATTAAACATGATTATCGTTTTTATCAACGATTTCGTTTGCAAAATGTCTTTACATTTAAATAAACATCGTATAGTGCATGAAATAAATTTAAGGATGGTTCCGCGTCTGGCTTAGGGCAGGCTGTATCTACTTACTAATCAAAATGGATAGAAATAGTGACGGAAAAATGCTTGCTCATAAAACTTTCTAGGTTTATACAAATAGCATTACTTAGGGATTACAAGAAATAATAATAACGACATTATAAAAAACAAATAATTGTAGTACTTCTTGTCAGTACTAATTTTAAAGCATAGAATAATAAGAAATAATTAATTCTAAAGCATTGAACGAAGTAATATATTTTTTGGTGTGAGTAAAATTAAAAAAAAAAAGTATTTGCATTGCTGAATCAGATTTTCCGTTAATGCACAATGTACGACAAAATTTTGACGTCGGAAAGAACTCGACGAAAATTGATTATACAAGAGTGATACTTGTGATGCGTTTCGATCAATTTCGTTGATTGATCGTGCCGGGTGATTGTTAAATCAGGATTTCAGACTCACCTTGTATGCTCCGAAGCAACGATGCAAATAATACCGCTACGATTTAACCGTGTCTTATCGGTGCAACCGTCTTACGACAGGTGCACGATGCACCCCACGTGAACAGCCGATTTTTGTTTGTGAATGGGCGCGGTCGACGATGCCACGCGATAACGGTGCGATCACGAGGATATGCTTAATTCCCGAGTGAATGCGACACTCTGTGCGTCGATAAATCAGCATTGCCAATGCCCCGGGGACATGGCTGCACCGCCGAGCGCAAACGAAAGCGCGATCAATCGAGAATGCGGTATTGAACCCGGCCTGACGCTTTGTTGACAGTGACACGGAAGGCAAAAGTAACTATGCAGCAAAAAATTCGACAAATGAATGCCAATTAGATCGTGGAAAGTAGTAGTGAAGTAATAACGTAGGAAAGTGTAACTATCAAAAATGAAAATAATCTAATACCAAATGCCCAAAATATTAAACTGTGGACATTTACGCAAGTATAGATCAATATACCAAATTGACAGAAATATTTCATTTATGTAAATAAATGGTCTGGTCTCCATTTATGTAAATGTTTGGAAAGTCTGGTTCCAGAGATTTTTATGCAGACGGTAGAAAGATTACAAGAACCTTCAAAATGCATGGTATTAAATACCATATGGGGATAACGATGATTTTTAACTAACAAGAGTAAATCTTAAACGTAATTCAAACTACGAATGGAATGTAAATGGAGGTTTCCAGGTTGAACCCAACGAGTAAATGAAACACTGATTCCACCTTGATAACCTTTCGATACTCCGGTTTTATTCTTGTTTCAGTCGGGAATTTCTCGGTGATGGTATCAATTGTTTAATCCTGTTGAATTTATCAGTCCTGACGCCGATTTTGTAACCATTCAGCCAGCGTGTCCATTGAAAGTACTGTGTGTTCTTTTTATTAGTGTATCGATCGAACTTCCGGTTTACTTTAATAAGCACTATTCATTACTTTAACCTATACTATTTTTAATCGTACAAGAAAGCGATCACTTCGTGTCTCACTGTCTTCAAATCAGGGGTAGATTTATTAGAAAGTCAATCTATGCAAGTATTATACTTTAAATGGCTGTTCAAAGAACTGGTACGATGTTGTCACAAACCAATTACATTTAAATTCTTTATTAATTTAAAGTATCGTTGTCAAAAATACCGAAAAAAAATTATATAAGCGTGCAAAACATATTATATAACATGTATACAAAATAAATCTAATTTGATTGTAACATGCTGCGCATTAAAAATTATAACGTACTAGTATATTGGGTTGGCAACTAAGTAATTGCCGATTTGTTCAATGAAATAAAAGAGTTTTTTTTTTACTTAGAATGAACTTTAATCTATGATGTATTTTCCATTTTGTTCGATGACCTCTTGCCATCTTTCTGTCAACTTGAAAATTCCACGCTCGTAGAAAGTCTGATCCTTTTCGGCCAAAAACTGAGTTAAGTGACATTTTACAGCGTCATCATTATTGAAAGTTTTACCACGAAGGGAGTTGTCCAGGGATCGAAATAAGTGGTAATCCGATGGCGCGAGATCAGGGCTAAATGGTGGGTGTAACATCAATTCAACGACAACGCCCTTCGTGGTAAAACTTTCAATAATGATGACGCTGTAAAATGTCACTTAACTCGGTTTTTGGCCGAAAAGGATCAGACTTTCTACGAGCGTGGAATTTTCAAGTAAAAAAAAACTCTTTTATTTCATTGAACAAATCGGCAATTACTTAGTTGCCAACGCAATACAATATTCAGCGACAGTGACGCCTCTCGTCTTTTTAAACATTTCGGAAATTATTTTACAGTGGAAAACAATGATTTCGTTGCTCTCTAGTATATCAGTGGAGATACCGAGGAATCTATCAGCATCCTATTCGCTGGAAAAAAAGCGGGTTCATCGTCCGTCGAACGAATGATCAAACTGTTGCCACGGGGAGCTCTCTGTCGCCGGTTGAACAAAGATCAAGCGGATCGGACGATGACGCCACGGATGACGATGACTTCGTTCCGCCGGCGCGGATAGAAACGAACGTTTAAGCGATCAGCGGTGCATAAACCTAAATCGTTCGTGTTCTATCAGAAGTCGCGGGAGCGCTTCTTATGTTTCTCCGTTGAACCGGAAGGAGGTTTGTCTCTGCGCCCATTTATTCCGCGTCACGATGCCTCTTTTGTGTTTGCTCAGCCACGCCTGAGAATCGGACCGTCCGCAGGAATGAGTAGATCTCTTCTAATCCGTTCGTTTCCATAAGCATAGCACGCGATACCCTCGATCTTACCGGCCGCATCATCCATTGGCGTCGATCCGCGCCATTGTCCAAGTCTTTCGCAAGTTCCTCTTTCATCGTGAACATCATATTTCATTATTTCACGTGGTCTTTATCACCTTTAATACCACCTGGGCGGTAGCCACAGTTTCATTTACTAGGACGCGATTTTTGAAAATTTTTGGTTACGACTGATTTGCTTTTTATTCAGGAAAAGTGGGTCCTCAGTTTTCCACCTGCTACATCCTGTGAACGTAACCTAGAAGAAAATAAACGATGCTTTGGGAAAGTAGAGTCTTCAAGCTTTGAAATGATTCCAGGTTTATGGTTGTACGTTTTGTTTTCAGGAAATCATCACAATTTAAGTGTCCACAATTTTCGAAAGTTTCAATACTTTTTGGATCCACCGTGTACTAAAAAAATCCATTTTAAATGGAATTGATCGAATGCATATATTAACGAATAATTGATAAATACAAATACAAATGTACCTTTAGAACAGATCTACAAGATTAACACTTAAACTTTCTATTACAATTAGTGTTTTACTGTCCTCTGTAGATCTTCCGCAAGCTATAACTTATAAAAGTTACATCCGCAATTTATAATTATAAAGGTCCACCGTTTAGCAATAGTACCTATTTTACACGATCCTTAATTAATTGAGACTGTTCCATGCCAGTCGTTACATTTCCCGAATCATTTCCACCACACGTGTTCTAGATCGTTTCCTCCATTACACGATTAGGATTGTCGGCCTTTCATTCGATTTCACGACACAGATACGCCTCGAATACAAGAAATCGGGAAATTAGTTGGCCGATAACCTACTGTTAAGTTCACGATCAGATAAATCGATCGTGGATAGTCGAGCGGAAAGACAGGTGTATCGATCTTCCAATAAACAAACCAATCGGAGGCCGAATTTGTAACGAACTTTTCAAAAGCGATAACAGAAAATTATCAAGTTGTAAACGAGATTACCGATCAACTAGGCTGCACCGTCGATATGCGCAATTTCCGGTTGCAAAAGAGATCCGCGCGCTTGAGATCACCGGCTAAAATATCTATCCAATAACATGCAAATATTATGTGCAATGTTAAACATAAATTAGCAAACTGCGGATGTTAGCGCGATTAGAGCATTTTTTTTTTAACGACCAATCGCGCGTTAACCGGCACGATTTCTTAATCTTCCCGTAGGCAACCAAAATGTACGCACAATTTGATCACTCGAAACTTCTAACATAAACAATTCCTGTTAAACTGTAAATCGATTTTATAAAGGTCATGGTTAGACTACCGATTTTTATACAATATAAAAACTGCATTCGTTGTAAGATAGAGTGATTACATGGACATTCATTTTTCTTATAAATAATTCTAATAAGCTGCAGGTAGTTGCCATTTTTAAATTCTATAATTATTTTTATTATTTTACGTTCGTTCTCTTCATTGAGATAAATGCATAAAATCGGCAATCTAGTTAACGGTGAACAAAATATTCTCGATTTTTGTATTTAAACGAGGCTCTTTTGTTTGCGAAAAGAACGGCAGAATGTCGTTCACGTACCCGATAGATAAGATGTCGGAAGCTTGCAAAAACCGCGACGCCAATGGCGGGCTGCGTGACTCAACGTGCCACGCCGCGCCGAGCCGATTTCGATCGTTAATAGGAACCGTTCACAATACGAATAATAGTAGTAATAACAACAATAACAGAGACGGTAATGGAAGAGTAACTGGCCCGGTAACGACGACACAACGGTGTCCCATTGTACAAGGCCCTGTCCCGATACCAGGCATGAACTGGCCCGAACAATCGGAAGGAACGCGAGGCGGAATCGATAGCGGCCACGGCGGTCACACTTTGCTGCCTCGAGATCTCCTGGACACCCGTGGCAATACCTATTCACTACTTTTACCTTTTATTCGTGTTCCCGCATTTTATTCGCCACTCAATCCCTTAAATGGACTTTCGAAATCGACTCTAACACGCTAAGCGTCGAACGGCGCGCTCGAACGTTCTCGCAAAATTAAAATAATTTAATAATTACGAAGCCGAGACTAGAAAGCTCAAAGTCATAGTGAATGCCACTTTTTCGTACTGGACATCCTAATAAAATTTGGTTTCTTCTGTAGAATAAAAAGAATAAAGAATTGTAATTCTAGAATTCTTATAGAATTCATTTTATTCTATATTATCCTGGACACCCGTGGCAATACCTATTCACAACTTTTACCTTTTCTTCGTGTTCCCGCATTTTATTCGCCACTCAACCCCTTAAATGGACTTTCGAAATCGACTCTAACACGCTAAGCGTCGAACGGCGCGCTCGAACGTTCTCGCAAAATCGAAATAATTTAATAATTACGAAGTCGAGACTAGAAAGCTCAAAGTCATAGTGAATGCCACTTTTGCGTACTGGACATCCTAATAAAATTTGGTTTCTTCTGTAGAATAAAGAGAATAAAGAATTCTAATTCTCTAGAATTTTTATAGAATTCATTTTATTCTATATTATCCTGGACACCCGTGGCAATACCTATTCACTACTTTTACCTTTTATTCGTGTTCCCGCATTTTATTCGCCACTCAACCCCTTAAATGGACTTTCGAAATCGACTCTAACACGCTAAGCGTCGAACGGCGCGCTCGAACGTTCTCGCAAAATCGAAATAATTTAATAATTACGAAGCCGAGACTAGAAAGCTCAAAGTCATAGTGAATGCCACTTTTGCGTACTGGACATCCTAATAAAATTTGGTTTCTTCTGTAGAATAAAAAGAATAAAGAATTGTAATTCTAGAATTCTTATAGAATTCATTTTATTCTATATTATCCTGTACACCCGTGGCAATACCTATTCACAACTTTTACCTTTTATTCGTGTTCCCGCATTTTATTCGCCACTCAACCCCTTAAATGGACTTCCGAAATCGACTCTAACACGCTAAGCGTCGAACGGCGCGCTCGAACGTTCTCGCAAAATCAAACTAATTTAATAATTATGAAGTCGAGACTAGAAAGCTCAAAGTCATAGTGAATGCCACTTTTTCGTACTGGACATCCTAATAAAATTTGGTTTCTTCTGTAGAATAAAAAGAATAAAGAATTGTAATTCTAGAATTCTTATAGAATTCATTTTATTCCATATTATCCTGGACACCCGTGGCAATACCTATTCACAACTTTTACCTTTTATTCGTGTTTCCGCATTTTATTCGCCACTCAACCCCTTAAATGGACTTTCGAAATCGACTCTAACACGCTAAGCGTCGAACGGCGCGCTCGAACGTTCTCGCAAAATCAAAATAATTTAATAATTACGAAGCCGAGACTAGAAAGCTCAAAGTCATAGTGAATGCCACTTTTGCGTACTGGACATCCTAATAAAATTTGGTTTCTTCTGTAGAATAAAAAGAATAAAGAATTCCAATTCTAGAATTCTTATAGAATTCATTTTATTCTATATTATTTCAGTTTTAAATTACAGCTACACATTTTTTAGAACAATGTGAAACCTAGGAAATTTCTAATCGCTTCATTTTACCTGAAGCTATACATTTTAGCTACCGGAAGCTTATTAGTAGACGTCCTAATGATTCCGTCATATCTAAGAGGAAGTTAATAATTTCCTTTCAAATTGTAATATTAAGAGAAGTTATTGGATTGTATTAGCGAACTTGTCGGTTTATACATAAAATTGTTATCCTTGTTGAGCAATTAATTAAAATTTGATTCCTGAAGTACTGTTATGTAACCGATGGTCGTGAATAGTTCAGGTCTGAAAATTTGGAATATAGGTTTTATTGTACAATAAGTCTTGTGGATTAATTTTGTATTTTTTCTTCCTTCTTTTAATAAAATGACCGAGCATCAAATGCAATGAATTGTATCGTTCTGAATAAAAATAGAATTTAAATAAAAATGAATTATAAAAATTGCTGAAGCAGAGACCAATTTTAAACATTTATTATGCGAGGAAGAAGAAAGATCATGTTAATATTTGAAGTCTAGATAAAAATATTGTTGTTTCTTTTCTTAATAATTTGCTGAGTTATCAGCGAAGTCATCAAAAATGGTAAAACTCCATACAGTTTCTAGTTCGATCTCATTGATCTAACTCGATCGCTTCGGAATGATCTAATAAAAATCGCCAACGAGAAGCGCAATTTAACAGGATCCAGGTAAGATCCCCTAATCTACAAGTGCAGATCATAAACTGTGTGCATAACTTGGTAGGTCCGATATAGTATTAAAAGCGAGAAATTTTATCACCGCGAAAATGAAGAGCAGAGTGCAACAAAATGTTAAAGATCGTAAGAACCTGCGGATCAAGCTGGTACACTTCGCGGAGCTAATGATACGAATTAGTAAATGATTACAGGTAGGTTTGAGGAGTGGTGTGTTGACTTTGCGGGACGGAAAGAAATCGAGCGAAGTCGGGCCTCCGGTTTTCCGGCCGGGCTCTCCCCGCGTTCGTGCGTTTCTTCTTTCATTAAGAGTGTAATTATTGCTTTTAACGAAGCCGAATGCTCCCATAACCACTGCCGGTCGGGGCATTAGCGCGATGGTAGGAAATCGTCTTCATTACGCCCGGCGAAACACTGTAGCAAACCGATGGTTTTTACCGGGACTCAGCGCTGCGCAGCGCAGCGCCGCGCCGCGCCGCGCAGCGAACGCGTAATTTCCATCGGTTATGCTCTCTGAGCGCCCCGCTTTTCAGCGTTGTTAGATACCGCTCGGAATCCGTCCGTGTCTTCCATGCAGAACCGATCGATTGATAACCGGAAACTCCAGAGGGGAAAGTATTTCGTGCGATCATCGGCGAGTAATTAGTTTTCCTCCGTGGCCTTACCGAACGACCGCAACAGGATGGGAACGTTTCGGCCCTGGCGTAGAGCAGCGCAGCGCGCGCACCTCTCCTTCATTCATACGTGCAAATTAGCTCGCGAACGATCGTGAACCTACTCGCAACGCAGGCTCCGTAGGAGTTTCCGTAAATACAGACAAATTGCCGTTTCAAGCCACGGTTTCGTTGCAACCACGCGACGCCTCCAGCGGATTCTCATTGCCCGCTCGAACCTCTGGCAATTTGTCAGATTTTACGCAATTCGGTCTGATTTATTGGTTAATAATTACACAGTTTGTAACGCGAGTGGAAATTTGGTTTACCGTCGCTCCGGTATTGCAATTTTTCATTTTCTTTCTACATTTTATTCGTTTTGTCGATTAGCTCGCGTCTACACATTGTCGCGCACAAAATATCATTAAATTTCCTTGTATTTAATAAATTACTAAAGATTTCAGTATCGTTCGTGAAAATTGTACCGTTTTCGTCATGTACGACATGAAAAAGAAAAATATAAAAGGGAAATATTCTAGGTTAGAAGAAATGTTTCGTTCCGGAATTAAAACAGCTTCGAGTGCAAAGGGTTAACACTACAACGAGTAAGAACGAGTAACTTTTAGTTGATGTATCCTGAGAAAGTCGCCATTTTTACAGAACAGAAGAAGACGGAGGCAACAAGAGGCGACAGAAAGTTGTTCGATGTCGCTTCGGTACACGCATAACTTAATCAGCGTGAAAAATCTCAAATTCTGAACAGCTCAATGTCTCTGGACCAGTCGATCCCGACGCTTAATTATTCCACGACGGACCGGTCCCCTGATCGATCGATTTGTAATCCAGTTGGCTCGCGATTCAACTGTCCCGTGATCTATCGATCCGAGGCTCCCCACCCGCGATTTATTTGCCCGGCGATTCGTCTGTCCCGTCACCCGATTATTTCTATGCAGTTGTCCCGCGATCAATTCGTCTGCGAGTCGTTCGCTCGGGGCAGCGCAGCGTCGGCGTCGACGTATTCGAATCGTTCCGTGATCTATCCGATCCACGATCATCCTTCCACGATAGCAGGCGATTCGATCCTCGGCGGTGGTGGTGGGTTCGGCCGTTTCGCCTCTCGGTTTCGCTTTGACCCGTTGCTCGTAATTCACCCGGGACCCTCGAGTGTCCACTTCATCATCGCTTTCAGCGCAATTAGACACCGCGGTAAACTGCTGTACAAGCCGCGGACCGGATCAAACGCCATTTAGGGATCATAGATCTCCGGTTAGACCCGACGCGCGGCGCTTCGATTTCACCCGAGTCGGAATAAGGGCAAACAACGACCGATCAGGGCTCCTCGGTTTTCGAGAACCGGTTCATTAGTTTATTTCGATGCAGGAACTTATACTGAAATGCAAAATATCGGCGTTATACGAAAATCAAAATACAAAAATCCCGGTATGTATTTCTCAGTCATTTTTTCGGCTTCCCTGTAATTACGATAAAATTTATTATAATTTCCAAGCTATTTCTAAGCACAGATTTGGAACCGGTATTATTTTTAGAAATAATAAGAAAAATAGAAGAAATACGAAAATTGTAAAAAATATAACTATTCTTGTCGAATGTATTCCGTAGAATTTGTGAAGTTTTAAGAATTTGTGAACCACCGTTGTTATGACGAACGTAATATCGACGCGAAATACCACATAGTACTCGAGCAATTAGGCAGGTTTCACGACGCGATGCTGACTTCAAACTTGACCATGAAATAAGGAAGGTTTAGTCTATTCTAATAATTTGTCTAATTGGAACTATCTTTCCCGAGTAATTATAACGCGCTACACGATCTACGCGAGTAAATATTCAGCTCTACTGTTTCTTTAAATGTTGAAGAACTAACGTGGAAAGCTACCGGTTCTAATTAATACCAGATAGCAAAGTTCGAGACAGGTTTTTCTTTTAATTAACTGTAGCGGAGCATACCTTAACGTATGGATTTCTCTTAATAACTATTTTCTGCTCGCAATCATATATAGACAAAAGTGAATACTAAAAATGAAAATCTGAGCAAGAGATCAAGGTTATCTTTAAGTTTTACGTTCATTATATTTTGATTCTGAACCACCACATTTCTCAGGAAGATTATATTAATTTTTTGCTTACAGTCGTGTACGTAAAAGTGAGTACTAAAAACAAAATTCTGAATAAGGAAACAATTGAAAGGTTAACTTTATATTTGATTGGTTTCTTTCCGGTGTATGCAAGAGTTTTAGTCTTTTTTCAGTTTTCTTTTAATTATACACGGCGTACATGATATTGCTAGCAATTTATAATTATGTTGCTTATTCAAACACATCGACAGCAAACAGATGATTGCACAAAAAGTAGGAAGATTGCAACCCTTATAATTAGAAGTTTGTGTATGTATGAACCATTGAAAAAGACTAAAACAGGCTTTTATTCCCAGTACGAATTTTTTTCTACGACACTCATCGACTTAAACCTATTTTGTAACCTCTATTAAAATTCCGTCGTACAGAATTGAATAAAGTAATCAACGCTAAAAGCATCTCTTTCGAATAATAAATGTGTTTCACTTTCAGCGTTCATATGAACTTTTAGAACCAGGAAGAAAAGTGGCTGATACACCGACGAATATGAATAATAAACTGGAAGTCTTCAAGTAGCAACGTAAATGGCTGAAGAATCTCATCTGACGCGACAGCGCCGCGTCGCTAATGATCAATGTAGCATGATGAATAGTCTTATTCGGATTTCTAATCCTGAAAAAACTGCTGTAGAATGTGCCGCTTTCGCCCCGTGCTAAAATAGCAGACCGCCTACTCAGTGTTTCGCGCTTACTTTCGATACACGGCACGAATCTCGAAAAAATATTCCGATTTTCATCGGCTCGAACCTCGGAAAGTAGAACAAAAGTTTCTGTGTCGATCAATTACTGAAATTACACACCCGTGCGCGTTACTCGTTTCAACGCGTTGAAAACTCGCACGAACTCTGAAACGTTCAATCCGGCATTTTTTGTTACCCGTCGAAACTAATTCTCAACAAACTTTTCAAACGAGTTCACACCGAAGCGAGCAATACAGTACGAAAAGATTTATAAATTATATTATATATTATATCACCCAAGCGAAATTTCGAATACGAAAAATCTGAATAATAAAAAGCAGATTAAACCGGAGCAGCATCAACCAATTTGAATAGCGCGCCAACGCGAACCGAAATGAAACTAGCGCACCGTCGCGAAACAAAAAGAGTTCACACCTGTTTCGCAGAATTCCAGTTCGCATGAAAATCTAATTACGATTTTATCATTACCGAATATTGAACAAGCATCTCTTTTGAAAGTATAATTACTGGCGTGTATCGAATCGCGGGGCCGAACAAGATTGATAAATGAATGGCTGGCGGAATCGAGCGTTATCTGCGTTGCTATTTTAATTAAATCGGACTTCTTGTTCGCAACTATGCCCACTATCGTTTCTGGACTATGCTTCGGCTGTGCTCGCCGACTTCCGGCGTCGTCGGATCGTTCTTGAACAATGTAGCTCGAAAGCCTGATTAGCAGGAGAAAATGATCGGTGACGTAGCGTTTTGCGAACCAGGCTACCCGCGGGCACGTGATACCATCAATATGTCGTCGCTCGTGACCAATTATACTTGTAGTCTCAGCAAAGTAGCCGGACATGGAAATCGGGTTTTACAGTTTATTAACGAATCGCCGATCGTTTGCAGGGAGGAGGATCGGCGGAATCGGCCAACTGAAATTAGTCGATCGGCTCTAGGCTCGCTATCGCATGAAAATTGGCTCCAGATTGCTCCCGATCATCACCGGTTATCGGTATTGACAAAATTGTTGCCATTAGACGATAACGATCACGTAAAAGTCGTGTTTCCAACAACTTTCTAGGCTAGGTCCTCCGGGACGATCTTCCTAGAGAAAGGAACGATCCGCTCCGGAAAATTTGATACTTCCATTAATTTATCATTTTGTTCTTGCCGAGAGAAACAAGTTCAATTTTCTTGCAATTTGTTGCTTAATAAAATTCTCTAACCACCGTTCGACGTCTCCATTAATTCATTATTTTGCTCTTGCCGCGGTTCCGTGACTCCGTGGCTCGCTGAAGAAACTTAATAAAATTCCTTCAACCACCTTTTTGTTTTACTTCTCATTCTACAAAACGTTAGGCGAAGATTAGAAGCTTTATTATGGCTTTTTATGTTCTTCAGTTTTTACAACCACCTTGTGCGTAGCAGTTTTTGACGTATTCGATAGCCAGCTGCTCAAAGCAGTCAATAATTAGAATATTGAATGGTGAACGTTTTAGTTGATTACAGAAAAACGAAGCGTGATAAACATAGAAACTTGAGCTGCTTATCCATTGAAATATAATACTGCAAATATAGAACATACTATATTCTTGCTTCTTGGACGTTTATTTCTGTCCGAGACTGATTTAGGTATCGTTTACTTGGTCTCGCGAGCAACGATCTAAATTTTCCACACTCTCCCCGAAGTATTCTGCGAACCGGCAAGAGTAAAGTTGCTGAACTTATGGCAACCCTGTCAACACTTACAGGCGTGCACTTCCCAACATACAAACGGATTAGACGTTAACCTCGCGGGAATTATTTATGTACTTTCTTCGGTAAGTTATGGAAATCTGCTCGATATGTTTACGAGTTTCGCACAATAAATTATTTCAATCAGCGTGAACAAACATGTTGCAACGATAGGTGTTGCGGCCATGCGAATTTCTGCATAAATAAACGAATCCGCAATGCTCTCGTGCGAGTAGCATGAATGGAAGGAGATGCACCGTTCGCAATAAAACTTTCGTTGGACGTTCTTTACGGACTTTCGATAGTAATAAACATCTGCAAAACCGCTGGCCTATATATTTACACCGTGCATGAATTTTCTACTTAACTCGCCGCAAGAAAGGGACACATCCTCCAATAAAACTTTAGCGGGCACCGCGATTAGCTGGCTATGCAGGTGAGTGACTAGAATGCCGGCGTGCTGCAGGTGTGAACGATTAAAGTGAAACTGTGAGGTATTACTGAATTTTCTATTTATTTTACTGGACGCCGATGCAGAGACCCGCCATTTTTTTGCTCGTCCAGAAATGGACAAGCGATTCGACGACCGGCGACTCCGATTCGCCTGATTTTTATAATTTTATATGTCGCGTTTCGTTTGTGATTTCAGAATTTGTAGCAGATTCTGGATTTTGGAACTTTACCTCAGGAAATCAGAAATTTTTAACTCTTTTTAGAAACAAGAGTGAGGAACAAGTTCAATTTTCTTGCAATTTGTTACGGAAGCTTAATAAAATTCTCTAACCACCGTTCGACGTCTCCATTAATTCATTATTTTGCTCTTGTCTTGCCTTATTTTGCTCGTTTGTGATTTCAGAATTTTGGAACTTTACCTCAGAAAATCAGAAATTTTCATTTTTTTTTTTAATCCTGCAGAGTCTGAGAAGCTTTATATAAGAATTATTAAAAAAATTATTGACCGTGATTTTTAGAGTGAAATTGATAGAAGATGATGGATGGTCAAGAGGTTTGCTGGATAATTTTATTCGACAGGTTAATAATTGACTCTATTACCAATTACTCTCATCGATTGGCCATTTACGTGCATTTGCCAACACTTAACTTTTTGCGAAACTTTCTATCGAACTAGTGCATTCCTGAATATGGATCCTTCCATTAAATCTTTTCGTGTTTTTAAATAAAAGTAGCAGCCTCTTTCGATATTATACTTTTTTATCGACTCGCCAATTTAATGTTGAGTTCTGAACACTATGAATACAAGTTGTATGATTGGACTTGTGTTCGTTGTTCCTCGCTACATGCAAAATCCACGAGACGGTCGCGGGATCCATCGAAGCATGTTTCCGGTTCATCCATTCGTCCGTTTCTTCGCTGGAACAAAGAAGTTTACTCCTTCGATCCATGGCGAAAACCTAAAATATAGATATTTACAAATAGATACATTTCCTCCCTAGAAACACCGATCTATTAAACAATTATACCACTAATTAAATCGTTAAACGATCAATTGTTAAATATTTTACTGCCTTTGATTACTATCCATAAGAAGTATATGGTAACTCGTAATTTTACAAATCGAACTGTGATTTCGCCATAACAATTACTTTTACAGAAACGTCAGAATTTAGCAATTACTGCTCGTTATGTCAGCCAATGGAAACCGGGAGTATTAAGAATGCGAAAAACATGATAAAAGTCTGATACTGTTCGAGGAAATGCATTTTACTTTCTTCGACTATTTTTCTGGGATTCGCGCACTCGATTAGGCCGATTCTACTCGGATAAAAGCTCGTTAAACCGATTACCCGGCAATTACCCCGCATTATAATTACTTTAATTCGCGGTACTGACAGCTTGTTACTGGAATTACTCCGCGGAGATGGTGAACGCTATTTAACGCACTCGAGATCTGTAATTAATCTCTGATGCGTTGGAACATTTTGATCACGCACGACATCGGTTTTATAAAGGTTTTTCGCCGGCCGAGCAAGTTCAAGTGAAGGGGATGGTCAATCAAGGATGCCGAATTCCTTTTTCGCAGATTAAACGGCTTCTTTTGTGGCTCGTAAAGCCAACCATATCATTACGGGAACGACGTTCCCAGAAGTCAAAATTTAAGCCTTTGCTCTTGATCATTTCGCACAACTTCCGAGACACCACCTTTCTCTTCCTTTACCATGAAACCATTTCACGGAACTGTTTTTTTTTGCGACGCTCCTGAAACTGTTGTTAAGCGACCGAAATCGAATAACTAGACTGCGGATCTTTATGCATTTATACCCTAAAATGTAGCCTAAGATTACTTTTGATATCTCAAATATTTTCTTGTTGTATACGATTAAAGTTCAGTGTTCAATAATAGAAAAAGCGATTTTTTCCGACTCCAACTGCTGTCATTTCTACGAAAGATTGAATTTTTCGAAAATTCTATGCTACATTTCAGATAAAACCTTCAATGACAGTTTGAGAATAAAATAAATATTTTTTATTGCAGATGTTTCAATTTTAAAAGCCGTTTCAAAAACAACGAATTACTGTCATTTCTGAGTATTTTGTTCAGGAAAAAATGGAGAATAGAGTTGAGAGTTATGTTAATATGACTGTAAACGATCAGAATTTCTCGCTTATTAATTATGCTTATAAAAGATTAGGCAAGATGGTCTATCCCCTTAATTTTGCAGACCCGTTATTTCCGATCCCGTTCTAAATTGTGTCGAGATTTCTGTGCGAAAAATGTCGATAGTTGCCCACGCGATGGTGCGATTTCTAACGATCCGTTATCGGCTATCTTCCGGCCATTTTCGAGTGTCTCGTTGACCATTTTACGGTGAATGGCCGTCCTTTCAGGCGTTCTCTCGAAACAGCGGGATTCCATCGCGATATCGGTGCGAAAATGAAGCTGAACAGGGGCGTGTAACGCTTATAATTGGTGGCGGCGTGACTCTAAACGATTTATCGATAGCGTCGACCCACCCGTGGCCAAGAACAAAGCAATAATATATCAGGTTAGCCCGTTACACGCGCATCGAGTACCGTTATCAAGGACAATTACGTGGCACTATATGTATACTATATTGTGTATATATATATCGATAGATGATGCGGTTGAATACGTCTGATTATATTCCATCTTGAGCTCTGAAACAAGATTTCGCATCAAACAAACTTTCAGATTGAAACAGATCACTATGCAGATCACTATTCGTATTCCAAAAATTAAATTCTTCAATTTTTATCACGTTCAAATTGCTCTCAGTACCCATTGATAACATCGTTTTTTGGTATTTGCACAAAATCCAATTTTACGGATTTTGTGCATTCATGAGAAAAGTAAGGGAAAGTTAAGTCAGTAAAAAGATCCAAAGTATTTAAGAATATCGGTGTAAATCGGTGTAAAAATTTTCAGTTTGCAGAAATATTGTAATTATTGAATGTAAATATTTTTTTATTTCATGTGGAAAGTATTTAGAATAGGAGCGTTTAATTACTCTCGAGTGAAGAAAAACGAGACTGTTTAGGTGCATCCCTAAAATAAAATTATTAGAGCGCAGAAGAATTATGGTTCTCTGAATAAAAAGGATTATGTCGAATGAATAAACGAGTCAGTTTTTAAGAAAAAGAACGTACTGAACATTTGCGTCATGAGCCAATATTTTCAAACGATCGTTTAACGATCGGCGATGGTGACGTATTATGAGACCAGATACATTATTTATGCGACTGCGCAATCATCTGTAACCTTAAGTGTTCGAGTAATGATAACTTGTCGCCATTAATCGGTGGAAACTAATGCCCAAAGTAAATTATGGGATATTACAACGATTTTCTAATTTGACTTCGGTTTGCAGACACACCTGATTCTCTACACTCGAAGATACCAGTTTAAACTACGAGTCCTCGTGAGACATCCGATTTTTACAGTCCTGGCAAGGACATTCATTATGATTAATTATACCTTTTCGATGCGACTGATCACGGGAAGATTAATTGCCGAATACTTTTCCTGAATCAATCGCCAATTGATTTTTATAATGGCTCAAGAAAGTTCAAAAAGACATTTAAAACAGAATGAAGTTCTGTGAAAGTTAACGCTTTATCTTCGCCGAAGATCTTCACTAGCTTCGCATGAAGAGGCACAGTCTAAATCGCGAAGCATAAATGTAGATTCACGGGTATTTTTGATTTACACAATCACAAAAATTAGTAATATATGTACCGAATCGGTGCAACCAATTTTTGTGTTGATAATAAAAAATGTAATTTCTAATCTGAATAATTCGAGACGAAAAGACAGAGACAGATATGAAATATATTTTAATCATTGCATTTTTAGGATAGGGTTCACAATTTAAGGGTCAAATTTGATTTATTCGTGCGTTGTTGTGAGCGCACGAGATCCGCCAATTGCGCATCTGAACGCAGTGGTCTAGTATAAAATAACTGGTCGGACGGGAATTTTGAAAGTTTACAGCGTAATTACGCGTTTGGATTTATCCGAGCAAAAGGTCTCCGGTCCCATAGTTCTCGACGGGTAACCTATCTCGGATGAAACGATCGCTTTCGAGGGAAGATCCCGTGGCCGGTGACCTTGCACTGCGCGAAGAGCGAGGAGGCGTGCAATTTTCTCGCGGGCTCGTTTTGTTGCTAATTCAACGGTTAGCGGCGCGAGATTAGCCGGCAATCGTGCCGCGGCTACACGGCGCAGGCGCAGGCGCAGGCAAGAACTAGGATGCGATTTCTCGAGTCATGGAGCCGCAATTTGATTTTTCGCCAGGCCACGGTGGAATTTAATTGTCGGGAAACCAGCGCCTCCGGCGACCGAAAATAAGAGTCTCAAAGGAATCCTTGTGAACCGGCAGTATCCATGTCGGTGGTTAATTGTCAGCGGAAGCTTGTTGCAACCGAATACCGACGCCGAGCTATTATTTATTTTTATCAATAACTAATTGCGATGCACGCGCTCGAATACCTTCGTGATCCGACGCCCCGACATTACGTTCTTGCGCTAAATCTGACTGTACATTGCAATAATTGCTGCCGATTAATACCTACAAAATTGGAGAACTATTACCGTAGATATTTCAAATGACTCCCTTACTTCTCGGGAAGGTGAGATTTCAGAATTTCTTCCAAATGTACTACATGACCTGTCCTTGGGAATCTTTGCACACTTGTTGGTATATATTCCGACAGCTTTCTCGAATTTTTATACATTTTTATTGACGAAACTGTAAACATTATTTACTGCTAAAAGAGAGTAGACAGTTAACATCGAAGTGATTTAAAATAAAATCCTCGGTTTTGAGAGAAATTAGAAATTAGAGAGAAATTATCAAAATGCAATAGTATTTTTGACACGATTGTTCCTGGAACTGTCGCGTCGATTTACCAACGTCTATATTTTGTCATTGCGACCGAAACGTCATGGAAAATGATAATGATCGCGTGGAAAGTATACGGAAGCGCGGGGCAAATTCCGGATCGAAGCAGAAGTTCTGCGGTACCGCGACAAACGCAGGTAAACGCAGGTAAACGCAGGTAAACGCAGGCATGAACGCACGTGGATGCGTCGCGTTGTCGGGGTGAAATGAAAAAATGCACCGGCAAGAATGTAAACCGACTGTTGGATCGGGAGTGCAGCCGGTGCATGTGCAGTGCATGTGCAGGCCGTGTTCGCCGGCGCGGACGGCGAGGATCTCGCGAGCACGGAACTTTCTAATGCCTTGCATTAATATTTTTGTGCCTGGGAGCTAGAGCCGTTGCGTCAAAAGGTCGGCTCGCACTGTTTCTCGTGCGAGCCGGCGCGACCGCTCGGCTATAGATCGAATTTAATAAGGGAGACGATCGTATTATTCCGCTGAATAATCCTGTACCACTTACGATCCCCGATAACCTCGTCTCTCAAGTACGCCGATCGGCATTGGAAATTGCACGGATCGGATTTGTTTAAATTCGCCGACCTCGCTGATCCCCGCCACTCGACCCGGCTAATAATACTATCATTGCGTTCGTATAGCCGATTGAATTGTTACCCGTGGAAATTAATACGGTATCTTCCCGGTGAACGAATCCCTAAGCCATTTACTTAGACGCTTCCCCATTATCCTCCGATTTTCCACAACTACCAGATCGTATACTCGAAGAAGGTTCGGTTTGGTTCGATATCTTTTTCCTATCGCTTAAAAAACTACAGAAATATTCCTAATCAATTTGTCATTTCTGCAAATGGCTCCTTTTTAATTTCTGTTACGTGTATTTCGAACGAATGAAAAAATATTTCTCCTTTTAACAATTTTCAAATGTCTCTTCTAACGGCTTCACAGTTTTCTATTTTAGTGGTCTAAAGTATTCATAAAAATACATAGAACCTCAATAAATCTTGACGTTCCGTCTTCGTAAAATTTTGGCTCTAATGTCTCCATTATATATTCCTCGCAGGACCGAAGTGACGCGAGAAGTGCCACCGGTCTTCAATGAATTACCACGAAATTAGTTGTCTCGAGCAAGCCGACGACATCTCCACTCTGGTCTTGTCCTACATAAGTTCTTTTCGCGCCGATTTGGTTATACCGAAACGAAGAACACCGTGCCGTCATCGTACGTCTCTCCGTTCGGAAAGATGGGACAACAAATCTTCCGATCACCTGGAATTGTCTGCATAATTAATGCCGAGTATCAGCCTGTTATGTGTATGAAGATGTTATTCAAATTCTTGGCACCAGAAATACTTTCTATCGCACCGATCGGCGTGCTGTAGAAATCGAAATGCGTTTTCTAAATGTGTACAATCGACAGAATTAAAAGAAGTAGAAGAACTAAAAATAGAAACTAGAATGTTGCAACCTAGTTGTTCCGTGAAACACGTTGCAGTTATAGATGGAATCGAGTGACAAAGAACAGCGAAGACGACTCGTGTCGCTTTAAATAGTTCTAATTAAACCGAAGATCCGGAGCAACTGAAACAACAGTTACTCGATGGAAACGAGTTTTTCAATGTTTTATGACACATTAAAACGCTCATTTACGACTTCCCGTCTGTCACTCTTTAATGGCGGCCCGATACCGCTTTATCTTCACGCTGCCCGAAGAAATTGGAATCAGCTCGACCAAAAATTCGATAATAAACGTCACTGAAAACTACGTGTAAATTAGTCCGATCCAGCGTACCGTGGACGGTCTGAATAATTGACCTTAATGATTTTACAAACTTGATAATCCCCCTGTATAGTTCTTGTGGTTCTCTCGAGACCTGGACAAAATTGACTGTATAATAATTTTCGTATTACATAGTATTACAAGAGCACAAGTATTGCACAAGTAGTTTAGTAAATTTTAACTAAATTTTTAAGAACATCCCAGTGTGCTACTTTTTAGTCTGAGGAAACAGTACACCATTTCTGGGTTAAATCGAACAGAATTATTTCTATTACGTGGCCATCGGAGTATTCAAAGTTTAATAAAGTATAACTTGCAAACATTAAGCCATGCAAAAAAGCTTTTCTATCGAATCCAGTGCCTGTACCTTGTACAAATTTTGCGACCGTTGGTACAGCCTTGACCTTATCAAAATCTGTTCTCATCAACACCAACAAATATACCCGATCCAATTTAAACGCATAGACCCTTGGCAGCCTCCGCGCAGGACTTTATTGACTGTGGCGATTTAACGCGAGCTAAACAAACCCGATGTTAGTGTTCACGGCTCACAGGCCAGGCAGAAGTCCCTTCGGCCATTCTCGCGTTGTCCACGCGCTAATTGCCTTAACGCGAGCGTAACTTTGTTATCAATGGAAACCCGATTGCCCGGATACTTTCCGTCGGCGTTGCTCTAACAGCGGTTCGAACCTGAGGAATTCTAAGTGCGATATGCTGGCTGGCTGGTCCGTGTCCTCTCCCTCTTTCTCTCTGTCTCTCTTGCTCGATTATCGTATCCCGGTCGATATCGAGGCCCTGGTTGCCCTCGGTGGATCCATCCGCATGACCGGGCGATATTTCGTTTCCAACCACGTTCCGTTATACACCGATGCACTCGTATTCCTGGAATTACGGCCGTATCTTCGCGCGCCGCGCCGTGCGGCTCGCTCGAAATTGCCGGGTATCGATCAAAACCGAGCGGATATCTAATAGTGCCGCGCGGATGCGCATTGCACCAATGCACCATTCCACCGTTCTCCCTTGCCCTACGCGCGTCCCGTTTTTCGACCGCCCGTCGCGGCCCGGCCGCCATCCGAGAGAGGAGAGCGCAACCATCGACGCGTTCGCAGGTGGTGCGGCAACCGATCGGGATAATTGCACGATTAAATAACGAACCGGATCGGTTTCATCGAGATCCGAACCCGAGATACCGTAACCGATAACGCGGATCGCGTGCTTAGGATATTCGGCGATTTTTTCACTCGGAAACACTCGGCCGGATCTACCCTTGGCTATTCCGAACCATTCGCGTGCAATATTCATTCCCATCGTGTACTTTTTTAACAATTTCAACAGCGCGGGACAAAAGTATTCGTACACTCTTGGAATATAGAAATAAAAGCAACAATATCTTTTATGTTATTAACCGTTTGCACTCCGCTGTCCCCTCTCATGGGACATCGTAATTCTAGCATATATCACTCTGATGTCCCCTCCCATGGGACATTAAAGTTTATTAGTGATTACGGGGAATTCATTTATTCCAGCGCAACTTTGAATAAAATATTGATTTTTTTTTGCAAATATACAGGGTGTTTGGTAACTAGTGGTACAAGCGAAAAGGGGGTGATTCTACATGAAAGAATAAGTCGAAAATATAAAATAAAATTTTTTCATCCGAAGTTTCGTTATCGAGAAAATCGAGTTTGAAATGCAGCGAATACGCATGCTATTCGATAGGAATTGTCTGACGCGTCTGATCAAGACCAACCAAATCTACTTCCTGCATATGCTAAAGCACACAAGCCTGACAGATCTTCAAAGTTGATTTTCTCGAAAACAAAGCCTCAAACGAAGAATGTTTATTCTATATTTTCGACTTATTCTTTCATGTAGAATCACCCCCTTTTCGCTTGTACCACCAGTTACCAAACACCCTGTATATTCCTCGACGTCAACCAATTCATATAAGTCCAATATTATTGTAATACGTTACTTGGTTCCAAAACTATACTAAATAATACGAGGGTTTGTAAATTTCTGCCACGAAGTGGCGCTGAGTAGCTGGTAGCTAACGTCCAGAATGGTTCGGAGTGCAAAGGGTTAATTGTATTTGAACATATGTAGCTTTATATTGTATACAACACTTCTAGCAACAAATGAGCAAAAAACAAAGACAATAACATCACTTGGTAACTTGAAATAAATTCAAAATTCACACACTACTTTAAGAAATTGCCAGGACAAAAGTATTCGTACACCACCATTTCTGTTGATAAACACAGCAGTTGCGAAGGAATCGCAACATTCCGATCAATGTAAACATTACTTTAGAAGATATCATGTTAGTTTCATTAATTCTAGTCGTGGCGAGTACACGTTATTAGTGAATATTTGCAATATGGGGAGAAAACGCAATGAAACTACGTTGGAAGAACGAGAAATTATTATACAGTTATACAAAGAGGGCAAATCATATAGAAATATATCAGAAATACTAAAAAGAAGTCGATCAACTATACAGAGCATAATAAGTAAATATAAAAACGAGAGAACATTGCAGGATAAAGAAAGAACATTGGTTGTCAGTGGTTGTTATATAATACTCCCCACGTGTTAGTAACTCCTCCGCAATCACCTGATTTAAATCCCATCGAACATGTATGGGCGAAACTTGAAAAAAATGACATAACATCGAAAAGAATATTTAAAAGAAATAGTAAAAAGTGAATGGTGTAATTTAGAACCTGACTTCATTAAAAGTTTAGTATTATCAATGCCCAATAGATTACACGAAGTAATTCGTCAGAAGGGCTATCCTACTATAAGTATTAATTTAGAAAATTCCCGTTAAATTAATTGCAACACTTGTAATAATGAAACGTACGAATACTTTTGTCCCTGCAGTTTCTCGCCATTTTGTGAAATTTCTGCCATTGTAAGTTACGAAATAATGTAATTAAGTTTTGTTTTTGCTCATTTGTTGGTATAAGTGTTGTATACAATATAAAGCTACATATGTTTAAATACAATTAATAACATAAAAGATATTGTTGCTTTTATTTCTATATTCCAAGTGTACGAATACTTTTGTCCCCCACTGTATGTAATTTCAAGTCGCGTCAGATCGTCTCTTTTTTTAACCCTTTCTGTATAGCATCGAGTCGGATCATGTATTTTTCAACCCCTCGTAATATCGCGTCAGATCGTGTCTTTTAATCTTGGCTATAGGGGTCGATAATTTTGGGGTGATTTTTGCGTTATTTACTGAATTTTAAAACTCAATTTTTTCGAAAACGAAATCTTAAAAAATCTTAATAAAAAAAAAAAAGATTTCTATATATGGCTTCTGTCTCTGGCAATCAGCACAATTTTTATTTTGCACAAAGATCTTCAGTCTATCGGTATCGACAACAGGTTGCACTGCCACAGAGCAGTGTTTGTTTTTGCAAATTTCGCAGCAACGCAACCAGCTCATAACTATCGTGATTTTACCGCAATGACACTGGCTGCGGTGTCCCGAGTCTGCCTTGTCCCGCAAAGTAGCAGTTCCACGAGCAACCTGTTCTCCCGAGACCAGAAAGCATAATGTCAACCGTTACGAGCCTAATCACGCGGAGGGTATTCGTGGGACACTCTGTACTTTCTGGCAAGATGGAGATCAACCAGGATACCGTAACGTTGGAAATCGAAATCGGATCGGCCGGTCATCACAGTGATCGCGCGCGACCGGGAACGATGTTAACACTAAACGTATCAAGCGGGGTCAAATGACCCCTTTTGAGAATTTACTTCAAATTCATACATTTTTATTGTTATTTCTGTCAGTCAGATGACTTTCTGTAAATTCTTATATCATCCGATTATTTAATTTCTCGCTTTCTGTTTTTCTCGTAGCTTATTTTTTACCGACAAAAATTCTTTACCTACCTAACGTACCACGGGGGGTCATTTGACCCCATACGAAGTTTAGTATTTTTCAGCAATTTTCCAACTGTATCCTTAGTTCTAAATTCAGATACGCTTCTCAAATGACCCTTTCATTTTTCGGAACCTGATATGTGTGTTTGGTTTCGGCATAAGCACTAGGACGATCCAAATGATCTAACGCATAAACAGAACGGACTCTTATCGGAGATACACAGGCAGCACTCCCTCCAATGAGTTTTCTGTAGCTAAACGAAATAGAAATGCAGTCGTATACTGAGAGTCGTAGAGCAAAGATCAGTTTTAGTTATATTTTGACAATTTCAGTTACATTCAATTGGACTTGTGTTTTACTGCAACCTTGAATATGTCAGCACGGTCAGTGAGAGAGTTGGAAAGAATTGGACAAATAAGTGTTTAAAATTGTGTGTTTAATTTTATACGAAGTCAGAAATGATGTTGCACATTATTTCCTTTAATAAATAGAGAATTTTTTACGAAAAATCAACGTTTATTTCATAGAGGGGTCAAATGAACCCCTATGGTAAGATTAGGTATAAAAAAATGCCGGTACGTTTTGTGTTAAACGGCGCGCGGGGAATTGCAACTTCGTTCAGCGGAACGTGCTCTCGGTCCAGATGTGTCCGGGACGGTTGAAGTATTGTAGAGAGATCAGTTTGAGATATGGCCGGGTGTTAACCGTTGCCGCGAGATCGATTGGAAAAGCTTCGGGTTTGAAGTGAAAGCGATTTATCGATCGGACGGGGTTGAACACGATCACTCATGGGTGAGAAACTCGATGGATTACGGAACTATAGGTATCTATACACGAACCCATGCTGGTCCGGATCTACTGACCTCGAATCACCTCGGACACTTGTTTGCTTTGCCGAAGTTTAAGCTGTGGACAAATTGAAGCGAGAAGTTTATTGAAACGAGTTCTCGTTCTGCGTTCTGGCTCTAACTGAGCCTCTGCTATCCGAACTCTGGCCTAACATACTTTCAATTATAGGAGCATAGGTGCTGGTAGATTTTAGGTATTGATAGACTCTGTCTATCAACAGACACCTATCATTGAAGTTAATAAAAGCTGGGGATAACTAGGCAGGATCGAGGTTCTAGACGCTTTATTTACCTGTGTTGTTTTAAAACAAGTTGCATTTAAGATACCTAATAAATGCGTTTTGATCGCTTGATTCGTTTGATGACTTCGTGCACCATACTGATTGCAACCAATGATTCAAAAGTTAGCACAGCTGGGCAGTCCGTTAACCGCTGGCACTACGATTTATTTTACGGTTGCAGCGATCGGAACTTTATATTTATTGCACGCATACGTATTTTCCAATGGCCATACTTCATATATTGATAACGACAAAATAAAATTTTATTTCGTTTTAACACGTTGACTGCCATGTCGCCCATATGTGGGTGACGGAATTATTTGTCCAGATTTTAAAATAAATTTTCACGTTAATATATTCATTGCACCAAATTTGATTAGGATCAGTAAAATGTAAGAAAGTTGGAGGACTACTCAATATCATACATTTAATTTTTTCAATTTTTATTTCATTAAATAACTTGTTTTTATTTTATGGAATTTTTGAGGTTTCTAGTTTGGCAGTCAAAGTGTTAAAGGGAATTAATAACATACATATTTCCCGCTCGAAGTCTAAGTAAAAATACACTTTCGTTCGAGATTGTTTACATTCTAGAATTTGAAAAGAGCTGAAAATATATCGTGGTAACATCTGTGGCATTGTACGTAGAATTATAATGTAGAACTTTTCTGTCGACCCGGCAAACGTGTTAAAGATTCGAATGAACGTAACCATCACTGTCACGAAACCAAAAGCCAGAAGCGTTCGCCTCGCGCGAGTAAATAGGCAAATATTGACACAGTATCGTTATTATTTACAGATACATCATCGGCGACAGTAATGCTCCGCAACTTTTTCTGAGCGTTTCATCCTGCGTTCCCCCTGTATTTACCGATGGGAAAACAGCTTGCGAGAGGCAGGTCACGGCGTTAATACACACCTGGCGGACGTAATATATTCATTCGCGCCTGTTTCAGGCGGTCACTCCCCAGCTGGCGAGAGGATTCGCCATTTTTCGCGGATTGCTGCTGCCTTATCTCGCGCCCTTAGGCGATAAAGCCGTGCGCGGACGTCTTAGAGGAGAGAAAGAGCGAGAGGGAAGGAGAGAGAGAGGGGGGGAGAGAGAGGGAGAGAGAGAGGGAAAAGGGAGAATGTGGCTCGTGCGTGATATCGGTGAACGATCAACGGCGATTGCCGAGGTTATTGTGCGAGGTCTCACGCGCCCACGCTTTTAACGGGGTGGTCGCCTAACTGTGGAGGATACAGGGTGATCTGAGTAGGATGGCATTCTATTTTCAGTGTCCTTGGTCCGTCCAGAGTTGAAACTTTGACACTGGACTGCGACACTATTGGACATAGGCGTAACATACTGGCTGTAAATTGATTAAACTTCTTCATAGTTATAATCTTATCCGTAGTTCTGTTAAAATTTCATGGTTGAAAGCTGAAAAGTTTTTGTAAGATTGCTTTTATACATATAGATACATTTTTTAAATGTTACTTAATTTATTTTGATATTGAATTCCTAATGAAGACATTTTTTACATCGACTAGAAAATTCCTTATGGCGATCATAAAAGAGTAACACAATTTATGCATACTATATATGCACAAACAAAAGAGTATTCTGGCAAAGAGGTATATCTAGTAATAACCAATAGCGTATATAGAAAATGTATTATACCGATAGAATTTAAATTCTTCGCTATTTCGTTATCCATGAAAATGAAATGGTCTAGAAATGTATAACATACTCATCCTGCGAATATACAAGAAATTTATGCGAGAAAAGCCACCCAATAGTCGCAACGTTATGTAAAATAAAATTATTATATCATTCCTTGGTTGTTGCGTAACTGTTTGGTATTTCGCTATGAGTTTGAAATGTATATTTATATTCTAGGCTTCACCGGAAGCGTTCTGCAACTGCAACGATTATGTGCGATCGTTCTTATCTGCATCCGAGGATCAGTTTCATAGTTTATTAATATACGTATTGTACATTTGTTGCCGTTCGAGTTCCACAAAGTTGTAACGGAAATTTCGAATGAAAGTTCTGAAGCAGGAAGTATTATTTTATATTTAACGTTTGCCCCAATTTTTTCGTTTCATAATTCCACTCTACATAACAATCAGACTAGACAAAGACTTGTCTTTCACGCAGGCGAAAAGCGTGTCGAGTTACTAAAGATAAGCCGAGCTTCTTTTGAGATTCATTTTTGAGATTAACGCCAATGAAAGTTACCGTATCTGTCTGATCAATATTAATGAGCCTTTCGAAGGATTATTCTTCGGGGGAAAAATATATATATCTTTTACTGTAGACTGATAAATATTCATCGACGAAAATGTGTGTGTGAACTGATTATTTTAATCTCTTAATAAGTCACGCTGGAACTTCTTCGAAGCAAGAAATACAACGAACATCACTTAACACGCGCGATGTAGATTGATGGTACTTGTTAATGAAACACCTATTAGCGTTTAATACATTTTTCTCAGACTGACAGACTTTTAATGACAGAAAGCATATTTCTACAATTGAATTTCTTCGGATAATCAATGCAGAATTAGAGGCTATTGTTCCCAATGATCAAACTGGAACGAAAACACGTTTCAAGGAAGTTAAAATAGTTGCAGCGTTTAAAGTATGTTTCATTTCGGTCACCCGATAGATTCTAGGATACGATCCTCCCCTTATTCTCCTTAGGCGGTTAAATTTAGACGGCTCTAAGGTTTCTAATAATGACCATTACGATTTGAATACAAAGCCCCGAACGAATGTGTGTAGAATACCCGCCTAATCGAAGTCGGGGACATCGTTCTGTAAATTCTCTCTTCGCTTAAAACCGTTTGAATCTTCCTTAATCCGGGCGCATAACAGTTTCGAGGTCACCGATGCTCGTTCTGATAGCGTTTGAACTTCGATTCCGTGAAAATTGGAATACTAGAAGGTGCAGCTACAGCGAATTGTTCCTCTCAAGTTTGTTAATCTAAAATAACGATCGTTAGACTGCATTTCTCATTTTCATAACACACGTTAACACGTTGCAGTCGGCGCTATTCTAATTCTGAAACTAAATTTTTCTTCCGTCTCAGGATATTTTCGTTTTATTCATACGAGACTGTTATATTTTTGTTATTACCATATTTTGTTGAGCATTCTATCCGAATAATTCTCTACACTTCCTTCAACATTTTTAATGATTATAATTGTGTATACTTGCTGTGAGAATTTTCAAGAATAATTCTAAAATCGAAAAACAAGGACCGGCCTACTGCACAAGCAAAAGGGACGGCAAGATGAATCGTGTGTGGCGGCCATTCCGATTCTCTCGGTAAAAAGAGCGTATACACATAGGTACGATAGATCGTTTTCACCACTGTGAGCGTTGATCGAACGTCCTTTTCACTGCGAAACAAGGCCGAGCACGCATCAGGGACGAGAAAGAGTCTCGAAACGAATGAACTTCGTCCGGCGACAGCTATTTCCCGGCTTGGAAAAGACCCTGGCACCGGCATCGGCATCGGCACGGCGATTCGTTCGTTAAATTAGCCCATAATTAACGCGAGAGCCCGGACGTCTGCCGGTGCTCTCGGCGCTGGAGACGTTCGTCTACCCGAGGCGAGGAAACGTCAAAATCGGCCCGAGTGAAATGCCGGTGAATCGAGCGGATCAGCCAACTGACCGGCTGGCTCATGAATATTCAGCCGTGGATTCGCTCCAATGGTGGAATATCATGGGCAAGTTGAACGAAGAGGAGAGGAGAGGTTGCAGCGCAGGCTAAATACATATACAGGGTGAGCCTCGTAACATGACGACTGCAAATGACGCCCAAGTTATATCTTCTACGAGAACATTTTCTTTACAAACGTTCCACCACTTCCAGGTGGATATACACTACCGCTCAAAAGTATCCGGACACTTATAAACTCAAATATCTTTGTTGTTTCTAAAGATACAGTGAGTAACGAAAGTATTCGAACGCCCTTTAAATCAGTATAACTTTTTTTTTTAAGTGAATCAAACGACCTGACTTTTTTGAGGAGTTAGAAGAATTGGTTTTCCAAATGATGTGTTAAAAAGATTTTGAAAAAATTACAATTGGTAAGAATTACATGAGAAAATAAAAATGGCACTTTTCACAACTTTTTTATTTGAGCCTGTAATGAAAATTTTAAATATGCGTTTTGTAGATCTCTGTTAGTTATACACGTACTGAAAATTTCATCGAAATCGGTCAACGTTGCAATGAACTACAAACGTTTCAAAATGAGAGTTTAAGGGTGAAAGTCGCAGATTTTTGATCTTGCCAGGGAATTTCGCCCTTATGTAATCATCTTTAAACGTTTGTATCTCATGACAACGTTAACCGATTTCAATGAAATTTTCAGTATGTATATAACTAACATATATCTACAAAACGCATATTTTTAATTTTCACTACAGGTTCAAATAAGAAAGTTGTGAAAAGTGCCATTTTTATTTTCTCATGTAATTCTTACCAATTGCAATTTTTTCAAAATCTTTTTTACACATCATTTGGTAAACCAATTCTTCTAACTCCTCAAAAAAGTCAGGTCGTTTGATTCACTTAAAAAAAAAAGTTATACTGATTTAAAGGGCGTTCGAATACTTTCGTTACTCACTATACGTAAAATATGGTAAGGACAAAGTTGAATGGTACAATGGGGCTGACTGAAGGTGACTGGGTCACTGAATTCTTAATGAAAATCATTGTAGGTGTTTAAAAAAAGGGTGGTTCCATTTTAAAAAAGTCAAGGTGACCTTGATATCTCTAAAAAAAAATGACATAAAAACAAAATTTTTTTATAGCATCGTGTCAGCCCCATTGTACCATTCAACTTTGTCCTTACCATACTTTACGTATCTTTAGAAACAACAAAGATATTTGAAGTGAAAACTTCAGGTGACTCACACTGTATATAGTAATTTTTAATTTATAACGTCAGATATTTCACAAGAAACTAATAAAAATCGATTTTAGTCACTATTTTAAGCACTGTAATAACTTTGATGCAATGCTAATAACGATATTTTGCAATTGTCCGGATACTTTTGAGCGGTAGTGTACGTATACGTATGCTGTAATAATCTTGTTTTTGTTACGTTACTTCTTCATCGAGATACGAGGTTCATCTTTAGTTTTCAAGTGAAACGCTCAATATTTCTCCTCGAATTTGGATAGAGCAATAAATTCTCTGTGAAAATGTATTAACCAAGTAGGGCTTAAAGTTAATATAATCACTGAGATATTCCCAAACTTATTTCATTTTTTGAACATTCAAAAATCTAGACCTATGATAGAACGTATCGTTAGTGCAATAACTGCAGAAACACTGGAAAATGTTCTTCGTTCACCTCATAATCCGATTATACTTTGAGCACTTCGAGCGTCGTTTGAAATAAAATTTGTTTTACAAATATTTCAGGAATAGTAAGTAACGGAAACCAGATTGCAGGTCTCCCTGGAAACCACGCAACATTTGTTTAAAAAATTCTTTTCAACAAGTCGGCATGTTACGAGACCCACCCTGTACATTCACCCGAGGGAGGTGGCTTTGCGAAGATACCGATATCTCTGTGAATGCAACGCCGCGCCGGGTTAGTATAGATACGCTCGGGTTAATATATTTATCCGAAGCCGAGGCTCGGCGAGATTCTTCGTAGGATCGGACTGTGTCTGTCGGCGATCCTTTATCTTCGGCGACCTCGTTAGCAGTCGTCAATATGCAAACAGATCGCTCTGCTTGGGAAGCAAACGGGGATTCTTTTCGCTCGGCTGAAAGTCGAGTTCGGAAAGGTCGCAGCATAAAATATTAACACTAAACGTACCAAGCGGGGCAAAATGACCCCTTTTGAGAATTTACTTTAAATTCATACATTTTTATTGTTATTTCTGTCGGTCAGATGACTTTCTGTAAATTCTTATATCATCCGATTATTCAATTTCTCGCTTTCTGTTTTTCTCGTAGCTTATTTTTTACCGACAAAAATTCTTTACCTACCTTACGTACCACGGGGGGCCATTTGACGCCATACGAAGTTTAGTATTTTTCAGCAATTTTCCAACTGTATGTTCCAAATGACCCTTTCATTTGTCGGAACCAGATACACTACCGGCCATAAGTGTTTACCCACCTTCAAATTTCGTTACTATTCAAATAATAGGTATTTTATTGTTATGAAAATGTCCGTAGCATTAAATCCTAATTATAAGGCTAATAAAAAACATTCAAAATATTCTGTACATACACAATCAGGTACTGTAAATGAGTTTACAGCTTTTTATGAAAAACGACAATTTTGGAGTTCAGGTAAAGAAACCCATTTTTCTGAAATTTTTATTACGGTCAGTAGGGAATATGAACGCAGGTAATACAGGTATCTTAGTCTTCTCAAATTTCATACTGCATTTCATACTGCATTAAGCTTTCATACAGTAAACAGTTGATTTTCACGTGCCTAAAGAATTTTGCGAAAATTTCAAATAATGTCAGGGAGAAAAGAATTATCGATTGAAACGCGCGCTCTAATAGTGTCCCATCATAGCATCGGAAAAAGTAACAGAGAAATAGAAAAGTTATTGAAGCTGAACCGTAGAACCGTGAACTACAATGTTAAAAAATATGTGGGTGGGTAAACACTTATGGCCGGTAGTGTATGTGTGTTTGGTTTCGGCATAAACACTAGGACGACCCAAATGATCTAACGCATAAACAGAACGGACTCTTATCGGAGATACACAAGCAACACTCCCTCCAATGAGTTTTCTGTAGCTAAACGAAATAGAAACGCAGTCGTATACTGAGAGTCGTAGAGCAAAGATCAGTTTTAGTTATATTTTGACAATGTCAGTTACATTCAATTGGACTTGTGTTTCACTGCAACCCTGAATATGTCAGCACGGTCGGTGAGAGAGTTGGAAAGAATTGGATAAATAAGTGTGTAAAATTGTGTGTTTAATTTTATACGAAGTCAGAAATGATGTTGCAAATTATTTCTTTTAATAAATAGAGAATTTTCTACGAAAAATCAACGTTTATTTCATAAAGGGGTCAAATGACCCCCTATGGTAAGATTAGGTATAAAAAAATGCCGGTATGTTTAGTGTTAAAATGGTGTTGGGATCTAAGTATTTCGAACGATCAATTTTTTATTGCACCTTCAGATTTGTTCTGATTCCGAAGAAAAATACAATCAAAAATAAACTAATTTACTCACCTTTATAAAACTTTACAGTCTCATCGATACACATTTTAGCTGCACTCGTGAATTTTTACACATTCCTACCATCGAAACCATAGCGATAATTCAGCCTCAAAAGTCACCCAAGATACTCTACTCAACCCATTTGCATCATAAGAAAATATGAAAAGAAGTCCTTTATCACCAAACCTTTTCTTTTTATTATATTTAAGTACAAAAATCACTACAAATAAAAGAACTTCGTATTTCAGCAGTACAAGAAAGAATCCGAATTATTGCTTTCATCTCCAACAACACCCTCCGTTTCTATATTTTAGCTAACGAATAATGATAGTGACCAATAAAGCTGAGCGTGTATATACGTGCTAATGATGCAAATGGGTTAAATGCCTCGCACAAGGTCCCCCATTCTTGGTTAATAACTACCACACTTCCGGCAATAGTAATGCAGAAAAATTCGTGAATGTACTTTAACACTAGAACTACCGGATGGGTCAAAATGACTTCTCCTAATTTTTTCTTTTAGAGATATTGAAATTATAAATATGTTTCCATGAGAAATTTTTTTAATAAACTTCTCTATCGAAGTAGATATTTAACCAAAACTAATATGAAATCTAAACAAATCTTATTTTGTTGTGATTATAAGGCAATGTATGCCAGTTGCATTTAGTGCTTGGTCGTTCTAGTGTTAAATAGACACAAACGTGTATGCACAGTTCCATAAAAATAGGTTGGTTCAGTTTCCCTAACAAAATTGTATATACCCTGAACACGGATCGGTAGATAAAAATACCCTCTCGAGCGTTGCTCGTGAGGCCGATCGATCATGCTGTTTCGATCGGGCACCGATCGGCCTCGATAGCCGGGGAAGGGCGGAAAATGATCGCCGGTTGCCCTGGAATCGAGCATTTGCTGGAAATGTCGGAAAAACACGCGATCCGCTGTCCTTGCCCGTTTCGCCGAGGGGAGTTAATCACCGGCGCGTGTAGATCGGCAATGGGTGCGCTATATAAAATCGGATGTAAATGCCGTGGGAAGCGTGGAGGTGTGCAGGGTGGCGCGATTTAATTGCGCCGGTTACCGGAATTTATGTTGCCGCTGTCACCGGCGACTGATCGGCCAGTTTGAACTCGCGCCGAGGAAGCGGATAAGTTTAATTAGCCAACAGTAGTCCCATCCGATCGAGATTCTTTGGATATTCAGCGGGCCGCCGCGCCGCATCGATTTCTTTTAACAGCTTCTCTCGGTCGCCTCGTTATCGGTGGATCTTCTCTCTATGTACAGATCAACAGGTATTTATACCGATTCTGACAAGCGGGTCCCAGAAAATTGCTTTCTCTCGACCGTGTAGGGTGAAACGGTTGACCTGATTACCGGATTGCAAACATCTACAATTTGCGATTGAATTTAATTGGTACTCGCAGTTGCAGCTGGGATTGTATAAAAGGACGATTAGGTAGATGTTCTAGATGTACCCTTTTACCTTTATCAAACGATTTACATACACGATAATAAGCAGCACTTAAATTGTTAAAATAGCTTGCTTGGGTGTCTTTAAACTGTCCCCTTGTTAGCGAATCGGCCGAAGTTTGTCTCGTGTTGCACAAAATGGTTCACACGGAGACCTTTAAGATGGCTGCACCACACTTTCTAAACATTTTCAATGTTTCTGAAATCATCTCCAATTTTTAGGAATCATTTAATCATTTTTAGTTGCAACGCTCGCGGAACTTTTCCCGTTCCTTTCAACATTAATTGATAACGAACACTACTTTCTAGTTCATTGTTAGAAACGAATCACCAAGGATTGTATCGAAGACTGTTACGTTCAAGACAGTTACGATTACCTCCTTCGGCGGCAATTTCGAAGAATCAGAAAGAAAAATTGTATTACTTCTGGGACTTATCAGTGAAAAAAAGTGATTTTTTGATCAAAGTGACAAGAGATCCTTCGATCTAGAATCACGGAGACGTTCCCTAACCCGGTGACTTCGATAGTTTCGCAGCCATAATCTCGGCGATGCATCGCGCGCCGCGGAGATTTCAATGCCCGATATATCATGTTGCGCGCGTAGTTGCACCATATTTGCTGCGTCCGCGTAACCATCGGCTGCATTGTGCGTCCGCATCTTTATCTTCGGAACATGGCAATTTGACAAGCACCAGGAATACAGATATTGGACGCGGTGGATGTGTAACAGGTTTTTATTCTTCCCCGCTGTATAGTTTAAATGTCCGCGAGATATATGGACGCAGGAAACGAAGACGCGGCTGCGAAGCCGGTGGAACTTTCTGCGATCAAAAATCATGCTTCCGAAGTAGAACCGACGGGAATATTCCTATACAGCATAACTTTTACAAGGCACTATTTTACAACATCAAAATACCAGCCATTTTACACAGGTTATATTATAGAGATAAACTTAGGGATGATCTAAAACAGTTTCTTTCATATTTATTTGTTATAAGTATAAATAGTTTTATACAATAGAAAATAAATATTTTCTGCATTAATTGCTCGGTACAGGAGCCAATTCGAGTCACCTGGACAATCGAGATTCGGAGAAGAAATTACAAACCTTTCTTATTATTAACACTAAACGTACCGAGCTATAAAAGTAACAGGAACGTGTTGCCTTATAAAAATGACAAGACTCAATTTATTTAGACTTTTTATCGAATAATTGCTCGTGAGAGCATCTTTATAATTGCAATAATTGTCAAATAAAAAATCTAGAACCGGTCATTTTACCGGTGGTGGTACGTGTTTAGTGTTAAGTGATTAAAAACCTGACATTTTGACAAATTCGCTCAGTAGTGTTATAACGAATGTGACACTCAAATAAACCCTATTTAAAGATGCCCGAGGTAAATTGTCTAGATCAACATCCTGGCTGTAAATCAGCGTGTAATGAAATATTTAATCGGCATTATAAAATCGTACGTTTTATGCGGCAAGCATAAACAATCCTGCAGGCAAGCGGCGCGATGTAACGAGCGGTAGGTTAAACTTTTCCGGATCATCGGCTTATTTTCGAAGCGTCATCGGGCTCGGACTACGTCGAGGCCGCTCGGTTCCCCGTTGAATGTGTTTTATCGACGAGATATCTCTGTCGCGATTTCACGCTCGCCGCTGAAACACATCGCGTCGGACACAGGTTTTCCACGGCCGCGACGAAGCAGATCGGCCGACGTTCTCTTCCGTGTATCGTCGCGGGACAGAGCGTTATTTACGGGCCGAGGATGCGCATTGAAATCTACGGACAAGCGGCCCGATCGATCGACGCAACGTCGTGTTTGCAATATCTTTTGCAAACCCCCGGTGAAAGAAACTTATCGGCCCGTTTCGTGGATCCGTTATACAAGACAGTTTTGTTCACGCTTGTCTTTGCGCCGATCGAGAAGGAACGCTTGATCTCGCTGGCGAAAAAGTTTTTAATCCCTTTGGGAAATTATTCGGTACCTCTGAGCAAAGATTTCTGGTCTTTCCGAAAATTGAAGGCTTCGGACAGCGGCGGACCGCTAATTTTTGGGGCCTTAACACTACTAGGGCTAACACTATTTGGGGGCCTACCCAATTAAACATTTTTGTATAATTGATTTTTCTCAAGTTTCCATTTTTTCAGTTTTCTAGGACTTCCTTTTCGCCCCCACTAATTAAAAGTGTTGACCCTTGATCTTTAACACTAGAACTACCGAGCACTAGATGCAACTGGCATACATTGCCTTTTAATAACGGCAAAATTATACTTCTTTAGATTTGGTGCCAGTCTTGTTTAAATATCTATTTCGATAGAGAAGTTTATTAAAAAATTTTCTCATGAAAACATATTTGTAATTTCAATACTTCTAAAAGAAAAAATTAGGAGCAAGTCATTTTGACTCGTCTGGTAGTTCTAGCGTTAAATTAAATCTAAACTGAGTAGTCTAGAGAACGTACAGTAATATTTTTTTAGATTTCAAATTTTTAACTAAAATTGTCGAGATGCTTATGAACGTGGTCTTATCTGTACTAAACCGTCTCGACTAAATGTCAGCTATGCAAAGAAGAAAAATCAATTTTCTTATGAAAATATTTATTGAATGGTAGCAAGGAATCACTTCAGATATTGGCACTGTTTTAGACCAGAAAATAAAGGGTCATCCATTTTACGCGTACACATGAAACGGAACATTTCGAACGTACCAAAAGTGTCGTCATTCACCTGCAAACTCGACGCACCTGAAAACGGTGATTTCAAGCCAGACATAGAACCGCGTCGACGAAATTACAAAACCAGGTGGAATTCGCAGCGGGAAGCTCGAGCGAAACTATAAATAAAACGTGGTCGCAACGAAGAGTTAAAGATATTGACCCATTACGTTTTACAGCTGGGTATGCATGATGTGTGACGCATCTCCGTTGCCAAAATAAATGGCGTCGATAGTCGATTAATGATGAGGCTAGTCTATGGACCTTTACGTCGACTTTGTAATTGTGCAACGGTCGCGGAACGTATAGTGGCGAACGGTAATAATAAATAAAATGTGTCATAAATTGATAAGGAACGGTTTGTCAGAAACGTTTTCAGGCCACCTGATTCGAGGGAACCGGACGAACGGCGATAAAACCGCGACGACAGTTTAATGCGATACGTTTTTATCGTTAAACGGAATCTAAAGCGTTTCTAGTTGGCATCAAAGTTATAGTCGGCGACGAGAGAAAGATGCCAGTTGCTAAATGGCATGGGAGTGTCTAATGTGATTCGTTCGTTTCCATGCATTTATTTTCGCTACGCTCTGGAAACGTGCTGCGGTAATGCAGCCCGGAGATTCTCATCGATCAATCGAACGGGACGGGAGGCTCTGTTAATTTACAACCGCGCCGATCCGCGTCCACGGTGATCCTTCACTTGACGCGTTTCAATAGTTTAAACGTCCGAGCTACATTTTTCCCAATACGATTTCACGGAGGTATTAGAGCACAGTGGAATTTATGGCGTTCATTACACGCCGTCTCGGCGGTTTTTGTCAACTGTCATTTCATACCAACCGGAAAAGACCAAGATCAATTTTACGTACGTTCTTGTTCGAAATCTTAAAACATCCCGGTCGAAAGTTTAATGTTGAATTAAAATTATCGGATCAAAGATCGTGCAAGACATTAATAAACGTATTCTTGCGAATTTCTTGGTACTTTCCCGCGCGTTGATTGTGCTTAAATCAAAGTCGAAAATCGTCTTGCCGCGATCAATATCCGCCCTTGATTGTGAAACGTGGCTTAACTTTGTCCGCGCGGTGAATTATATGCTATAATTCATGGAACGCGCGATCGTGAGGTGCCGCGACGAAAAGTTGTAACGCGAGAAAACCGTTTCGATTATTCTTTTCGTTTCCTCTTTCTCCGAGTTTGCGAGTTCTCGTAAATCATCCGGATATCCCTGCGCCCAGATACAGTACACATCGCGCAACCGCAATCATAAATTTCGCGATTCTGCCACTTTGTTCGCCGCGGCCGTAAGTAGTACGACCACAGGCTAACGATCAATGCAACGGGTCATCAATCTTCCCATCCTCGAAACATGTTACGACAATGTAGAGGGAGAATGAGAGAAATTTCATGCGTCTCGGCGTCGACTCGAATATTGTCAGGTTCGAAAATGCCGCGTTGTAATTGCATGTTTCCCCGGGACGTCGATGCAACAGAGAAGAACCGCGTGCCTTATCGCAATTATCTATTATACTTGATCCGTGCCGGGACGATGCGTTCTTTCGTTTCAATTTTCTGAACAGCACTCCGGACAAATTAACCCGGTGCTCCTTTGTCAAACGGAATTCCACTTCCGTCAGTTGCACTTTCTCTTGTTGTCGAATTGTGAAAAAGCTTCTGCATTGATGAACCATTGATCAACTAGAAAAAGTCAAACGCCAGTATTTACTATTCCTTCGCTGGTGTACTTCAACGTCGTGTACTATTCTTGTCAAGCAACAATGTGAGTAGATAAACTCGATTCAAGAAGCTGCGTCACTCTCTAATTGTGTTCTCTTGTTGTCTAATTATTAAAAAGCTTCTGTTCAAATTAACGAAGCATTGACGAAGCACTGTCAAACATTCACCTTTCTGACTCTGTTGGTCTTCAACGTGTTATATTATTTTTATTCAGCAACGTGTGTTGTCAGTTTACTAAGGAAACAGTAGATTAATCACTGGTAACCTAAATAACATTTGCATCAGCGTATAAGAAACCTTAAAAAAATTCAGTAAAATTTTATTTTATTTCATTGTGTTCGTGTCATCGATCAAAGAGAGGAAGTGAGAAAAGATTTTCTAGACATTCCTACAAATGCGACAGCGAGAAACGTCGGACAAAGAGAGAAAAAGACGAATTGCAGCAAAAGGTTCGGTATAATTGAAAACATAATTAAATTTAGTTGTCAAACATACGTACGGCCAGCCAACCGCGTTGCAAACTTTGACTTCTGAGTAATCATACTGCAATTAAAAGCCCACGTTACAAATATCCACTTTCTTCGGGCAGGTATAGTAGCTGTCTATCGTCAATCACTGTGTTCTCAATTTCTATCCGAATAAATCAACAACTGAATCGACCTGTCGACTCAAATTAGCTCGATTAAGTCGACAAATGTCGTGTCTGAAATCATTTAGCGATCAGAGAAGCGCAAGAAGTAAATATATACTTCGGCGAAGTTTATTAATCGTTGGACGGATGAAAACGGTGAACTTCAAGTTCGCTCTTAACTGGTTTTTGAACATCATGTATTCGACAATGAGCATTACTATTCAGATTTCAGATTACGCTATGATTAATTAAAACTGATATTTTTCGATATTATTTTAGGCTATAATAAAAGTAAGGAGCAACTGCAACGTTAATTTTAAAGACTAATGTCGATTTTATTCTAAAACATAGTTCATTTTGTAAACGAGGCTTCAAAGAGTATCATAAGATTTTCTCAAATTTTTCAATACGGTTCTGTGGAGATTAAACTTCTAAATAGGAATTTCTATATGACTTTCAGTGCTACGAAATGAAATTTTCAATGAGAGAGAAGGTCTTGATATTTTTGTGAACGTGATAGAAGAGAGTGAAGTCAATTCGACAAGTACTTTCCAAGGATAAAATTAAAAAAAAAAATGTATAATGATACTAACTGGAACGCGTGGGCCTTTTCTTGAATTTTTCATCTAAAATTTGTTTTGTGAATCCAAGAATAAATCGAGACAGCGCGCGAAGCAGTAAATAAACTTTCAGAGCCTCTCGAATTTTCCAAGGTGCGCGCGTAAGACGGTCACCCAGCGCATAAATAAAATGGTGCATGAAAACGTCGAAAGGACCGAAATGGGCCCGGCGGATGAATATGGCAGCGGCATGGCAACGAGCATCGCCGTCAAACGGTTCTGTCGCTTATGCTAGCAAAGGTTAATGCAAGCCGGCAATAATTTCGCGCGCGTGTGCACGCCGAAGAAGCGCCTTAAGAATATATCAGATCTAGGAGCACTGCCGGGCTACCTCGGGGGGTCGAAAAATTTCCGAGCCCGGCATCTTATCGTTAATTGCCGCTTAGAAAGTGCACCGGTTGAACCCGGTGCGAGGGATCGGGATCTAAAAGTGCGCAGGAGAAATCCACCGCGCGCGGAAAAAAAAAAGAAAACGCCGCCAGAAGCAGCGACTCGCGGAAAAATTTTCGACGATCGGCACCGATTTACGCTACCGTTCCACCGATGCCGTTTATTTACGACGCTGCGAGTTTCTCGGTATCGAAGTTCACGCGAACTAATGCGTGTAAAGCACTCTGTTCACTGTTTCTTCGGCAAATGATTTCTTGTGCTTCATTTCTGTGGTCGCAGAAACCACATGATTCGCATCGGGAAGAAAAATTAACTTGTTGATTAAATTCAGCAATTTACCGATCAAATTTGTCTTTGGAAACAAAAGAGACGGAAGACATTTTAATCTATTCCGAATTCTTATTATTATGTGAATATACTGCTTTTCAAGATTGTTTAAACAGTATGTACGTTTTGTATGTGAATCAGGAGTAACAGGATTCAAGAACGACAGGTGTTTTTACTAGGATCTCGACGATACAAATGTTAACATTTCATTATGATTTTGTTACTTATTATATGTCCTTCTGATTTCATTGATGTTGATGTGTTTGGGGACACTATTTTCTCTTAGACCTTCTTCAGTTTCATAATTTCATTCTTCCCTAGATTTTTTGTTTTTCATGTGCGAAGATATTCCAAGAATCGCATACAAAAAGTTTTTCTCGTTTACGCAAATCGTACTATCAAAATTCTGAAAACATATGATTTACACGCTACTTTGATCTAGCATCTTATCCAAACAGCGCCTTGAGAGTACCTCCGAGATCAAATTTATGTTTTTGAGTGTCGCACGATTGAATTAAATTCTCTAAAACGACGAACCGTGCCAGATCGGTAATAAGGCTTTAACGACATCGGTAGTTTAAAGTTGCTTCGAGCCAGAGGATTCAGGATGTCCAGGAACATGCTTTGTAACGTTTTTAAAACGCGAATGTACCCGAGTAACCGAAGATCACTGTGGAAAAATCGATGATTGAAATTTCTGAACGGTTACGGTGCCCTAGGGAGCAGATTGTAGCTCGGAGCGAATTGTCGGTCTGAATTTCGCAAATGAGGGAAGCCAGTTGGTTGCACGTTTCTTTGATCGTTCACGGACGCGAATGGCGCACCTGTAATAAGTTTCCAACGCCTACTTTATATCGACACGGATACCGATACTACCGGCTGAGAATAGATCAGTTGCTTCCCCGGCGAGCAACTTTGTAGACCGTAGATCTCGAGACGGTTGGTCGCTGACGAAACCTGAATACCAAAGTATAAAGAGACACGAAAAAATGTTAATCAAAGAGGGAAAGAGAGGGAGGGAGAGAGAGAGAGAGAGAAAGAGAGAGAGAGCAGGTAGATGCGACGATGCAGGTAGCAATGAAGTTTCCTATCTGGATAGAGAAAGCGATGTCCGAGAGAAATGAAGGAAGCTAGAGGAGAATGAAGCCACTCACAAAAAGGGAAAGAGGATGGGAGTAGCGAATGGGTCCAAGCCAGTCGCGGTTAGTATCGGCAGACTCCAACATAGTTGAAACGAAAAATGATACCTGTTAGAAGACTGCGCGAAGAACACTTTGTAATGCTATCCCGACGGAAAGTAGATCGAAAGTTTTACCTGAGGAGGAGTGTTCAGCTCGATCACAAAAAGAACACATCCTCCGCAAGTCTTCCTTAGAAACAGGATTTTATAAAAATTCAAGGTAATTATTTACATTAGGGGCTTCCTCACCGATTTTGATGACCTTGAAATATGTTGTCAAGGTCATCATTCTGAACAACTTTTTCCTATACATGTTACCGCCGCTCAACTTTAGTTTCCGAGATATTCGCAAAAAAGTTTTAACATCTCAAAAAGTGATCGGAGTAGGTGTGGGATAGATTTGAAGGTAAATATTTACATTAGAGGTTTTTACATTAGAGAAAACGTATCCATGGGGAATTATTCAACAAAATTATTTTTTTGGGTATATATTATTTAAAAAATTGATACAAATGTGGATAGACACGTTCTTGTTATTTTTGTAAAATAATGTTAAGTAGTCAGTTTTAGTGCTTTGTAAATCTAGTGTTAAAGGGACATTGAAGTTGCAAAATATGAAAGAAAACCTTGCATCCAATATTCTACATACGAATAATAAAATATAATACTAATGTACTACAAACTACATTATAAAATACTAATGTAAAGTGTACTTACTTCTGAATCTTCTGTACCTCCGTCGGATCCACAGCACACAATTATTCACTCACGAGAATAGGTCCGAATAATTGAACAACAATCACTAACCTCTACACAGCACAATTAACGAAATCGTGACAGCAGACGAGAAGATGTTACTCCGACCACGAATAAAATAATACTGCGATTTTAACCGTCCCCCTCCCACGGACGTGTGATACGAAAACAGGGAATTCCAGGAAATAGGGTCGGCGCCCCGCCATAATTTTTTGTTTACCTTGGTTTTGTATCTAGTGTTTATAGACCCTCAGCGCCTAACCTTCCTAGGATAACCTGACCGTAACACCTCCGTGGAAGGGATCATTGTTAAAATCGCAGTATTATTTTGTGCGTGGTCGGAGTGACATCTTCTCGTTCGTTGTCACGATTTTATAAAATGTGTTGTGCGTGTGTGTGTTGTGTGTGTTGTTTAGAGATTGTTGTTGAATTCCTCGGACCTATTCTCGTGAGTCAATAATTGTGTGCTGTGGATCCGGCAGAAGTACAGAAGATTCAGAAATAAGTACACTTTACATTAGTATTTTATAATGTAGGATTAGTATTCGCATGTGGAACATTGGATACAAGGTTTTCTATCATATTTTGCAACGTATATTAACGATCGTTAATGATTTGGTATATAGTATAATTTAATGTGGTTCAAATAAGATACTACTTTAAATCAAATATTTTTATTTTGATAACCAGATAGATAAAATGAAATATTTTTATTTTGTATTTAAAATATTTCCTTACAATAAAAATAAGTTGAGCAAGTAGTTAATATTATAAATTATAATTTTTAACATGAGAAGCTATAATAGTTAGCAAAGTATTATTTGTAGTTTAATTACGAATATGTAACATGTTGATAAACAGACTACAATATCGTAATAGCATTACAGGCAACAAAATATCATAAAAATATATGTTACTGTCAACTATTTGAAATACTATTTTACACAGTCCTACACACACCTACTCCGATCACTTTTTGAGATGTTGAAACTTTTTTGCGAATATCTCGGAAACTAAAGCTGAGCAAACAAAAAGTTGTTCAGAATGATGACCTTGACAACATATTTCAAGGTCATCAAAATCGGTGAGGAAGCCCCTAATGTAAATAATTACCAAATTCAATTAAGGTAAAGGCACCAGTAGTTGAGGATGTAACAGTAGTTGGCTGTTGTTTAAATTTCATAACAATAAGAACATTTCAAACCTTATTTTTTGTTTTTCTATAAAATGGTCAACTACTGGTACATGGTGGTCAACTACTGGTGCCTTTACCTTAGGGAGTTCTTTAATTTTCCGAAAATAAATAAAACCAGCAATATAATTATTATTATGTAACTTTAAAACAGCCCGTTTTCCGTTGATTAAAGTCTTACTTGAGTCGCAAGGTTAACATCATTACAAGCATGAATTTCTTTTTAAAGATTGTGTATGAAACAAAGACGAATGATCGCTATTATTCATTCAGCTACGTTCAACTTCATTTTCACACCACTTTATTTACGTTCAGTATCGTTCATTTCTTTCTCTTTGCTTTCCGTGATATAATAAAAACATTTCACTGTCGTTATAACTGTTGGGTAACTGACCATCATACATTTATGGCAACTGTAAATCCGTAGAACTATACGAACAGGGCTACATTAATCCACATATGAAACCTTTAATGTGTTTGTTTGATTCAATGTGTTTGCCTTTCCTAATTTAAGGCGCCACTAAAAATTGCTGTATCATTATTCAAAATATTTTTTACATTGTTAAATTTGTTTGTATTCAGTAGATTGCTAAACATTTCAGTATTATACCAGTAAATTGCACCATTTTTCTATGTATAAGATGAATAAAAATGTATACAAGGGAACTATTCTAGGTCGGAAGAAACGTTTCGTTAAAATAGCTTCGAATGCAAAGGTTTAATAATTTAACATATTATTTACCGGTGGAAATTTAATAGATTCCAATTTCTCTTGAGAACTGGTGTGTTAAAACGTAAAATGAAAATGAGATAGTAATTGTATTATGGGTTAACGAGCATAGATGACACATTTATTTGACTTCTAGCATGAAAAACGTTTCAGCAAAAAGGAATGTCTCTCTCGCGTAGGTTTTTTTATTTTATGGACAGGGAGTATCGCATATAAATTCGCGAACTGCGTGACAGTTATTGAATACCGTAATAATTGTCATTTACGAGTAACATGTCCGCGAATAGTTTACGGCTATCGATTCGATCCCCTCGTTAGACGTGTAAGGAAAACGGGGAGTAGAGATTAGAGGAAGAAGCGCAAAGTAAATTTGTAGAGCGGACCGCTCGCGATCCCCTCTGGCGTTTGCATGATCACGCTAGTGAGATGTTAACCTCGAACCCATGTATAGCAAATCGGTGCCTCGGCTTTCAGTATTCCGCGCGTTTATCGAACCTGAGGCTATCGACGCCTTCCATCGCCCAACTTTCGGATCACCGACGCTCTTCCGTCATCCATCTTCCGTGACCCCGTACGCTGACGAGTTTTCCCTGGACGCGCAATTAACCGGCTGGAAAACTAATTTTCAAGATACCCGAGGAAGCCCGAGTTAATTAGTGGTATCGCTGACATGTACCGGTGCGCCTCCATCGTAAGCGATCCAAATCGATTTTAGCTAACCACCGGTCCTCCCTTCTGTCAATTCAACGTTCCTCTTGTCATCTTTATGATTAGCTTGCGGATCTTTACGAGGATCGTGATTTTTCTTCAGATTGCAATTAGGACAAATCTTCTTACACAGTGGATCCAAAATGTGAACGCTGAACACTAAATTAACAAATAATTAATAATTTGAACACACTAAATTGCCAGAGTTATCGATGTTCAAAGTTTGATAATTTTGCTAAAAACAATAACACAATAACAAAACTCGAAAATATTTGTCTACGATTTAGCAGATGAGTGACCTTGAGTAATTGTAGTCACAGAATTTCTCATGAAAGGGACTATCATCGTAGCTGTTTAAAAAGGAGCGGTCCCGTTTAAATGATGAAGGTGACCTTGAGATGTCTAAAACAAAACCTGTACTCCTGTACACGTACTAAACACGAAAGTGTTTTCTGAGCAGCTGTGCAAACCAGTGAGCGCATGCGTACATACACTTAAGTAATAGGCGTGACGATTTTGCGTTGCATGTTTCGTTACATCTTTTATGAAATCACCCCCAAAACACTTCTCTCTCTCTCTCTCTCTCTCTCTCTCTCTCTCTCTCTCTCGAACGAGGAGTCCCTACTCGAAAGATTTTTGTACTTTTTGCCCGTCCGTTTACCTTTACCTTTATGTTCACCTTTTCTTTTCTCTACTCGCTTTATGAGGGAATTTTACCTGGGACGATTATCGTCGCGTGACGCATTTCCGTTGCATGTTTCGCGTTACATCTTTTCTCAAATCACCCCCATCTCTAAAACACTTTCGTGTTAATAAGAATAAATATTTTTATGGCATCGTGCGAGCACTATCGAACCATTCAACTTTGTGTCGTAAACATATTGAAACAGAAAATAACGTTCTATTTCATTCGAGTTTGTTGAAATTCAAATAGAAAATTGTTGTTTTGTAATTATATATGAATAGTAGAATGTTGTTCTTTTCAATCAACTACCCATAAATCCAGCACGAAGGAGGATCGTGGCCTATCGTTCCACCGTGCAACAAAATGGTATAATTTGGTAAACGTATCCGAAGTTTAACGATTAATCACGGTTCGGTTTTCGCAAAAACCGGTGCCGGCTGTTGCATCTCCGAAGCGTTCCGCGGCGAGTCTTCGATCAAAGTAAATTGCACACATCATCGGAGAACTCCGGGCGTCCTCGGCTCGCCTACCAGATTTAAGTATCGCTTTTCGCGTCACGCGAAACTGAGATTATCGCCGGCCGTTCGAATTAATCCGCGGTGCCGCCCTTGATACGCTACCGCTCTCGAACCCGCGATTTAACAGCATACGCAGAGGCGCGTTTCTGCATCCCGAGAGCGCACATCGGCATGAAATATAGTTGCACAAGGTTACTATTAAGCACCGGCCGACAAAAAAGTTGCAGGGCTGGTTGCCAGTTCCGTTCGGAAATCAGGTCGTGCCGGCGACATTGTGGATTTAGCGGGAGATACATAGATCAACGCACGCTGGCAATCTAACGCAGAAAATTATATAGCAGAGACCGGGACAAATTGACACATTTTTCATTTTTGCACTTTTTCGTCGGGTCAGCAGAACGTTCATTTGATACAGCTCCGAGCCATCTTGACGCATATATAAAATATTCTGTTGTCGCTCTTTCCTTTTTCAAACCAGATTCGGAAGAATTGATATATTTTTTAATATGTATTTTCATAGAATTAAAATTTTTTTCATACATTTGTACCATTTTTTCCTATATTCTTTTATACAATTCGTTCGAAGGACACAATTTGTACGGCTACTTTTAAATCACCTTGTATAATTTTATGAAAAATCGGCTTCGTAATTGCTCTCAGATAATTTATGCAACTCGTTTGATTCTATGCGCCACTATGCATGTGCAACTGTCACAGATATAATGTTATGTATTATCGGCTGCGTACTGTTACTGCACATAATAAAATTTGCATTAATTGAAAGTTCGAAGCCTGGACATTTTTCTCGAATATTCTGTTACAAAATGTTGCATGCAATATGGAATAACTAACTCATGGCTTGAAATCTATAACGTCTACATTTAAGAAGTTGTTTCAAGAAAATTTATTGTGGATTGTATCCTTAAGTGAACTATTGTCAACTCTTTAGACTAAAATAATTAAATAGTGTATAACTATTAATTACATATAATTGTTTGTGGATTTAGATGAAATTTTACTATCTCACTGCGTTTCTACTTACCATTTTGATAGAAATTAATATTAAACATATGCTTATAATATAATGCAGTATAAACATTTACAATATTATATAACATAGTCTGCTCTTTTGTCTTTGGTTTTTCCTAATCCCCTCCATTGCGTTACCCCTTCCCCTAATTTTTCTTTTGATTAAATATATGTATATATACAATTATAAAAATATAATTTGAGTGAATCATTTTATTTTTGATTTACATTTTGAAGACCCATTCAAGGGTTAAATTTTTGATTTCGTAAAGTCGGCTTGCACTGCACGAAACGCTGTGCGCCGGTCCTGCAGACTTTGCTCCATCGGTTACGTAACCACAGAATTTTTAAATATGGCGGTCGGAACACGAGCTACTTTCTAGACGGAAACCTTATTTCCGAGACACTTCGGACCGATTAATTCTTGCACGGCTATTAACGTCGTTATCGCGTCCGATATTTTTAGATCTACCGGTTGAATTTTTATACAGTGTCAACCACAATGGCTGCCGAGGCGGCACATATTTGCGAATCGAATTATTAGTTCTTTTTAGCGCGGGAAATAAATTAATCATAAATTCAGAGGAATATGAAATGAGAAATTTATATTCAATGAATGTTAAATACATTCAACTTCTGTTCAATTCAACGTCTATTTTTACTCATTCGCGTGAACAATATTTAGCCGGAGATGCAGCATGGCGTTCGTATGCTTTAGGCATTTTTCGAATGATTTCTTCATTAGCCACGACTCGTTTCACACTGTCCTGATGCGTTGGCCACTCTGATGGCTTTTCTTATGGCAATTCTATTCGCATCAACGGGTTGCATTAAAAAACTCAAATTTGCGTTTTTCTCTATTTTCCATTGCACTCTGTATTAGCCATTCCATCATACACACAACGACAATAAATCATTTAACGAGCATTCTATTATTTTTTAATATGAATTCTAATTTCTTACATCTATACATTAGCATTAACTTTGTAATTCCATGGCTAGTATAACATTCGTTGTAGATTCTAAATATTGAAATATTTACTCACGCTAAAAGGTAATTAACACGAACATTAATAAAAAAACTCTTGATGAAGCTGCTTTAAATTATTGCCTATATAAGTAGCAAATCATGTAGATATTTCTTAATATTTCTTTTGGTCCTCTCTATCTTCAATACTTCATACATAAATCCGCGAAAAACAGTAAAACAAGAGGTATCACAGTCCTAACCGCCAACCCGGACGTAGTGTCAGTCACTGTCAAGTTGGTCGTGCGAATCTTCGCACTGAAAGCCTCAAAGTTGTAATCGGAGTGTGAACGAGGAGCATGTAAGTTAATAAAGCCGTCTAATCGGAAAAGTTTATTTACTCGTTGCCTCGATTCCAATAAGACTGCGGAAAGCGTCTTGATACCATTCGAATGACTTATAATTTATAGGATATGTGTCGAACTATGTAGCAATCACCAATTCCGATAAAACAATCGCAAATTCTAATGATAAAAACAACTCTAGAATCAAGAAAAAAACATTTTTAACAAAATCACTGCCGCGTGAAACGATCTACAACTTGAAACGATATTAAAATGTTGCTATTCACGATATCGACTCAATTCTAGTTCACAAAATAGTCACATTCATGTAAATTTAGAATGTCTTTGAGTTTCTGCGGATTAACATAACAACTCCAATTGTGGAAGACATTAAAAATATATCGCGGGAAACATAGAATAATTCAGATAAAAATGAAGATAATTGTATACAAATTGCATTGAAACAAACATGTACACAAAATTACAAAACCACCGCTAATAATATAAAAATTTCTTGTTCTATAAATTGCTTAACACTTTACCGACCGCTAGCGGTTCAGGCGCAGATTCAAAATTGAATAAAAATGTGGGAGCTTACAACGCAATTAACGCAACTGAGCAACGTACCTCATTGTCAGTACTAAATAACAAATCGCTGTTCATATAACGATAAAGATTGTTTATCGCGATTGTTTATCGATTGTTTATATTAATAGGCTCTCGGTCGGTAAGCGTCAGCGACAAAAAACCGATTAATAGGCTATCGGTCGGTAAAGTGTTAAAATCAATGGTTCAGAATGAGGACAAACCCCTTAAAAGCTCACTTAACTAGTTTTCAAGTAATCCTCAATCTTGGACAATATTACAGATAATTCTCTAAAAATTATTGAGAGAAAATTAATTATTATCTTGAACCAGAACCTAAGATGGCACGTTTCGTTCCAACAAAGTCATCTAAAATCAACAGTTCAGAACGGAAGGTCTCCCTGAAAAGGTCCCTGAGCAATCCTCATGGTTTTCTGACTAATGATTCTCGGCGAAGATGAGACAATCGTGACCCGAATCCAGAGTCCCGAGTCGTTGCAGGATCAAAACCCGAGGGTTCTCAGGAAGGCAGGAAGGCAGGCTTGGATCTAATTCAGTCCGTTCCCGGGGACAGGATTCTCCTATCAATTACGCAGTAGGTCGACTAGCTTCGCGAGCATTCATTACGCCGGCAGAAGGTTTCGCAAACGTTTGCGCGTGTCGCTCGATTTATGGACCGGAGGCCCGATCTGCTCGGAGTCTGCTCGCAGCGGGACGGAGCTATCGCGACGGTTCATCTCGCTTCTCCGCGGACATGAACTCGCACCGAGATTGTCTGTCTTCTGTCTATGTCTCTGCGCTTCAAACCGCGATCATATACACCGTCGCGACGCTTTGTGCAGCGGGTTTTACGCCCGCGCACCGCGATCCAGACGCTTTCCGTGATCGATCGATCCACTCGTGTTTTTCGCGGTCGCTGCGCACCGAGACGAAACGATCTGGCGGCGATCGAAAATACATTTTTGTCACGATGCAAATTAGCATTTGAACATTCTAAACTGTGGGACGAATTGCTCAAAAAGAAAAGTGATATTCGTATTCGGTCGAAACGAACAGTTACCCTAAGGGCCCGGGATAGTCACGTGACTTTTTCAGTGTCAGTAGATCGGTAACCGCTAGATTGAACCTTCCCTCTTTTACCCATTTGCATCATAAGGAAATATCAAAAGAAGGCCTTTATCACCAAACTTTTCTTTTCGTTATATTGAAGTACAAAA